>CM018051.1:30388739-30994572 GCA_008638375.1 Nyssa sinensis | reverse complement strand
TCATTCTGAATTCCTTGCCTGCTTAGTATGGGCCATTTCAGATTCACTATAATACTATTAAGGAAAAGTGGAATGTGAATGAATTGGCGAGTATGTTAATTCAAGAAGAGGCAAGACTTAAACAACAAGGACAACATTCGGTTAATGTTATGAGTCATGGAGTTGGAAGCAAAGGAAAGACACATAAGAAGAGTTCCAAGAAAGATCCATTGAAGGTTGCGGGACCCTCTCATGTCAATGAGGTTCACAAGAAGGAACATAATGGACCAAAATGATATTTCTGTAATGGCTATGGGCATGTAAAGAAAAAATTGCCCGAAACGAAAAGCTTGGTTCGAGAAGAAAGGTAAGCTATTAGCTTATGTATGTTTCGAATCAAATATGACACAAGTTCATTTTAATACATGGTGGATTGACTCTGGTTCTACTATTCATGTTTCAAATTCGATGCAGGGATACCTTTCGATCCAGAACATAAAGAAAAATGATCATTTTATAGTCTTGGGAGATGGAACTCAAATACTAGTTGTTACTGTTGGGACTTTACGTTTGTTTCTAGAGTCAGGCCACTGTTTGGACCTATTTGATACTTTTTATGTTCCTACTATTTCTAGAAATTTAATTTCCATGTCAAGACTTGATTATGATAGTTATGCTTTACATTTTGAACATACGGGTTTTCGTTTATTAAGAAATGACTCATTTGTTGGTTTTGGTGTTTTATTTGAGGGGTTAAATAGATATAATCTTAAAAAAAAATTTTGCTAAAACACTCCTCACCCTGCATCATGATGTTGGAACTAAACGTAGCAGAGTTAATGAGAATTCTTCTTTATTGTGGCATAAAAGATTGGGTCATATATCTAGAGAAAGAATAGAGAGATTGGTAAAAGACGGGATTCTTTCAAATCTTGATTTTACTAATTTCGATGTATATGTGGACTGCATTAAAGGAAAGTAAACCAAACATACAAAGAAAGGTGCCACAAGAAGTGGAGAACTTTTGGAGATTGTCCATACTAATATTTGTGGACCTTTCGACTCACCGTCTGTTGGTGGAGAAAAGTACTTTATCACTTTCAACGATGATTTTTCACGTTACGGTTATGTCTATTTGTTGCATGAAAAGTCTCAAGCAATAAATGCTTTAAAAGCATATATTGCTAAAGTTGAGCGACAATTAGATAGAAAGGTGAAAATCATTTGATCAGATAGAGGTGGTGAGTCTTACAGAAGGTATGATGGAATAAGACAATGTCTAGGACCATTTGCTAAATTCCTAGAAGAGCATGGTATTTGTGCACAATACACAATGCCTGGTACGCCTCAGCAAAGTGGTGTGGCTGAAGGGCGTAATCGTGCCCTTATGGAAATGGTTAGAAGTATGTTAAGTAACTCAGTACCCATTTCATTGTGAATAGAGGCCCTTAAGACAGCCATTTATTTGCTTAACTGGGTTCCTAGTAAGGCAGTTCAAAAGACTCCTTTTGAATTGTGGACAGGAAGGAAACCGAGTCTGAGACACTTTCATATTTGGGGTTGCCCAACAGAGGCTAGGATCTATAATCCGCATGAAAAGAAGTTGGATTCTAGAACTGTATACGGGTACTTTATTGGTTACCTAGAGAAGTCCAAAGGGTATAGGTTTTACTGCCCTAACCATAATACAAGAATTGTTGAAACCGAAAATGCCAAATTCCTTGAGAATGGTGAAATTAGTGGGAGTGATGTATCACGTAATGTGGTCATCGAAGAAGTTTGGGTGCCTATCCCAATACCCGTAACTTCAACGAAAATTATTGTTTCTCCAGTTATCGAACAGTATGATAACATTGAACCATAATTTAGTGATCAGTCACTCCATAATGAGAATGTCACCAATGAACCAGTTGCAGAACAATCACAAGGAATAACATTAAGGAGATCTCAAAGAGAAAGGAGATCAGCTATTTCAGATAATTATTTGGTATATCTACAAAAATCTGATTATGATTTAGGGACAAATAAAGATCCGGTTTCATTTTCACAAGTTGTTGAAAGTAATGATTCTGAAAAGTCGATAAATGATGAGTTGAAATCAGTGGAACAAAATAGAGTTTGGGACGTCATTGATTTGCCTGAAGGTTTTAAGACAGTCGGGTGTGAGTGGGTCTTTAAGACCAAACGCGACTGCAATGGCGATATTGAACGACATAAAGATAGACTTGTTGCAAAAGGTTTCAATCAAAAGGGAAGTGTTGATTACAAAGAGACATTCTCTCCTGTGTCGAAGAAGGATTCTCTTAGGATCATAATGGCTCCAGTGGCTCATTTTGATTTGGACTTACACCAAATGGATGTGAAAACTGCTTTTCTGAATGAGAATTTAGATGAAAAGGTTTATATGGATCAACTTGAGGGTTTCTTGATTAAAGGAAAAGAGCATATGGTATGCAAATTAAAGAAGTCAATTTATGGACTTAAACAAGCTGCCAGACAATGGTATTTTAGTTTAATCATACCATCACGTCATTTGGATTTAAGGAAAATACCGTTGATCGGTGTATATATCTAAAGGTCAGTGGGAGCAAGTTTATTTTCTTGGTTTTGTATGTTGACGATATATTGCTTTCCAATAATGATCTTGGTTTACTAAATGAAACCAAGAGATTTCTTTCTATGAACTTTGAAATGAAAGATATAGGTGAGGCAAATTACGTGATAGGAATTGAAATATTTCATGATAGATCACGAGGATTGTTAGGGTTGTCTTAGAAAAGATATATTGATAAAGTTCTTAAAATATTTCATATGGCTGAATGTGCGGCCACTCTTGCTCCTATTTGTAAAAGGGACAAGTTAAGTGAAAGGGATTGTCCACATAATGTATTAGAAAAGAAAAAGAATGGAAAAGCGCCAAACAGACTATCATAGCAGCACCTACTATGGAAGCTGAATTTGTGGCATGCTTTGAGGCCACAGTTCATGCTTTATAGTTGCGAAATTTTATCTCAGGACTTGAAGTTGTCGACAGCATTGCCAGGCCGCTAAGAATGTAGTGTGATAATTTCACAGCAGTCTTTTTCTCTAAGAACGAAAAATATTCTAATGGCACTAAGCACATGGAACTCAAATATTTGGCCATTAAGGAAGAAGTTCAGAAACAAATAGTGTATATAGAACATATTAAGACTGAGTCCATGATTGCAGATTTTTTGACTAAAGGGTTAGCACCAAAGACATTTAAGGAACATGTTGATCGCATGGGTCTTTGTTGTAATCCCTGAGATATGTTGTATGGATCTTTATGTTTTTGTTCAATAACATTTATAAAGATATCGCTAAATTGTGTTTCTGACATTTTTCCTGCTTACCATCAATTACATAATTATGGAGATGGATTGTTGATGACAGGAATTGTCTTTGACAAAGACATTATGGGGACATTACAGTTACTTCCTATTATGGATTATAATTAAGTGATTTGTTAGCATTGTAGTGCATGGAAGGAAAGATGTCACTTTATTGATGTTTACTGCCATGGCTCATGTTAGTAAGTTATTTAATTATAATATTATTGTAATCTCACTAAAGTGCAAATAAGCTAATGTTATGCGCATATTATGTTTACCTTGTTAATCCAAATAAGTGTCGTTCATATGGGCCAATTGGGAGAACGTTAGAATATGTCTCACATGAAAGGGTAATATGGACATTATTTGGACTTAATGAAATTAGGTAGTTACTGGTTTTGGAAGAGTTACGCACGGTTACTTAATTAGTGAGATATAATAGGGGAAGTGTTTTCCTATTTATCTACTTTTATGGGGAGTAGGATAAGAGTTTGATTTTAAGTAGAAATTGTCCTCTCTCTACACACATAACTTTAACGAGGTTTTCCCATAACACTTTGGCGTAAGAAAAAAAAGGGGTGAAGTGAGAGAAATAATTTCTACAAGCTTTCTTCATTGAAAGTGGTTTCATAATGGCTGATTCTAGTATGTTATTTATTTATTTATTTATTTTCGCATAAAAGATGATCATGTGATTTTTATGATAATTGAAGATTCTTATTTATGTAAATTAAATTTTTTTTTACAGGTATGTCAAACGGGAAGAAAAAGTACCATGTTTCTCATAGTTCCAGATACTGCCATCATTCGACCCAATCACACTAATTGGCAGACTTAAAATTGCATCGCCTCCCAGCTTTGTAAAGACCTGGCCTATTGACAAGATCCTATTTCCTAGACTAAGTATCCCCATCAATTAAATCTGAAACTTTCTCTGGACCACAACTCTAACATTTGGGTGAAAAATTCGTAAAATTATTTGTCAATGGAAACCATGGATCAATCCAAATACTAATTTTTAGACCGTTACCCACCCTCTAACGCCATCCCTAATTCAAAAATTTCAACCTTCAAGTATACTCTTCCAAGCCCATAATGAGTTCCAACGATCCTAAGGAGAAAGGAGGGTACTGATATACCACAAACAGACACACCAATCACCTTGAGACACGTGTGCTTACAGAGCCGATAAACTCGGTCATACAGAGCAGGCGGAGCCTCCAGGGCATTCTTATGTACATATCCTCCAGACCTTATGCTCTGGGCAATATTCACTCAGTATTTCGTATGGTTCCGACCTTATAATCTTAGCAACTGCCAAACAGGGAATAAGGAAACAGTCTTCAACACGGAAACAGTCTTCAACATGGAAACTACTATCTATGATTATCTATATCTTACGATACAACACTCCACAAGGTAACTGCAATCTCCGATGATCAAATCCCTATATTCATGGCTTCGAATCCTAATAAACTTAGGAAGGCCACGATCTATAAATTAAACCTTAAAGGTACGCTTTATTTTTATGCTCATTCTTTGGCTTTCAATACAGTCTTTTCAATTTCGTTTACTTACTTAAGCATCAGAGCGGCTACCGCTAGAGCCAATCCGGTAGTCCTCTGATCACCTTTTTGAGTGTTCTACAGGTCGCGGAGCCCATACTTATTACGAGTCGAAAAGTGCAGCATCAGTTTGGCGCCGTCTGTGGGAACGACTAATCTCCAAGTGCTCTATTCAAAAACTTATCTTTTTCCTCACCGGAAAACCATGGCCCCAAATCTTCAACCGCGACAGAATACTCAGAATCCGCAAATCTCTCAACATTGGCCACCTGCTCCACGAGCAAGGGGGCCAACGGTTGATCCCATGCGACAAGAGATCGAATCGATCAAACGACATAACGAACTGGTGCAGGAACAGTTGCTTGCCATAACTAGAACATTGGCAACACTCACACAGAATCAAGGGACGAATCCTCCTAACCCACTGGTCAACATTGCTGCGGGAACACAACCCCCTATTACCACCGAGAATGAAGAGCCCCATGACCAAGCTCCAAATACCCAGCCTGGGCTTCCCCAGGGTGTTGCTCGCGTTGGTAGAGATCCACAGCCATCAGCAGCTCCAGGCTGAGGAACATCATCTTTCGTCCCTGACGTCCACTACCGGAGCACTAGTAGAGCCCCAACTCCAAGGGCTTCGGGAGCACATCCTGCACCACAGGAGCCTCATCCCCATGCAGCACCAATCCCTCCAGTTTGGAACCCTCTTTCTTCCGAGGGACGTACTCAGCCCAACTACCCCGAAGCCGAGGCTGTAAGACCAGGTTCACAAGATGTCCGGTTCAGAGACCCATGGCGACTGCAGCCCAAGATTCCTTGTAGCTACCTTAACTACTGGACTTGCTCACGGTGGCTTCAGAGACTCCTTGACAAAAAGCCCTCCAACCAACATGGTGGCATTAATGGATCGGGCCAGGAAGTATATCAACTTGGAAGAAGCCAACCGCACATCCCAGAAGGGCAAAGATCAGACCCAGAAGGATAATCTAAAGAGGGAGGATCACAAGAAGGAGGACTGTCACGACCCGAAACCCACCCTATGCGGATCTCGTGTCGCGGGGCCGACCCGAAGGCCGTCCCTACTTTTTCTATTCCTGTATCATAGTACTAATATGCAATGTACTAAAGAGTTTAAACAATGAACAGCGGAAGTCTTTATCAATTACAGTAATCCAACGGAAGTCTTTTAAATAATTTAAAAACGGAAGTCTATTAAATACATGACATAGTTCTACATAAGACAAAATGAGACCTAAACGTAACCAGCACCCGGCGGTGGTGAATACATGGGAGAACTAACATAGACTGGTACAGTACTTCAAAATGTCCCCCTACGCTCTCAGACTCCTACTGGGGTCTCGCAGGGTCATTACTTGAAATGGGGGTTAAGTGGGGTGGAATGAGCTACAAAGCTTAGTAAGTAAATGCAGATCTCCAACACTGGTATCAATGATCAATAATGAATACAATTTCATATAAGAACATGATAGCCAATCATGAGAATGAGATGCTGTGATAGCCAATGAAAACAATTGCCACGAGGGACAATGGAAACAATTGCCACGAGGGCCAATGAACAGTAATCACAATACACAATCAGAAGTATTGGGTGTAATAGCAATATAAAGAAATTCAATGATAATCTAACAACAATGAAGTACTGCCACAATGAACCGATCACAATCAAATCAATCAATACAAGTCCCTCGAGACTTGAAGAATCATAAGGGATAGTGCCATTCAACAGTCAAGTTCTGTCAGTCATAAGAGATGCTGTTATTCTGTGTTAGGGTTCGGCAGACCCTCGATCTTTTGGGGCCCGGCATACCCCCAGTGAATTCCAGTGAATTGCCATTTGTCCGTTCACGGACTTGACCCGTAGGTCCCAGTCAATCAGATAGCATCAGATGGGTGTTGTGACTGAGCATAACTCCCGTGTTCATAAACATGTCATGATCAGAAGTAATTCCATAGAATATAAAAATGGAATATCATTCATTCAATAAGGATACAACAGTAGGCGTTTCAAGGCATGGTTCAACATGATAACAATGATATAGCAGTTAATCAATGTCCACAAGATAGAACAATATCACATTGTGGATAGCAATAACATGTGGTACTTTCAAGGCACAGTGAAACATGATAACAATGATACATCAGTAAATCAAATGTCCACAAGATAGAAAAATATCGAATTGTGGAACACAAGGATATCAATACATTCAAGAGTACGAGTTTGCCAGTAAAAGAATAAACTTGGCTATGGAAACACCACATGTAAGAGAGAGTGATCCACTTACCTCTAATGCAGTCCTATATCAGAAATCCGTGAGTGTACCCTTGCCTTTCGAGTTCCCTATATATCAGTGAATACGTTTTAGAATAAATTCTATTCATCAAATTTTAAGCATTCCTATCATAAGTATCTCAAATACTAATTTAGAATTTACCATTGAGTCTGGAACGCCGAAGAAATTCGGTTTAGGCTTTCACGGAATTCCATTTGGACATTTGTACTAAAAAGGGCAAAATGGTCATTTTGTACTTTTATGTGTGTTTTATTTTTCGAGACCCCGTATCATGAAACGGACCTCACCATTGATCTTAGAATTTCTGAGATAATAAAAATTGACTATTCATTTGCATTGTTTGGACTTCGTTTGACTCATATTTGAAGTAGGGGCATTTTTGTAAAAATTAATATTTCATTAATTTTCCTGTTTGGGCCACAGTGACATTTCCTAAAACATTTGGGGTCAAAGTGGAATTTCCCTAAGTTTCGGTCTGAACCAGTGGGTTCAAGACCAAAAACCCTAGACCGGACCGGTTACACAGTGAACCAGCCGGTTCAGACTATCTCGGAGAACCGGTTTAATATGTAATACTGACATCGTGATGACGTCAGCCCTGATTTTAAAATTAAAAACTTTTAATTGAAACGATGCCGTGTCGGGCCCCTTCTATTCCGATCGGGTTCCGACCCGACCCATACCCGAATCCTGCTTCGTCTTAACCCGACATGCCCCCGACCTTCCGGTCATCTTCCCCGATCGTTTTTCGGGCCAAAGTCGCCGGAACAGTAACCGTAGCCACAAAACTCCACTGTTTTACACCCATTTTTGTTGCTTTTCACATCTTTTCTTTTCAATTAATTTCCCCCAGTCTCAAGCTTCCATTTAGGTAGTTTTAAAACCCTTGAAACTACAGTTTCCCGCACTGTGTTCTCCCAGTTTCCGGTGTAGCACCCGTGAAGATTTCTTGACTGTAACATGTTTGTTTTTGGATCATTTTCCATGATTTTTGTTGCGTTAGATTCCTGTTTGGATTTCCTACGTATTTACAAGCTCAAAATTAAGTTTCATGCATGAGATCTCATAACACCCGAATTATCCCTAAACCTGCAACTAGGATTTTCTCCCTCATTTGTGAACCAAATGAGGTACGGTTTGTTCCTATCAACGCCATTTTTCAGGCTTGTTTAGACCCTATGATCAGAATGAATCGAATCATGCTATAAAATTATGAAACAGAAACAATGGCTTACCTCCAAATTTCGGATTCCCTTGGTGTTGAGCCCCTCTTCCTCGCGCCTCTACTCCAGACTTGTTCCCCTTCTTTCTCACTCAGAAACTCTCTTTTCTCTTTTGTTTTTCACTTTCAAATTCAGCCGTGCATAATGTATATGTGCACTCATCACTACCTGCCCTCTCTCTCTCTCTCTCTCTAGTCAGACCTAACCATGCCCTGAGATCTCCTTACACACTCCAACACCCACTTTCTGTCACCACTACTCTCTATTGAATGTTATACACTCAACTTATTACACACACATACAACCGTACACACACCTCTTGATACATATATATATATATATATATATATATATATATCTACCCTCACCCAAACTCACACACTCACGACTGGTAACAGCCCTTTTTCCCATTTTCTTTTCTTTCCCTTTTTGTTTTCATTTAATATACACATATGTATATATATATATATATATGGTATAATACATTATATATATACATGTATAAATTCATGATTATACCTATTTTTATACATACACGTATACCCATATATATACGTATATACTAAACTCTGGGCACGTATGCATACACTAATATTTCATGGTCTACGTTCATGGGTGCATGTATGCATGCATGGGTTTACGTGTGTGCGCGCATTACGAGGTATAGTTCTAGGTTGCTCGGGTATTGCCCAATGCTGACTATGTAATTGATACTGTTCACGTTCTAAGGTCATATGTGATGTCAGAATATAGAATTTAAACATCTCGGGTTACAACTGATAGTGCTACCTGACCCAATCTGCCTCGATATACGTGCTAGTCCAGGTCGGGGTATTGCAAGGACCATAAAAGATAGTCAGGTTTCTGAAAGACAACCTCTCTATATTTGCTTGGGAGACCAAAGATGTGGAGGGTATAGATCCTAGCCTCATAACTCACAAGCTGATGGTAGATCCAGATCACCCACCAGTTAGACAGAAGAGAAGGCCGATTGCTCCAGAACGACATCGGATCATAAATGAGGAAGTCCAGAGGCTGCTTAAAGCCAGAATGATACGAGAAGTGTTCTACCCCGAGTGGCTAGACAACACCGTCCTAGTGAAAAAGAAAAATGGCAAGTGGAGGGTCTGCGTTGATTATACAGAACTCAATAAACCGTGCCCCAAAGACAGCTTTCCACTGCCAAGGATAGACCAACTGGTTGACGCTACTGCAGGGCATGAACTCATGAGTTTTATAAATGCCTATTCCGGGTATAACCAAATTCAGATGTACCCTCCCGACCAAAAGAAAATAGCCTTCATAATCGAGCGAGGTCTCTACTGCTACAGAGTAATGCCTTTCAGTTTGAAGAACGCCGGAGCCACATACCAACGGTTGGTTAACAAGATGTTCATCCCACTGCTCGGCTGCACCATGGAGGTATACATCGATGACATGCTGGTCAAGAGTCTGCAAAAAAATAGTCACCTCCAGCACTTAGCCCAGACCTTCGATATCCTAAGACAGCACAAGATGAAGCTCAACCCCTCGAAATGTACCTTCGGGGTGACGAAGGGAAAATTTTTGGGATACATTGTCTCTCAGAGGGGTATCGAAGTAGACCCCACTCAGATCCAAGCTCTAATTGGACTGAAGTCATAGAAAACCAGAAAAGATATTCAGGCGCTGAATGGCAGAATAGCGGCACTAAGCAGATTTATCTCCAAATCCACTGATCGCTGCCTACCTTTATTCAAAGCTTTAAAGGGCAACAAAGCTTTACAGTGGACGGAAGAATGTGAGAAAGCTTTTCAAGAGCTGAAGCAGTATCTAGCCTCTCCAGAACTTCTGTCAAAACCAGTACAAGGGGAAAAGCTACTCTTGTACCTTGCAGTCTCTAAAAACATGGTTAGCTCTGCACTAGTTAGACAGGACAGAGGAGTACAGAGGCCTATATTCTACGTCAGTAGGGCATTACTCGACAAGGAAAAGAGATATCCAGAAGTGGAAAAGCTAGCCTTCGCTTTGGTGATATCAACTCGGAAGCTCCGTCCTTATTTCCAAGCTCATCCAATTGAAATCCCAACTGCCTATCCTCTGAAGTCAATATTGAGGAAGACTGAGGTGTCGGGAAGGTTAGTAAAGTGGTCCGTGGTGTTAGGGGAATTTGACATATCATATGTGCCTCGAAACTCCATCAAAGGGCAGGCCTTGGTTGACTTTGTTGCCGAGTTCACCCCGGCACTTCAAGACAAGGCGCAGCTCATCGAAACTTCAGGAACCTGGCTGCTCTACATCGATGGATCATCAACCGATCAGGGCTCAAGAGTAGGCCTGGTACTACAGTCTCCTGATGGGCTCTCGTCAAAAAAAGCAGTCAGCTTGGGATTCAAAGCTTCTAACAATGAAGCAGAATATGAAACCCTAATCCCAGGCATGAAGTTGGCTCTGGAATGTGAGGTTCAGAACCTTAAAGTCTTCTCAGACTCCCAACTGGTGGTAAGCCAAGTCCTGGGAGAATTCTCCGTTAAAGATGACAGGATGCTTCGGTACTCTGAACTAGTGAACCACTTGAAGCATTCCTTCCAGACATTCACTATCCAAAAAATAGAAAAAAGCCAAAATTGCAGAGCAGATGCTTTGAAAAACATGGTGTCCCGCCTTAAGTCTGAAGCAAACTCCACAGTAAAAATCGCCTACCAGCTAGGACCTAGTATAGAGGAAGCTCAAGTTGCCCAAATTGCTGAACAGCCCCAGAACTGGATGACTCCAATCCTCCAATACCTACAATCCGAGCTCCTCCTAGAAGACAAAAACAAAGCCAGGAGAATCCGAATCAGAGCGGCTCGGTACCTGATCCTGAACAACAAACTTTATAAAAGGTCTTATTCTCAACCTTTATTAAAATGCTTAGCTCTAGAAGAATCACAATATGTCTTGGCTGAAATACATGAGGGTATTTGCGGGAATCATAATGGGGGCAGAACAATAGCTCACCGAGCTCTGTCTCAGGGCTACTACTGGCCTAGCATGCTAAAGCAGGCTAAGGAGTATGTCTAAAAGTGCGACAAATGCCAAAGATTTGCCCCATATCAACACCAGCTTCATCACGAGCTCATCCCGATTACTAGTTCTTGGCCCTTCGCTCAGTGGGGGATGGACATCGTAGGTCCATTACCAAAGGCCCCACCGAACAGGAAGTATCTCTTGGTAGCCATTGACTACTTCTCTAAATGGGCCTAAGCTGAACCTCTAACACACATCACAAAGAAGGAAGTTGAGAACTTCACCTGGAAGAACATTGTTTGCAGGTTCGGTATACCACGTGTGATTATCTCTGAGAATGGGACACAATTCACTGGTAAAGGCTTCAAGAAATTCTGTGAAAATCTCAACATTAGGCAACACTTTGGCTCTCCAGGCCATCCACAAGAAAATAGGCAAGCAGAGGTCACTAACCGAACGATCCTTGATGGATTAAAGAAAAGGTTGGAGCAGGCCAAAGGGAAGTGGGCAGAGGAACTCCCTGGAGTTCTTTGGGCCTACAGAACAACCAGAAGAACTCCCACCTCTGAAACTCCCTTCTCACTGGTCTATGGTACAGAAGCAGGAATCCTGGTTGAGATCGGTATGCCAACTCTGAGGACTGAAGCCTTTGAGCAAGAATCCAATGATCAGCAGCTGATGGAAAATTTGGATTTGCTTGAAGAAAGAAGGGATCAAGCCAGCATCAGGATGGAAGCCTATCAGTAGAGAATGGTCGACAAATCCAAGGTGGGACTCAAGACGGTTAGCTTTCAAGTCGGAGACTTTGTCTTAAGAAGAGTCTTTCAAAACACCAAGGATCCAACCATGGGAAAGCTGTCACCAAACTGGGAAGGCCCCTACAGAGTAACGAAGGTTGTTAGGCCTACCAACTACTGGCTAAAAGACATGACTGGGAAGTTTATTCCTAGGCCGTGGAACGTGGAACATTTACAGAAGTATTATCAATAAAGATGTTTCTTTCTTTTTAATACCTCCATAGAATGTTCATCTTTTAATGCACAGGCCTCTAGAGCCTGGTCCATCTATAATGCACAAGCCTTAGTGCTTGGTCCATCTATAATGCACAAGCCTTAGTGCTTGGTCCATCTTTAATGCACAGGCCTCCAGAGCCTGGTCCATCTATAATGCACAAGCCTTAGTGCTTGGTCCATCTTTAATGCACAGGCACAAGTCTTAGTACTTGGTCCATCTTTTAATGCACAGGCCTCTAGAGCCTAGTTCATCTATAATGTACAAGTCTTAGTACTTGGTCCATCTTTTAATGCACAGGCCTCTAGAGCCTGGTCCATCTATAATGCACAGGCCTCTAGAGCCTGGTCCATCTATAATTTACAAGTCTTAGTACTTGGTCCATCTTTTAATGCACAGGCCTCTAGAGCCTGGTCTATCTATAATGCACAGGCCTCTAGAGCCTGGTCCATCTATAATGCACAAGTCTTAGTACTTGGTCTATCTTTTAATGCACAGGCCTCTAGAGCCTGGTCCATCTATAATGTACAAGTCTTAGTACTTGGTCCACCTTTTAATGCAAAGGCCTCCAGAGCCTGGTCCATCTATAATGCACAGGCCTCCAAAGCCTGGTCCATCTATAATGTACAAGTCTTAGCACTTGGTCCATCTTTAATGCACAGGCCTCCTGAGCCTGGTCCATCTATAATGTACAAGTCTCAGCACTTGGTCCATCTCTAATGCACAGGCCTCCAGAGCCTGGTCCATCTATAATGAACAAGTCTCAGTACTTGGTCCATCTTTTAATGCACAGGCCTCCAGAGCTTGGTCCGTCTATAATGCACAAGCCTTCCGAGCCTGGTCCATCTTCAATACACAGATTTTATGATCCAGTCCATCCAAAGACAGAAGTTCCAAACATCTCCAAACTAAAGTTTCCTAGATCGGAATACCTCATAGCTGATACTTAGATTATTTGGCTTATGTACCAGCAAGCAACAAGTACTACAGTACCGAACAGGTTTGAAGTACTTTGATTCAAAACTTCAAGATTTATGCAAGTTTCTTTGATCTACTCTTAGAACGTACAGAAAAGTTAGTCATCAGAAGTGCACGAAAAGGTGTTTTAACTCTAGGAGAGCACATTCAAATGCAAAGAACATCAAATCTGAGAAGAAGGAACTCAATTTTATTGATGATTCAGAAAATTTACATCAGTACAAGAAGACTGGAAATAGAACAAGTACACAAAAGCTACAACAAAGGCATCACTGCGTTTTTACGACATCATGGATTTCTTCTTTGAATGAGAAAGGGACCCAGGATCCAAACTTCCATTACCGCCGCCGCCGCCGGCTCCATTTGAAAGGAAAGAACCCTGAACCCCAATTTGCAACAAGAAGCACCCAGGCCATTTCATCATCACTGTCATTGATCTCAAGACCAACGGATGATGAGGGCTCTGGGTCTCAGGAGACCTTTATTCATCTCCCTCAAAGCCGGCATGACACCCCAGCCGATTTGTGCAAGGGTCTCTGCCAAAACACAAAGGGAAGGAGGCATCCCACCTTCATCTTCATCACCAATGCTCCAAGCCTCGGTTGAATCAAGGAGGGTCCACCTCCAATCGGAGAAATCTCAACCGGATGCTAAGATGGACAAAAAGATCTTTGCCTCCTCTAATCCTTCCTTGGAGACTGAATCAAAGGGAAGTTTAACTCTCGGCCATAGTTTAATCATTCCCAACTCGGACTGAAAATCGTCAATCATCTCCTGGCAAACTATAAGCCTCTAAAAGACATTCAAATTATCTCCGACAGGGGAACAATATGAGAGCAAAATTAAAAAGATGGGGCGCAACCGTACACTCCTCTTTCATATATATAGACCCTCGAAGCCCAAAAGTCAACCAGATGAACCGTCGTAACGGTTAAATAAAGGGTTGGCCTCGAAAACCCAAAAGACAGCTGTATAAATGAATGACGTATAAAACCGTCCTTTCGGATACTTAGACGACAAGATACAAGGCTTCCCCAAGCATATCAAACTGGTCAAGCAAACAAAGTCCGATCCACCTTTATACAAAGGCCCTCGGGCCAACATACAGACCTCTCAGTCTTGACCATTCCGTTGATCCCTGACGGACCACGTATACGAGAAAAGACCATCAGTTCGGATGTATCTCAGTCTTGGTCTGAATGACTTAAGAGGCAGAAGTCTCAATCATCAGAGTGACAGACACGAGACACCGTTTCTGCTACAAAACTTGGGTTCAGAACAAACTGCCTCAGAATTCTTCAAAAATATACTCTCAATATATGTGACATAAGATCAATGTCAGATCCCTACATGTCTGATTGAAGTTGCCTTCCTATCTCATCCAGAGGGGGAGAAGCAATCAGAACTAGTCTACAATTATTTTCTTATCGCAACTACAATTTGGAAAACAATCGCCAATCGTTAAAAGCTGATCTGGAGGGATCCAGAACAGCCTCACTTGCAGCAATTTCTCACATCAACCACAAATTCAAAGGAAATACCACATGGGTCAACCAATCACAAGAGAAATGGGATGAAGACATTTGACAAAGGAATATTGTTTCATTCAGTAAAATGGCCTGTTACACTGGAAGTTCAAAAAAAAAAAAAAACCAACGAAAAACCTAAACTAAGCATATTTCCTAAGCCTAATCAGCAGAGGCAGGCTCAACGGCTGGGGAAGGATTGGCAGGAGCAGCATCAACCATCTCACTCGGGACGACAACCTCAGTGGGATCGGCAGGGAGAACGTCGACCACCTCGCTCGGAACGGCAACCGCGGGAGGGGTAACCCTTGGAGGCACAATCGAGGATATGTCGAAATCGGGAAATTTGGCAAGGAACCTAGTTCGGAAGTTGTTAAAGCTGAACATGATCAGGGTGTTGGCCATTCTTTCCAGCTCCATCTTTATCTCCATCTCGATATCCAGCTTGGCTTGCTCCACTGCATCCTCAAGCTTTTGATTTTATTGATACCGCATGCCATCCATCTCCCTCTGCAGCCTCTTTGCCTGCTGAACGACAAGGTTCTTTTCTGACTCCATGACGACCAGAGAATTCTGTGACTCCTTTAGCTTCTCTACAGAGTCGTGAGCCTCTGACTGAGCAGTACCAAGCTAAAGCCTGAGATCGTCCATCTCGGTCTGAAGTTTGTCAACCTCCTCTGAAGGGGGAAAAACCTCCGTCAGAGCAAAAAAGGTGTGCAGGGTCTGCAGTGTACAAAGAAAATAGTTCAGTACCCAGCTAAAACACTTGGAAAAAAGAAAAAGAGATAAAGTCCCGAAGAACTTACCTTGAACTGAAGAGAAGCCAGGTCAGCAAGAAGCTTCTCCGACTTCGGGGGCCTAGTTTTGATTGAGCCTTTGGCCCAAAACTCCCTCAGAATCTTTTTTGGCCCCTTAATTGACAGCACCAGGGTCCACCGAGGATGACGCCCCCTTGCCCGCTTGTTTGGATGGGGCTGAGGGAGACCACAGAAATGGGGGCAGGTGCCTCTCTCTCCCCCTCAGTGGGTTTAGGAGAGATCGAAAGTATCCTCCGCCTTTTTGTTTGGATGGGAGGGTCCACTGAGGAAGAAGCCTCCCCCACTGCCACAGATGAAGATGGCTCGGTCTCCCACCTTGCCATCATATCCTTTACAAGCTCCTCAACACTTCCTCTGGCAGCCATCAACTTATCAGGGTTAACAGTGGAGGAATGGTCTCGGTTGCTGGGCTGTAAAAGTTTCTTGTATTGCTCCTGAATCGCGGGAGAGAAGCTCGGTCTCTTCCACACACTCCTAACTACACAAAAGATACAAAGATTAATCAGCTCGGCAATTGGTGTACAAAAAAAATCAAAGCAACCACGGGAAAATTGGGCCTTACCCTTTCGCCCAGTGGTTCGAGGGAATGTTGAGAATTGGCCTTGGAAGTCCTTGTGTTCCCATCCTCCCTTAATGAAGAAATACCATTTCTTCCAGGTCTTGTTTGAGGAGGGCACGGAAGTAAGGGGTCTGAACCTACTATCAAAAGACATATAATAAAGGCCTTCCGCCCTCATGTATTTTAGATCCATATTACTACGGATCAGGTCAAGGGACACGTCGACATTATTCATATGCCCCAACACTATGAAGCTTAACAGATGTCTCCAACTATTAAGGTTCAGTTCTGCAGGGCAAAGGTTGAACCAACAAAAGAATAGTTTTACAAGGTCAAGAAGGGGGAATGTAAGTCCCATTTCAAACCAAGCCAAATAGGCACAGATTTCCCCCTCTCTAACATCGCGTGGGCGATCTAGAGGGTCCGGGACTCTAAAAGTAACGTTTGAAGGGAGATTAAATTTCTCCCAGAACTCTACCAACATCTTCTCAATAATCGCACTCTCACCCTCCTCTCTATGGCCAGATCGACCAGAGGTCTCACCAGCCCTATTCGGGGGCTCATCGAATGCGTCAACTATCCTAACCCCCGGACTAGAGGGGGGCTCTACCAATCTATTCTCATCATCATTAACAGAAGGAAGATTCACTAGTTGCAGTTGAGGAATGGTCCTAGAAGAACTGCCCGAACTAGAAGGTGACTCAGGGCCAGACAGGGCGAACAAGAGAAAGTAACGAAGCAAACGAAAGGGAATGTAAAAGGGGGCTAAAATCAAACCTGAAATCAAGAAAGGCTATGAACATCGGATATCCTTCAAACCTTCAAAATACGTCAAATGGTGGTGGCAGTCTTTGGTACTGTAGAAGTAAGTGCAGAAGAAAGGCATAAAAGTCCTTTCCCTCTCTTTATATACACATTCGAAATATGAGCCTCCTAAGACGATTCAACACAACGGTTGAAAATAATGATGGCTTCTCAAGTATCGGCTGCGCAATAAATGACCCATTAAACCGACGTCTCAAAAAATGGAGAAGCAAAACGTGTGACTCTTCATAAAGCCCATAACCCTAGTTATGCCCTAGCTCCTAACTAGGGCTCGGAAGGGGGGGGAGTAGTTGATATACCATAACAGACACACCAATCACCTTGAGACACGTGTGCTTACAGAGCCGATAAACTCGGTCATACAAAGCAGTCACAACCTTCAGGGCATTCTCATATACATATACTACAGAGCCGATAAACTCGGTCATACAGAGCAGGCGGAGCCTCCAGGGCATTCTTATGTACATATCTTCCAGACCTTATGCTCTGGGCAATATTCACTCAGTATTTCGTATGGTTCTGACCTTATAATCTTAGCAATTGCCAAACAGGGAATAAGGAAACAGTCTTCAACACGGAAACAGTCTTCAACATGGAAACTACTATCTATGATTATCTCTATCTTACGATACAACACTCCACAAGGTAACTACAATCTCCGATGATCAAATCCCTATATTCATGGCTCCGAATCCTAATCAACTTAGGAAGGCCACAATCTATAAATTAAACCCTAAAGGTACGCTTTATTTTTATGCTCATTCTTTGGCTTTCAATACAGTCTTTTCAATTCCGTTTACTTACTTAAGCATCGGAGCAGCTACCGCCGGAGCCAATCTGGTAGTCCTCTGATCACCTTTTTGAGTGTTCTACAGGTCGCGGAGCCCATACTTATTGCGAGTCGAAAAGTGCAGCATCAGGTACCATTTGGGAAATACCTACCTTTAAACACACGATGGAAGAGAAAATTGGCTGGATTCAACAATTTCGAGCCCCGTCTTGCTAACAAGACTAGATTAAAAGTTTCAAAGTTCTGAAATTCGAAACCCTCTTGATTCCTATCCACACATAATTGATTGCAACTCACCCACCTAATTTTCTCTTCACCTTCCTCACTTCCCCACCAAAACCTTAAAATTGAGAACATATCATCTTACAAAGCATGAACCAAATTTTAAAACTTACTTACCCAACAAAAGAAAAAGAAATTTTAAAACAAGCCATTGCATATAAAGAGATTGCCTGAAGAACAACCTTCAAAAGAATTTCCCGCCCAACTTGATTGAGAAGAGATTCATTCCACCCTTTCAATTTTGCCACAACCTAATCTTTAATATAACCACAAGCCTATAATCTTCAGTTGCATCAATTTCACTATAACAAAATTTTCTTCCCTCTCAACAATTAATTTTTCAAACATAGTATGCTACTAAAACAATTCCTAATTCTCTAAAAGCAATTTTCAATAAATTTAAATTTTCATCACTATAAACAAAAACCAATTTTATTAGCCACTAAAATATTTTCTTCATTTTCAATCTAAAAAATATTTTCTTCCTTGGAATTAAAAACAACAAAATCATGAATATCCTTTAAATTTGAATCTACCTCATCACTTGAATCTTTGAAAATTGGGATAATTTCAAAAATAATTTTGAATTATCAATCACTGCATCTTCAACATTCTTGTCACTATCCAAAATATTCCAGTTCACGCAATCTACTATTTTTATATGACCAATTATTATAAAACTAAAATTTATTTTATTTTATCAACTAAAATATTCTGGTGCACCCAATCTATTATTTTGCGTAATACTTCAAATAATTATTTTATTTTAATCTTATCAGCTTCTTTTCACATATGTTTATTTTTTGGTTTCTATCGAAATTTTAAAGTAGAGAGTACTACGGTGTGAGTACTCGTTAATATTGTAACCACAAATCCTTAAGATTTTCAAACTTAATCCATTAACCAAAGCTCATTTCCAAATTTCACATCTACAATCATGTACTTGAAACTTGTTCAAAATCTGATCGTTTCTTTTCTAAGCTTACTACTTCTGTTTGATTAAATTGGTCTCCTTGTTAATTAATCAAAATTGTCCCAACCTTTTTAAAATCTTAGGATACTTTCTCCATTTTAAAAAATTGTTGAATTCCAATCAAATACCTCTTCTATAAATCACTCAAAATCTCAACTTTAAATAAACGAGACAAAGTTCAGACATGAATAACACTGTAATTTTATTCTTCATAAAAATCACAAGAATAATATCCAATATTTTATTGAATAAAGATATGGACAAAACCCAATACAAATCGCAGCTCTTTCTACTTTAGGGTTATGATGGTAATCGGCAATCACACAAGCAATTATTTAATGATCCTTTAGGGTTATGATGGTAAATGTCATTTTAAAAGTCACATGTTTAATAATGAATATAGAAATATACGACACATCATCTAATTATTAACATCATTAAACCATGTCAATAATTTTTTAGCAATCACACCCTTTCACTTTATTCTTTACAACAACCTCTTTCTTACGGTCAATCATCACCTACCTATATATATATATGTCTATTTAACTGATGCTGAACTTTTCGGCTCGCAATAAATCTGGGCTCCGCGACCTGTAGAACACTCAAAAAGGAGGATCAGAGGACCACCGGATTGGCTCCGGCAGTAGCCCCTCCGATTCTTAAGTAAGTAAACTGAATTGAAAAGACTGTATTGAAAGCCAAAGAATGAGCATAAAAATAAAGCGTACCTTTAGGGTTTAATTTATAGACCGTGGCCTTCCTAAGTTGATTAGGATTCGGAGCCATGAATATAGGGATTTGATCATCGGAGATTACAGTTACCTTGTGGAGTATTGTATCTTAGATAGAGATAATCATAGATAGTAGTTTCCTTGTTGAAGATTGTTTCCGTGTTAAAGACTGTTTCCTTATTCCCTGTTTGGCAGTTGTTAAGGAAACCATAAGGTCGGAACCATACGAAATACTGAGTGAATACTGCATAGAGCATAAGGTCTGAAGGATATGTGCATGAAGATGCCCTGGAAGTTCTGCCTGCTCTCTATGACCGATTTTATCGGCTCTGGAGTATATGTATATGAGAATGTCCTGAAGGCTGTGACTGTTCTGTATGAACGAGTTTATCAGCTCTGTAAGCACACGTGTCTCAAGGTGATTGGTGTTTCTGTTTGTGGTATATCAGCTACTCCCCCCCCCCCCCCCGAGCCATCATACTTGAGAAGCCATCATTATTTTCAACCGTTGTGTCGAATCGTCTTGGGAGGCTCATATTTCGAATGTGTATATAAAGAGGGGGAAAGGAATTTTATATCTTTCTTCTGCACTTGCTTCTACAGTAGCAGAGATTGCCACAGCCATTTGACGTATTTTGAAGGTTGAAGGATATCCGGTGTTCATAGACTTTCTTGATTTCAGGTTTGATTTTAACCCCTTTTACATTCCCTTTCATTTGCTTCGGTTTCTCTTGTTCGCCATGTCTGGCCCTAGGTCACCTTTTGGTTTAGGCAGTTCTTCTAGGACCATTCCTCAACTACAACTCGTGAATCTTCCTTCTGTTGATGATGCTGAGAATAGATTGGTAGAGCCCCCCTCTAATCCGAGGGTTAGGATAGTTGACGCATTCGATGAGCCCCCGAATAGGGCTGGTGAGACCTCTGGTCGATCTGGCCATAAAGAGGAGGGTGAGAGTGCGATTACTGAGAAGATGTTGGTAGAGTTGTGGGAGAAATTTAATCTCCCTTCAAACGTTACTTTTAGGGTCCCGGACCCTCTAGATCGCCCACGCGATGTTAGAGCGGGGGAAATCTGTGCCTATTTGGCTTGGTTTGAAATGGGATTGACACTCCCCCTTCCTGACCTTGTAAAACAATTCTTTTGTTGGTTCAACCTTTGCCCTGCAAACCTGAACCTTAATAGTTGGAGACATCTGTTAAGCTTCATAGTGTTGGGGCATATGAATAATGTCGATGTGTCCCTTGACCTAATCCGTAATAATATGGATCTAAAATACATGAGGGCTGAAGGCCTTTATTATATGTCTTTTGATAGTGGGTTCAGACCCCTTACTTCCTTGCCCTCCTCTAACAAGACCTGGAAGAAGTGGTATTTCTTCATTAAAGGAGGATGGGAATACAAGGACTTCCAAGACCAATTCTCAACATGTCACGACCCGAAACCCACCCTATGCGGATCTCGTGTCGCGGGGCCGACCCGAAGGCTGTCCCTACTTTTTCCATTCCTGTATCATAGTACTAATATGCAAAGTACTAAAATCCTCAAACAATAACAGCGGAAGTCTTATCAGTAATAGTACATCAGCGGAAGTCTTTCAATACACAATGTTAGCGGAAGTCTTTACAATACATAATATGGTTCTACATAAACAAAATAAGAACCAAACGTAACCAGCACGCAAGGGTGGTGAATACATGGGAGAACTAAGACATAGACTGATACAGTTCCTCAAAAATGTCCTCCTACGCTCTCAGACTCCTACTGGGGTCTTGTAGCGTCATCACCTGAAATGGGGGTAAATGGGGGGAATGAGCTACGAGAGCTCAGCAAGTAAAAATAGATCTCCGACATTGGTATTGATAAGATACAAATCCATGAATAAGATTATGATAACCAATCATAAGAAAGGAGATGCTGTAATAGCCAATGAGAACAGTTGCCATGAAGGCCAATGAATAATAAGTCACAATGTTCAATTAGGAGTAATGGCTACACCATTAATATGAATCTCTTAACAACAATACAACAACAAGAAGTACTGCCACAATAAACCGATCACAATCAATTCAATGAAGAGTGTCCTCTCAGTTTAAGATAAGTCACAAGGAATAGTGTTATTCGATAACGTAATCATAACAATTCTTAGGAGATGCATTTACTCTGTTCTCAGACAAAATGGCAATGTAAATGTAAATGAAATGCCAATGAAAATGCCAATGTTTATGCCAGTCAATTGCCGGTGGAAAGCCTTCGAGGAATTCATTCCTGCCACCTGTCCATTTATGTACTTGACCCTTAGGTCTCCAGTTAATACAGAAAGCATCGGATGGATATTGTGACTGAGCACAATTCCCGTATTCATAACATATCATGATTATTCATAATTCTATAGAAGTATAAAATGGAATATCATATATTCAGTAAAGACATAGCAGTAAGCCTTTCCAGGCATGGTTCACAATAAAGACATAGCAGACAATAAAGACATAGCAGTAAGCCTTTCAAGGCATGGTTCACATGATAACAACGACATAGCAGTCAATCAATGTCCACAGGATAGAACAATATCGCATTATGGATAACAATAACGTGAAGTACTTTCAAGAGTACAGGTTTGGCAGTAAAGAGAATAACTTGGCTTGGAAACACCATATGGAAGAGAAAGGGAATTTACTTACTTCTATCGTGATTCTAGATCAGGAAATCCGTGAGTGTACCCTTGCCTTTCGAGTTCCCTATATATCAGTGAATACGTTTCAGAATAAATGCTATTCGTCAAATTTTATGCCTTTCTATCATAAGTATTTCATATACTATTTTAGACTTTACCATTGAGTTCGGAACGCCGAAGAAAGTCGGTTTAGGCTTTCGCGAAATTCCATTTGGAATTTTGTACTAAAAAGGGCAAAATGGTCATTTTGCACTTTTACGGTATTTTATCCTTCGGGGTTCCATCTCATAAAACGGATCCCACCATTGGACTCAGAACGTCCGAGATAATAAGTTTTGACTATTCACTTAACTCAATTGGAGTCCATTTGACTCACTTTTGAGGCAGGGGCAATTTGGTCATTTTTACAGGTCTTTATTTTTCGGGACCTCGTCTCATGACGGGGACCTCACCATTGGACTCTGGAGGTCCAAGATAGTAGGAATACATATATAACTTATCTTATTTGGATACCGGGCATTTCGGGTCTATTTAATTTAATTAACTAATTTTTATTTAATTTAAATTCCATCAAACATTATATATATATATATATATATATTTAGTTTCCATTATATAAATGGATGAAATGGGTGGCACGCTGGCCAGCGTGCCACTTCCCTCCCAAAAGATACCACGTTCGAGTCCCTCCAGGTGCAGTGCACCTTTTTAATTTTTCTGATTTAAGTTATTATATAATATATATATATATATATATATATATTCGGTCGCATATCCACCATACGCGTGCGTGTGGCCGAGTGGAAAGAAATGGGGTTTACGCGCGTGGGGTTTGGGGTTCGAAATCCCGTAGCAGCAACCCTTCCCTTTTCCTTTATTTTTCTCTGTTTTCTTAAACCAAACGGCGTATAGGGCATTAAACCGGAATAAACCATCTTATCCGCATATAGGATATCAAATAGGGCCCCTGTACGTGTAACCAAACGACCCATTTCATTTATATTTAAAAGATCTCATGTCCAAACGACGCAGTATCGAGACAACCGGTCCCAACACGTCGCCGTTTCGATCTCCCACTTAACCCCTTCTTCCCCGATAATCCGGCAGAGAACATTAGGGTTCCGTCACCATCTCCGGTGACGGCAACCTAAATCCGACCACTTTTTTGACCTAGCTCAATGCCATTCCCTCTATTTTTCCATGGGGATCTCGAATCCACTTTTGGTTTTCCATTTAAACCACTGGTTCCTCACGAAATAGGGGTTCAAACATCTCCGGCCGATTTTCCGGCCAAATGACATTTCCCATTTTCATGGTATTTTAAGCACTGTTTTGGCTCTAAAATTCTCCTAGTGTGTTTCTGCACTAGTATAGGTTGTTTCTACAAACTTTAAACGAGGTTTGATGCATAAAATATCACATGGCCGATTATTCTCTATAACCTGCAACTTGGTTTTTCTCCTTGGTTTCTAAACCATTTAACCTAATTCTTTTTGCAATAAGTTACATTTTTCATGCTGATTTAGACCCTACAATTATATCTAAGCTTCATGCTCTAAATTGTAAAAACAGAACTTCAAACTCTTATCTGGGTTTCGGTTTTTAGCCCACTGTGACCCTCCAAACTTCCCGTTTTATGCTCCTAAATTCTTTGCCAAAGTGTTCTCTCAATCTTGGTCTCCTTTTTGCCTTTAAACCCACACCCGTAGGTTCATATATGTAGAGAGAAGTTTCCACCGCCTCTCTCTCTTTTCTCTCTCTCTCTCTCTCGGTTCCTCCCCCTTCTATGGCCCCTTTCCTTGACCTAGAACCTGTGCTCCCTCTGCCAAATGCAACCTTTGCATTAAATGGTTGGGGAGACTTGTTGTGCACTCATGTATATATATATATATATCATATTATATATATATATATAACACACACACTTCACACCTAGCCGACACACACACTCACTCTCATACACTCCACCTGTATACTGCCCAAGGGCAGTTCCCTCTTCCCTTTTCATTTCCTTTTTATTTCTTTTACTTATACTTATATACATAACATACATATAATACATTATATTATGTATATATACATATACACATAAAATACATCTTTTTATACATGCATGTGTAGAGGTACAATTCCATTTTTAATCACATTTACATACATTCATTTTAATCGAGCTACGAATCTATGTTCACGTATGCATGCATGGAAATACGTGCATGCACGCATTACGATGCAATGCCCTGTGGTGCTCGGGTGTTACTCAGCCTTGGTCATTCATTTTCATGAAATACCCTAACATAGAGCTTAAAATCGCTCAGGTTATGCTATTCAGTCAATTGCCTCGGTAAATGTGTCGTATCCCGGGTCGGGATATCACACAACATTCCCTCGAACCACTGGGCGAAAGGGTGAGGCCCAATTTTCCTGTGGCTGCTTTGATTTTGTTTTGTACACCAATTGCCGAGCTGATTAATTTCTGTATCTTTTGTACAGTTAGAAGCGTGTGGAAAAGACCGAGCCCCTCTCCCGCGCTTCAGGAGCAATATAAGAGGCTTTTATAGCCCAACAATCGAGACCATTCCTCCATTGTTAACCGTGATAAGCTGATGGCTACTAGGGGAAGTGTTGAGGAGCTTGCAAAGGATATGATGGCATGATGGGAGACTGAGCCATCTTCATCTGTGGCAGTGGGGGAGGCTTCTTCCCCAGTGGACCCTTCCATCCAGACAAAAAGGCGGAGGTTACTTTCGATCTCTCCTGAACCCACTATAGGGGAGAGAGAGGCACCTGCCCCCATTTTTGTGGTCCCCCCAGCCCCATCCAAACAAGCAGGCAAAGGGGCGTCATCCTGGGTGGCCCTTGGTGCTGTCAATCAGGGGGCCAAAAAGATTCTGAGGGACTTTTGGGCCAGAGGCAAAATCAAAGCTAGCCCTAGAAGTCGGAAAAGCTTCTTGCTGATCTGGTTTCTTTTCAGGTTAAGGTAAGTTCTTCGGGTCTTTATCTCTTTTCCTTTTTTTCCAAGTGTTTTGGCTGGTACTGAACTGTTTTCTTTGTACACTGCAAACCCTACACACCCTTTTTGCTCTGACGGAGGTCTCTCCCCCTGCAGAGGAGGTTGACAAACTCCTGGCTGAGCTGGACGATCTTAGGCTTCAGCTTGGTACTGCTAAGTCTGAGGCTCACGACTCTGTAGAGAGGCTGAAGGAGTCCCAGAATTCTTTGGTCGTCATAGAGTTAGAGAAAAACCTTGCCGTTCAGCAGGCAAAGAGGCTGCAGAGAGAGATGGACAGCATGCGGTACCAATATAATCAAAAGCTTGAGGATGCAGTGGAGCAGGCTAAGCTGGATAACGAGATGGAGATGAAGATGGAACTAGAAGGGATGGCCAACACCCTGATCATGTTCGGCTTTAACAACTTCCGAACCAGGTTCCTTGCTAAATTTCCCAATTTCGACATATCCTCGATTGTGCCTACAAGGGTTACCTCTCTAGAGGTTGCCGTTCCGAACGAGGTGGTCGACGTTCTCCCTGCCGATCCCACCGAAGTTGTCATCCCGAGTGAGATGGGTGATGCTGCTCCTACCGATCCTTCCCCAACCGTTGAGCCTGCCTCTGTTGATCAGGCTTAGGAAATATGCTTAGTTTAGGTTTTTGTTGTTTTTTTTTTTTTTTAAAAAAAAAAAACTTCTAGTGTAACAGACTATTTGAATGAAACAGTTTTTCCTTTCTCAAATGTCTTCATCCCATTTCTCTTGTGTTTGGTTGACCCATGTAGTATTTCCTTTGAATTTGTGGTTGATGTGAGAAACTGCTGCAAGTGAGGCTGTTTTGGAGCCCTCCAGATCAGCTTTCAGCGGTTGGCGGTTGGCGGTTGTCTTCCGAACTGTAGTTGCGATAAGACAATGATTGTAGACTAGTTCAGATTGCTTCTCCCTCTTTGGATGAGATAAGAAGGCAACTTCAATCAGATATGTAGGGATTTGACATTGATCTTGTGCCACATATATTGAGAGTAAATTTCTGAAGATTTCTAAGGCAGTTTATTCTGAACCCAAGTTTTATAGCAGAAATTCGGTGTCTCATGTCTGTCATTCTGAAAATTGAGACTTCTGCCTCTTAAGTCATTCAGACCAGGACTGAGATATATCTGAACTGATGGTCTTTTGTCATACGCGTGGTTCGTCAGGGATCAACGGAATGGCCAAGACTGAGAGGTCTGTATGTTAGACCGGAGGCCTTTGTATAAAGGTGGATCGGGCTCTGTTTGCTTGACCAGTACAGTATGCTTGGGGGAGCCTTGCATTTCATCTTCTAGGTATCCGAAAGGACAGTTTTATATGTCATTCATTTATACAGCTGTCTTTTGGGTTTTCAAGGCCAACCCTTTATTTAACCGTTGCGACGGTTCAATTAGGTGACTCTTGGGCTTCGAGGGTCTATATATATAAAAAAGGAACATACGGTTGCGCCCCATCTTTTTACTTTTGCTCTCAGACTATTCCCCTATCGGAGAGAATTTGAATATCTTTTAGAGGCTTATCGTTTGCCCGGAGATGATTGACGATTTTCAATCCGAGTTGGGAATGATTAAACGGTGGCCAAGAGTTAACCTTCCCTTTGATTCAGTCTCCAAGGAAGGATTAGAGGAGGCGAAGATCTTCTTGTCCATCCTAGCATCCGGTCGAGATTTCTCCGATTTGAGGTGGACCCTTCTTGATTCAACCGAGGCTTGGAGCATTGGTGATGAAGATGAAGGTGGGATGCCTCCTTCCCTTTGTGTCTTGGTAGAGACCCTTGCTCAAATCGGCTGGGGTGTCCTGTCGGCTTTGAGGGAGATGAATGAAGGTCTCCTGAGACCTAGAGCCCTCATCATCCGTTGGTCTTGAGATCAATGACAGTGATGATGAAATGGCCTGGATGCTTCTTACTGCAGATTGGGGTTTAGGGTTCCTTCCTTTCAAATGGAGCCGGCGACGACGGTAATGGACATTTGGAACCTGGGTCCCTTTCTCATTCAAGGAAGAAAACCATGATGTTGTAAAAGCGTAGTGATGCCATTGTTGTCGCTTTTGTGTACTTGTTCTATTTCTAGTCTTCTTGTACTGATGTAAATTTTTTGAATCATCAATAAAATTGATTTCCTTCTTCCCAGATCTGATGTTCTTTGTATTTGAATGCGTTCTTCCGGAGCTAAAACACCTTTTCGTGCACTTCTGATGACTAACTTTTCTGTACGTTCTAAGAGTAGATCAAAGAAACTTGTATAAAACTTGAAGTCTTGAATCAAAGTACTTTGAACTTGGTCGGTACTATAGTATTTATTGCTTGCAGGTACATAAGCCAAATAATCTAAGTATCAGCTCTGAGGTATTCCTATCTAGGAAACTTCAGTTTGAAGATGTTTGGAACTTCTGTCTTCGGATGGACTGGATCATAGAATCTGTGTATTAAAGATGGACCAGGCTCGGAAGGCCTGTGCATTATAGATGGACCAAGCATTGAGGCTCGTGCATTATTGATGAACCAGGCTCTGGAGGCCTGTGCATTAAAAAATGGACCAAGTGCTAAAACTTGTGCATTATAGACGGACCAGGCTCTAGAGGCCTGTGCATTAAAAGATAGACCAAGTACTAAGACTTGTACATTATAGATGGACCAGGTTCTAGAGGCCTGTGCATTATTGATGGACCAGGCTTTGGAGGCCTGTGCATTAAAAGATGGACCAAGTACTAAGACTTGTATATTATAAATGGACCAGGCTCTAGAGGCCTGTGCATTATTGATGGACTAGGCTCTAGAGGCCTGTGCATTAAAAGATGGACCAAGTACTAAGAGTTGTACATTATAGATGGACCAGGCTCTAGAGGCCTGTGCATTATTGATGGACCAGGCTCTGGAGGCCTGTGCATTAAAAGATGGACCAAGTGCTAAGACTTGTGCATTATAGATGGACCAGGCTCTGGAGACCTGTGCATTATAGATGGACTAGGCTCTAGAGGTCTGTGCATTAAAAGATGGACCAAGTACTAAGACTTGTACATTATAGATGGACCAGGCTCTAGAGGCCTGTGTATTATAGATGGACCAGGCTCTCGAGGCCTGTGCATTAAAAGATGGACCAAGTACTAAGACTTGTACATTATAGATGGACCATTCTATGGAGGTATTAAAAAGAAACATCTTTATTGATAATACTTCCGTAAATGCTCCACGTTCCACGGCCTAGGAATAGGCTTCCCAGTCATGTCTTCTAGCCAGTAGGTGGTAGGCCTAACAAACTTCGTCACTCTGTAGGGGCCTTCCCAATTTGGTGACAACTTTCCCATAGTGGGATCCTTGGTGTTTGGAAAGACTCTTCCTAAGACAAAGTCTCCGACTTAAAAGCTGACCACCTTGAGCCCCACCTTGGATTTGTCGACCATTTTCTACTGATAGGCTTCCATCTTGATGCTGGCTTGATCCCTTCTTTCTTCAAGCAAATTCAAATTTTTCATTAGCTGCTGATCATTGGATTCTAGCTCGAAGGCTTCAGTGCTCAATGTTGGCATACCGATCTCAACCAGGATTACTGCTTCTGTACCATAGGCCAATGAGAAGGGAGTTTCAGAGGTGGGAGTTCTTCTAGTTGTTCTGTAGGCCCAAAGAACTCCAGGGAGTTCCTCTGCCACTTTCCTTTGGCCTGCTCCAACCTTTTCTTTAATCCATCAAGGATCGTTCGGTTGGTGACCTCTACTTGCCCATTTGCTTGCTTGCCCATTTGCTTGTGAATGGCCTGGAGAGGCAAAGTGTTGCCTAATGTTGAGATTTTCACAGAATTTCTTGAAGCCTTTACCAGTGAACTGTGTCCCATTGTCAGAGATGATCACACGTGGTATACCGAACCTGCAAACAATGTTCTTCCAGGTGAAGTTCTCAACTTCCTTCTCTGTGATGTGTGTTAGAGGTTCAGCTTCGGCCCATTTAGAGAAGTAGTCAATGGCTACCAAGAGATACTTCGTATTTGGTGGGGCCTTTGGTAATGGACCCACGATGTCCATCCCCCACTGAGCAAAGAGCCAAGGACTAGTAATTGGGATGAGCTCGTGATGGGGCTGGTGTTGATATGGGAAAAATCTTTGGCATTTGTTGCACTTCTAGACATACTCCTTAGCTTGCCTTAGCATGCTAGGCCAGTAATAGCCCTGAGTCAGAGCTCGGTGAGCTATCGTTCTGCCCCCATTATGATTCCCGCAAATACCCTCGTGTATTTCAGCCAAGACATATTGTGATTTTTCTGGAGCTAAGCATTTTAACAAAGGTTGAGAATAAGACCTTCTGTAAAGCTTGTTGTTCAAGATCAGGTACCGAGCCGCTCTGATTCGGATTCTCCTGGCTTTGTTTTGTCTTCTAGGAGGAGCCCAGATTCTAGGTACTGGATGATTGGAGTCATCCAGTTCTGGGGCTGTTCAGCAATTTGGGCAACTTGGGCTTCCTCTATGCTAGGTCCTGGCTGGTAGGAGATTTTTACTGTGGAGTTTGCTTCAGACTTAAGGCGGGACGCCATGTTTGCCAAAGCATCTGCTCTGCAGTTCTGGCTTCTTTCTATTTTCTGGATAGTGAATGTCTGGAAGGAATGCTTCAAGTGTTTCACCAGTTCAGAGTACCGAAGCTTCCTCTCATCTTTAACGGAGAATTCTCCCAGGACTTGGCTTACCATCAGTTGGGAGTCTGAGAAGACTTTAAGGTTCTGAACCTCGCATTCCAGAGCCAACTTCATGCCTAGGATTAGGGCTTCATATTCTGCTTTATTGTTGGAAGCTTTGAATCCTAGGCTGACTGCTTTTTCTGACAAGAGCCCATCAGGGGACTGTAGCATCAGGCCTAATCCTGAGCCCTGATCAGTTGACGATCCATCGATGTAGAGCAGCCAGTTTCTTGGAGTTTCGATGAGCTGTGCCTTGTCTTGAAGTGCCGGGGTGAACTCGGCAACGAAATCAGCCAAAGCCTGCCCATTGATGGAGTTTCGAGGCACATATGATATATCAAATTCCCCTAACTCCACAGACCACCTTACTAATCTTCCCGACACCTCAGGCTTTCTCAATATTGACTTCAGAGGATAGGCAGTTGGGATTTCAATTGGATGAGCTTGGAAATAAGGTCGGAGCTTCCAAGCTGATATTAACAAGGTGAAGGCTAGCTTTTCCACTTCTGGATATCTCTTTTCTGTGTCAAGTAGTGCCCTACTGACGTAGAATATGGGCCTCTATACTCCCCTGTCCTGTATGACTAATGCGGAGCTGACCGCGTTTTCAGAGACTGCAAGGTACAAGAGTAGCTTTTCCCCCTCTACTGGTTTTGACAGAAGTTCTGGAAAGGCTAGATACTCCTTCAGCTCTTGAAAAGCTTTCTCACATTCTTCCGTCCACTGTAAAGCTTTGTTGCCCTTTAGAGCTTTGAAGAAAGGTAGGCAGCGATCAGTGGATTTGGAGATAAATCTGCTTAGTGCTGCGATTCTGCCATTCAGCGCCTGAATGTCTTTTCTGGTTTTTGGTGACTGCAGTCAATCAGAGCTTGGATCTAAGTGGGGTCTGTTTCGATACCCCTCTGAGAGACAATGTATCCCAAGAATTTTCCCTTCGTCACCCCGAAGGTATATTTTGAGGGGTTGAGCTTCATCTTGTGCTGTCTTAGGATATCGAATGTCTAGGCTAAGTGCTGGAGGTGACTACCTTTCTGCAGACTTTTGACCAGCATATCATCAATGTATACCTCCATGGTATTGCCGAGCAGCGGGCTGAACATGTTGTTCACCAACCGCTGGTATGTGGCTCCAGCATTCTTCAAACCGAAAGGCATTACTCTGTAGCAGTAGAGACCTCGTTCGGTTATGAAGGCTGTCTTCTCCTGGTCTGGAGGGTACATCTGAATTTGGTTATACCCAGAATAGGCATCCATAAAATTCATGAGCTCGTGCCCCGCGGTGGCGTCAACCAGTTGATCTATCCTTGGCAGTGGAAAGCTGTCTTTGGGGCACGCCTTATTGAGGTCTGTATAATCAACACAAACCCTCCACTTTCCATTTGTCTTCTTGACCAGGACGATGTTGGCTAGCCACTCGGGGTAGAACACTTCTCGTATCATCCTGGCTTCAAGCAGCCTCTGGACTTCCTCATTTATGATCCGATGCCGCTCTGGAGCAATCGGCCTTCTCTTCTGTCTAACTGGTGGGTGATCTGGATCTACCATCAGCTTGTGAGTTATGAGGTTAAGATCTATACCCTCCATATCTTTGGTCTCCCAAGCAAACATAGAGAGGTTGTCTTTCAGAAACCTGACTATCTTCTCTTGCTCGGTGTGTATCAGGTCTAGGCCGGTGTACAAATAACGCCCCTCTGATTCTGAACTGACCAACACTTTGATGGGCTCACCAATGGGTTTGGCTTGGCTGTCCCGTCCTCTTGGGCTCAGAGGTTCTTCGATGCTGGACGGGCAATCTTCCTCCTCGGGAGTGTGGGTGAGAACTGGATCTGTACAGTCTCGAGTGTACTGTAATTGCTATTTGGTAGCCTTCTCCTTGAGTGCAATGGCATGGCACTCCCGGGAAGTCGGCTGACACCCTCTAACAGAGTGAACGTTCTGATTGTGGACGTACTTCAGACATTGATGGAGGGTTGAGGTGACCGCCCCTATCTGGTGCAACCATAGTCTCCCGATTATGACGTTGTAAGGAGATTTCATATTCAACACCATGTACTCTGAGATGGTGGTCTTCTGCCCTTCTCCCTCTCCTATAGTAGTAGGAAGGTCGATTCTTCCCAATGGGGTACTGAGATTGCCATCAAAAGCTGCCATCACGGCAGTAGTAGGCTTGATGTTGTCGTGGTCCATTCCCATTTGTTTGAGTGGCTCATGGAACAGTATGTTGACGGAGCTGCCGGTGTCAACCAAGACTCTTCTGATCTCGAAGTTGGAAATTTTGAGAGTGATGACGAGGGCATCACTGTGAGGGCAGTGCACCCCTACTAGGTCCTGTTTAGTGAATTGGGTCTCCGGTGCTGGTTTGAGCCTCTTTTCAATGTTGGAGATCTGCAATACGTCTGGGGCAACCCTGGCCTCCCAAGCGTATCTCTTCCTCGCCCTGTTAGACATTCCTATAATTGAGGAGTCGGCATAGAGGACGTAAACGACATGGTTGTTCTGCCTCTGAGGCTCGTTTCGTCCTTCCCTCTGCTCTTGCCTCTGCTCGGGCCACTGGTCTGGCCGTTGTTAAGGCTTGTCTTCCTGGAGCTTCTGCCTTCCGTCCTGCTTGATGAACTCCCGAAGACGTCCTTTCTTTATGAGTTGTTCAATCTCATATCGAAGGGTCCTGCATGAGTTAGTCGTATGTCCATGATCTTTATGGAAATTGCAATACTTACTTTGGTCCTGAAGGTTGGGATCTCCTTTGATTAGTTCCGGCCACCTCAGGTTTTCTCGATCTCGAATCTCCCGGAGTACCTGGTTCGATGTAGTGTTCAAAGAGGTAAAGTTAGTGAACTCCCTTGGTCTGAAATTGTAAACAGCCTTGGGTGTTGTTCTCTTTTTCTGGACTCTTGGCCCTCTTCTTGTTGGAGTCTCTTCTATGATCCTCCCTCTTCGGATTATCCCTCTAGTTCTGCTCTTTGCCCTTCTGGGATGTGCGGTTGGCTTCTTTTAGGTTGATGTACTTCCTGGCCCGGTCCATTAATGCCGCCATATCGGTAGGAGGGCTTTTGGTCAAGGAATCTCTGAAACCACCATGAGCAAGTCCAGCAGTCAAGGCAGCTACAAGGAATCTTGGGCTGCAGTCGGTGATCTCCATGAGTTCGGCTTTAAAGCGCGCAATGTAGGCTCTAAGGGACTCCTCCTTAGTCTGCTTGACATTTAACAGGAATTCTGGTCCCCTTCTGAGCCTCTTGCTGGTCATAAATCTGTCCAGGAATTGCCTACCGAGGTCATAGAAGTCGGTAATTGAGTTCGGAGGGAGGTGGTGGAACCATTTCAAAGCAGTTCCTTTCAAGCTGGTAATGAAAGTTCGGCACATAAAAGCATCAGAGGCTCCGTGGAGGGCCATCGTATGCTGGTAGTGCGATAGGTGATCTCCTGGGTCTCTAGTCCCATCGTACAGGGTGAACTTTGGCACCATGAACTTTTTGGGCCTTTCTTCTGACATGATGGCATGAGTGAATGGGGTGGCAAGTCTTCCGAGTAGCCTGACCAACTCATCTTGCTCTGGAGGGTTCTGGGCACCTCTCAAAGCAATTGTTCGGTCCATAGATTCGACAATTTCTTTTACCCTCTGTGGGTTTCTGAACCTGACATCTTGTGAACCTTGTCTTACAGCATCGACTTCAGGGTAGTTGGGCTGAGTACGTCCCTCGGACGGAAGAGGGTTCTGAACTGGAGGAACTGGTGCTACTTGGGGATGAGGCACCTGTGGTGCCGGATAAGCTCCCGAAGCCCTTGGAGTCGGGGTTCTAGTAGTGCTCCAGTAATGAATGTCAGGGACGAAGGCTGATGTTCCCCAGCCTAGGGCTGCTGACGGTTGAGGATCTCTGCCAACGCGAGCAACACCCTGGGGGTGCCCAGGCTGATTATTTGGAGCCTGCTCATGGGGCTCTTCGTTCTCAGTGGTAATAGGGGGTTGTGTTCCCACAGCAATGTTGAGGACTCGTCCCTTGATTCTGTGTGAGCGTTGCCAATGTTCTAGTTATGGCATGCAACTATTCCTGCACCAGTTCGTTGTGTCGTTTGATGGATTCGATCTTTTGTTGCATGGGATCAACCGTTGGCCCCCTTGCTCGTGGAGCAGGTGGCCGACGTTGAGAGCTTTGCGGATTTTGAGTATTCTGTCGCTGTCGGAGATTTGGGGCCATGGTTTTCCGGTGAGGAAAAAGATAAGTTTGTGGATAGAGCACTTGGAGATTAGTCGTTCCCACAGACGGCACCAAACTAATGTTGCACTTTTCGGCTCACAATAAATCTGGGCTCCGCAACCTGTAGAACACTCAAAAAGGAGGATCAGAGGACCACCGGATTGGCTCCGGCGGTAGCCGCTCCGATGCTTAAGTAAGTAAACTGAATTGAAAAGACTGTATTGAAAGCCAAAGAATGAGCATAAAAATAAAGTGTACCTTTAGGATTTAATTTATAAACCATGGCCTTCCTAAGTTGATTAGGATTCGGAGCCATGAATATAGGGATTTGATCATCGGAGATTGCAGTTACCTTGTGGAGTATTGTATCGTAGATAGAGATAAACATAGATAGTAGTTTCCTTGTTGAAGATTGTTTCCATGTTGAAGACTGTTTCCTTATTCCCTGCTTGGCAGTTGTTAAGGAAACCATAAGGTCGGAACCATACGAAATACTGAGTGCATACTGCCCAGAGCATAAGGTCTGGAGGATATGTGCATGAAGATGCCCTGGAAGTTCCGCCTGCTCTATATGACCGAGTTTATCAGCTCTGTAAGCACACGTGTCTCAAGGTGATTGGTGTGTCTGTTTGTGGTATATCATTAACTAACTGAAGTAATTTACTTCTATTATAAAAATATTAAACGACTCTCAGTATGATTGAGAAACTACGGCATAACACTCCCATTACTACTAAGATATTGCTAAATAAAATAAAAATAATGAAGTAATTATATGTTTTCGATTTAATTGACCCATTATAAAGAATAAAATAAATCAACTTCCTGGTGAAAAAACTAAAAAAACAGATGGGTAATATCGGATTCGAACTCTCTTATAATTGTGAACCACCCATTATCATGCAAGATACGCCTTGTAATAAATTTTTATGGAAATAGCCCGCCTGATTGGGGAGAAACGGAACCGAAGTTGAGATAATCTCTACCATATGGTTAGTTGAATGCCCATATCAAGACTACTATATATCACAGTTTCAAATGTTGAGTGGCAAGAAAACCCATATTTTTTCCCTCATAAACATTACCAAAACAAGGTATTAGATAGGGAAGTCTATGAATACATTGGTCCTTCTCACTGTGACACAGACATGAGCCAATAAGTCTGGACTTGTTTCCTTTGTCCTCTATTTCTAGTGAAAATTCTTGTTGCTATTGTTTTTCTACTTTTTAATATCCACCACCCTTTTTCGAATTAATTCTCTTCATTTTTCACATAATCTCTCCGGCACGCAATAATTGTAAGTGCAGGTGATAGTTGAAGATTTCTTCAACTAAGATCAATGGAGAGTTAATCATGAAGGAAAGGAATCGAGAGAAGCAAAGAATGAACAGCCATGGCACATAAGCTAGAAAGATCTTATTGCTTAGTTTGTTACTTACATTGAGAGCTCAATCAACTCTATATATATACACAATGCAGCTGTTTACTACCACTAACAAACTTTGCTTAGTTTGATTTATATTTGACAACATTGTAACAAAATTTTATTACTGACGAGTTGCACTTGATGAGCTGGCACTAGAGTCTTCTGGCTGAGTGTGGCTTGTTCTAGCTGAGTGTAGATTCTTCTAGCACTATCTGTTTGAGCAGTTGAGGCGTTTGTTTATGCTATCTTAGCCGAGCTTACATCCCCCCCCCCCCGGCCGCAAACTAATGATCTCTTTGGAGATCAAGAGTTTGTCTGGAAAGAACAGAAATTGGGAGGAGGTGAGGCCCTTAGTAAAAATGTCTGCTAGTTGGACATCAATGGATGCATATATACTGAACAGAGAGGTCTTTTCTTGTAACCTTCTCCCTAACATAGTGAAAGTCTACTTCCACATGTTTAGTGCGAAAATGGAAGACTGAATTGGAGGCAAGGGTTATTGCTGATAAGTTGTCACACTAGATTGTGGGAACAGTGGAAGTGGGAATATGTAGATCAAAGAATACCATCCTTATCTAGGACATTTCAACTGTAGTTGTTACTGAAGCTTTCTATTCAACTTCTATTGCAAAACGAGCTATAATCTGTTGGTTCTTGGCACCCCCAAGCAATGGGATTGTGGCCTAAAAAAAGAAGGTAACCAATAGTGGACCTCCTATCATTGGGGTCACCAGTCCAATCTGAGTTAGTATAAGCTGAGAGGTTTAGGTGGCCTTTGGTATAATGGATGTTGCTACCCGAAACCCATTCTACGTGGATTAGGGACAACGACCGACACTGCCACTCAGACGGGCCGTACAAAATCAAATGAATCGCACAGAATGATAAATGATTTTTTTTCCTTTTTCTTCATATCAATAAATCATTGAATCATTTAATGCAGAAGCTACACCAATGCAATTCATCTGATCATAAATCGAACTCCAACAACCATCAATCAAATATTTTCAAGTACCATTTCGATCATCATGATTCACTAATCAAGTCTAACATCACGACTAATGATACAATAGTACAAATATTTATTATTTAGATCAGCCTTACAAAGTACATATTCAAATCATGACTCGGAGTTTACGTCATTAATATTGCTCACAAGCACGCAACTAGCTCCACTAGTTGCCTCATTTTGTTTCATTCCTTATAGAGCTACTAGAAAAATAGTTATAAATATGAAGTGAGCTAACTTAGCTCAGTAAGTAAATTTTCTCACTCTGCCATGGGTCAAGGTTAGTCCAAAAGAAAGATAAAGGGCAATAGCAAGCAAATGATAATATCACAATAGCATACGAATGATAGAACATTATAGTAGCCAGTCACTAAGTATGTGAATCCATAAAATGACCCGTAGGTCCGAAAGGCACATCCCAAGGTAGAATAGCAAGTCAATAATAGGGATTAGCCTGTACAATAAATAGTTGCCACAATAATAGGATAACAATTCGAGTCCAAAAATAGGCAAGCAAAAATCTCATCAATCAAATAGTATGTCAACAGATAATCCAAGGACAAGCTCATAAGGCGTATCAGTAATCAAGAGTACATCATTAACATAACCAAAGATAAGCTTGCAAACCATATTAATAATCCAGGAGTGCATTATCAGAATATCAATAAATGATATGAGATACTAACAGAATAGATGTTGTCATATATAGGGCCCGACATACCCTCAAAAGTGTTCATCCAGGTCCACTTCCTTTTTATTGGGCTATTGGATAGCACTAGAGCTTTATACATATATCATGTCCTGTCCTTTACGAATTACGTGTTGGGCATCATTCCCAAACACTGACCCGTAGGTCCACAAGCATACGTAAATTAGGGGGACGTTGTGACTAATCACAACTCCACGCACTCATAATAATATCATGATCATTAGAATTTCACAGGCGAAGTATATATTTGTGGAATAACCAATTCTCAATAGTGAGAAGCATAGCAATTTTTTAATATCCAAGCAAGGTATAGACATGAACAAGTAATCACATTTGGATATTGGCAATCAAATTCTCATAAAGTCCACAAAATATAACAAGCATCAAATTGTGAAGATCAACAATGTCAGGTATATATGGAATACAAATTGGCAGTATTGAGAAAATAAACTTGTGACATGGCTAGGAATTACTATATGTTAGAGTTCAGGCCATTCTAGGCTATCTTAGGATGTAGAAAATCCTTCAGTATCAGCAGTCTTGTCCTCTATATCTATTTGAACCCCTACTGTACAGTAACTTCCAGAATCACTAGACATATATGGCATTTCTAATTTTTCTTCATAAAAATTTAGAGCTTTCTTTTGGAAGATTGAAGAAGAATAAACCATATTCCACCTACAAGCACAAATTGGAGTTAGAGATTTTGGAGATTCTAATCAAAATCAACAAGGGCAAAGTTAGAGTTCTACCATAACTCAAGAGAATTGAGGTAGGGAAATTCTAAACCTAGGTATAGAACTTGTGTAGATAGGTTTATCATACATCTATCTCATCTCTTACTATGGAATTGTTCTTTGCATATTAAGGCATATCTTGTACGTACTTTGAAAATGCATGTATTGATTGTATTGACTTGCTTCTACCTTGTTTTGTTATCAAATGTACTCCCAGCTTAATACGAACATGATTGCTTAGTGAAATCATAAAATGGGTTTACATGTATTATATATGATATTGTTAGTTGCACATAATGTGTTTGTGAAATTGCTTGAATGAATGCTATGGTGAATTCTTGATGCTTTAGTGAGATTTTATGACTTCCTTAAACTGTAGCAGAACAAAATAAGATAATGTAAAAATAAGCTTGGGTTGAACAACCATAAAATGGTGAGAATGGGAAAGGAATGAACACTTGGGGCTTGATGTGGGATTATGTCATTTCTGTGCTATTGAGTGTGATGAGATTTCACTTACTCGGGATTTCATTTGTGTTCGGGATGGTGTCCCCCATTGTCTTGCAAGCCGTAAACCCTCATAAGTGGTCATGTGTCTTTATCAGGTTAGTAGCCTATAAAACATACAAGGCTTACCGAGGGCCGACTCGAAAATTAGTCTTGGAGATTGAGACTTGAAAATTGATGAGGGAAAAACTTGAGAATTGAAAGGATTTGAACAAAGTTTGAAATTCTACAAATTGACTCATCTTTGGTTAATTTACATGGTGCTTTCCTTTTGATGATCATGAATATAATATTGTCACAGAACATTCTCAATTAACTCATTGTACTTGTGATGAAATACATTCTTTGTGATCACTTGTATGCCAATACACATGCTCAAGCATACACGTACCACCACATTTTCTTACCTCTATCTATATTTCTCCTATTGTAATTGTTGTATTGACCCCTACTAAATGCAAGAGTGGGTAAGAAAATGATTGTAAGTTGAAGACTTATTACCAAGACATTTTTGGAAAGATCTCCATTTTTTTTTTTACTCGAACTCCAAAAACCCCTGTGAGGAGGTTGCTTGAATGTACCTCTCTCTTGGAATGAGCCATGTATTTTGTAGTTTAAATGTATATAAACTAGAAGCTTCTAGCCAGCAAACTTTCACGTAAATGCTCAGCAAACTTTCACGAGAGTCCTTTGTAGCCAAGTCCATTACTTACCATGTCGGTTTCATGCCCATTTCTCACATGCCAATAGCAACTCTGCGGTGGACGTAAGAGGGAGCCTCCTTTTCATGAGCCTCTCCAACCCAAAAATTTTACTCAACTCACTCACATTCCATACATCCATCATAATTTTTGGGGGAAAGTGGGAAACAAAGCACAAAGATCTGAGATATTAAAAAGCAAGGGAATAATACATGAAACTCAGCTAGTCTGCGGAACAGGCAAACCGTTAAACTGATTCGATTTTTTCTATAGCAGAGGCTGAAATATATCTACTGAGGGTTTGGTGGGCGGCTATTGGCAGCAGCGACCCTGGTGCCCCATTCAAGCAGCTCTTTGCTTGTGTCATCCTTATGAACAATCACTTCAATGAAACACAAGCAGTTTTTCTTAGCACCGGTTGTTGTCTCAATCGCTTCAATCAGCTCCTCCTCGCAACGCACCTGCAACAATGAATTCGAAACATGGTTCCACGATCAGCACTTGTCCATTTCAAGCAAATGCATCAAGCTTCCTGTCTCACCTTAGCTGTCCAGCACTTGCCTTCCCCGTTGTGGATTGCATCAACCAATCCAGTGTAGTCCCAGTTCTTGATCACATTGTAAGGCCCATCGTGGATCTCCACTTCTATGGTATACCCACCATTGTTTATCAGGAAGATTATGCTCCTCTGTTCACATCTTAGCATTGTTGACACATCTTGTGCAGTCACCTGCCAAAGGATTCACCACCAAGTGCTTTAACGTTAACAAATGGACAAAGATAAAATTTGGATTCTAAATTTGCCATTTGAGCTGGCCTTTCTGTTTTCTCGCGCTCCAGAGAGTGCGACGAATGGAAGTTCGCGTATCAAAATGTAGAACCAAAACAGCACATCCAACGTAATACAGAGGGAAAACATTGCCAATGAACATCCTGCCTAGTGCTGTGTCTTCGGAAATATTAAAAATTAATTTTTACAAGAAAATGTGTCCACGTCTTGATAAAGTCCTATGTTGTCTCTTTTGGAATAAATAGGTACATAGTCTTATTATAGAGTAGTTCTGTGATCTTATTGAGATAATGCAGTAAAACTAGCAAAAGTAAAAACTAAAAAAGAAAAGAGCATCCTTTGATACAGAGTTCATAAGACTAAAGGGTTTGATACACATTCTAAACCCAACAATGAGCATTCAAAACACTTTCTATGACTAAATAAGAAACCTATATATACCTGGAAGCTACCATCACAGTAAGTCCAGCAAACAAATAGGCATCAGCAGACTCCACAATTTCTGCGCAAAACGGGGTGCTCACCACACCCCAGTAAGTCCCAAGAAAATGGGGATGGTGCTCTGGCACCAGCCCTTTTGCCGATGGCATAACCGCAAGCGCATAACCACAAGCATCGGCTAATTCAACAAATGCCTCAGACGCCTTGGCAACTCGAAGTTTTGGCCCAGCCACCATCACTGGCTTCACTGCCTTGTTCAAGAACTCAGCTGCTGCCTCCACAGCAGCCTCTAAACCCATCTGATTACTCAATCTGTATTACAAAAAAACACATTCATATAAACTTCAACAATAATTTCTACTCACCCACATAGATATTGAAGACTTACTTGGGAGGGAGAGAAAATGGGACCGGCTCACGGCTAAATGTAGGATGTGGAATCCCCGGCAAGTTACAGCTAATGCTGATATAAACTGGCTTGCTTTCTTTCAACGAAGTCGATATCGCCGTATCGATTAGTTCGTGTGCATCTTCCAAGTTATTTACAACAGCCTATAATCATCGAACCATCTCGTATCGTAACCATCCAATTTCAGAAAGCATTAACGACAACATAAATTATATACTATAAGGACATGATTATTCGTACCTGGTAACAAGTAACCGTTTGAAAGCAGCGAAGCTCTTGACTGAAGTCCGGCAATCCTACAGTGTGGTGAAGAATTCTGTTGGTGCCGTAATCGTTGGAGTTGGGGCCCCCGACAATACAGATAAGTGGGAGATTCTCGCTGTACGCGCCAGCGATGGCGTTGAGAACGCTAAGGCCACCGACGGTAAAGGTGACGACGCAGGCTCCGACTCCCCGAGAACGAGCATAGCCGTCGGCAGCATATCCAGCGTTTAGCTCGTTGCAGCAGCCGATAAGGTTGAGCCCCGGCTCGGCGAGAAGGTGATCGAGCAGGGTAAGGTTGAAGTCGCCAGGGACGGAGAAGACGTCGATGACGCCAACCTGGACAAGACGGCGGGCAAGGTGGCGACCTAGCGTTGCGTCCGCCGAATTAAAGATGCTGGTAGAGAGAACGGCAGAGTTCTGGATGGTGGAGACGACGCGGTTGTGGGGTAGACAGCCCATATCATTGCTTGTGGCGTTGTACACATTAACTGCACCGATCTTAGTATCCATTATTGATGATCAAACCTACACTTACAGACGCAGAGAGAGAGAGAGTTTGGAGAATTTGAAGCGGGCTTAGATTAGATTGGATTGGATTGTTATTTTGCTTGATGTAGCAAGGCGAATAGAAATGGGGTGAAATTTATAGGGTGTGTAGAAAGTGTGTAGAAGGTGAGAGAAGAAACCAGACTCGGGCGGGTTTATTATCGAAGGGGAAATTGCGTCCAAATTTTGGGGAAATTAACTCGTGTCACGATATAGTGTTTCTACTTTTCATACAAATATAATTATAATTAAAATTAATTTTTCTTTTATAAAATATAAAAATATTATATTTTTACGACATATTATTACATAATAATGTTTGTAATGTGCCGCTTTCATTAAATAACTAAAAAAATAATATCGCGGGACAAATTCATACTTCATGACAACTAAGAATTGAACATTGATTTATAACATAAATACATTAAATAAAAAATTGAAGGGACATTGAATTGATCCAAGTTCCATACATTTAGTTTTTTCAATATCAAATAAAAGTAAGCAATTTAGATCGATTTGTGCATTTCTTTCTAATTATGTTTTTTTTCTCTCTCTCACCTCATTAAATTATAAATTTCCTCCATGTTTATATTATTATTGTCCAATTTTGTTAAAAAAAATAAAGTGATAACAAATTTACAAATTGAAACCCCGAGGGTACATTCGAAGTGGACGAAAGCCTGAGGGTACGATTAGGACTCTATAAACCCGTGCTAAATTAAACATCAAGGTAATAAGTATAGAGTCTATGCAAACCCCACCAAAGGTCTCCAAGAAAGTATGTTGAGGAAGTTAATTATCTTAAGATCTCCAAAAGAGACGTTAAGGAAGTCAAATGATCCTACTATTGTCGATGGTAGTGGATGTGGTGATTGGATGACAGCAGCAAGATATTCACTCAAGAGAGTCATGTCCTCGGGTCAGTGGTTATGACATGCTTCTTTAATGTTGCGAACAACTAGCAGCTTTGGTGATCCTCTCTATCGAGTTATGTCACAACTTTAGAACGCAGAATTTGCGCGCCACAACCTGTCCCACGATCAGCGTTTTGCTCCCACGTCTGACTTGGCCATGACTCTCAATGCAATTCGGTGCGAATTATTATACACTAGGCTATAGCCACACCTCGAGAATAAGAGCTTTAGTAGATTGGAAGCTCGCAAGAGGGGCTTAGTATTGACTAATCAAGAACATTCCCCTTAAGTATCCAAGCTAATGAGATAAAGACAAATATCATGGCAAGAGCGAAATGCGAGAACCTATTACCGTACAACCGAGATACCTATAAATAGTACCCTTACCCAAAAGGGAATGTATTAAGAATTCCCCTCAGAAAGGTTCCTTGACTATTTTCTCTTGTCTCCATCGACAACTATCACCATAATTCTTGTTATCTTGACCTCTTGCTCATCATTTTCTTTACTAACCTTGTGTTTCTTACCTTTACATCATCGTTTTTGTCTCTATTCTAGGAGGAAGGCTCCTAGCAACTCCACTTTCTCTTACAATTTTACGACTCCACTGGGGATTGCATGTAGCACCCCGACCCAATTAAATTAAAAAATTGTGCAATGAAGACTAATAAGGAGAATTGCCCAAATGATTTATGGGCAAGTTCTTAAGGTAAAGTAGTAGCTTAGTCATGAAGATTAAAATAGGATGATTAAGCTTAGCGAATGTGATTAAATGATCAATTGGTACATGATTAAAAGTTTGCTTAAGAAAAAGAGCTAGTGCACAATTGCACCTAAATTGGAGATTAGGATCTCTAATATTAGGTTAATTAGAATTAATATGCTAATATGTGATGAAGTATAATCACATGTATGAATGATGTGGCAACATGACATATATGATGTATAATATTTATATACATATGCACCATATACATATCAAGCAAGAGATTGCTCAAGAACTATAATTCACCAACAACATGGTCTGTTTCAAACCATGTCTATAGCCATGCTTAATCCTCAAAATAAGAGGCCATTGAGGATTGCACTTGACATGTGTCATGGGAAAGTTATCACCAAACTCTCTAATTAAACCCACCCACTCCCTATAATTTGATTTTCTAAGACCACCATTGATAACAAAGAGAAAAATAGGGACAATTTATGCCCAAAACAGTGGATAATGAGAGGGTTGGGTAGAGAGAGAAAGAAGAAAAAATTCAAAATCAAGCTCTAAACAAGTAAGACTCCCACTATTTCTTCTACCATTTGGTTTTTGTATAATTTTTAGACTTAGTATGGCGCTAACACTGAAAAAAATGGAGAAAACGAATGTGTCATCCTTTTTCACGAATTTAGAAAGATCTCGATTGTCTCCTTCCCTAAATGTGGGAAGGAATGCCTCTTATGGGAGACTTGAGATTGAGGAGTCGCCAGTTTGTTTTTGGGTATGAAACAAGTAAACCCGTTATAGATGAACAATACATATAAAGAAAAATCGAAAGGAATGAAAAAATGGCCTTGATTCCTAAATACATACTAAAGATCCCTTGACATGGATCAAAATAAAGATAAAGCACCGAAAAAATATAAACACAGAGAAATGGATTCGGGGGCTAAGGTATGAAGTGGGAAGGTGTTAGACACTCACCCCGCCCGATCTGAATGGATTGGCCTTGAATATTCACTTGCAAGGCTATTTTGTTATGAGAAAATTGAAAAGAAAGATGTGAGTATAAAAGAAATAAATAATAAAGAATCTAGTGTAAAGAAGTAAAACAGAACTGAAAGACGAGAAATAAATCTGACTTGGGCCTAAAGGCTTCCTACGTATCCATTCAGAAAATGGAATCAAAGTCACGTAGTACTTCGTTTTACTCTCTTTTATCAAGAGTGATAAAAGATATAAGATCAATCGGATCTAAAGAAAAATAAAATGTCAAGGGTTTGAGAGCGTACCTTATTTAGTCATAGTAGTCGGGCAACACGTCGACTAAGAAATTCTGGATTGGAGGCTTCTATTGAGCAGATCTTCGATTTGTTCTTCAGTTCAGAAAGCGTTGCTTTAACTGGCTTCGCGGAGAGAGGTTGTCACTTCGGCAACACTTTAGCCTCAAAAGAAAGGTTCTTGTAGAGGGAACCCTAAAATTAACCTAACAGCGTAAGGTTATGAAAATCGTCTTTCCTTCGTATATTTTCATGTTCCCAAACTAATGGCCTGAGGGCTCTATTTATAGGAAAATATAGAGATTTGATCCAAAGGTGTAGGATAAAACCCTAAAACGAAGGGTTAGAATCATGTCTTCAGTGATAATTATCTAATTAAATAAATAAAAAATTGAATAAGAATGATCATCCTAATTAAATGAATTAATAAATAATTATGACAATGCACGAACCAATAGAATTGATGTCTACATGCAAGAGCCAATGAGATAAAAGAGAAATCAAATTTAAATGGAAAATAAACTCTAAAATGAAAACGTCTAGGTTCAATGTATCTCCATTTGAGAAAATATTAAGCAACCAGATTTTTGGAAACTCTAAAAGTGGAAAGTCCTAATTATGCCTAAGTAGACTACTATCACTCAAGATTACCAAATTGCCCCCAATTCGGTGGAGAATCTCTAGATTGCCAGAAGATATTTGAAATGACCAAATTACCCCCAATTGGTCACCAAAGGGTTAAAATTACCAAAATACCCTTATGTGAGTAAAACAATATAAAAATTACAAAAATGCCCCTTAAGTGACTAGGAAGTACTATTGAGGGTAGGATTGTGCCAAAATTACCAAAATACCCTAAAATTTATCGAGAGGAGTCCCATTTGGATTGAGACTTTGACAAGAGAGTCCTAACGAGAGTGGGACTCCGTTGGAAATAGTCCTACTTGGACTAGGACTTTGTCATGAGAGTCTTGACAGGAATAGGACTCTATTAAGAGGAGTCCTACTTGGACTGAGACTCTGGCAAGAGAGTCCTAACAAGAATAGGAATCTATCAAGAGAAGCCCTAATGGAACTAGGTCTCTGGCCAAAGAGTCCTAGTGGGAATAGGACTCTATCAAGAGGAGTCCTAATGGAACTAGGACTCTAGTAGAAGAGTTCTAGCGAGAATAGGACATTGACAAGATAAGTCCTGATGAAATAGGACTCAATCGGGAAGAGTCCTACCTGAAGTAGGTTTCTTAGCATAATCATCGATTTTTACTACTTAATCAAGGCTCACAAAATGAGGTGTCTACAGAAAGCCCCTAGTTGACGGAACTAACAAGAAACTAAATGTCAATATAAGAAGAAAAACAACCATTTTAACTTTGATTGTGATTTTGATGTGGTTGAACACATTCTTCTACGAGATTTTTATTTATCACCCTTAGGTGAATCAGACCGTTCGTAATTCGTGACTAGCGAAAATGAGTGTTGTCCTTACCGAATTTTCTCTATAAAGATTCGTCTCGATAGAACTGTTGTAAGGTTACGCCCTCGAAAATGACTCATCGAAGTCTTACTTGATAAAAAATGCGATCCTAACAAGTCTTTCATGACATTGTGTTCTCGTGAGATGATCTTACGTCCTCGGACGTTTTACCCACAAGGAAATTCCATCTTAGTAGGTTGGTAAGAGAGAATGTGATAGACAGCTTAGCCAAATGGAACGCTATCCTAACAGGATGATAAAATGTGATACAACAGACGGCTTACCCAAAAGGAATGATATCTTAACAGGATGGTGAATTTGCGTCCGTAGACAACTTTCATAAAGGAATGCTATCCTAATAGGCTTATAAAATGTGTCCTCAGACGACTTACCTGAAAGGAATGCTATCCTAAAAGGATAATAAATTTGCTTCCTCAGTTGACTTTCCTAAAAGGAATGTTATTCTAATCGGCTGATGAAATGCATCCTCAAACAAATTTCTTAAAATGAATTTTATCCTAACAAGATAATGAATTTGCGTCCTCAAATGACTTTCCTAAAAAGAATGCTATCCTAATAGGCTTATAAAATGCATCCTCAGATGTCTTTCTTGAAAGGAATGCTATCCGAACAAGATGATAATGTGATAGACGACTTACCTGAAAGGAATGCTATCTTAACAGGATGGTGATGCGATAGATGACTTACCTAAAATGAATACTATCATAACAGGAGGGTGATGAGATAGACAAATTACCTGAGATGAAGGATATTTTCTAAAAGGAATGTTCTCCTAATAGAATTTTCATAAGATTTTGTCATTAACGAATGGATTGCCAAGATGGATTATGTAATACCCTGACCCAAAATACTGGGTCATATGGCACGTATTTCGAGATTTAAGAAAATTAGTGTAAAAATATTTACACCAAAGGAAATAATTAATTAAATAAATAAATAATTATTTATTTATATGAAATCATTAATTCTAATTATAATTAAGTAAATTTGAACACACAAACACACTTTATGGTGTATTGTGTGTGTATGTTATAAAGTGTATAAAAGTAAGTATATGTATAACTATAAATACATGTACCCAAGATAAAATATATTTAATATATAAATATCTATATGTATGTATATATGAGCCAAGTATGTGTATATGTTTATATATATGTATATGCAAGCAAGTATGTATGCATGTATGTATATGAATAAAGTAAAAATAAATAAATAAATATAAGTAAAAATATCTAAAAGTGTGTGTGAACAGTGTAGTGTGTGTGTGTGGGTGTCGGTTGAGGTGTGTGTGTGTGTCTCCATGTGTATTGGTGTGTGAATATATATATATATATATATAATATACATATATACAAATATCAAACCAACTTTATGTAAAGTAGAAAAGGGGAAGTTATGAGATGGGAAAGGAAGCAGAAAAATGCAGGCTAGAAGTGGGGCTACGGATAGAGAAATTTATGAAAGAAGAAGTCAAGGATAGAGGCTGCAAACGTGTAGAGAGAGAGAGAGAATTTAGAGAGAGAAAGAGGTCGGTTGGATGACCTATAAAAGCAGGTCATGCATTTAATGCTTGCTATCATTCAAGGAAAGGAGAAATAAGAAGCTCAAGAAGAATCAGAGATTGAGAAGGATCAAAACTGTAGCAAAAAGGTGAGAAAAACTCAAAACTTCCATTTTTCTCTCTCTAGAATTATGATGTATTAGGAACTGTTCTTGAATTATATACACACATATGATGATAGATATATGTTTATAAGTACGTCAAGCATGATTTTAGGCTTCAAAAACATCAAGAAAATGCAAACCCATCAGAAACCGCCATTGAAGACCATGCTATAGCAGGTCTGAAACAATGGAAGCCAAACTCTTTTTGGTGTATATGAACTTCAAGAAGAAGTCACGAGGGTCATGAAAACATAAATCCGCGACCAAAAATCACAAAAAATGGCCTCCAAATATTCACTTGCAGGTACGGGTTCAAAACCCCAACCTCACGAACTTTCATTTAAATCCATTTTATTGAATGGGAAATGAAACTCCATGAAGAGGGGATTATAACAAACGAAACCCCATGAGAAACCATCAAAAAATGAGCATGAACCGTGGGTATTACAGGTCTAGTTATTGCGACCTAAACCGAGCCTCTAAGCTATATTCGAAGCTTTAAATCGATGTAAAAGTATGCCATAAAATGTTAGGAAGTGTTTGGAAAAGAAAACAGAGAAAATAGAGTTGTAAAATGCCACGAAAATCAAACTGAAAAAAATTAGGGTTTTGGATGAACAGTGTCGACCCTCGTGGGGAAGACGACACTGTTCGGGTCGGGTCGGATTCGGTTACGAGTCTGGGTTAAATCCGGATCCAACAGATTATTGGGTTTATTTAAACAGTGACGTTTTGTTAATGTTTAAAACATTAGGGCTGACGTCATCATGACGTCAGCATTATGTCAAGAACCGGCCAGACCGGTTGGTTTGCAACTGAACCGGACCGGTTCACTTATATTTTAACTAAACCTACTGGTTTTTAGTTTAATTTAAAAAATTATAAACCAATACTTTCCTTATTTACGGATTGACCCCGACTGTTTTATGAAATTATACTGTGGCCCAACTAATGAGAAATTTATGCAATTAAGCCCCTGAAAAAAATAATTAAATAATTAATTTAATTATTTAATAAATAAAGTAAAATTACTATTTTGCTCCTGGGTCATATATGAAGTAAATGAAGTCCAAATTAAACATATGAATAGTGTATTCTTACTATTTTGGACATTCTGAGACTAATGGTAGGATCCGTTTTACGAGACGGAGCCCGAAAAATAAAGACACGTAAAGGGATATGTAATATCCCGACCTGGGATACCGGGTCATATGGCACGCATTACGAGACAATGAAAAAGTTGTGTAAAGGTTTTTACACTAAAGAGAAAGATTGATTAATTAATTAATTAATTAATTTAATTTATTAGAATATATTTAATTGTTAAAATTAAATTCAAATAAACACGTATACACACATTTTGGTGTAATGTGTGTGTGTGTATTATCAAGTGTGTAAAAATATGTATATATATATATATATAAATACATGTATACAAGGGAGGATATATATATATATATATAAATTATATACATATATGAACAGTGTGTGAACAGTGCAGTGTGTGTGTGTGTGTCGGCTAGTGTGTGTTTCTTCACATGTAAGTGTGTGTATTATATTATATGTATATATATATGAAATATCTTGCAAAAAACCAAGAGAAAGCTGAATGGGAAAAGTAAAATTTAATTTGTGTAAGAAAATTAATTGAGAAGTGAAGGATTTCGGCCATGAGGTCATGAGGAGAGAGAGAGAACAGTAGAGAGAGAGAGGTCGGTCACTTTCTCTATAAAATCCCAAGCATGCAAACCATGCTTTCTTCTTGCAAAAGAAACCAAAAGAAGAAGAACTGAGGAGATAGAAGAAGGGTTTTAGAGCAAGAAAGAGAAGGAAAACCGTGACTAAAAGGTGAGAAAAACTCAAGCTTCCATTTTTTTCTCTCTTTAGAATTCCTCTATGTATACACTGATTTAAAGCTTTCTTCTTATATATATGATATGTAGAACATATTTAGACTTGTTTACTTAAGGATTTTAAGCTTAAAAACACCTAAGATCACAAGACCCATAAGCTACGGCCATGGATGGACCTTGCTCAAGCAGGTCTGAATCCATGGTGATTAAATCATGTTTGGGTTATTGGAACCTCAACTAGACTCCAAGAGTGTTTTAAAAACCTACACCCGCGACCATAAAGCTCAAGAAATGACCCTCAAATGTCTAGTTACAGGTTACGGGTTTACACCCCAACCCTTTAAAACTCAGTTTAAATCAATATTTAAGAACGAGATATGCATCCCCATGAAGAGGGGATCATAACAAAAGAAACCCCATGAATTTTGGTTAAGAAATAAGCATGAACCATAGGTTATACAGTTCGGGTTATCATGGCTTAAACCCAATGATTGAACCATATTCGAAGCTTTAAATTGATGCAAAAACATGTATTAAGATGATAGGAAGTGATTGGAAAAGAAAGCAGAGAAAATAGAGGTGTAAAACATCACGAAATTCAAACTGAAAAAAATTAGGGTTCGGTGTGAACAGTGTCGACCTCGTGAGGAAGACGACACTGTTCGGGTCGGGTCGGGCTATGGTTCGGATCGGGCCTGGGTTGAATCCGGATCCATCCGGTTATGGGTTATTTAAAACGGCAGCGTTTTACTTATTTAAATTTAAGACATTAGGGCTGACGTCATCATGACGTCAGCAACACGTGGCGAACCGGCTAAACCGGTTGGGTTACAAGTGAACCAGACCGGTTCACTTAAAATAAAACCAAACCCTTTGGTTTTCAAGTTTATTTAAAAAATAAATAAACCATGACTTCCTCTAATTACGGATTGGCCCCAACTGTTTTAAGAAACTCTACTATGGCCCAACTGAGGGAAAATTTATGCAATAAGGCCCCTGGAAAAATAATTAAATAATTAAATAATTGATTTAATTATTTATTAAATAAAAAAAATTACTATTTTGCCCCTGGGTCATAAATAGAGCAAATGAAGTCCAAATTAAACATATGAATAGTGTATCCTTACTATTTTGGATATTCTGAGACTAATAGTAGGGTCCGTTTTACGAGGCAGAGCCCGAAAAATAAATACACGTAAAGGGATAAATGACCAAAATACCCCTTGACCAAAATTAACAAGTTATTAGTGTATTATTACTATCTTGGACCTTCTGAGTCCAATGGTGAGGTCCACGACACGAGATGGGGTCCCGAAAAATAAAGACATGTAAAAGGGTAAAAAGACCAAAATACCCCTGGTACCTCTAAAGCCAAAATGAAATCAGAGAAGGTCTAAATTGACTTTCTTTGACATCCCGGACTAAAAAATGGAGTCCAAATTATGAAACGAAGTACAGAAAAATATGACATGTAAAACGATTAAATGACCATTTTGTCCTTTTACATATAACAGTCCGAATTAAATGTTAGGAAAGCCTAAACTGACTTTCTTCGACACTCCGGACTCAATGGTAGAGTCTATTCGACCAAAAGAAATGTCTAAAATAAAAAGACATAAAATTTGATGAATAGCATCTGTTAGATGACTATGAACTGAAATATTGCCAAAGAACTAAACTGAGGCAAGTACGAGAAATGAAATACGAAAAGACACGACACGTAAACATGTCAAATAAATAACTTTAAATTAAAGTTAATGGAACTCCCAGAAGAGTATAAATTGAAATAAATTCAATTTCTAACACATTAAATTATGTCATAGGTTACAAGTACGAGTTAAATTAAGAACCTATGAAATTGTGAAATCATTTTAGGATCTAATACGGTTTAAGCATAAGTTAAGGAATATCGAGATGATATTACAATGAATGTGAAGTTGATGAGGTGTTTATAAATTGTTCTTAGGAACTACAAGGAAAGTGGGAAAGCGCATTTTTAGCACTAACCCTAAAGAATCAAGGTGAGTAGCCTTGTGTTTGAATTGGAGATTTAACTCCATGGATTTGAAAAAGTTTTAAGTTTCAAAGATGTGAAGTATTTGAAGTTTCAAATTCAGTATTTACATGATGCAGCTTTTAATTATACTGTTTTATAACTCTATATGACATGCTCATTGATTGGTATTTATCATAGTTTTCTTAAAACATATTCCAGCATGTCGAAAGTTTTAAATGCCAAATTATGTTAAATATCCTGAATTTGATAGTTACAAGTATTTGAAGTTCTATTATAGAATTTATACATTTCATGTTTTAAATATTCATGAAAATATCTATTGAAGAAGTTATGTGATAAATGTTTTACAAGATAAATGGTACTAAGTACCACCCCCTATGAAGGTTGAAATCCTTCGGGATTCAACAGTATATGCCCGGTAGCAGGATCTAATCCCCTAGGCAAATGAGATCGACGGCAGTAAAATGGAAGTCTGGTTCGAAACAGATTCCACCTAATTAAAGAGAAAAGATGACAAGTGATTTTGGAAATGAAAGCAGGTTTTACCCTCATTTTCAAATACATATTTATGTGATTTAAAGTTTATATACTTTATCTGATGAAGTACGAGTTTTGCTTGGATATCTTAAATGTTTTCAAGCTATTTGAAATGCATATGTTTTGAGTTTTATACTCTATTTGACGAAGTACGAGTTTAGCTTGAATACTTGAAATGTTTCAAAGCTATCTGTTTATGAAATGCATATGTTCGAGTTATATACTCCATTTGACAAGGTATAAGTATAGCTTGAATACTTAAAATGTTTCAAAGCTATTTTTTTTAAGAATGCATGTACTTTGTATTCTAAATTGTATAAGCAATTGGCAGTGAATGTTTTACAACTCATATGTACTAAAAACCACTGCTAATTGAAAACCCCATGACGAACACTGGAATTGCTCACAAGCTTAGATTAGCTTACCCGGACTTTGTTCGGACCCCCCTTTCAGGTGATGCAGCAGACAGGGTCTTAAGGACAACGACGATGAGTCTAGCTGTTTTTTGGAAGAATATGTTTAAGTAGTTTCTCTTGAAGAACCTATGAACATTAGTAGTACGTTTTGTATTAATAGACAAGTAAGAATATATAATAAGCCCTCAGGGCAACTGAATATGTATTGTATCGATGTATGAAGTCTTTAAGTTTTAGTTATACTCTGAATGTGTAACCATGTATGTTAAGTATGGAACAGCAGTATCGGACGGATGTGCAAAATTTTAAAAATGAGAAAAGAAAAGAAAAAGTTTTTCACGCTTCCGCAATCATGTGTAGCACATCTATTCGATACCGCTGCAGATGCGAGCCTTGTCTCGGGACCTTCGGGTCTCGGGGCGGCGGTCGCGATCCGGTAATCCGCAGAGGGTGGGTTTCGGGTCATGACAGGATAAATGACCAAAATACCCTTTGCCTAAAATTTATAAGTTATTAGTGTATTCTTACTATCTCAGACCTTCTGAGTCCAATGGTGAGGTCCACGACACGAGATGAGGTCCTGAACATAAAGATACCTAAGGGGATAAAATGACAAAAATACCCCTAGCACCTCAAAAATCAAATTAAAATCAGGGAAGGTCTAAATTAACTTTCTTTGACATCCCGGGCTCAATTATGGAGACCAAATTACTAAATGAAGTACGAAAAGATGTGACACGTAAAACGATAAAATGACCATTTTGCCCTTTTACATACAAAAGGCCAAATAAACTTTTAGGAAAGCCTAAACTGACTTTTTTCGACAGTCCGGACTCAATGGCATAGTCTATTCGACGAAAAGGAATGTCTAAAATAAAAAGACATAAAATTTGATGAATATAATTTGTCAGATGACTATAAATTAAAGTAATGCCAAAGTATTAATACTAAGGCGTATACGAGAAAATGAAATACGAAAAGACACGATACGTAAGCATGTCAAATAAATAACTTTAAAGTTTATGGAGCTACCAGAAGAGTATAAATTGAAATAAATTCAATTCCTAACACATTAATTGTGTCATAGGTTAAGAGTACAGGTTAAATTAAGTACATATGAAATTATGAAATCGTTTTAGGATCTAATACGATTTAAGCATAAGTTAAGGAATATCGAGATGATATTACAATGAATATGAAGTTGATGGGATGTTTATGAATTGTTCTTAGGAACTACAAGGAAAGTGGGAAAGTGGGAAAGCGCATTATTAGCACTAACCCTAAAAAACCAAGGTGAGTAACCCTGTGTTTGAATTGGAGATTTAACTCCATGGATTTGAAAAGGTTTTAAGTTCAAAGATATGAAGTAATTGAAGTTTCAAATTCAGTATTTACATGATCCAGTTTTAAATTGTTTCATCTTTATAAACTCTATTATGACATGCTTAGTGAATAGTTTCTATCACAGTTTTCTTAAAACATATTTCAGCATGTCTAAAGTTTTAAATGCCAAATTATGTTAAATATTCTGAATTTGATTATTTCAAGTATTTGAAGTTCTATTGTAGAAGTTATACATTTCATGTTTTAATTACTCATGAAAGTATCTATTGAAGAAGCTATATGATAAATGTTTTACAAGATAAATGGTGTTTTAAGCACCCCCTATGATGGTTGAAATCCTTCGAGATTCGACAGTAAATGCTCAGTAGTAGGATTTAATCCCCCAGGCAAACGAGATCGACAGTATTGGCAGTAAAATAGGAGTCTGGTTCGAAACAGATTCCACCTAATTAAAGAGAAAAGATGGCAAAGTGATTTTGAAAATGAAGCAGGTTTTACCCTCATTTTCACAATACATATTTATGTGTTTTAAAGTTTATATACTTTATCTGATGAAGTACGAGTTTAGCTTGATTACTTTAAATGTTTCAAAGCTATTTGTTTTATGAAATGCACATGTTTTGAGTTAAATACTCTATTTGACGAAGTATGAGTTTAGCTTGAATACTTTAAATGTTTCAAAGCTATCTGTTTTAAGGAATGCATATATTCTGTATACGAACAATTGGCGGTGATTATTTTACATACTCTTATGTACAAAACCACTGCTAATTGAAAACCCCATGACGAATACTGGAATTGCTCACAAGCTTAGATTAGCTTACCCGGACTTTGTTCGGACCCCCCTTTCAGGTGATTCACAGCAGACAGGGTCTTGAGGACGATGGCGATGAGTCTAGCTGTTTTTGGGAAGATATGTTTAAGTAGTTTCTTTTGAGGAACCTATGAACTCTAGTAGTACATTTTGTATTAGTAGACAATGTAAGAATATGTAATAAGCCCTCAGGGCAACCGAACATGTATTGTATTAATGTTATAAGTCTTTAAGTTTTAGTTATACTCTGAATGTGTAACCATGTATGCTATGTAGGGAGCGGTAGTATCGGACAGATGTGCATAATTTAAAATGAGAAAAGAAACGAAAAAAGTTTTCACGCTTCCACAAAACGCATGTTGCACATCTATTCGATACCGCTGCCTATGTGAGCCTTCGCCCAAGGGTCCTCGGGCCTGAGGGTGGCGGTCGCGATGCAAGATCCGCACAGGGTGGGTTTCGGGTTGTGACAGATTACATCCTCAAAATTTTGCTAAGATGGAGTACGTCCTCAGACGTTTTTCCTAGAGGATTACATCCCCAAATGTTTTTCGAGATGGAGTACGTCCATAAACATTTGTCGAGATGGAGTATGTCCTTATATGCTTTATCGAGATGGATTACGTCCTTAGACATTTGTCTAGATGGAGTACATGTTCAGACGTTTTGGCAAGATTAAAGATTCTATGGGGAATGCCAGGACATATTTTTTACTAAGGAGATGAATTTTCTTGAGAAAAGAATGACGGTTCAGACTTCTTTGGGGAATGGACCGAGTTGACTCCGTGATTTTGATTTGTTTGAATAGTTGAGACTCGCTCGGGTGGCTCGGATCTTAAGGGACCACTAAAGGAAATGCTACTCACATGATATTTTGAAAGAAAATGTGAGTTACTTGATATCGGTTTCGAATTAGTAACCCTATGCCACTAAATGACAAGTTGGTCAACATTAATCGATTTTGGCAAATTACCAATTTTGACAAATTATCGATTTTCCCTTCAATGCTCGATGTTCAATCACAGTGGATTTCTTAGACATATTTTGAAAAAAGGCTTGATTTTGACAAAGAATGAGCTGAAATGGGCCAAAATAGGCCCAGATTCATGAAAATGAGCCAAAGCCCAAAAATTGGCCTGCCAAGTCCCTATGTGAGAATCGGCACACACAAAGAGGGGTTTCTACCCTCTGTGTGCCAATTGGCTACCCGTGAGTGCCGATCGACACTTGGGTGCCTGGGTAGCTTGCTTTAAAAATGTTACAAATTTTGATTTTCTCATTGCGTTCTTCAGCACTCTTCTACCCCTCTTGTGACCATTTTTTACAGAGTTGTGAATGAGGTTAGATTGAAGTATTTGGAACTTTTTTTGACCTTTCAAAATATCAAACAACTTGATTTTTAACAACAAATCCAAAAATCTCAAGAGAAAATGTCAAGCGAAGGTCTCGATGACTCGGACCCAATGTTTGACATTAATTGTGATTTGGAAATGTCAGGACTAGTGCACAACACAATATTCTGACATAAACCAGCCCTAGGCTTTTAGAAAAACATGAGCTTGCTCTAAGAGGCGGCACACTATTTGTCGCAACGGTACCGTAATAGCCAAGTATGGATTTTCTTGAGTTTTCTTCCGATTGTTTTGAGATTTTTGAGTTGATTCTTGATGCATTTGGTTAATTTTTCACACTTTGAAAGAGTTTTGCATGGAAATATGATTACATGCATGCTTGGCACTTCACCCACGTGCCTTTTGGAAAGTGCACACCACGCACTTGTGAAAATGCCCGAATGGGTAGTTTTTGCTTTGCCTTGGCTTTTTGCATTTGATTGATGCTTGTTTGGCATGCTTATGGAATTTGAAAGTCTTTTATAACTTATTGAATTTGATTTCTTGTAGCCAGATTTGGAAATGCGAGCTCGGGGCTCGACGGCAAACATCATAGAGTGGTGGGCTGATTTGCCTCTCCGATGCCAAGGGTAAGTGAATGCGGCCAAGTTTGGGTAATTTTTAGATCTGATAGTCCACGTTAACGATGACAAGAAGATTCTTTACGCTCTGGCGGAGAGATGGTGGGACACTACCAACATTTTTCACCTCCGGTTCGGGGAGGTAACATTGACTCCCCTCGACTTCTCGATGATCATAGGCCTACAAGTTGGTGGTGACCAAATCCCTTGAGATAATGAAATGCACAGTTGGGGTGACGAGATTTCCTGAGCTTTTAGGGTGGCGACCCATACTAGGCTCCGGTGGTGCGGTATGGCTTAGGCATATCTTGGAAAATTTTCGCTTCTGGGAGTGTCGTAATGCTTTTGAGGAGGATTAGTTGACTAGAGCCTTCATGCTCTTTGTCATGACCCAAAACCCACCCTGTGCGGATCTCGTATCGCGACCGCCACCTTTCGGCCTAGAGGCCTTAGGGCAAGGCTCACATAAGCAACAGTATCGAATGGTTGTGCGGCCTTGGTTTGCGAAAGCATGAAAAACTTTTTTTCTTTCCTTTTCTTACTTAACTTTGGCACATCCGTCCGGTACTGGCACTCTTCATAGCGGTACATATGAATATAACATCAGAGCATAATAAAAACTTAAAGTTTTATATACATTACATATCCAATAGTCGGTTGCCTTTTGACTTAAGTACATATTACCCAAAATCTATTACATCAAAATCTATCCAACTACATGTTCTAATACTTCCAAAAGTCCATGATCATAACGGAGCTACTAATCGTCATCTCAAAATGGAGCAAGGCTCCCATTCATCATCGGTACCTAAAAAATGTTAAGGAATAGGGTGAGCTTCGAGAAGCCCAATGAGTAATTCCTGCATTTGTCATGGGGTTTCAATTGACAGTGGTTTCGCACATGAGAGTTTATAAAATACTCACTACCAATTGCTCGTATACTTTGAGCATAGAGTACATGCAATTTTCATAAAGATAGCTTTGAAACATTTAAAGTATTTAAGCTAAATATACATTTCTTCACATAGAGTATATGCACTTCAAAACATATAAACATGCATAATAAAAATGGGGGTAAAAACCTGCTCCCATTTTCAATAGAGTTACTTTAAAACATATAAACATGCATAGTGAAAATGGGGGTAAAAACCTACTTCTATTTCCAAAACGTTTGTCATCTTTTCTCTTTAATTAGGTGGAATCCGTTTCGAACCAGACACCCATTTTACGTATACGTGGAGATATCTCACATGCTTGGGGGATTAGATCCTACTACTGGGCATTTCACATGACAAGTCAATTGAGTTCCGTACAACCCAAAATCCTGACAATGTGTTGATGCACATGATAGGTCCGTTGAGTTCCGTACAACCCACAACTCTACCTATGTGCTTACGTATTCTTTATCTTGTAAAACGTTGGTCACATGATTTTTATATAAAAGCCTTCCATGAGTATTTAAAACATGATGTTCATAATTTTATGATAGAATCTTCAAATACTTGGGCTAAGAAGTTTTAGAATATGTAGACATGTTAAATACTTTTAAGGAAAACTGTAATAGAAATCACTCATTGAACATATCACAATAAGATTTATCAGAACGGAATATCTTAAAACAGAAATCATGGAATATGGCTTTTAACATTCAATGCTTCAGATATTTTGAAATTTAAAACAACTTCAAATCCATGGAGTTAAATCTCCACTTCAAATGCAAAGTTACTCACCTTAGTCCTTAGGGTTGATGCTAATATTGCACTGCCTTTCCTTTCTCGTTTGTAGTTCCTAAACAATACATATATAATCTATTAACTTCATAGGTACTTCACATATCTCTTATTGATGTTCTTATTTTATGTTTAGATTGTATTAAATCCTAACTTTTAACCTAAGCGTTATCCTCTTAACGTATACTCTTCTAGTAGCTCCATTAAATTGTAAGGCTTGATTTTATACTTTAAGTATTTACGTGTCATTTTTTTTTCCGTACTTCATTTCATAACACGGACCTCACTATTGAATCGGGAATGTCGAAGAAAGTCAATTTAGACCTTCTTGGCTTTTAATTTGGCTTTGGACATGTTAGGGGCAATTTGATAAATTTACATTTTAATGTGTCTTACTTTTCGTAGTCCCGTCTCGTAAAATGGACCCTGCCATTGAGTCCAGAATGTCCAAAATAGTTAAAATGCACTATTCGTTTACTTTATTTGGACTTCGTTTGCTCCATTTATGGCCCAAGGGTATTTTTGAAATTTCTTTTATTTAAATATTATTAATTTTTTATTAATTTAATTTCGGCTGGGCCCTTGTATAATTTCCCAGAAGTTTTGGGGTCAAACTGCAATTACACAAACTTTCGGTCTGAACCAGTCGGTTCAGTTCTATTTTAAATGAACTGGTCCGGTTTTAACTGAACCAATCCGGTTCGATCGGTTCGACAAGTAATGCTGACGTCATGATGACGTCAGCCCTAAAGTTTTAAACGTTTGAACGTCATCGTTCTAATAATGCGGTGGACCTACTCTTGTCTTGACACGTGTCCGAGTCAACTCGTGTGACTCGATCCAAACAGTGAGTCGACTCGTCGTCTTCCTCATCCAATTAAGCTCTGTTGCCCTAATTTCTGGGTTCCTTCTCTTTCAATTTTGTGTGTTCTGAATCACTAATTCTCTCTGTTCTTAGTTAATACACATTCCTGGGGGTTTGGCCAATATTTTGGCATTCATGTGAGGTCATATAACTAACCTAATTGTTCGGTTTAACAATTGATGCCCGAATCTGCAACTTCGTAGTAAATCCTCATTTCATGACTATTTTTAATAGGGTTTGGTTCTGCATGATCCTTAAGGCATGGGGGTTTGATTTCTATTCATAAAAACAGGTTTTAGAAGTCTAAACTAGGACTAGGTTAAACGACCGAAACCTGCAACTAGATTTTTAGAGTTCATTCTTTGGGTTGTAGAGTCGCGGTTAAGCATTTTTAAGACATAGGAGTAGTCTATTTTAGGTTCCAACACCCTAATTTGAGTTTGGTTTAACTTGGTTCAGACCTGCATTAACATTTTGAATTTTTATCCAACCTGTAACTCTAAATTTCTCCTTTGATTCTACATGATTTGTCCTTCATTTCTTTTGTAATTTAAAGCTTAAATTATGCATAATAAGACCCTACCATTGCATGCTTTTAAATCAAACATAATCCAACGAAATTCAAATAAAATTTATACCTGCTCAGTGGTTTCTCTTCAAATTTCTCCTTCTTCAGTTCCTGCTCCGGTCCCAGTTCTCTTTCTCTATCTTCTAATTCTCTTCTAATTCTAATGTTCAGAGACCTTTAAGTACATTTATATATATATATATATATATATATTTTGTTGCATTGAGCAACACGTATGTTGCATGCAGCATGGTGGAAGCTTGGTATTGCCACCTGCCATGGCTGCCATACCTCCCTTCATCATTTCTATCACGTGGAGAACAGCTGCATGCATGCTGCCGTCCACTTATTCTCTCTCTTAATCCCTCATTTGTTCTACAATTTTCTTCTTGCTTCTACTTCCTTCTTCTGATTTCTATTTCTTTTATTTTCTTTGTACCAATATATCTATATACATATATATATATATATATATATATATATATATATTTCAGCCGTATGTATACATATATATATGCTTACCCATGTGTACTTATATATAGATAGATATGTATATTTTAATAGATATTCAGTTCCTATAATCTAATTATATTAAATACATTTACACATGTATATTTAAATTTATATAATTATCTATATATTTTAATTATACTTCCTCATATCACACTTTTAATGTGTGTGTCTTTCATGTCTAAACTTATCATTGTAATTAAAGATTGGTTATTACAACGGAAGTGATGTACAGTCGTCCTGGCTTCCCGGCATTTTTACTGAAACTTCACATATTGGGTTCGAAACTATCTCGCTACTTAAGGTTTCATTACTTGATTAATATTTGGGTGTCTTTATGATGCTTCGTTGGGTCGGGGTGTTACACTCTTTGTCTTTGGTCAGACCCTCTTGGCCAATACTAGTGACACTATCCACCTTTGGTACCTTCCTACTTTTGAAGATGTGGATAACTTTGGGCGCTTCAACTAGGGAGGCGTCACAATGGCTGTTTTGTACCGCTGGATGTGTGTACTATCCCGAGCGGTCACCAAGGGACTTGGTGGTCTTAACATTGTTTGGGAGGTATGTATTTTTGAGTTTCCTCACTTCTTTTTTTGAGAAAATGTCATTTTGACTGAATTTCCTATTTTAGGCAGAATTGGGCCTATGAAGTCCTCTAGTTGTTGCCCTACCCATTGGTAGAGGTAGAGGAGAACATGTTTCCCCTACATGTGGCGGTGGTGGAAGGCGAACAAGCGAACTCGTCAAGGGGCAAATATAGTGCAGAGATTCTAGGAGGCCCTAGACATGCTCTAGGTAGACACGGTTAGTCCCTTTATTTGGAATTTTCTTTTGCTAATATGTGACATGAGAAACTCACATTTTTCATTTATGACAGATCCGATGGAAACCTTGGAGGATGGTCCCACCCTCAATGGAGTAGAGTATTGGGATAGCACGCTAGCGCTTGATTTTGGAAGGGTCTTTTAAGAGGGTATATTACTTGGGCGAGAGAGTAATTTGCCAAGTAGATACGACTGCGCAGCTCTTTCTGCTTATATTGCCCCCAACCAATATGAGAGATTTGGACTCGTTTGACTCTGGCCCCAAATTTTTGGAGCTTTATGAGGGGATGACCATTCAACTATTTTCCAACCAGTTCGGCCATATGACGAGCTATTTAGAGAAGCTGATACCTCTTTTAACTGGCAATCCGTCTCAAGACACCACCACCATAGTGGTTGATGCAGGGCTGCCGGCAACTTTCTTGAATTTCAATGTATTGGTAATGATCGATGGTGGGAATCTTAGGCTAGAAAAGTTATCCCGACCAACTGGGTCTATCGAAGGACTGTTACCTTGATTGGGGTAAAAGTTTTCTTTTGCATAAGTTTTCTATGGTATTTCTCTTTTTTGAATTGACATAAGATGTTTGGGAATTCAAGTGGGCAGAACCATTTATGAGGAGGCCTGTGTCTACATCACGGCCTTAAAGGATAGGATTGGCCAAGTCACGGTGGAGTCATGGTAGAAAGCCACTTACCGAACCGACTTTGACATTGTAAGGACATGATTGCCTTTTTTTTATTATCCGTATATTGACTGCATTTTAACATTGTATTTCAAACTCATGACTTTTCAGGCTGCTCGGGTTTCTCGTCTTAAAGAGATGAACCAAGGATAGGGTCACCCCGAGGAAGGGATTCCTAGTGGGAGGAGAGGATGAGGGCCCAAGAAGAAAAGCGAGAGTCAATAGAGTAGCTCCTGCACTGAGCCAGCTCAACCTAGTAGAGCGTCGAGGCAAGTGGTGGAAAGCAAGAGTGAAGACACTGAAGAAGAGGAGCCTTTTCCCCGTTAGTTTCGATGATATGAGGGAGGACGAGGAGGGCACCGTTAGATGAACACTTTTTCTTTTTTTAGACAAATACTCTATTTGATGAACACTTTGTCCTTTTTAGATTTCCTTGTTTTTGATTATTTTTGTTTTATTTTGAACAAATGAATGATTAATGTATGCATCTTTATTCATGAATATGTGAAATACCATCAAAAATGGAAAAGGAATTGGTATCCGACATGTTTTGGATTGTGAAAATAAGAGGAAAACAACGAAAGTAGACGAAATTGGGCAAAGTGACCTGAATCCTCTTTGTGTGTCGATCGACACACAAAGAGGGGGGTTTCTTAGGCTTGTGTGTTGATCGGTACTCAAGGTGTGCCGATTGGCAGCGTGTCCTACCCTGGGCAGTTTTGTAGCCTGTTGCGTGTGTAGACACCTCATTTTGTGACCTTGATGAAGTAGTAAAAACTGATGATTATGCTAAGAAACCTACTTCAAGTAGGAACTCTTCCCATTTGAGTCTTATTCTCATTAGAACTGTTGCTGACAGAGTCCTATTCCCATTAAGACTCTTTTGTCAGAATCCTAGTCTAAGTAGGACTCTTCCCAATATAGTCCCACTCCCGTTAGGACTCTCCTGCTAAAATCCTAGTCCAAATAGGACTCTTCCCGATAAAGTCCCACTCTCATTAGGACTCTCCTATCACAGTCTCAATCTAAGTAGGACTCTTTCTAATAGAGTCTCACTCCCGTTAACACTCTCCTATCAAAGTCCTAGTCCAAGTTGGAGACTTTCCGATTGAGTCCCAATCTCGTTAGGACTCTTCCGCCAGAGTGCTAGTCCAAGTAGGACTCTTCTACCCATCGGAGGGCATTTTAGTAATTTTGGCACCTTTTTACCCACTATGGATATTTTGGTAATTTTGTCGCAATCCTACTATAATACCCTGACCCAGATTCTAACACGTAAATTGAGGTAGGCCCAGGATATGGCACTTAAATCGAGGTAGACCAGATCGAGTACACGTAAACCGAGGTAGGTTGGGTCGAGTGACGTAATACCAGTTGTAACCGAGCATGAGTTCCAAATAAATAGAATAATTCCATTTTATCTAAAAAGAGTTCAATAATAATACCAAGCTTTAACCAAGCAATGATTATAATATCAAGAGTAAACCGAGATCAATTCAGATAGAGAATAGTAAACCCCAAAATATACCGAACTATTTTAATGAGTAATATACAGTGACGGGTACGATTATCGAGGTAATTAGCCGAAGTTATAATCTCAGGGAATTACGAGATTAAGAAAAACCAAGTATGAACAGACTGAGCCAATAAAAATAATACCCGACATATATCCGAAGCATCGCAATAAATAATATATAGTAATAGGCATGTAGTTCGAGACAGATAGTACGATTCATTAATTTAGAAATATACAGTTTAAAAATACGAGAAATAAATTTTAAATAATTTCGAATATCTAGTATTACCGTACAATAAAACTCGAGCGATACGGAGAATCGTATTCGTAGGCCAGTATATGCCTCGATATACGTGCAAGAATATATATATATATATGAGATAATATGTATATATAGATATAAATAAATATAATATATATATATACAAGTATATATGTATATATGACTATATACGTACATATATTGTATAAATATATGTATTAGTATAAATAGATATTATATATATATAATAAAATGGAGATTTTTATTATATATATATATATATATATATAAGCATGCAATTGGAAAAATAAAGAAAGAAAAGAAAGGGTGTTGGTAGGTGAGGTGTGTATGTGCTGTAATATATATATATATATATATATATATATGATATGCCATAAAAGAACAGGCCAATCAACACTTGACACGTATGACCATAATCCGACTCATGCTCGGCCAACATAATTCTCACTCAGCCAATGACTAAAAGCTCAAGCATACAGATCATTACATCAGGTCGGAAGAGACCGAATATACACCTTCAGAACATATATATCCAGAACTGATCACAGGGTCCAGACCAACATTCCAGAACTCGTCACCGCCTTAGCAGGTGCCGAGCAGGGAATAAGGAAGCAGTCTTCAACAAGGGAACTACCTTCTATGGTTATCTCTATGCAATGCTCCACAAGGTAACTGCAATCTCTGATGATCAAATCCCTATATTCATGGCGTTGAATCCTAATCAACTTGGGAAAGTCACGGCTTATAAATTAAATCCTAGAGGTACGCCTTATTTCTTATGCTCATTCTTTGGCTTTCAATACAGTCTTTCAATTCTTTTACTTACTTAAGCATCGGAGCGGCTACCGCCGGAACCAATCCGGTGGTCCTCTGATCATCTTTCTGAGTGTTCTATAGGTCACGGAGTCCATACTTATTGCGAGCCGAAAAGTGCAGCATCAATATATATATATATATATATATATATATATATAAGCATGCAATTGGAAAAATAAAGAAAGAAAAAAAAGGGTGTTGGCAGGTGAGGTGTGTATGTGCTGTAATATATATATATATATATAATATATTATATACACTAAAAAGGATCTAGTTGGATGAAAGGAAAGTAGGAAAAAGAAATTAGAAAAGTGGGCTGTGTGGTGTGCGTGTGTGTCTCATATTTTATATCTATATATAATGTGTTAAAGTAGAACAAGAAAAAAAAAAAAAAAAAAAGAAAGGAATTAAAAAGTTAAAAAAAGGGCTCAAGTTGCAACTAAAGCAGCCGAAAAGAGAGATTTAGAAAAAGAAGGGGGTGCAATGTGTGCAGTGTGTAAGGAGCAGGTGTGTAGCATAGCAACAACGATATTTATAATTATATATATATATATTATATTGTGTGTGGAGCAGAGAGATGGTGCATGAGAGAAGTATATATATATATATATATATATATATTTATGTGTATGTTTAGGGCAGTGCAGCAGTATGTATATCATATATATTGTTGTGGCGGTGGAGAGACGGTGCAGCTAGAGAAAAATGAAAAAAGTGTGAGAAGAAGCTGAGAGGTGCGGGTATATCAGTGTGTATATATATAGATATATAATTGTGTGTAGCAGTGCTGCGCATAACTTGTTGCGTAGCAGAAGCAGTGAGGAGATGACGCAGGAAAGGGAAGCAGTAGCTGCTGCAATCCAATGGCAGTAGCGGCAGAGGGATCAAGTGGTGTTGTTCGGTGTGACGATGGTTCAGAGAGATAGCCGTAGGAGCAGCTGCGATGGGGGTTCAGTGATGCTGCTGTTGGAGGAACTGATGTGGTTTCTGTGATAGATCGGAGAATGGAATTGTGGGAAAATTGAGAGAATTCTAGGTTGCTTTATATATATGTGTATGTATATTGTATTACAGCCGTAGCTGTTGTTGAAAAAAAAAAATTGGAGAAAAGAGAGAAGGGGAAGAAGTACGTATAGCAGGGACTATGTATACATATATATGTGTGTGTGTGTGTGTGTGTGTGTGTTTGTTTATGCTGTAGAAGCAACAACTGTGGACTGACCTTGATAAAATTGAGAGAGAGGGAAGGAAAGATGGCGCAGCAGTAGCAATGGCGTAGCAGGCCAGTGTGCATGTATTTATATGTGTTGTTTATGTTGGTTGGAAGGGCACGTTTCTATAATTTAAAATTTTACATGGAGTGCATGGGGGGCATGTGATCAGGGTATTAGAAGAGAGATCAGGCTTGTTGGGCCTCATCTTGAGGTTGAGAGTAGCAGCAGATTCGGTTTGGATGCTATTGAAGCATCGAGTAGGAGCAGTTCATTTTTGGAGCAGATTTGGATGTGTGTTGGCCGGTTTCTGCTGCAAATCAGGAGCAGGGCTGGTAGTTGGATAGTTTAGTCCTGGGGAGTAGTTGAAGATGGTCTCAGACCATGCTATTATTTCCTCATTAGAAATGGAAAAGAACAACAATGATGGTGATGGCTTATACCAAGAACGGGGATAGACTTGCGGGGTAAATTTCTAAGCAACAGAGCAGTTGTCCCATTGAGGGATTTGGGTTTGAATTCATAAGGATTTTAATTCAGGCACGGTTGATGAGGAAGCAGCTCTTAGATTAGTGCCGGTAGAATGTCGACTACAGCCCGACGAGGTTAGAATTAATTATTGTTTGATTAATTCAGATTTGAATAGCACTTTGTGAAATTTTGATTATGCCCAGAAATTATAGTGAATTATGAATTAACTCGAGGAGTAAATTAATTAAATATTAATTTAATTAATTAGAAGAGGGGAAATTACCAAAATGCCCCTAAGTCGAAAAGTAGTCCAACGAACTCCGATTAAAATAAAAAAATAGTGAATTTTTATTATTTCGAGCATTCCAGACTCAACCATGGAGTCTGATTTGCAAAAAGAAGTGCCGAGAAATAAAAACCTATAAAAGTGCAAAATGATCGTTTTGCCTTTTTTAGTACAGAAGTCCGAATTGAATTCCGCGAAAGCCTAAACTGACTTTGTTTGACATTCTAGATTCAATAGTAGAGTCTATTCAAGTAAAAGAAGTACTAATAATAAAGAGACATAAAATTTGATGAATAGCATAATTCAAGTAGCGATAGACTAAGATGTGTTTTATGAATCTTAGGAACACCGAGATACAAGAAGAAAGTGGTTTTGACCTTCTAGATAGATACAGAAAGAAGTAAGTAATCTCTGATCTCTACTTATGTTACATTCCAAGCCATGTCAACAGTTTTTCCTATATCGCTTGTTGTATTCCATACGTATTAGTGTTTATTGAGCCACATTGATATTGCCCTATCATGTGGAAAGCATTTATTGATTTCTATATATATCTCGATCATGATTGTACATTTGTGCATAGAGTTCTTATTGTACACTTATACCTAGGGCCGTGAGGGCCAGACAGTTTTATTCGAAACAGTCTAGTAACTGTAGCCTCGCAAGCTATTGTTACGTCAAATTGCTTAGAACCAGTTATGATTCCACTATACTCTTTGTGGAAGATAGCATGATCCTGATATATTATTAGTGCCGGATTTGTGCTCAGTCACATCTTCATTTGATGCTGTTTATGACCTTCAGGTCTAGTTATGACCTTCGGGTCCAAATTTCGAGCAGATTATTATTATACAGTGTACACAGAGCCGTATTTAAACAGCCCGTAGCAGATCTAAATACGAGCTCAGAGCCGTATTCAAACAGCCCATAGCGGATCTAAATACGAGCTCAAGGGGTAGCCGGGCCCCACGAGAGCATCTCAGTTTTGATATCACTATCATTTATTGATTATCATAGCTTGACCATATTATATCATTATGAATGATCATGAGATTTCACAGCTTCTATTTGAGTGCATATGATTATACTTGAGACGGCTCATGACTGTAGCAATATGATTATATTATCAGACAGATTTCATTGCTTTATCATTTGAGTTTCTATCATCCGATATTGAGTTTTATATTCATTGACTGGCTAACACATCTGCATTTATCCTAGTTCTTTTATGGATAATGTTTTCTATATTCTTGTACACATGGCAGAGCAAAGGAGAATTACTTATTGAGCTTTAGTTAGCTCACCCCAAACTTACCAACCCTTTTAGGAAAGGAAGCTGTAGAAGAGCAGTAGCAGTAGCAGCCAGCTAGATAGCAGTGGACATTTCTTTTGAAGTTGTAAGTGTAATACTTAGTACAGACAGTCTTACAGCTCTCCCATGTTATCCACGTCTTGGGGATGAACAGTTGTATTAAAAAATTTTATATTCCACATTTTGTAAACATTATATATATATATATCACATGCAGCTTTTAATTAATTAATTTCACATTTTAGTTGTTGCATGTTAGTAGCACTGATTGTGTTGCAAGTTGAGACCCTTGGTTCGACAAGCAGTGTCAGATCGGGTGCGCGACACGAGATCCGCATAGGGTGGGGTCTCAAGTCGTGACACCTACCCTCAGTAGGACTTCCTAGTTACTTGAAGGGCATTTTTTTAATTTATATATCATTTTACCCACATAGGGGTAATTTGGTAATTTTAGCCCTTTGGTGACGAATTGGGGGCAATTTAGCAATTCCCACACCTTATGGCAATCTAGAGATTCTCCACTGAATTGGGGGCAATTTGGTAATCTTGAGTGATAGTAGTCTATTTAGGCTTAATTAGAACTTTCCACTGTTAGAGTTTCCAAAAATCTGGTTGCTTGATATTTCCTCAAATAGAGATACATTGAACCTAGACATTTTCATTTTAGAGTTTATTTTTATTTAAATTATATTTCTCTTTTATCTTATTGACTCTTGCATGTAGACACCAATTCTATTAATTCATGCATGGTCATAATTATTTAATAATTTATTTAGTTAGGATAATCATTCTTATTTAATTATTTAATTAGATAGTTATCACTCAAGACATGATCCTAGCCCTCCATTTTAGGGTTTTATCTTAGACCCTTGGATCAAATCTCTATATTTCCCTATAAATAGAGTCCCCAAGCCATCAATTTGAGGGACACGAAAAAGACACGAATGGAACATGATTTTCATAGCTTTACGCTTTTTGTTTAATTTTAGAGTTCTCTCTATAAGAACTCTCCCACTCTTGAGGCCAAAGCCATGTCGACGTGACAGCCTCCCTTCGCAAAGCAAGCCGAAGCAACGCATTCTAAACCGAAGAATAAACTGGAGATCTGCCCGATTAAATTCACTGATTCAGACTTTCCTAGCTGAAGTGCTGCCCAACTACTACGACTGAACAAGGTACGCCTCAAACCCTTAACAATTTTCCTTAGATCCGGTTGATCTCACCTCTTTTATCACTCTTGATAAAAGAGGTTAAACTAGAGAACTACGTGACTCTGATTCTATTTTCTGAACAGATATGTAAGAAGCCTTCGGGCTCGAGTTAAATATTCTTTCTGTCTTTTCTGTTTTATTTTACTTATTCATGTCAAATTCTTTATTATTTTTCTCTTTTGGACTCACATCTCTCTTTTTAGTTATCTCATGAAAAAATAGCATTGCAAGTGAATATTTGAGGCCGATCTACTTGGATCGGGCAAGGTGGATGCCTAACACCTTCCCATTTCTTACTTTAGCCCCCAAGCCTGTTTCTCTGGTGTTTCTATTTCTTAGTGCTTTATCTTTATTTTGATCCATGTCAAGGATCCTATAGTATGTATTTAGGATTACAGTGATGTAATTTTTATTCCATTGTATTCAATTTTCTTCATATGTATTGCTCAATCTGTAATGGGTTTTATTGTTTCTTGCCCAAAAATAAGCTGTAGACTCTTAACTTCTCTATCTTTCATAAGAGGCGTTGCTTCCCACCTTAAGGGAAGGAGACAATAGGGATCCTTCTAAATCCACATAAAAGGATTTCCTTTTTTTCGATGCTAGCGCCCACGTGTTTTTCTAAAAATTAGTCTCCTAAACCAACTTGGAAATGAACTTGCGAGTTTTTTTAGGATATATTGCAAATCCTAAACCTCCCAACTCATCATATTCAGCCTCTTGACAATTCTACTACTGTATTTTCTGCTTTTTTGCTCTTATAGCTTGGGAATTATGGATGTAGCTGTTTTTGGCGAACAAATCCGTACATGGCTGTATTGTCTCTTGGGCTCGGAAAAGATTAACTTGGGGGAATTAAAGCTAAAATATTTTTCTCTCTTGCCCAAGCTACTATAGACTGGTATCTATTGTGGGCTTGTGCTCGTTTTTGGGATCCTGTTAATCATTGTTTTCGCTTTCAGCTAGAAGAAATATGTCCGACCTTTGAAGAGTTTTGTGTTTTTTTTTTTATGTCACGGTTCAAGGTAAACTAATCGTTCCTTATGTATAACGTGGTTATTCTTCTTCTCTGTCCTCTTTACTTGACTTGGATGCTGAGAAGGCAAAGGAATTGGTTCAAGATGAATCCTTCTCCCTACTTCCCATATTGGGAATTTTTATAAATCAAGTGGCTAGCCGCACTAAGCTGTGTGCTTTTGCTCTATGAATTATCCCGAGGTTCTTGATTGTCCAAGAGACTGATTAGGATGATGTCCACCTAATTGATGTTGTGACTGAACTAAACAAAGGCAACAATATGATGGGTATTGTTCTTGCTAAAACTTTGAACGGCTTGGACTTGGTTCATGACGGCTCAAATGTTTTCAGAGGTAGTCCCTTACTGTTGACGATGTGGTTGCTTGATAAGTTGAAGCTCTTGACACCTTTAGTTATCATCCCTTATATGTCAAAGCACTATTGTTTAAGTGCATTATTGGTGACCAAAGATAATGAAAGAGATTGATGCGAGTTTCCTGCGCAACTTTCACCTTATGATATTGATTGGTTCACTGTTCACTAGCAAAGTAGAGCCCTTCGCTTGCGCACTCCTAGTTATTCTTGTGTTATCTTGGCAGGCTTGAGGAAGACCTCTTTTCTATTATCCCATTCACATACTACGTCAATTTCAATGCATGCAGGTTGCCCCGAGGACTTGGGATCCTCATTTCATTGTGGAAAGATTGACTCTATATGTAGCCACAAAGATATCTTACTGTTGGGAATGTGCTCATGTTCTAGATTTGGATAATACAAATTATTTTGACAAAGTGCTTATGACGGAAGAACATTTACAGTGGCTCTAGGACCTAATTAGTGAAATGGAAGAACTTAGGGATTTTATCCTTTTTTAAGACATTGGAGTAGACAGTAATGTGGACATAACTTCAAAGTTAGAAGCGATCAAAGAAGCCTACAAGGATTTCGAAGGAGGAGGAATAGGAAAGTTGGATTGGGAAGCGATGAGCCAGCCACAAGGTGCGACAGAAACAGAGGCAATAACCCCTTTAAGCCTGAAAAGGAAACGAGGAAGACCTAAGAAGACACCAGAATTGAAATGTAACAAAGGTGAGGTGGACTTTAGGTGTTTTTCTCTGCACGTAGACTCGGTAAAGAACTACCCAGGTTTCAATAAGAATGAGACTAGTCGTCGCTTTAAGTTGGAAGACAGGTTGGTGGAGAAGAAAAAATGAATAAAAGAAAGTATCTGAGTATCCTTTAGCAATGAAGATTTAGAATTTTTCTCTTACTTTTTTTTTAAAGAGGAAGTTAGTTCCATATTAGACTTAGACCAAGTTGATAGGGCTTTTACCTATTATTGAATAAAAGGTGATCTTTAACTTTTGAATTTGAACAAATAAAACTTTTATTGTAATTTTTGAGACCGCACTCACAGTAACTTCGTGAGCTACCTATGTACCCCCGTATTGCATGTAGCAACAATGTGTAATGGGGGTCAGGTCGTCATAGTTCAGTACAATGGGTAGCTAGCCACTAATCATAATACTTTTTGAGTTGGTCAATAGGTGATGAAAAATCATCTTCATCCATATTAGTGGATCACATTACTCCTCTAATGGCTATAGATGTGATGATGAATGGGCCACTCTAGTTAGGCCTAAATTTTCCTCTTAGGTCAAGTAACAGTGTAATACCCTGACCCGGGTTAACACGTATACTGAGGAAAACCGGATTGGGCAGTGTACTATCAGTTGTAACCCGAGCTGTTAAACTCTATATTATGATATCACGTGTACTGGACGATTTTGGAATGTGAACAGTATCAGTTATACAGACAGTGTCGGGCAATACCTGAGTAACGTAGGACCATGCCTCGTAATATGTGCATGCACATAGTTCCATGCATGCGTACGTATACATACACGCGTAGCTTATTTAAAATGAATGTATGTACGCATAATTAGAAAATAATATATATATATATATGTGTGTGTGTGTGTGTCTGCATATATGAGTATATTTATATGTATAAAGTAACTATTCATATATATATATATATGTATATATATATATATGCATATGCCTAGTATAGTATCTGTGTGTGTGTGTATATATATATATATATGCATTATAGGATGAGAAAAGAAAAGGAGCTGCCAACAGCATGCATGAGTTAGGTTAGTTGGTGTATTGCGCATGTGTGTTGGTATGTGTGATATAATATGTATATATATATATATATACACAAACATCACATAACCATAAATGCAAAGCTGTATTTAGAAAAAGGAAATCAAAAATAAAGTCAATGAAGAGGGCTTTAGAAGGGGGGGGAACCGAGAGAGAAGAAAAATCAGAAAGAAGAGACTGATTTGAAAGGCTAAGTTAAGAGCAGAGAAGCATTGGGGAATCCGGAGGCTGAAACAGAAGGAGGAAAAAGAAAAGAACTACGAGAGAAAATAAAAAATTTTAGGTGAGTAACTCGTCTCTGTTTGATAAACTTACATGATTCGTTTAGTTTAAATTGTAGGGTTGTATTGAGCATAAATTAAGGAATCAAATGCAAAAAAAATTGAGAAAAATGGTTGAAAATTGAAAGAGAAAACAGTAGTTGTAGGTGTAAGGAAATAATCGGATCTCTAATATTTTGTGCATGAAATATTATTTAAATGGTCTAGAAATTTTCCTATAAAGTGCAGAAGATGAATTGAAAAAGAAACAAGTGAAAACAGTCGAGAAATTAACATGGAAATGGAAATGTTCAGTTGGCCGGAGCTACCGTTCTTGGCCATTTCATGAAGATTTCGTGAGCCAAATTAAAAACCAAGTTTAGAAATGAGATCTACAAGGGAAAAGGAAGGAAATAGATATTAAAAATAATTTAAATTTGACTGGAGTTAGGTTGCCGACGCCGGAGATGGTGACGGAAACCTAGAATAGCCCTACCGGAAAGTCGGCAAGACGGTAAACAGTGTCTCCCCCGAAGCGGCGTCGCTTGATATTATATACAGGCGATATTGCGGAGGGCTTTAAATTAAAAGAGAATCTGGACTGTTTGGTTGCAGTCTCAGGAAATCAGAAATTGGATTTAATTAGGGCAGGGATATCTTATCCACGGATTGGGTCCTTAGCCGTTGTTTTGGATTCCAACAGTTTAGAAAAAATGTGTGCAGAGGCGCAGCCCCCACAACTTGAACCCTAGATGCGTTGGAAAGAAACCCTAAGCCCAAACCATTTGGAGACAGGTAAACCCGTGTTACCTGTTTCGCCGCAATAATTATATATTATGTAATTATAATATTAATTAATTTAAATATAACAAAATAACCTGAAGTCCAAATTAGACAAGTTATTAGTGTATTTTGACTATCTTGGACCTCCTAAGACCAATGGTGAGGTCCGTGTCATGAGACGGGGTCTCAAAAAATAAAAGACCCCTAAAAGTGCAAAATGACCATTTTGCCCTTTTTAGCACAAATGTCCAAATTGAGGTCCGCGAAAGCCTAAACCGACTTTCTTCGACGTTTCAAACTCAATGGTAGAGTTTATTTTCATAAAATAGGAACTTATGATATAAAGGTATAAAATTTGATGAATAACATAATTTAGGTAACGATAGACTGAAACGTGTTTCATAAATTTTAAGAACACGGAAGGGCAAAGAGAAGGCAGCGTAGACCCTTCTATTTTGTAGACAGTAAGAGGTAAGTAAAATTTGATCTTTACATGTGTTACATTCCAAGTCATGTCATAGTTCCTTGTATATATATTGTCTATTGTACTCTATACATACACACTAGTATTTATCGAGCCACATTGATATTTCCCTATCATGTGGGAACCAGTTATTGATTTCTATATATATCTCGATCATGATTGTACACTTGTGCACAGATTTCCTTATGTACACTTGTACCTAGGGCCGTGAGGGCCAGACAGTTTATTCGAAGTAGTCTAGTAACTGTAGCCTCGAAAACTATTGTTACCACAGATTGCCTAGAACTAGTTATGATTTCACTATACTCTTCGTGGAAGATAGCATGATCCTGATATATTATTAGTGCCAGATTTGTGCTCAGTCACATCTCCATCTAATGCTATTTATGACCTTCGGGTCTAGGTTTCGAGTGGAACATTTACCCGTTTCTATGCGAGGCATGGAACATGGGGTTACAGTGTACACAAAGTAGTATTCTTCAGAGAGCCTGCGTGGGACGGAATATGAGCTTAGCGAGATTTTCAGGCCCCACGAGTGCATCTCAAATTTAGTTGATATCATTATCCTTTATTGTTGATATTCATAGTTGGTCATGTTATATTATTATTAAATGATCATGAGATTTTTACAACTTTCAGTACAGTGCTTACACTTCATACTTGATATAGCTTATGACTGTCGTAGTATGACATTGTTAGCATAGCAGCTTTATTTCCTTATCATTTGACTTCTATCATTTGATACTGAGTTATATATTCATTGATTGGCTAGCATTCTTTTATACCCTTGTACACATGGCAGAGTAAATGACAACTTACTAAGTTTTCATAGCTCAGAACAGATACTACTTTTTGACTATTTCAGGCACAAATTTCGAGCACAGACCATAAAGCCTGAGAGCTAGGAGGTAGACATTTACTTTTGAAGTTGCTGTGTAATACTTAGTACAGACAGTCTTATAGCTGTCCCATGTTATCCACGTCTAAGGGATAAATAGTTGTATTAAGAAATTTTGTATTTCGTATTTTGTAAACATTATGTATATATATCACATACAACTTTTATTTATTTAATTATTTAAGTCTTCCGCTATTTAGTTGTTGCATGTTAGTAGCACCGATTGTGTAGCAAGTTGAGACCTTTGGTTCAACAAGCAGCGTCAAACTAGGCTCGTGATTCAAGATCCGTAGAGGGTGGGTCTCGTGTCACATCTCGAACCCCACCTTACACGGATCCCAAGGATGTGATGCCAGTAAGTCGCCTTGCCAATTTCTCGACCAACAATACGACCAACCAAAGGCAAACTTCTAAACTTACCGTTGAATTGCATTCCAAATATAGGGTCAGAGCAGCGAAATTTAAAAAATTTTCAATTCAGGAATGTAACTTGTCCAAACATATCAGAGCACGTCTATCATCAGTCACCAAATAATTTATAGAGTACTAGTATCATGAGCCATGTCCCAATACGTCTATAGCATATCAATAAATTTAATCATATCATAACACTCACCTGAATAGCCTGAGTCAGTCTGCAAGAATCCAAGTCTCCACAAATAGTGCTAATCAAGTCCTTGCTTGGGATGTCAACCCGTGTCATCCCATTGTGCCTTCTAATCCACCGGAGATAAATCCTGAAAAATGTTAGGATAATGGGGTGAGCTTTAATAAGCCCAGTGAGTAATAGAGGTTCCCTACCATGGGTTTCAAAACCAGTTCTTACTTATAAATCACATGGATAGTTTAGTCACTTTAGAAATAACTGTTTATAAATCCACTTTAAATGTAGTTTAAGCAAAATAAAACATAATCAAACTAAATAGAACAAATAGATCAGAACAGAATAGAATAGATCATAACAAAACAGAACAGAACATGACAGAATAGAATAGATCATAACAAATTAGAACAGAACGGTAAATGATGCCTATATATCAATCAGAGACATAGGCATATCATCAACGGAACAGACATAACAGAATTGAGCAGAACATAACATAACATGATGCCAATTAGGCACATAATTAAGTATATTCGAGCTTCCCTAGCTGTCCATTGCAGACTACTCGTGGGGCCTCTACCCTCTAGGTATCGCTCTGGCCTACTTATGCCATACCGCTCAAAACTGGAGTGGGCCTAAGAGTAAGACACGACATAACAAAACAGAATCGGAACAGACCATATAACAGAATAGAAGAGCAGGACAGAACAAAATCATGCCATATGTAATGTAGTACAAAGAGTATGCATTTAAGTATATGTATTTAAACAGTATAGTATATGAAACAGTACATTATATGAAGATACAATATCTAAATAGTATAACTTATACACCAAGTCAGAAGTTCCAAGTTACTCACAAACTGTTTGCTTATCTCCATTCACAGAAAATCTGATAATTTCCAGATACGTTAGGCACCTCCTTGCATATCCTGAATAATCATCATTAATCATAGACAAATCAGAATTCACCTATTCATGTCTTAGTCATCATCTTAGGAATCTATCAGATGGCCTAATTAAGTCCATTAGCCTATTACCCATTCATTGGGTTTCAACTTATCCTCTCCTTTGCACTTACCATGCTTAGGGGCATTTTGGTCATTTTATGTTTTATGTAATTTTGACCCCGATTCATCATTTAATCCTGTGTACAGTTTCACGAGTATCTGGGCTTTTATCAGTATCAATTTCGTCCCATTCAAACTTCATTTCGTCTTCGTATAGCATCAAGGGCATTTTGGTAATTTCACATGTTGTATAGCTAAATTTTTCGGGACCTTGGTTCATAAAATGGGCCTCACCATTAGGTCCAGAGTGTTTGACATACTTAAAATAAACTATCTTTTATGTTTATTTGGCCTTGGGTATCATTAGGGGCAATTCAGTTATTTACCATTTGCATGTCTTCATTTTTCGGGACTTAATTTCTCAAATCAGACTCCACCATTGAGTCCAGAATGCCCGAATTAGTAGAAATACACTATTCATTTATTTATTTTGGACTTCATTTGACTCATTTAGTGTCTAAGGGTAAAATTGTCATTTTACCCTATTTAAAAAAATAATTAAATAAATTATTTTATTATTTTTTAGGGGCCCATTTGAATTAATTCTCAAAAGCTGGGCCAAAACAGAATTCTTCAAAACTTCTGGGGTCAAACTGTAAATAAATAAAGTTCTGGTTTATTTATTTTCATTTAAGCTTTGAACAAGTGGGTTTAATAACCTAAAACCCTAGACCGGTTTGAGAGTTCAGTGAACCAGTCGATTTAGGCTCCTTCAGAAAACCGGAATGAAATATTCCTGATAACCTCTTTATTCACAGTTGGGTTAGGCCCAATCCCAATTTCAATTTCCAATTTCTAATCCCTTATAATCACAACCAAACAGCCCCAATTGAATTTAAAATTTAAGACATTTTTCCTAAAACGACGTAGTTCAACTTGCCCCTTATATTCGACTGGTTCTGACCCGACCCAAATCTGATCCGACCAATGTCCGGTACTGTTCATCGTCTTCTTCATGACGATGAACAATAACCCTAAAATCGAAAATGTTAAAAGCTAAATTCGTGAGTTTTTGGCCATGGATTTCCACTGTTATTGATTCTAAGGTGTTTCTGGAAGCTTAATAAACACTTTGACATTTGTTTTACGGATTGGAATGAGCTCAAACGTTCGGTCCATGGTGGGATAACCGAACCTGCAACTGATCCATACATGATCATTTTTAGCCCAAAATTATTAGGGTTTCTTTTATTGTGACCTACTGACCATGGGGTTTAAGTTCTCATTCTCAAATTTAGGTTTTACAGCAAGAGTCGAAGCTTCCATCTTTGAACCCAAACTTCCAACTCATGTTTTTGGGGGTCTTTTCTGAGCCATTTGGCGTGGTTTTTGTCGCATTGTAAATCCTATGGCATCTAGTTTGAGGCCCAACGTATGACAAACAATTTCCACTAAGTAAGTTCAGACTGACTTTAAGGTTGGTTGTCAATGGCGGCCTGTGCACGGTTTGTGATTTTGGGGCTATTTCGAGGTCTCATTTCATGCCTTGATCAGGATTTCCCATTCTAAACATTATGCATGCAGTTAATAGGGCTCAATAATACCAAAAATAGTACCAATAATCCAAACAAAAATCAAAACTGTTTTGATGCTATACCTCTCGGACAGTGAACTCCTCTTTCCTTGGCTCAAGGTGAGACCCTTGGTTGTTGGCTCAGTTCTAGGGTGTACTTCTTAGTCCCCTCCTTCATTGTGCACTTAAGTGAAGCACACACATGCATGCATACACACTTTCTGTAATACCCCGACCCGAGAATGTCGGGTAATATGACACGTATTACGAGGATATGAAAAATGGAAGTAAATATTATGCTTTTAAGATAATAATAAATTAATTTAATAAAATTAATTTATTAATATGAGAAATTAAGTATTTATTATAATTAATATGAAATATGATGGTTAATTGATAAAATGTAATAAATTGAATAAATAATTTAATAATAAATTAAATATGAAAAATTAGGTAAAAATATATATATATATATATATATATATCAGTCGTGTGTGTGAGTGTGTTGTGTAATATGTATATTAAATGTAATATATACATATATATACATAAATATATGAGAGGGAGACATGGAATTAAAATAGGTAAGGTGGCTTGTACTAGATGTATATATTATATGGCCATTAGGTGAAGATGAATAGGGAGAGGTATGGCTACTGATCTGATGGAGTAAGGGGGGTGAAATGAAGGGCAATTAAGTGAGGTGATGGCCATTTAATTTCCCCACTTATACAAATGGGCATACATGGTTTACACACCAAATCTCCACCGATCAGCCATAGAGAAGGAGAGGGAGAGTTCTGGGCATTCAGAAGAAGAGAAGAGAGGTCTCGGAGGAAGGAGGAAAGAGAGAGAAAGCCACTGTTAGAGGTAAAACACAAAAACCCATCACTTTCTCTCTCTAGAAAATTTTCCTATGCATGAACTGTTTTAGCTTCTAGGTTTTATATGTATGATGTTTAAAGTAGATAAACATGATTAAGCATGAAAATTCGACCCAAAACACCTAAGAAACACAAACCGTACATCAAACCGCCATTGTTGAGCTTGGTGAGAGCAGGTCTGAACCGACCTTCCCCAAACCCAATTTGGGTTATCAAGACTTCAAGTAGACCTTACGAGCATCCCAAAAACCTATACCCGCGACCAAGAATCACAAGAAATGGCCCCCAACCATTGACTTGCAGGTTACGGGTTTACAACCCAAACCTCTAAACTCCCCTTTAAATCAACATCTATGAATGGAAAATGAATCCTCATGAAGACGAGATCAAAATAAGCCCAACCTCACTAAAAATGATGAAGAAATGAGCATGAACCAACGATTTACAGTTCGGATTATCGTGGCTTAAACCAAGCTTTTGAGCTACATTCGAACCTCCAAATCAATGTAAAAGTGTGCTATAAACTATTAGGGACATTTTAGAAAAGAAAGCAGAAGAAACGGAGTTGTAAAACATCACGAAATAGGAAAAAACGAAAACCTGCAACTAGGGCAACACTGGGGAAGAAATGGGGAAGAAGATGAACAGTGACGGTTCGGGTCAAATCGGGTTCGGGTCGGAACCCGACCTGTCGTATAAAACGGTTAAGTGGGACGGCGTCGTTTTGGCTTATGTTTAAATTTTAAACTATTAGGGCTGACGTCATCATGATGTCAGCATCACGCAATAAACCCAACCAGACCGGATTGGTTCAGTTGAAATTGGACCGGTTCATTTGAGATAGGACTGAACCCACTGGTTCAGTCCGAAAGTTTTAAAAATTCTATTTTGACCCCAGAAATTCTACGGATTTACACTGTGGCCCAATTTTTGGAAAAATTATGCATATATGCCCCTGGAAAAATAATAAAATAATTTATTTAATTATTTTATTAAATAAGTAAAATTACTAAATTACCCTTGGGTCATAAATAGGGCAAATGAAGTCCAAATTAAATGAATGAATAGTGTATCCTTACTATTTCGAATATTCTGAAGCCAATGGTAGGGTCTGTTTTACGAGACGGGGCCCGAAAAATTTAGACACGTTAAGGTATAAATTACCAAAATACCCTTTGACCAAAATTAACAAGTTATTAGTGTAATCTTACTATCTCGGACCTTCTGAGTCCAATGGTGAGGTCCACGACATGAGATAAGGTCCCAAACATAAAGACACGTAAAGGGGTAAAATGACCAAATTACCCCTAGTACACCAAAAGCCAAATTAAAACAAAGGAAGGTCTTAATTGACTTTCTTTGACATCCTGGACTCAATAATGGAGTCCAAATTACGAAACAAATTACAGAAAAATATGACACGTAAAACGATGAATGACCCTTTTACCCTTTTTCATACCAGAGTCTGAATTAAATCCTAAGGAAGCCTAAACCGACTTTCTTCGACGCTCCGGACTCAATGGTAGAGTCTATTCGACCAAAAGAAATGTCTAAAATAAAAAGACATGAAATTTGATGAATAGCATCTGTCAGATGACTATAAATTAAAGTAATACCAAAGTACTAATCTACGGCGTGTACGAGGACATGAATTACGAAAAGACACGATAACACATCAACCTTAGAATAAAATTTCTAACTCATAAATTGATCTTAGGTGATAATTATGGAAGAACAACGACCGAAATTCACGATCATGACCAAGGCCCAAAGGGCCAAGGATCCAAAGCAACAGGCCTTCATGCAAGAACTGTTACATCGTCAGAGAGTGATTGACAGGTTCGTCAGGATAGCCAAGGCGACAGAGGTCATCTCGGTAAGCCCCTTCATTCACAAATCACCCACCAAGGCAATGGTGGCAGAGGCCAAGAAAAAGAAGGAAGAAGAAAAGAAAAGGAAAGAGGAAGAAAAAGAAAACACCGAAACCTTAAACGAGTGGGTCAAAAGGTAATACGTGTTTCTTATATACGATGCCACTATAAGATAAGTTGTAGTTGACTTATGTAGTAAAGGAAAAAGTTAAGTTTTAGTCGATTAATTTCATTGTGAATTTACGAGTCTTTTTCTAAAATTGTTTAGGATAAGAGCAGATAAAGGCAAGAAGCCTCAGTAGGGTCTGTTGTGTACGAGGTGAGTAACCCTGTATTCGAACTAGAGATTTAACTCCATATATTTGAAGAAATTTTAAGTTCAAGTAATTGCAGCCTTTGGATATCAAATTCAGTCTTTATATGACTCCGTTCTTTTAAAATATTTTGTTACGGCATGCTTTATAAATGTTTTAAGTTTAGCTCTTTTCTTGAAAATAATTAGCATGTCTAAATCAAATACAAATCTCTTTAATATTCTGAACTTGATTATCACATGTATTTGAAGCTTCATTGTAGAAGTTATACTCTTCATGTTTCAAATGTTCATGAAAAATATCTATTGAAGAAGTCATGTGACAATTGTTTTATAAGATAAACGGTACTAAGTACCACCCCCCCTTATGATGGTTGAAATCCTTCGGGATTCAACAGTACATGCCCGGTAGAAGGATCTAATCCCCCAGGCAAATGAGATATCTCCATTGTAGCATTGCAGTAAAATGGGAGTCTGGTTCGAAACAGATTCCACCTAATAAAAGGGAAAATATGACAAGTGATTTTGAAGATAGAAGTAGGTTTTACCCCTATTCTATTTCACGTGTTTACATGCTTTTAAATTGCATATGCTCTATTTGAAGAAATGTGTATTTAGCTTGAATACTTAAATTGTTTCAAAGCTATTGTTTTAAGAATGCATATATTCTGTGTTCTAAAATGTACGAGCAATTGGTAGTGCGTATTTCATAAACCCTCATGTGCTAAACCACTACCAGTTGAAAACCCCATGACGAATGCAGGAATTACTCACAAGCTTTGATTAGCTTACCCGGATTTTATCCGCCCCCCTTTCAAGTGACTAATGGCAGGTTGATTTTTGAAGACGATGAGGATGAGTCTAGCTTTTGGGGAGACCTGCCTAAGTAGTTTTTGGGAAATCACATGAACTCTAATTAGTGTATTTTGTACTACCAAACAATTTAAGGATATGTATTAAGCCCCACGGGGCAGTTGAATTAAGATTATAAGTATGAAGTCTTTTAAGTTTTAGTTATGCTCTGATTTTATATGAATGTATAATGACGTGTACCATTGTAAATGGCGGCAGTATTGGACGGATGTCCAAATTTTAAAAATGAGAAAATAAAAAGTTTTTCACGCTTCCGCAACCACATGAAGCACATCTATTCGATACCGCTGCAGATGTGAGCCTTGTCTCGAGGCCTTCGGGTCTCGGGGCGGCGGTCGATTTCTGGTAATCCACATAGGGTGGGTTTCGGGTCGTGACACTTTCTCACACACAAGGTCTCTCTTTCTCTCTCTACTCTCTCTAGTTTCTCTCTCTAAACTCCTTCCCACTTCAGGTCTGTGGCTGCCTGTTGTTTCTGATCCCACAAACCTTCACGCAATGTACATATATATAAATATACATATAAACATATTTTATATTTTATGTTGGCTGCATGAAATCTCATTGGCTCATTTGGGAGGTGGGAGGGGCTTATTTTGTACATACATACACACATTTTGTTTAACATAAGGCATAACATGTGGGCAGCCCAAGTGGCTAACTTTTTGGATCTAAATTCCTTCATTATTTTGGGTCAAGGGTTCAAAACCCCTTGGTCTTAATTTGGGCTCACTTTTCTAATTTTGTGCTTATACCTTGTTTGGCTGGCATAATTTACCATTTTAACTATTTTTCTTGTAATTTCTTTTCTATTACTCCTTTTACGAAATGGTTTCTTTTGAGGGTTTTCTATTTTGGTTAGCTTCGATGTTCGAGGCCTCGTGTCGGTTATTATTTCTTTGTGGTCATCATAGTTTGCTAATTCGAGTTTCCATAGCGTTACAATGACATCATTTCACCTAATTAATTGGTAATTAGATTTAGGTATTACGCCCTCCTCTCTTGACGTGTTTAATAATTTTATCGGCCTATCGCAAGCATTGCGAAATATCTGAGTAATTTTTCTTAATTGTTCTTTATGTTGTTTCTAATTAATAATTAGCAAACTAATTAATTAAGCAAGGTCGGGGTGTTACATCTCGGGTCTTGACAGCTTGGTATCAGAGCATCTTAGGTGACATAGTGGTTCATAGGAGATAGACTAAGGTACTAATATTATAAATGTCCAAGTAGAGTCAGTAGATAGAAACTGACATGCGATATTAGACTCTTACATATATGGGACTAATCTCTAACCAATTGTAGAAAATGGTGCACACTCGTACTACCACACCATTAGATGAGGCTAATGCCCACATAGCATGGTTAGAGCAACTAGTGGACAGGCTTATTGAAAATGCGCCTCAACACCAGGCAGGTCCCAGCACTCCTGCTCGGCCAGAGCGACAGGCACCACCTGTGATACACATAGTGCGTTAGGAGAATGAGAGGGGTTCAGCTCATCTTTACAAGCAGTTCCAAGCACTACGACCATCTACGTTCGACGATACCAGGGGCTTCACTTCAGCAAAAGAGTGGAGGCTCAAAATGGAGAGGATCTTTGAGATCATGGGTTGTACCGAGGGACAGAAGGTAGCCTTTGCTACTTTCACTTTCAAAGGGATGGCTCACAAATGGTGGCTACTACAGAAGGCCAGAGAGCCTCAAATGACATAGGATCGATTCGTTGTAGTCTCCAATCAGAAGTACTTCCCCAATGAAGCCAGAGATCAGAGGATCACAAATTTCTTTGTCTTACAGCAAGGGAACTCAAAGGCAGAAGAATTTGAGGCCAGATTCACAAAGTTAGTTAGATTTGCTCCTGCTGTCTTAGAGGACGAGCACGAGAGAGCCCACAAGTTTGAGGCCGGTCTACGATGGAATATCAGGGACAAGGTTAAGCCCCTGCAGTTAGCCACTTATGATAGAATGGTGAGCACTGCAAAGATCATAGAGCAAAATGGCGAGGAGTTTGCCAAGAGGAGAGCAAACCCAACACCGAGGCTAGGAGGGAATCAGCTAGCCTCGAGGCCATCAGAAAGTCAGAGTAGGGGGCCGATCGAAGACCAGGGCGGAGGGATAGGACCTACCTTCACTCGACCCGGAGCAGGAACAGCACCTAGGAATTCTGGACCCAGACCATCAGGGGTCAATTCCACTAGTGGGGGCGTAGCCCAGTGCCCCACCTGTCGTAGATATCATCGAGGGTCGTGCCAGGCTAATTCTTGTGCTTGCTATTTATGTGGTTAGGAAGGGAATTTCCAGACCAACTGCCCTTAGAGGACCCAATCAGTTGGGAGTACAGTTGGTAGTCCGTCTACCTCGGCAGCTACGATTACAGCTAGAGCACAACCTCGAAGTAGTGGACGGAGAACTGAGCCACAACGCTCAAGGAGGGTTTTTGCACTGACACCTAGAGATACACAGGTTACCACCTCAGTAGTCGTAGGTACTCTTCAGATTTGTTCCCAGTATGCTAGAGTACTCTTTGACACTAGCTCCATACATTCATTCATATTACTAGTATTTGCTTCTAGACTGAGCATAGAAACGGTACCCTTAGGTTATATGTTAACCATTTCTATGCCTTCAGGAGAGTCACTATGTAGCAATACTATATATCGAGCATGTAAGGTTCAGATCGGAGACTCACATTTATTAGCCGATCTGATACCGTTAGACATTTATAGCTTGAATGTTATACTCGATATGAACTGGTTGGCCACGAATCATGTATCTATAAATTGCGTGGCCAAGACAGTCAGTATATAGAAACCCAAATGTCTGAGCATCCAGTTTGATGGGATGGGTGTAACTACCCCACCCTATTTTGTACCTTCTATCCAGGCCAGATGTTTATTACGTAAGGGCTGCCATGGGTTCTTATGTAGTGTTCTGGACACTCGCTCACAACCACCACCCTTAGATCAGATCCCCACCGTTAGAGAGTTTCCTGAGGCCTTTCTAAATGACTTGCCAGGCATGCCTGTGGATAGAGAGATAGAGTTTACTATTGACGTACAGCCAGGTACCTCCCCAATATCCAGGAATCCTTACCGTATGGCACCTGTAGAGCTGAAGGAGTTGAAGCTCCAGTTACAGGATCTACTAAAGAAAGGATTTATCAGACCTAGTTCTTCACCGTGGGGTGCCCCGGTGTTGTTCATGAAAAAAAATAATGGGACCATGTGGTTATGTGTTGACTACCGTGAGCTGAATAAGGTTACTATCAAGAACCAATACCCTTTGCCAAGGGTAGACGGTCTCTTCGACCAGTTGTGGGAAGCACAAGTCTTCTTTAAAATCGATTTGAGGTCCGGGTACCACTAGCTGAAGGTACGACCAGCAGATATTGAGAAAACGGGTTTTAAAACCTGTTACGGGCATTATGAGTTCTTAGTGATGCCGTTTGGGGGTCACAAATGCCCCTGCTGCATTCATGGATTTAATGAATAGGGTTTTCAAGCCACATCTGGATGACTTCGTGATCGTGTTTATAGACGACGTCTTGGTTTATTCCAAGAGCCAGGAGGAGCATGAAGTACATCTGAGGAAGGTTCTACCGAAGTTGAGGGAGTAGAAATTGTATGCTAAGCTGAAGAAGTGTGAGTTCTGGCTCCCTAGCATAGCATTTCTGGGACATGTGATTAGCAAAGAGGGGCTCTCTATTGATTTTCAGAAGATTGAGGCAATTGTGGATTAGCCTCGGCCTACCAGTGTCATGGAAGTGCAGAGTTTCATGGGATTGGTTGGCTATTACAGAAGGTTTGTCAGAGACTTCTCAAAAATAGCTACGCCAATTACACAGCTGACTGGGAAGGACGTTCCATTTGTCTAGACAGAAGAATGAGAGAAAAGCTTCCAAGAGCTCAAGGAAAGACTAGTTATAGCTCCGATTCTAACAGTGCCAGATGGAATTGAGGGTTTCGTTATTTATAGTGATGCCTCACTGAAGGGCTTGAGATGTGTTTTGATGTAGAGTGGAAGGGTAGTAGGATATGCTTCACGTTAGTTAAGGCCATGTAGAGATCCAAAAAATGAGGGTAAATTTTTCATTTTTGAGGTAGAACACTTCGCATGCATAATTTATCACTTTTGTCGGTTTTATCGGTAAAGTACCTTTTTACACTGTTTTCACCGAACGACCTATTTAGAGACATATTTAGAGTGTGTCATAGAAGAGTAAAGTGCTTAGAATAATTTGAAGTATCCTCTGTACAAAAATTAACCGAAACGGAAATGGTTTCCGGAATTGGACAAAAAGGGTATTCGGGTGACCCGGGTGGAACGGGTCTAAGCTGACCTCAAATGAAAATGTTTCCTTCTAATAAATTTCATTTAAAATAATTTTATGAATATTGGTTAAAACAGAATTTTTATTTGAAGCGTTTAGGAATGAGCTGTAGAGTAACGGGGTTACGGCCTCATTAAGGGCAAAACGGTCATTTGCCCTTGCCCCTTTGATTCCCCACTATAAATACAGCTCATCTAGTCCATCCTTATCACATATACATTCATAGATTTCAGGAATCTCGTCTGTATAGAGAGAGGGAGAGAAAAGCCCTAAAATTCCCCATTTTCAAGTTGCCGGAACACACATTTCAAGCGGGAATTTGGCTGAACTTCCTTCTGAGAAAGTGTTCAGCTCAACGAGTACTATAGACTCACCAAACAGTTTAGACATCCAGAAAGTACAGCCTTCTCAGTTTAAGAAAAACTGATTTTAGGTATGATGTAGTACTAATCTAGAAATAGATTTAAGTTCCCTTGTGTTTTTAATTAAGTTTGAACTGCTGTAAGTGTATAATTAAGGTTAAGAAAGCACCTAGGTGATAGCCCCTTTGAAAAGTTTAGAGTTGGTAGTTTAGGCATATATATGTTTTTGGATGTTTTTGAGTGATTTGTTGCCTTGATTGGTGTTTAATTCATTGCTAGAGTTGTATTATTATATTGTGAGCCTATGTACATGTTGACACACCTTGTGACATGTGACATGTGATGGATTATTTAATTGAACCCATAGGGCTCTATCCATTTAATCATTTGAGCCAACTTTAAATTGAATTTATCTTGTTTCAATTTGAAAACTGGCCAACCTTATGGAACTATGTGATAGTTCTTTGAATTTCTATATATCTTTTTAATCATGGATTCAGTGATAGAAAATCTATGTAATAAACATTTAATGGTGAATGTTGACTATAGGTTCCTTGAGCTAAAGGCTTTTGAAAATTTATAGTTTGTGAGTACTTGTCAGTGTAAATTAAATAATTTAATTAATTAAATTAAATGTGCCAAAATAACCCGATGTCTGAATGAGACAAGTCATTAGTATCTTGGACCTTCTGAGTCCAACGGTGAGATCCGTTTTGCAAGACGGGACCCCGAAAAACTTAAAAGATTCGTAGGCACACTAAAATGACCAAAATGTCCCTAGTCAAAAAGTAGTCAAACGAGTCCCGAGTAAAATAAATGAATAGCGAATCCTTATTATTTCGACATTCTGGATTAAATGATGGAGTCAGTTTGAGTAAAAGAAATACCAATCATAAAGAGACATAAAATTTGTTGAATAGCATAATTTCATAGAGTGACATATTGAGATGTGAATTGTGAATGTTACGAACTCTGAAGGGGAAGGAGAAGGCGACTTGACTTCCTAGACCGACGTAGTAGGAGGACTAAGTTGTTCACTGATTGGTTGGACTGCATAGTAGACACAGTTTACTAGGGTTGTGACCAACCCTATCAAGTATGATATTTTGCTAAGTAAGGAATAGGAGTAAGTTTAGGAATGATTTGCATGTTGATTGATTTGTACATGTGTTGATTTGATGATTAGGAAATCACGTAGGATATTCTTGATTGAAGAATCTAGAATTGATAACTTATGCACTCTGATATGTGCTTTGAATTAATTGATGATTTGTCGCTATAGTGAAGATGGATCTTACCTCTGAGTTTGAAATATTATGTTTTGGCTTATTTTCGTGTTGATATATCATGTGTTTTGGAAGGTGCAATAGTTTGATATATTGGTGCATTATGGAGTTATGTGTTCTTTGTGACTTAATGAGATTGTGAATGTGTGAATCGAGCATGTGTTTAATTTGACTGCTCATGGCATACAGGCTTGTGGAAGAAGTTTTGAGATTTGGATGATATTGTTGCTTTAAATATGCTGCATTATTGAAAGCATACTGCACGGGTTGGCAAGAAATGTTCTGTTGAGAATGTGGCATTGCATGGTGGAACCATGGCATTTGGCATAGTGTAATTCATTGATGACATAGTGTGGGTTGAGCACGAGGTGCTGTGCATTATGAGGGTGTAGATCCTGTGGTGAAAAACCCAAAATTGGCCATTGCATTGGTGCCTGCGACCCAACGGGAGCGATCCGTGAACAGGTGTTGGTTACTCGGGTACCCATCGGGAGCGATCCGTAAACCGAGACATGACATGCATAGAGTGGACATGGATATGGCATAGAGTTGTGTGAGTGTTTCATATGCATTGTCATGTGGCATAGAGTTGTGTGGGTGGTTCATGTGCATTGTCATTACATTGCATGGACAATTGGATGGCATATGGATTCATTACCATTATATGGTATGCATGATTTGGAAAGCATGCGGATTATTGTCGTTATATTGCATAGATGATGTGGAAGGCATGTGGATTGTTATTATTGCCATGCATAGATGATTTAGAAGGCATATAGAGATAAATGTACACTTGCACATGCCACGCCTTATATTTTGTTCCTTGCATTAGCATTGTATCATACCAGCAGTTGAGCTGACCCATTCGTGGGCAACATTTTTCAGATGACACTCCAGGCACCTGAGACTTGAGGAAGTCTCACAGAGCGGAGGAGACCCGAACTTAGAAGGATATTTGGCCCGTGAGGCATGTATTATGATGTACGAGCTTAAGCCCAAAGACATGTATATATATATTGACCGAAGTGAACGTATGTACGTGTGTATCTATTTAATTGTCTTCGGTTGTATAATTAGGCGATGTATATTTTAATTTGATGAGATTGTGGCCATCGAGTGAGGATGGGATGTACTGTTGTTTATATATGTGAATTGTTGCAAAATATTAGGTGAGAAAAGGCTTAAAAAACAAAGGAGGTTCTGCCGAAATTTTTAAAAACAGGAATATATGAGTATTGATAGAGATATAGATGTATAGTTATGTTAGTGGAATAGGCTTGTATCTATATTAGTTATTTCTTTATGTATTTATTTATTCGTCTATTTATTTTCTTCTTTTGTTTCGTTCAGTCGCGTCCCCGGGTTTCGGTCGGGAATTCGGGGCGTGATAGGCCACATGAGAGGAACTACCCGACACATGATCTTGAGCTAGTAGCCATTGTCTTCGCCTTGAAGGTATGGAGGCATTACTTATACGAAATCACGTGCGAGATTTTCATTGACCATAAGAGCCTCAAGTATCTATTCACATAGAAGGAGCTCAATATGAGACAGCGCCGTTGGTTAGAGTTGATCAAAGACTACGAGCTCAGCATTCAGTACCACCTAGAGAAGGCAAACGTGGTAGTTGATGCTCTTAGTAGGAAGTCATCAAGGGGCTTGGCTTGCTTGTTGACTATTCAGATAGAGATACTGAAAGACTTGGAGAATATGGAGATCGAAGTAGTACTGCCCAGCTCTGAGGCATTATGTGCCAACGTCACAATCAGCTTATCGATTATTGACAAGATCAGAGAGCAGCAGACTCAGGATAAGAAGCTTTCCAAGCTTCGTCAAGAGGTTGAGTCAGGCATTGACTCCAAGTTTTCAGTAAGAGATGAGATGTTATACTACCAGGGCAGGATCTGTGTACCCAATGTGCCAAAGCTAAGAAGGGAGATCCTTCAAGAGGCACACAGTTTGAGGTTTGCCTTTCACCCAAGGAGTACTAAGATGTATCACAACGTCAGAGCACATATTGGTGGTCTAGGATGAAGCGCGACATTGCTGAGTTACATAGCACGGTGTGCCAAGTGCCAGCAAGTCAAGGTAAAGCACCAGAAGCCTGGTGGACTTTTACAGTCTCTACCCATTCTCGAGTGGAAGTGGGAACATATTACGATGGACTTCGTGTCAGGGTTGCCAAAGACACTGAGGGGAAGTGATTCTATCTGGGTCATTGTTGATAGACTGACCAAGACAGCTCATTTCCAGGCAATGAAGATGACACAGACTTTGGAGAGACTAGCAGAGTTATACATCAAAGAAATAGTCAAACTACATGGAGTTCTAGTATCGATCATATCTGATCAGGATACATGATTTGTATCACAGTTTTGGAGAGGCCTACAGCGAGTTATGGGCACAAAACTGAGTCTTAGCACAGCATATCATCCCGAGACTGACGGTCAGTCAGAGAGGACGATACAGACTTTAGAGGACTTACTGCGGTTCTGTGTCATGGACTTCAGAGGGAGTCGGGAAGATTAGTTGCCACTGGTAGAGTTCACTTACAATAATAGCTTCCAAGTTAGTATTGGTATGGCGCTATAAGAAGCATTGTACTGTAGGAAGTGTCGATCACCCCTGTGCTGGACAAAGGTGGGAGAGAGGAAGCTATATAGGCTAGAGATAGTGGAGCAGACTTCAGGGAAGATACAGTTGATCAGATAGTGACTACTAGTGACTCAGAGCTGACAGAAGAGTTATGCTAATGCTCACAGACGAGAGTTAGAGTTCGCAGTAGATGACTACGTGTTTTTTAAGGTATCACCTATGAAGGGTGTAGTGAGGTTCAGCAAAAAGGGAAAGCTAGGGCCAAGATACATTGGACCCTTCAAGATTCTAAAAAGGGTCGGGCCAGTAGCCTACCAGCTTATCTTACCTTCAGAGTTATCACATGTACACAGTGTATTCCATGTTTCAATGTTGAGGAAGTGTGTGCAGAGTGCAGAACAGGTAGTAGAGCACGAACCATTAGATGTCCAGGACGATCTAAGTTACATAGAACATCCAGTGCAGATTTTGGACCGTCGAGATCAGGTTCTACAGAACAATATTATCCTTTAGTCAAGGTTCTGTGGAAGCATCACTTGATAGAGGAAGCTACTTGGAAGCGAGAAGATGACATGCGCGCCAAGTATCCTTAGTTATTTTCATCTTAGTAGCCATATTTTCCACCCTAGTATGTACTAAGTTTGGGGACAAACTTATTTTAAGGGGGAAAGAATGTAATACCCTGACCTAGGTTAACATGTATACCGAGGTAGACTGTAATACCCTGACCCGAGTTAGCACGTATACCGAGAAAGACTGGGTCGGGTAGTGTACTATTAGTTGTAACTCGAGCTGTTTAAAGCTTTATAATATTTATGTCATAACCCGAAATCCACCCTATGCGGATCTCGTATCGCGACCGCCACCCTTCGGCCGAGGCCTTAGGGCAAGGCTCACATAAGCAACAGTATCGGATGGCGGTGCGGCCTGTGTTTGCGGAAGCGTGAAAACTTTTTCTTTTCTTTTTTTAAAAACTTTTGCACAACCGCCCGGTACTGCCGCTCTTCATAATGGTACCCATGATTATACATTCAGAGCATAATTAAAACTTAAGAACTTTATCATTAATACATGTTTAACTGCCCCATGGGCTTAATATATAACAGTTCACTACTTCCTAATACAAAAGTCATTACTACAAGTCCATACCATTCCACAAAAGAAACTACTTAAACAATCCCTCCCAAAAGAAAGTGGCTAAGTTCATCATCATCGTCATTAATATTAAGACTGCTGTCGATCACCTGAAAGGGGGACAGATAAAAATCTGGGTAAGCTAATCAAAGCTTGTGAGTAATTCCAGCATTCGTCATGGGGTTTCAATTGGCAGTGGTTCAGTACATGAGAGTTTATAAAATACTCATCACTAATTGCTCATATTCTTGAATACAGAATTTATACATTCTTTAAAACAGATAGCTTTGAAACATTTAGAATATTCGAGCTAAACATGTACTTCGTCAAATAAAGTATATGAACTTTAAAACACGTAGACATGCATAGAAAAATGAGGGTAAAACTTGCTTTCATTTTCACACGTAACATCTTATCACTTTCATTAGTAGAATCCGTTTCGAATCGGACTCCAGTCTTACTACAATGGAAATATCTCATGCCTGGGGGATTAGATCCTGCTACCTGGCATTTTACGTGTCATAGTTGAATTTCAAAGAAAGTCAACATCGCATGTAGTGCTTATGCACGAGTTATCTTGCATTATCAATGGCAACAAAAGGTACAAAACATTCACAAAGAGATGTTATTTAAAAGCATTAAAACATGGCCTCCCTGTAGTTGCATTTAAAACACATGACATATAACTTCTTCAATAACTTCAAATACTAGGAATAATCAAATTCAACACATTTAAAAAAATTTGCATTTTTACTCGGATATGCTAAATATTTCTAAGAAAGAAAACCGAATATAAAAACATTTACTAAGCATGTCATAACGGAATATTTTAAAACAGGAATCGTGTAAAAACTGAATTTGATATTCAAATGCTTCACATAACTTGAACTTAAAACATTATTCAAATCCATGGAGTTAAATCTCCACTTCAAATACAGGGTTACTCACCTTGGTCCTTAGGGTCAGTGCTAATAATGCGCTTTCCCACTTCCTCTGTAGTTCCTAAGAACAATTCATATATATAGTCTCATTAACTTCACATCACTGAAATATCACCTATTGATGCTTTTTAACTTATGCTTAGATCGTATTAAATCCTAAACGATTTACGAATATCCCATAAATCTCGTAGGTACTTAATTTAACTCGCAGTCTTAACCTACAACACAATTTAACGTGATAGGAATTAATTTCATTTTTAACTATACTCTTCTAGTAGCTCTATTAATTTTAAATTTAATTTAATTACTTCACATGTTTACGTGTCGTGTCTTTTCGTATCTTATTTTTTCACGTACGAGCCTTAGTTTATTACTTCGGCACTATTCTAGTTCATAGTCACCTGACTGATGCTATTCATCAAATTTTATGTCTTTTTATTTTAGACACTTCTTTTGATCAAATAGACTCTACCATTGAGTCCGGAACGTCGAAGAAAGTCAATTTAGGCTTTTACGAAACTCTGTTTGGGTTTGGTAGTAGTAAGGGTATTTTGGTCATTTACACTTTCACGTGTCTTAATTCTTTTTTTTTTTTTTGGAGTCCCATCTCATGAAACACTATTTATTTACTTTATTTGGATTTCGTTTGCTTCATTTATGGCGTAGGGGCATTTTTGAAATGTTTTTCATTTAAATGTTATTAATTTAATATTAAATTTATTTCGGTTGGGTCACAGTAGAATTTCCCAGAATTTCTGGGGTCAAAACACAATTTTCTTAACTACCAGTTTGAACCAAAGGGTTCAGTTCATTTTTAAGTGAACCGGTCTCAAGTTTTATTGAACCAACCAATTTGTTTGGCTTTACACGTAATGCTAACGTCATGATGAAGTCAGCCCTAATATTCTAAAATTATAACATTACTCCATACAACGTCGTCACACTTAAACCTTTGGTGCAACGGGTTGGGCCTTGACCCGAACCCAGATCTGGCCCAACTCATTTCGACCCGACACTATAGATCGTCTTCCCCAACTCCATCGCTGTAACCCTAATTTTCTGGGTTTCTTTTCTCCCATTTTCGTGAGCTTTGGAGAGGGATAACCGAACTTGCAACTCTGCCATACACGCTTGTTTTTGGCCCAAAGTTTGTGGAATTTTTTCTGTTATGATCCATTGATCATGGGGTTTAAGCCCCCATCCTCCAAATTCATTTTGGTGGTCGATTTATAAGATTGGTCTTCAAGACCCAATCTTGCACCTCAACTTTCAATGACCTTCCCTTATGATTTTGGGTCGCGTCCTAAGGTTTTTGGAATGCTAGTAGGGTCTAGTTTAGGTTTCAACAATCTAAATTTGAATTAGCAAGGGTCAGTTCAGACCTGGTTTCAAGAGTTCCAAATTTTTTCTGTTCATTTGTAACTCTAATTTTCTCAGTCGATTCTCTAGGATTTTCAGTCATAATTTTTGCAAAGTAAAGCTCATACTATGTGATTTAAGACCCTATACTTGCCTGCTTTAAATCTAAAACGTAACTAAATATATTTCAACTGAATTTATACCTGTTATGTTGGCTGTTTCTCCAAAATCCCCTTTCTTCATTTCTTTAGTTCCCTTTTCTTCTTTAGTTTCTGTCATTCTCTTTCTCTCTCTCTCTCTCTCTCTCTCTCTGTATGACTGAATGGTGTGTGGCGTGTGTATACAATATGTATACGTGTATATAGATATATACATGATTATTGTAATACCCTGACCTGGGTTAGCACGTATACCGAGGTAGACCAGGTCAGGTATTGTACTATCAGTTGTAACCGAGCTGTTAAGCTCTATACTTTGATATCACATGTACTATACGATTTGAAATGTGAACAGTGTCAACTATACAGTTAGTATCGGGGAATGCCCGAGCAACCCAGAAATATGCCTCATAATGCATGCATGCACATATTTCCATGCATACATACGAATACTCACACACGTAACCTGTCTAAAATTGAGTGTATGTATACAGCATTAAAAACCAGTATATATGTGTATATTTGAATATATATATATATATATACGTGTATAAAATAAGTATAAAATATGTATTATACATGTGAGTATACATAGTATAGTATTATTTATATATATATATACACAAATGATAAAATGCAAAGAAAGAAAAAGAAAGAAGGACAGCCAACACACAGTAAATGTGTTTGTGTGTGTGTGTGTGAGTGTGTCGGTTGAAAGTGTGCGTGTGCAAGTATGTACTAGTGTGTGTAAAAATATAATACAAATATCACCTAGCTAATAAACGCAAAGCTGCATTTTGAAAAAGAAGAATTAAAGAGAGCAAAAATAAAGTCAAGGAAGAGGGCTTAGATAAGGAGAAACCGAGAGAGAGAGAGAGAGAGAGAGAAGTCGGTTGTGTTTTGTGTATACATGTGTGGGTTGCGTAAGATAGGAAAACAGAAGGGCTTAAAGTTTGTGAGCACTGTCAAAAGTTGAGGAAATTAATAGAAAAGAAGCAGAAGTGAACCAAGAGGAACACAGGAGTAGAAGCAGTACACTACAACAAGAAAAATCAAAAAAATAAAGTGAGTTTGTTCTGTTTTTAAGATTTAAGAGTTTTCATTTGATTTTAATTATAGGGTTTTAGAGAGCACGAAATATGGAAAATATTGCAAAAAGAATAAAAAAAAAATGGTTGAAAATTTAAAGAGAAAAATGGAGTTACAGGTTTAGGGTGTTCGGATTTTTGCTTATATTTCATGCATGAAATTTAACCTAAACTATCTAGAATGATCCTAATAAGTGCAAAAAATAAATGGAAAAAGATAGAGGTCAAAACAGTGAGAAAACAAGCATGAAATTGAGAAAGAACAGTCAATCAGAGCTACGGTTCATGGCTGTTTCGAGAAGATGTAGTGGACTAAATCAAAATCTAAACCTAGGTATGAGTTCCTTATGAAAAATGGAACAGAATCACATTTGAAAAAGATTAAAATTCGACCGAAATTAGATCACCATCGCCGGAGATGGCGACGGAAACCTACCAAAGACCCACCGGAAAAACGGGGAAGAAGACTATTTAGTCTTGGGTTTGGATTCGGGTCACGGGTCGGATTTGGGTCAGGACCCGACCGAAATAAAAAGGGGCTAACCAAAACGATGTAGTATAGGTTAGGCTTTAAAGGTTTTCAAAATGGAAATTGGAGTGTTTGGTTACGGGTTTAAAAAATAAAAATAAAATTGATTTTGGAATAAGGATATCCTATTCCAGTTTTGAAGCCAAACCACTGTTTGGCTATCCTTGGTGGGGATAGGGTTTTCCGAATTTACAAAAGAACCCAGAAGTTAGGGAAATTACAATCAGACCCCCCAACTTTTAATTATTATGATTTGACCCCCAGAATAAAATATTAATTTAATTAATTAATTTAAAATAATGAAAAATTACGAAAATGCTACTGAGTCAAAAAGTAGTCAAACAGACTCCGATTAAAATAAAAGAATAGTGAATTTTTATTATTTTGAGCATTCTGGACTCATCCGTAGGGTTCAATTTGTGAAAACAGGTCTCGAAAAGCGAAAAGCCTTAAAAGTGCAAAATGACCACTTTGCCCTTTTTAGTACAAAAGTCCGAATTGAATTCTGCGAAAGCCTAAATCGATTTTGTTCGAAGTTCTGGATTCAATAGTAGAGTGTATTTAAGTAAAAGAGAAACCAATAGTAAAGAGGCATAAAATTTGATGAATAGCATAAATGATAAAAAGTAAACTAAGATATATTATCTATTGATGAATAGGGATTTCAAAGAGGAAGGAATAGTGACTTGATTTTTTATTGTGAAAGAACGGAAACGGGTTAAGAGGTAAGTAAATGTCTGATCTCTGCATGTGTTACATTCTCAGCCATATCAACAGTTTTTCTTATATCATCTATTGTACTCCATACATGCCAGAACAATCATTGAGACCACATTGATATTGCTCTATCTTGTGGAAAGGGTTTATTGACTGTTATATATCTTGATCATGATTTTTGTACGTTCTGTACATAGGCCTCAAGGGGCAAGATTTATAATCTCAACAGCTAGCTTACATTGGCCTGTTAAGGAAACAATTTCTTTTCACTACTGAGATAGTGTTATTACATTTACTGTTTATGGGATTTAGCATGATCTCGATATATTATATTGTAGCCGAATTTGTGCTCAGTCACAAACTCCATCTGATGCTTACTAGACCTACGGGTCGAGAAAACGGAATCAAAAGTGGCAATTAAAATGGCAGCTAAAGTGGGATCTGTGAGGCGAGTATTGAACCAACGGGCTAGTGCTTGGCTGAGGGATCGAGGAAAAGAGGAACACAATGAATTAAGGGGTATGCCGGGCCCCAAGTTAAAGTGCATCCATATTTGTTGCTATCAGTATTTACTATTGACTTCCACAGCTTGATCATATTATTTCATTATGAATGATCATGAGATTTCACAGCTTTGTATTGAGAGTGTCCAATTTATACTTGAGACAACTCATGACTATAGTAGTATAATATTGTCAGCAGAACAGATTTCATTGCTTTATCACTTGACTTCCTATCATTTGATATTGAGTTATATATTCATTGACTGGTTAGCATTTTTACATACACTTGTACACATGGCAGAGTAAAGGAGTATTACTTACTGAGTTTTCATAGCTCATCAGACACTACACAACATTATGCAGGCACAGATATCGAGGATGGACAGTAGCGTCTGATAGCTAGGAGGTGGACATTGCTTTTGAAGTTGCAGTGTAATACTTAGTACAGACAGTCTTATAGCTCTCCCATGTTATCCACGTCTTGGGGATGAACAGTTGTATTAAGAGATTTTATATTCCACATTTTGTAAACATTATATATATATATATATATATATCACATGCAACTTTTATTTATTTTCTTCCGCATTTTAGTTGTTGCATGTTAGTAGCACTCATTGTGTTGCAAGTTGAGACCCTTGGTTCGACAAGCAATGTCGGATCGGGTGCGCGACACGAGATCCGCATAGGGTGGGGTCTCGGGTCGTGACAATTATTACATTTCTGGTTGCCCCAACCACTAGGTTACCCCCTTTTGCTTGTTGTAGCATCTCAAATGAATGCTTCCCTTTACTGTTTTGGGGCAGGCCATCATTTGGCTGTGTGTGTGTGTATTTGTTTATATATATATGTATATATATATAATAAGTATGTTATAATTATTCTATTTTATTTTATAATTATTATTATAATTTTTTTTTCTAGATCATTCATTGCATATACATATATATATTTCATGTGTATTTTATAACACAAAATAGTTGATAGCCTAAGTGGCTTCTTTTTGGGACTTAGTTATTTCTTTTATTTTGGTCAAGGGTTCAAAACCCATTGGCCTCCATTAGGCTTCCTATTTGTTGTAATTTCCCTTCCTTATTAAATTATTTATTTTTTTTTTCTAACTTTTGCATTATTTTTCTTAGTATTCACTATTCATGTTTTGATTTTAAAATCATTACTTATTTATTTTGGTTACACACCCACAATATACACTTTATGTGTATATTTCTCACGTGTTTGTATACATATATAATTGTAGATATTTTGCTAAAAAAAATCATGACACTATAATTATGTATTATAATATACTTATTTGTATATTTCCCGACCTTCGATCCTTCTTCATAATAACTTCTGGACTATTTGTTAGATCCTCGTAAAACGTGTCTTAGGTTCGGGCACCCTTGGGTTGGGGTATTACAATTTATCATATGTAATATACGATTTTAGAAAATGAATATTGTCGATTATATAGCCAGTGCCGGGAAATATCCGAGCAACCCAGAACTATGCCTCGTAATACATGCATGCACGTAAACCAATGCATGCATACCTACGTATATATGTATAGACCATGAAAAATGAGTGTATGTATACGCGCTTAAAAACTGGTATATAAACATACATTTGAGTACATATATGGGTATAAAATATATGTATATATATATATACGTAATGTAGTGTATATATATATATATGTACATGTATTAGTATATAAGAATAAAATGAAAATGAAAAGAAAGAAAGAAAAAGGAAAAAGGGGGGGAAGGTGCTGTGTATATAGTGGCACTGTGTGTAAGTGTGTGTGTTGGGGTGTGTGTAGTGTGTGTTTCTATAATATATATATATATATATATATATATATATATACACAAATATCTCCATGAATTGAATTCAAAGCTGCAAAACTGAAAAATGAAAAAGGAGAATTAAAAAGAGCAAGAACAAAGTCAAGAATAGGGGCTGAGAGTAGAGAGAGAAAGAGAGAGAGAGAGAATGAGGCGGTTATGTTTTTGTGTATATATATGTGTAGTGCGTGAGATGGAAAACAGAAGAGAAGGTAGTGATTGGAGGAAGCTCAAGGAGTGAACCAAGAAGATGAAGAAGAAGGAAGTAGAGAAACTACACCAAAAAGTTCAAAAATAGGTATGTCAAGTTAACTTCTATTTTCAAATTTTAAGACATGATAGTTAGCTTGATTTATGTGGTTTAATAGAGTAAGAAATATGGAACAAAACGCAAAAAGAATCAACTAAAAAGATCAAGAAATGAGAGAAATAAAGGTAGTTACAAGTCATGAAGATAGAAACGAGTTTTGTGATTTGAGCATTAAAACTTGAAGTTAACAATGGGGAAATGATCCCCTTGAGTGCAGGAACAAAAAGGGAAAGATTTAGAGCCTAAACCATGGCTAAAAAGCCACGAAATAGGGATTTATACAATCGCCGAAAAACTGGTTTACCCATTTAAAGTCCACTATTCAAGGGTATGTGATAGCCTAAATCAAAAAAAAAAAAAAGCTAGAAATGAAATACCCATTTAAAATGGAAGAAAAACGTGTTAAAATTAGGCAAAAATATGATCAAAAATCGGTGAGCGTCGCCGGAGAAGAAAACTGTACACACCAGAACCCTATCGGCATATTGCTAGAGAAGAAGAAGACTGTTTAGGATTTGGGTTCGGGTCATGGGTCAAATCCGGGTCGGGCCCCGACCGAAACAAAAACAATTTTATTAAAATGACAAAGTATTGATTAAGTTTAAAAGGTTTTAAAATTGGAATTGGGAGTGTTTGGCTACGGGGTTAAGAAATTTAATTTGAAATTGAAATAGGAATAGGAATATCCTATCCCTGTTCCGTAGGTATCCACTGTTTGGCTATCCTTAGTTAGGATTGGACTTTCTGAAATTACAAAGGAACACAGAAGCTATGAAAATTTCAATTAGACCTTCAACTTTCAGTTATTATGGTTTGACCACTGAATAAAATATTAATTTAATTAATTAATTAGAAATAATAGAAAATTATGAGAATGCCACTAAGTCAAAAAGTAGTCAAACAGACTCCGATTAAATTAAAAGAATAGTGAATTTTTATTATTTTGAGCATTCCAGACTCAACCGTGGAGCCCAATTTATGAAAAGATGTCTCAAGAAGCGAGAACTCGTAAAAGTGTAAAATGACCATTTTGTCCTTTTTAGCACAGAAGTCTAAATTGAATTCCACGAAAGCCTAAACCGACTTTCTTCGGCATCCCAGACTCAATGGTAGAGTCTAAATTAGTGATAGAGATACTTATGATAACAAGGCATAAAATTTGATGAATAGCATTAATTTTGAAACGGATCTATTGACGTATAGGTAACTCGAAAAGGAAAGGCAAACTTATAGGATACTGATCTAGGATCACGATTAGAGGTAAGTAAAATCCAATCTCTGTACGTGGTAAAGACCTAGCTGTGTTATGCATGTGTTGCTTTGTAATACCCCAGACTTAATTATTAAATTATGTAATGAAAAACTCTTTCTGAAATCTGATCTGGCATTTAACTGTTTAAATTCAACTGTTTAACACTGACAAAACCCATGTTAGCTGATTTCAAAATTCTGAGAAACTGATTACTGTCACTGAACCCTTAGACACTGAAGCTAACCTAACTAGGAGTTGACCGGAAGAAACCGCGTCGAAAAATAGGCTACAGAATGAAAGTTAGGAAGAAAACAGTGAAACTGCATTAATGCGCAGCCAAACAGGGCCTAAGCCCGAAGTATGGAAAATAACCAAAAATGTGGCCAAGAGGATTTGATCCCTTGACCAAACTAGGCAGAATTTGGGTTACCAAAAATTTACCAACTAAGCTAAGAGCACCTTTGTGCATATATATGCAAAGATATATATTTAAATAGCAATCAGATTTGGCCTTTCCCCAAAGTGACCAATAACCAAACATGCAACACATCAGCATGCATCACCCTATGCCATAGCCATCATGCCTATAGTCTCATGATGAAACCTCTCTTCCAACTAGATTTCATGCAAGATAATCATGCATTTGGGGAGCTGAAGGGGCAATAGAAATGTGATTATTGATATACCATCTCCATATATGCATGGAGGGAAGAAAATCAGATTTGTAGAGAACCTTGTGCACTGTACTATAGAGAGAGAAACTGGTTAGAGGGAGAGAATCCTAGAGAGAGAGAGAGATATACACAAGTGTATGTGTGCATTGGTGAGCCATTGAAGGAGCTTAGAGGAAGCCAAGGACTGCACGGAGGGGATCAGATCCAATTGTTGAGGCTTCCATTTGAGCACAGCCGTGAGGGAGAGACCACTGTTCAAGGTTAGTGTTCAAAATTTTTAGGAAATTTTCCTACTAGATTCAGCTACTGTTTTATAGCTTTTAGGATCTGTTATTGCATGTGTAGTATTTTAACTTGAGAACTGGGTTGTTTGCGAATAATTTGAACCTATAAAACTGCCCTAAAACACAGAAACTATAAAAACCGCCATTGATGGAGCTTGAGTTACAGGTCTGATCCGACCTCAACCAAATGGCCTTTTAATGGTCGATACATGAAATAGAACACTGTAGGACCTTGAAAAACACCATCGACGACCTAGAAACCTAGGTTTAAACCCTCAAAATCGACACTATTCTTTTCGGCCCAAAAATGAAATCTTTAAATCTGACCCCTAAACCGAGATTGATGAGTTGGGAATGGAAGCTCATGTTGTAAGGGTTGCAGAGGATCAAACCTCATGCAAAATGGTTGAGAAACAAGGCCGTATGACCCAACTGTAACTCTCCATGATAATCGGTTGAAACAGACCTCCATTGTTGAATTCGATGCTTGAAACTGATGCCAAACGAATGACCTTACTCCCAGAAGTCAATTGGAACAAAAACTAGTAAGAATCGATGCATAAAACTCCACGAAATTGAAGGAGAAATTTCTGAAATTTCTAGGGCAACAGTGGCCCTATACGGGTAGGGACGATGAACAGTAACGGGTCTTAGATCGGGTCTTCGGGTCGGGCCCCGACCCGGATAAAACGGATATAACCCATAAACCAAACTGTGTCGTTTTGATAAATGTTATTAAATTTTTAAATTTGAGGGCTGACGTCAGTACATTACCCTGAACCGGTTAGAACCGGATTGGACCGGTCTGGTTCAGTTGAATATGGACTGAACCCCTTGGTTCAGTTTAAATTTTCTGGAAATTACATAAAGACCCCAACAGTTTTTGGAAAATTCAACTCTGGCCCAGATTCTAAAATTTTAATTCATTTATACCCCTGATAATTTAATAAATAATAAATTAAATTAATTAATTAATTTATTAATTAAATAAAAATGACCAAATTACCCCTAGGTCATTAATAGGTCAAATGAAGTCCAAATAAGTCAAATGAATAGTGTATTTTCACTATTTCAAACATTCCGGACTCAATGGTGGAGTCCGATTTGGGAAATTAAGTCTTGAAAAATACAAACACGTAGGAGTAAATGACCATACTGCCCCTGATGATACCCGAACCCAAATACAACTAAAAGATAGTCTATTTTGACTATGTCGGACATTCCGGACTCAACGGTGAGGTCCGTATTAGCAGATAAAGTGCCGAAAATATAATACATGAAATTACCAAATTGCCCCTGACACTGTTTAGAACCCAAACAAAGTCCGATTGAGACGAAACTGAAAACAATAGAAACCCTGACACGTATGGGACTATACACGTGATCGGATGACGAATCGGAATCAAACTTCACAACTGTGAAATGACCAAAATACCCCTAGCCCTGTATCAAGTTAGATAACATCCGAATGAACTAAGAACTAATCCAATGAAAGCTTAAATAATTTCATGACCGGACTGCCTAGAGGTAGTACACATCCTGACATCTTGGGATTATGCTATAGGATTAAAAACTCAAGCCAGTCATGGAAGGGAAAAACAAGAAATTTACCATTATGTCTAAAGCCGAAAGACTAGCTGACAAGAAGCAACAGGAGTTCATGCGACAACTATTACGGCAACAAAAGATTATCGAACGGCACATAAGGATAGCCAAAACAACCGAGGTAGTCTCCGTTCGACCGTTTATATACAAAATACCTACCAAGGCAATGGTCGCAGAGGCTAAATTAAAGAAACAAGAAGACACGGAAACCCTGCAAGATTGGATGCAAAGGTGATTTTCAATTATCATAAAAACACATGGACAACGAGATAGTCTAACTCAGGTTGAATTTTGAATTAAAATAAACCAAGTTAAGATTCATGTGAGATTTACGAAATGTTCATAAATTTTCTAGGATAAAGAAGGATAAGAAGAAGAGAAAGGCTTCTCAGTTAAGTCCCGTTACCGCACAAGGTGAGTAACCTAGACTCCTGAATTGGTGTATAAGTACACCGTCTAGTTATTGTATTTTTAAATACTGTACTGTACTGTTCCTACTGATATACTATCTTTCATGCTTCTACTCAATGCATGACTATATTTTACCCTGTCTGATTTCACTGTTCCGTATTGAAATGAAACTATCCTTATTTTTACTAAAGGAACAACTGACTCATGGTACCAAATTCAGTCTTGAACACTATATGAGCATATTGCACTGTTTAAATTGTGCATACTGTACTGTTATCCTATTATACTGTTTTGCTCTGCTCGTGATTGAACTGTTCTGACGCTCTGATGATTTAACTGTATCCCTGTTTAAAATGTTGTTTCAAAGAAATGTATTTAACTATATCTTCTGAAATGCCTGATTCAACCACCTGTTTTATAAACAACAATGGTTTGAAACCCATGACAGGGGACCCGTGTTACTCACTGGGCTTTTTAAAGCTCACCCCTTCCCTAACATTTTTCAGGTGAGGGACCCAGCGATTAGGATTAGCGGGTTGGAGACCCGGAGAACTATTTTTGAAGAACTTATGAATTAACCATTTTTGTACCTAACTCCATTTCTGAATGTGATGTACTGAAACCTAAGACTCGTATCTTTTGTAGGACAATGATGTAATAGTTAACCATGGATGTATTAATGGCTCTGCCAAGGTGTTATGCATTCCCTTAGTTCCGCTGCAACTTATATTAATTGAATGCATTGTACTTGGATGTTACTGATGAATGGCCTGTGGTTAGGATTACCGTTGGCATTTTGATTTCTAAATAAAAAAAAAAAAAAAGAAACAAAACCGATGGGTGCCTAACTGGCCGGTCGCATGCCCCTAATCCGCACAGGGTGGGTAAGGGGGATGTGACATGCTTGTTATTGCTGTATTGTGTTATGCTATCAGATGTTATTAAATTACATTGATGCCTGTTCTAGTTTGTAAATATTATTGAATCAAATGCTATGTTTTGAGCATGTGATCACTATACAGTTTGGATTATGATGCCTAAACGATGTACAGTCATACATTATACTCTGATGAGGGTCATGATCATTTCATATGTCATTGAATAACTACAGTCCACTATTATTATGAGGAATAGGTCGGGTCTACATGAGCAAGTTAGACGAGTAGTTCTGATTGTGAAAGGGTATGGCTAGATTCTACTAATTAAAAGTTGTAGGCTAGGTGTGCATAAGCAAGGCAGATAGAGAGATCTGTTTGCAAAAGGGTATGCTGAGTCCTACTCTAGACTTGGTATACATGAGCAAGTCAGGTGGTGAGACCTGTTTGCAAAAGGGTATGCTGAGTTCTACGTAAATATATATATATCAAACCATGGGAATCATTCTACACATCATTGCATTTAATTGGATAATCATTGTCATCACTAGTATCATGTGATGTGACTTACTGTTGTTGACATTATATCATCTTGTTGGGTTATCATGTTGCTATGATCTATGTATCTTGATTATGAACCCCTTCATGTTGACCTGTCCTTGATAGAGTAAATAACTACTTACTGAGTTTTCATACCTCATCAGATACAACACAACATTTTGCAGGTAACGACGCCCTACCTTGAAGTAGGGATTGAAATTTCGATTAGGCGTAGGGTGGTTTGCAGATGATGTACGACAAGGATTATTTTGGTAGTAAAGTATATTACTTGTCATATGTTCTCCCATCACCCCACGTCCTAGGGGTAGTTATGTTTGGAAATTTTGGGTCTGTAAAACTATATGAACTTTAGTATTATAAATGAACGAAAATTTTATTCAAGTCTTTTGCTGCATATTTAAATTCTGAACTGCATGTTAATAACTTACCTATAAATGTCAACTTAAGGTAAAAAGGAAAAATCTGGTTTAGTTGTCGGGTCGGATCGGTGTCGCGATGCCAGATCCGCATAGGCTGAATTTCGGGTTGTGACATAGACTGGGTTGGGCAGTGTACTATCAGTTGTAACCCGAGCTATTAAACTCTATATTATGAGATCACGTGTACTGGACGATTTTGGAATGTGAACAGTATCAGTTATACAGATAGTGTTGGGCAATACCTGAGCAACTCAAGACCATGCCTCGTAATATGTGCACGCACGTAGTTCCATGCATGCGTACGTTTACACATATGCATAGCTTATTTAAAATGAATGTATGTACGCATAATTAGAAAATAATATATGTGTGCATATATATATATATATATGTATAAAGCAACAATTCATATATATGTATATATATGCATATGCCTAGTATAGTACCTGTGTGTGTATATATATATATATATGCATTATTGGATGAGAAAAGAAAAGGAGCTACCAACAACATGCATGAGTCAGGTCGGTTGGCGTATTGTGTGTGTGTGTTGGTATGTGTGATATAATATGTATATACATATATATACACACACAAACATCACATAACCATAAATGCAAAGTTGCATTTAGAAAAAGGAAATCAGAAATAAAGTCAAGGAAGAGGGCTTTAGAAGAGGGGAGAACCGAGAGAGAAAAATGGGGAAGTGACTGGGGCAGTGGACTTGTTGTGTAATATATATATATATATATAGGTGTTGCGTTGGTAGAGAAAAATCAGAAAGAAGAGACTGATTTGAGAGGCTAAGTTAAAAGCAAAAAAGCATTGGGGAATCTAGAGGCTAAAGCAGAAGGAGGGAAAAGAAAAGTACTGCGAGAGTAAATCAGGAATTTTAGGTGAGTAACTCGTCTCTGTTTGAAAAACTTAGCATGATTCATTTAGTTTAAATTGTAGGGTTGTATTGAGCATAAAATAAGGAATCGAATGCAAAAAGAATTGAGAAAAATGGTTGAAAATTGAAAGAGAAAACAGTAGTTGCAGGTGTAAGGAAATAATCGAATCTCTAATATTTTATGCATGAAATATAGTTTAAATGGCCTAGAAATTTTCCTATAAAGTGCAGAAGATGAATTGAAAAAGAAACAAGTGAAAACAGTCGAGAAATTAACATGGAAATGGAAATGTTTAGTTGGCCGGAGCTACGGTTCTTGGCCATTTCGTGAAGATTTCGTGAGCCAAATTAAAAACCAAGTTTAGAAATGAGATCTACAAGAGAAAAGGAAGGAAATAGGAATTAAAAATCATTTACATTTGACCAGAGTTAGGTCGTTGTCGCCAAAGATGGCGACAGAAACCTAGAATAGCCCTATCGAAAAGTTAGGGAAACGATGAACAGTGTCTCCCCCGAAGCGATGTCGTTTGATATTATATACAGACGATACTGCATCGTTTTGGGATGAGGATCAGAAATTGGATTTAATTAGGGCAGGGATATCTTATCCACGGATTGGGTCCTTAGCAGTTGTTTGGATTCCAATAGTTTAGAAAAAATGCGTGTAGGGGCGCAGCCCCCACGACTTGAACCCTAGACGTGTTGGAAAGAAACCTTAAGCCCAAACCATTTGGAGACAGGTAAACCCGTGTTACCTGTTTCGCCGCAATAATTATATATTATGTAATTATAATATTAATTAATTTAAATATAGTAAAATAGCCCGAAGTCTAAATTAAACAAGTTATTAGTGTATTTTGACTATCTTGGACCTCCTAAGACCAATGGTGAGGTCCGTGTCGCGAGACGGAGTCCCAAAAAATAAAGAACCCGTAAAAATGCAAAATGACCATTTTGCCCTTTTTTTTAGCACAGATGTCTAAATTGAGTTCTGCGAAAGCCTAAACCAACTTTCTTTGGCATTTCGAACTCAATGGTAGAGTTTATTTTCATAAAAAAGAAACTTATGATATAAATTTATAAAATTTGATGAATAGCATAATTCAGGTAATGATAGACTGAAACGTGTTTCATGAATTTTAGGAACACGGAAGGGCAAAGAGAAGGCAGTGTAGATCCTTCTATTTTATAGACAGTTGTACCTAGGGCCGTGAGGGCCAGACAGTTTATTCGAAGCAGTTTAGTAACCGTAACTTCAAAAACTATTGTTACGTCAGATTGCCTAGAACCAGTTATGATTCCACTATACTCTTCATGGAAGATAGAATGATCCCGATATATTATTAGTGTCGGATTTGTGCTCAGTCACATCTCCATCTGATGCTATTTATGACCTTTGGGTCTAGGTTCCTAGTGGAACATTTACCCGTTGCTATGTGAGGCATGGAACGTGGAGTTACAGTGTACACAGAGCAGTATTATTTAGAGAGCCTGCGTGGGACTAAATATGAGCTTAGGGGGATTTTCGAACCCACGAGTGCATATCAGATTTAGTTGATATCACTATCCTTTATTGTTGATATTCATAGTTGGTCATGTTATATTATTATTGAATGATCATGAGATTTTTACAACTTTCAGTATAGTGCTTACACTTCATACTTGATATAGCTCATGATTGTAGCAGTATGAAATTGTTAGCATAGTAGATTCATTTCCTTATCATTTGACTTCTATCATTTGATACTAAGTTATATATTCATTGACTGGCTAGCATTTTTTATATCCTTGTACACATGGCAGAGTAAATGACTATTTACTGAGTTTTCATAGCTCAAAACAGATACTACTTTTTGACTATTTTAGGCACAGATCTCGAGCACAGACCATAGAGCCTGAGAGCTAGGAGGTGGAAATTTACTTTTGAAGTTGCAGTGTAATACTTAGTACAGACAGTCTTATAGCTCTTCCATGTTATCTACCTCTTGGGGATAAACAATTGTATTAAGAAATTTTGAATTCCGCATTTTGTAAATATTGTATATATCACATGCAGCTTTTATTTATTTAATTATTTAAGCCTTCCGCTTTTAGTTGTTATATGTTAGTAGCACTGATTGTGTAGCAAGTTGAGACCCTTGGTTCGACAAGCAGCGTCGGACCTGGCTCGCGATTCGAGATCCGTAGAGGGTCTTGACAACCGGTGCTCTATTTTCCTTTAAAGCCAAATCTCTCACTTCAGACCTCTCTTTTTCTCTTTCTTGTTAAAGGCTCGGGCTACCCTTCTGTGATACCTTTGTGTTTGATATAAAGCTTTGAGCTACCTTCCATCTAGGAGAGCTAACTCTTCGTATCTCCTTTGTAACCAATTAGTTTCAACAACTTGGTTCTTGAGAAGTACCCCAAGTGAGGGTATTTCTAGCTCGATAGGTAACATTGCCTCAATCCTATATGTTAGGGAGTATGGGATTTGTTTGATAGGCATTCTGATAGATGTATGATATTCCCACAAAGCAAATGGAAGTTTTTCATGCCAGTTTTTGTTGGTTTGTGTTGTTGTTCTCAAGATGTTCTTCATAGTTTTGTTTTCAGCCTCTACCGTCCCATTTGTTTGATGTTGGTAAGGTGAGGAATGATGATGGGTGATTCTGAACTCTTCAACCAAATCAGTGACCTCCCCTTTAAATTGCAAGCCATTATCTAAAATTAGTTTGTGGGATACTCCATATCTGCAGATGATGTTGGTTCTAATGAACTAAGCTACCTTCCTTGCATTAAGGGCAGCATAGGAAGCAGCCTCCACCCATTTGGTGAAGTAATCAATGGCTACCAAAATGAATTCATAGTCGTTGGAGGATTTTGGTGTGATTTTTCCAATGATATCTATTCCCCAAGTTGCAAAGGGCCAAGGGGATGTCAAGTTATACAATTCCCTAGGGGGGAGATGTTGAAGATTGGCATATATCTGACATTTGTGGTACTTCCTCATGAAAGTAATACAGTCTTTATCCATGGTGTTCCAATAGTAACATTATCGGACTATCTTCTTAGCTAGCATGTGTCCATTCTTGTGAGGTCCACAAACTCCTTCATGGATTTCTATTGTCACGACTTGAAATCCACCCTATGCAGATCTCGTATCGTGACCGCCACCCATCGGCCGAGGCCTTAGGGTAAGGCTCACATAAGTAACAGTAACGGACAGCGGTGCGACCAGTGTTTGCGGAAGCGTGAAAACTTTTTCTTTTCTTTTCTTATTAAATCTTTTGCACACCTGTCCGGTACTACCACTTTTCAAAGCGGTACATGTGAATATACATTCAGAGCATAAATAAAATGCTAAATTTTTATACATATTGCATATTCGATTGCCTCTCGGGCTTAAGTACATATTTGTCCAAAATCTACTACATCAAAATTTGATCAATTATGGGTTCTAGTATTTCCAAAAGTCCATGATCATAATAGAGCCACTAGTCGTCATCCCCCATATGGAGCAAGGCTCCCATTCATCAGCGATACCTGAAAAAATGTTAAGGAATGGGGTAAGCTTCAAGAAGCCCAGTGAGTAATTCCTGCATCTGTCATGGGTTTTCAATTGGCAATAGTTTCGCACATAAGAGTTTATAAAATACTCACTACCAATTGCTCGTATATCTTGAACATAGAGTACATGTATTCTTCATAACAGATAGCTTTGAAACATTAAAGTATTCAAGCTAAATATGTATTTCTTCAAATAGAGTTTATGCACTTCAAAACATATAAATATGCGTAGTGAAAATGGGGGTAAAACCTGCTTCCATTTCAAAACATATAAACATGCATAGTGAAAATGGGGATAAAACCTGCTTCCATTTTCGAAAACCATTTGTCATCTTTTCACTTTTTAACAGGGGATCCGTTTCGAACCAGATCCTAGTTTTACTTTACGTGGAGATATCTCATTGCCTAGGGGATTAGATCTTGCTACCGGGCATTTCACATGACAGGTCAATTGAGTTCTGAAGAAACCCAAAATCCTAACTATGTGGCTTTTGACATGTCAATTGAGTTCCGAAGAAACCCAAAATCTTGCCTGTGTGCTTATGCACTGTTATCTTGTAAAACATTTATCACATGGCTTCTTCAAATAGATACTTTTCATGAGAATTTAAAACATGATGTTCATGATTTCATGATAAAATCTTCAAATACTTGAAATAAGAAGTTTCAGAATATGTAGACATATTAAATACTTTTAAGGAAGACTGTAATAGAAAGCATTCATTGAGCATGTCACCATAAGATTTATAAGAACAAAATATTTTTAAAACTGGAATCATGAAATATTTAACACTCCATGCTTCAGATATTTTGAAGTTTAAAAATTTTCAAATTCATGGAGTTAAATCTCCACTTCAAATGCAGGGTTACTCACCTTAGTCCTTAAGGTTGGTGCTAATAATGCGCTGCCTTTCCTTTCCCTTTTGTAGTTCCTAGAACAATTCATAAATAATCTATTAACTTCATATGTACTTCAAATATCCCCTATTGATGTTCTTATTTTATGCTTAGATCGTATTAATTCCTAACTTTTATCTTAAGTGTTATTTTCTTAACGTATACTCTTCTGGTAGCTTCCTTAAATCATGAGGTTTGATTTTATACTTTACATATTTACATGTCATATTTTTTCCTACTTTATTTCATAACACGGACCTCACCATTGAGTCCGGAACATCGAAGAAAGTCAATTTAGACTTTCTCGAACTTCCATTTGGCTTTTAGGCATGTTAGGGGCAGTTTGGTAATTTATATTTTAACGTGTCTTATTTTTTTCAGAGTCCCGTCTCATGAAATGGACCTCACCGTTGGGTCCAGAACGTCTAAAATAGTCAAAATACACTATTCGTTTATTTTATTTGGACTCCGTTTGGCTAAATTTTGATTTAGGGGCATAATAGTCATTTCACTTTATTTATAAAATAATTAAATTAATTATTTAATTATTAAATTATTTTTCAGGGGTATGAGTGGATGAATTTTCTAAATCTTGGGCCAGAACCTAATTTTGTAGAGCTGTTGGGGTCAAAGTACAATTAAGTAAACTTCTGGTTTTCTTTTAATTAATTTAATTACTGAACAAGAGGGTTTCTAGTTTAAAACCCTAAAACGGTTTATTAAATCCCTAGACCGACCGGTTTAGTTCCTTTCCTCTGAACCGTTTTAAACCTAATTCAAAGCGGTGTCGTGTTAATAATGCAGTGGCCCTCCCGTTTCGTCACACGTGTCCTGAGTTAACACACCACTCGATTTCAAACAGTGAGTCAACTCATCGTCTTCTTCACTGATTTAATGCAGAAAAAATGTGGATTTGTATATTGAAACCTCAAAAGGACCTTACTAATGCTTCCAAAATGCTAGACCGCGACCTTAAAACCCTAAGAATGAATACAAAAACTTGAGTTGCAAGTTTTAGCCATTAAACCCAGTTTCAGTTTTAGACTCCTAAACTCGATTTTGAGGATAGAGATTGAACCCCCATGCCATGAGGATCACGTAGAACCAAATTCTATTAAAAATGGTGGTGAAATGAGGGTTTACGATAGAGTTGCAGGTTAGGGTATCAAGTATGAAACCAAACGATTGAGTCGAATTTAAAGTCTGAAATGGGTGCCAAAAGATTGGCCAACCCTCTAGGAACACTAAACACCCAATAACAAAGAGAAATCTTCCGCAACCACAGGCCGTACCACCATCCGATATTGTTGCTTATGTGAGCCTTACCCTAAGGCCTCGGCTGAAGAGTGGTGGTCGCGATACGAGATCCGCACAGGATGGATTTTGGGTTGTGACATCTATCATGATATGTTCAGCTTTATGTTTTTGTAAGCACAATATGTATATTCCATTGAAGGATCTTTTGTAAAATTTTCCTCCACAAATGATGAATTGGGCGGCCCATCATCTCAAGGCTGCTTTGTCTTGCTTAGTATATCCTTTAGGGTATTCTGAGTGTTTGATGAATGACCAAACTTCATTTTACCAATGTGGGTATGTCAAGTCCTCTGCGACTTTATTGATGTTGCAATAATATATAAGAATTTCTCGAGTTTGAACCAAGAGCAATTTGACTATGGCTTTTTCCGGAATGTCCACCATTGAGGCAAGGGTGGCTAGGGCATCCTCAAAACTATTTTTAGCTTTGGGTATATAGTAGAATTGTATATCTTTGAATTTGGTTATCACTGTCTCTAGGTACTAGTGGTAAGGTAGGAGCTTTTCCTTTTTGATTTTCCATCTCTTTTGGACTTGGCTGATAAAGAGGGCTGAATCCCCATATACATCTAATAATTCAACTTTTAGTTCTAGAGCTGCTTGTAGGCCCACTATACAGGCTTCATACTTTGTGGTATTATTGGTAAATAGGTACTGTAGCTTCATGGCTAGAGGCGTATGTGACCAATCCGGGGCTACTAGAACTATGCCAATGTCATATCATTTCTTGTTGGTGGCGCCGTCAAAGAAAAGACACCACCAATGTAATATCCTGAAAATTTAAAAAATAAATAAAAAGTCCCATTTTACTTGAAAATGGTGCGTACAAAATGTGTGCACAAAACAACAATTAAATAAGTTAAGAAAAGAAACTGTTGCAGTAGCACTTTTTCAAAAAGGGAAATAAAATAAGAAACTAATATATATGTATGTAAGATTTGAGTCACGTGCGAGAAAAGATCAGGCACAGTGTAGAATATTCTAGCAATAGTCATAGTAAGCCACCGACATACCCCTTTCCAGATTCTTCCTTGTGGTTATAAGTTCCACTGAATAGTGGCCAAGAGGGAATTTTGATCCCAGATCTCCATAAGCTGATCTGCACTTTGCGTTCCTCATCTATTTTTCTGATTTTGCTGCACTTCCCATCTCTGTTGCTACATTAACAACGCTGATTCAAGCCATCTGCTACCCTCTGATAAATCTTTCTATAGTCGTTTGAGGGTTGGCCAAATTGTAGGCTGAAGTATTACAAATTAGTGAGTTAATACAGCAACACAAATCAAAGTGGGGGGCGTGGGAATCAGCTCTCGGCTGGTATTTGAAGCAGCGCAGAAGCGGAGCGAATGTCGCTCCAGTTTTCTAGATTTTCTTTCCTCTCTAACGACCCACCTGATCTGAAAGCAGGTATGATTTTTATTTTCTAATTTAGTATTTTAATGGGGCTACATGCTAAGTATAACAATATGTAATTGTTTGGGAAAACTGGAAACCATATTTAATTCAGTGGCAATAGGAGATATAAACCCTTTTGAAGTTTTCCAGTACGTGATTTAGGAATTCTGTTGTAACCTTTGTATGCTCTCTTTAAAATATGTATACACATTAGTTAACTGTCACAGGCCTTTGAATGAGGGAAACCCACTCAGCCGTGACCTGTTGGAAAAGTAAGTCCTAGAACTAATTTGTTCTCGAAGTTGGATGTCGGCTGGGAATCACCTTGTTAATTAGTGCTGAATTGATTCTTTAGGTAGCTTGAGATTTAAGTGAAATTATGTATGGAGATGTGTGGATTTGTTGTGCTGTACAGAAGTCCAAAATCAGATCACGCTCAAATGGTGAGCTGATCTGAACCGAGCCTGTTGTGGAGGTTCCCTGGCCACGTTCCAGCAGTATACTACTCCTAAATAATTACCCAAAGTATAATTAAACTCATACCTGCTAGCTATTGGGTGGAATCACATAAAAAGTGAACCTCTACAGCAGTTCTGATAAGAACACGCCCCTAATAGGGGCTGATCCTCAACTTCAATAAAACTCCACCAAAAGAATATATCTACAAGTGAAAATAAAATAAAATAATGGTCTAGAAAAATCCTTATGAACCAATATAAATTTTTGTTGATATGTATTGGTTTTAAAGAAACTGATTGTAGAAGAATATAATATATATTATATTATCTTGATTGTGTAAAGGACCTTGTAATTAGTTTCATTTGGAGCAGCCGCAATCTGTGCTCAAGTGTTTTATGTGATGCTATTTTATTGACTGGTCCAGCTCATAGAGCAGTCTCAATTATCCATAACCCACATGATCAATCCACTTCTATTTTTTTCATGTGAACTTGTGTCTTTCCAGTCCTGTTGCACCGATAAAGGGTAAACCACCTGATTCTTATTAGTGTTTTGTTGACAAGCCCAGCGGTAGATGTGCTGCAACTAAAAATGTCCCTGACTATTAATTTGTTCCCCACACGCAACTGCCATGAATTGGTCACCTTCAACAGCAACCGACTGCTGTTCCAAGCTGTCCTGAACTAACTACTTCAACAACAATTAACTTCTGTCATATTTTTAAATTTCTTTTGGTTGGAGTTTATCCTATTTAGCTACCAATTAAAAATCATCTTAATTTACAGAAAATTATTAACCGGATGTGAGCTACAAGGAGTTGATTGGTTGCATTGTACTCTAAATAATTTTGGAACATTCCTCAGGAGACTCCAACTCTAGCAGACACGTTTTGATGATTTTTCCTCTGATACCTTATGTTAGGGCTGAGTTGAGGCAGTTGGGTTGACCCCAAACTCATAATCTGATTTTAGAGTTTTATTATATATAACATTTAATGCATGCACATCACTCTTAGACCAATATAATTCCTATTAGTTTAAGCATCAAGTCGACCATTTAGTGGCTGCAAGAAATTGGTGAAATAGGTAGAAACACTATCATTAATAACTGACGTCTGTGATTACTATTCTAGGACTTCCGGATCTAGAATCAACTGGAAGGGAAGCCGAACTAGTTTCAACGAACTGTGAGTAATTCGGATTCTTGACTTGGTGTATAAGTATTATACTGTCTAGAGTTTTATTCTGCATTGTTTATACACTGAACTATTATATATATTGTACTATTTTAGTGCATTGTTTCATGCATATTCTCTGCATTGCATTGCATGTGGCATATTTCCATATTGTCCTGCTTCTGATACATCTTATTGTGATTCCGTTCATTCATAATCTGTCCTATTTTGTTTTCTATGTTGTGTCTACTCTGGGCCCACCACAGGATTGAGTATACCAAAGGGTGGATGGCTGGCTATGAGGCGTGGTGAACTCAGCATCCGCTCAGTCTTGTTCTGTTCCGTCCTGATACTCGGATGGCTGGCTATGAGGTGTGGTAAACTCAGCATCCTAGTACTCAGGCATCCGCTTAATATTGTCTCGTTTCATTCTGATTTGACCCCAGGGGGTGGATGGCTGGCTATGAGGTATGGTGAACTCAGCATCCCACATCACCTGGGGAAAGGATCAGACACACTTGTTGATATACGTCTGATTGTTAATCTGCTCTGTTCTGATCTGATCTATTTGAGCTGCACTGTCCTACTTGAACTGCATTTGAGCATGCATTTCATGTGAATATCATGCATATATGAATTGGTTTTGAAACCCATGGCAGGAGCCTATGTTACTCACTGGGCTTGTGTAAGCTCATTTTATTATTTTAACATTTTTCAGGTGAAGGCGTCGATGGCAAGGATTAGGAAAGATTTAGAAGATAGATAGGCAGACATAATGATGATAAACCCATTTTTGTATTCCATGTCATTTTTGAATATTTTGTAAACACGTGTAAAAATGTAATTCTTTTGTTAACTTGTGTATATATATACAGAAATTAGCTTGATGCTCTGCCAAGTTAATATGCATTCCTTATTTTACTTTCCGCTGCTTTATATTTAGGTAATGAATGCATAATACTTGAAAATTTCAAGTGAATGGCCTGATGTTAGGATACTTATTGGTATTTTTAATAAGGACAAACCACAATGGGTGCCTAACTGGCCGGTCGCATACTTTAATTCGCATAGGGTGGGTTATGGGATGTGACAACCAATTCTCATGAATTTTCATGATTGCTCCATCTAGGAACTCAGTTTCCTTAACAATCTCACCCTTAACTAGACAATCTGTTGGGTACTTGGCCAGTTGGCCATGGCCATCCCTTTGATGGATTTTTGAGTTTTGTGCACTATGTCAAATTCAAAAAGTAATAGTAGCCACCGAGTAGTGCAGCTTGATGGGGTTGGTTTTTCAAAAATATACTTCATAGGGTCCATGCGGGAAACTAAGTGTATTATATAAGCCAACATGTAATGGCGGAGCTTTTGGGTAACCTAGACAAGAGTGGTGCACGTTTTTTCAAGTGCATTATTGTTTTGCTCATTGGAAATCAACCTCCAGCTCACATAGTAAACAACTTTCTCCTTTCTTTCATGTGTTTGGTTTTGGGCTAACATGGCTCTAGCGACTATGTTAGTTATTGCGAGGTACAGTAATAAAGGCAACCCAAGTTACGGGAGAACTAGGACTAGCAGATTGGTCATGTATTCTTTGATCTTTTCGAAAGCCACTTGGCATGAGGGGTTTCACTTTTTGGGAGAATCTTTCTTCAGAAGTTTAAAAATGGGCTCATAGATAGTAGTTAGTTGTGATATAAATTTGCTGATGTGTTGAAGTCTCTCTATGAAGCCCCTAACTTGCTTTTCCGTTTTGGGCGGAGGCATTTCTATAATGGCTTTGATTTTTGTGGGATCCACTTCTATCCATCTTTGACTTATTATAAAGCGTAGGAGTTTTCCTGATATGACTCTGAATACACACTTTTGGGGGTTTAGTCTCATTTTGTATTTCCTAATTCTCTCTAAGAACTTTCTTAGGCAGTCGAAATGCCTTTCCCTGCCTTTAGATTTCATAATCATGTCATCAACATAGATTTCAACCTCTTTATGGATAAGGTCATGTAGGATGTTAGTGGCTGCCTTTAAATATGTAGCCCTTGCATTTTTCAAGCTGAAAGGCATGATTGTGTAGCAATATGTGCCCCATTGTGTTGTAAAGGTAGTTTTTTCCATATGACCGGGGTACATCTTGATTTGATTATATCCTTCGAAGCCATCTACAAAGGACATCATGGCATGTTAAGTTGTGTTGTCTACCAAATGGTCTATATTTGGTAAGGGAAAGTTGTCTTTTGGACAGACTTTGTTGAGGTCCCTATAGTCAACGCACATGCGGACTCCCCCATCCTTCTTGGGGACAGGGACGATATTGGCTAACCATTGTGGGTACTCGACCACAGCCAAGAACCCTACAGCTAACTGTTTCTCGACTTCCTCTTTGATTTTGGGGGACTAATCTTACATGAGTTTCCTCAATTTCTGTTTGATTGGTTTGGCATCAAGGTAAGTCGAGATTTTGTGTTGGACTATGTCTATGTCCAAATCGAGCATGTATTTGTAAGACCATGCAAAGACATCTTGGAACCAATCGACTGAGTGACCATTTTTTGTACATAGCTTGAACCTACTGTCGATCGACTTTCAAAGGCAAAAATAGTGTATCATAGAACCAGTTGACTGACTCTAAGAACCAGTTGAGTAAATGTTCTTAAACATGTGAACCTCAAACCTTCTAGAAAAATTAGTTAAGCTAATCCGACAACTAGATCTTCATCTAGTAAACTAATTGGTGAAACTAGTCAACTATTTTGTCGATCTAGCAATCAAAAATTTTAAATTTTGAATTGATAAAAAATGGGGGAATGACTTTATTTTAAAATCCAATAGATATATTCTTTCAATGGTTATAAATATAGGTTCTCTACAACATTTATTGATATTTATTTACAAGCTTTAAGTTCTACATCCTTATTCTTGACTTTAGGTCTCTTTATTGAAAATCGAGATCTAAAGTTTTACTCATCTTAAATACTCTGATCTTACACTTGATCAATCTTTAGAGAGTGGTTATTTATTGTACCAATTAACTCTTTAAAAGAGTACTTGTTGGTAAACAACTTTATATCTTCTTATTGTAGTGAGACTTGCGGGTAGATGTTACCCTTATGAGCCAAAATGGGATATTTTGTTAGGCAAAGAACTAGGAGCTCTTGTTGTAATGGTTTAACATCCAGCTGCAAATGAGATCAAGATAATGGAAAACTTAATTGTGGATGTTTGAGTCAAGGACGTAGAAAATTTATTGAACATCATAAAAAAATTTGTCTGTTGTCTCTTTTTCTCTATTCTTTTACATACTTCTACATATATTTCATTCATTTTTAAAGTTTGTAAAAGTTGTCAATATTTTCAAAATACCCTATTCACCTCCCTTTAGGGTAAATATTTGGGTAACAAGTATGTTTGGATTTTGAAAACTCACGATAGGGCGCTTGTGTTACTCATGAGCTTAGTGAAACTCACATGGATTTTTTCTAACATTTTCAAGTGAAAGCCTGAGCAACGGGAACTAATAAACCACTTGTATGATGGTTTTTAGGAAGATCATTTGGAGTATGAAAGCCAAGTGGAATGCTTTACCCCATATTTATGTAAACTAGTTATGACAAGTATAGAATTGCCATAATGGGTTTTTGTAGTAATGGATGTATTGAACATGAATGTAAAATTCTACTGTATCTAGTGAAACCTTTTTGGTTTTTAGATGCTTTACCAAGTATATTTTCATTCGCCTAATATAGTTATCAATTGAAATGCATATTTCCTCTACAAAATATATTATCAAAAGAATGCAAAACATTTGGAACAAGTTAGATATAACCTTTGTTTAGTTGCATAACTCGTAGTTTGCACAAGGTAAATGTGGACAATGTAACTGATTGGCTGGTCACAATCCCTAATCCGTATAGGGTAGGGCTTGGGATATGACAGAAGTGGTATTAGAGCAATAGGTAACCGATGGAGTTACTACCAGATCATATGTTACCCAAACCTAAGGTAACCATTTGAGTATAGAGTTCCCAAACCTAAAGTTAACCAAAAAGGTTGGTAACTTTGGTGTCTAGGTCAGCATAACCTAGGAAACTATTTGTTAGGCTTCCACAACCTTTAACAAATTAGGTATCGTAAAATCTTGAAACTGATGAAACTTAATAAATTATAAGAAGGAGCCAAGATGATTTTTGAAACAATAATCCATAAGCACGAACTTAGCACATTATAATGATTCTGTATGATAAACTTGAGGTCATGACAATTAAAAATTTCTTGCTAAGACATGAATTTAGATAGAAAAACTGATAAGTTTTGGTTTTTTTCTCAACTAAAGATGGTTAGAACACATAGAGAGAATCGAGTACCGAGAGAGACCGTTGCTCAGAAAGTAAACCCTATATTACATACTATTGAGGCCAGCCTGACACAGTTTGGGTGGACTATAAAAGGATCGTCACAAGCGATCTTATGCATTTAGCCAATGTAGAACTTGCACCAAACCCCGACTCTAGCCCTAGATCAGGTACCAGCACCACTATTGGAACCTACTCAGGCACCTGCACGAACGTAGAATGGAGGAATGACTCTAAGTAATGAACTTATAGATCAGTTTCACAAGTTGAAATCACCAGCTTTTAGTACTATAGTGGACCCTATAACTGCTGAGGCATGGGTCCTTGCCATAGAGAAAACCTTTAATCTCCTTAATTGCACAAAGGAACAAAAATTTAAGTTGGTTGCGTATATGGTACAAGGAGAAGCCCATTAGTGGTGGTTGATGGCAAAAAGAGAGGAGTCAGTAATGGAATGGACTAGGTTCGTGGAATTATTTTATAATATCTACTTTCTACTAATAGTCGAAGAATATAAAGTCAATGACTTTGTGGGATTGGCACAAGGTAGCATGATTGTATTACAATATGCAACGAGGTTTCCTAAACTATCTCGCTTTGCACCCTTTTAGATTTCGGATGAGTTTCGAAAGGCATGCAAGTTCAAACATAGGTTGCAGACTAGTCTATATGGTAAGGTGGTTGCATTTGAGTTGCCTTCATACGCAAAGTCATGAACAAAGTAATGGTAATAAAGAGGCTTAAAGGAGGCTATAAGGGAAAGAGAAGATAATGAAAAGAAAAAACCCTAGGAAAGACTCAAAGAAGGAGTAGGATCTATAGTCTTCGAAAAGGTAGAAAACTAGCATTCTCAAGAATAACAAGGATATGGATGGGACGAGGCCGATATGCTCTATCTGTAAAAAGTATCATGAAGGAGAATGTAAAAGAACTTCTAAAGCATGCTTCCGATACAGAAAGGTGTACATATGATCAGGAATTCCCCTTAGCCAGAACAAATTGCCAATGATCTAACCCCAACTGCCACCATAGTAGACCAAAGAGTAGTGATCCTAGCAAATGACAAAGGAAAGTAGCTACAAACATGTTCGGGAAGGGTTTTTGCACTATTGTCGTGCAACACCTCAACTGCAACCATGGTGGTTACAAGTACACTTCCTATCTATAGTATTCCTACACCTATTTAGTAAATTCGGGCTCCACGCACTTATTGTATTCTTTAAATTTTGTGGTTGAGCCAAGCAGGACACCTATTGGAAGTATAGTGTTGTAGTGACCAAACTTTCTAGTGCTTAAATACTAGACTCAGTAGATCATAAGGATTTTGACATCACGATAGGGGACCATAAGTTATGTGACGACATGAAACCAATAACCATTGTAACCTTAATTTGATATTTAAAGAAAGACGTAAGACTCTTAAGGAAGTCACTAGAAAGGAATTTGTTAGAGAAAGAAGGAAAATTCTGCCAAGGCAATGTGTTAAGTGACGCTACATCAGAGTTAGTGTCATTATAAATGATTGTAATTGTAGAAAGAAATGAGGAGATGGAATTACGTTGATAGAATCCCAAATTAATAGAAGTACCATGAGGATAGTGGAGTGAACTGTATAATATTAGGCCCTTGGTTATGAGTGAGGTTGGCCACTTCGTTATGTAACTTCGGAACTAAAAAACATATACATTGCTCCATATTCGACCAACTAAGTTCCAGATGGTAACAAATTTAGTGAAGATTAAAATTTAAGCAAGAATAACCCGAGGGTTAAACATTCTGTATAAGGAGTACCCATAGGATGAAATGAGTTTTAGGGACAAAACTCTTTTTAAAGAGGGGAGAATATAACACCCCGACGTAACTAAATTGGAAAATTGTGAAATATACACTAATTAAGGAGAATTTCCCTAATGATGATAGGTAATTCTTAAGGTAAAGTAAAATCCTAGTCATAAAGATTAAAATTTGATTATTAAGCTTATAGAATAGGATTAATTGATCAATCGGTACATGATTAAAAGTTTTCTTAAGAAAAGGTCTAGTGCATAATTGCACCTAAATTAGAGATTAGGATCTCTAATACTAGGTTAATTAGAATTAATTTCAAAACATGTCACATCCCGAAACCCACCATATGCGGATTAGGGGACATGACCCGACCTGAGGGCTTGACAGAGACGGGCGGGTGTGCAACCAACAAAAATGAAATAAAATAATGTAGAAGTGACAATAACCAAATGCACAATCATCTGAACAAAGCATCTAAACACACTAACCATTTTTTTATATATTCATATTACATAACAGCGTTTACAAAAGTCAACTACAAAGTCTCTTCCACAATTACGGTTACAAAAGTCATGGAAGTTTTATCCATTACTATGACAAGTTTTAGCTTGTTTAAAAGTCTTCATCTATTAGTACTCACAACTTCAACGTAACTATGTATAGCTAAAATTATTCCAAAAGTGCGAGGTTTTGAAATTCCTTCATCAGAAGGGGACAACTTTCCATTCGTTATCATTTCCTAAAATACATGGGTAAATCCAAGTGAGCTTTGTGAAAAGCTCGTGAGTAATTCTGGTACCTTGTCATGGATTTACAAACGATAACGATTTAAAACATAAAATAGTTCACTATAAAAATCATATGCAGATTCACTATATAAATCCAAGTAAGCTTTGTGGAAAGGCTTGTGAGAATGCCTAGGTCAGATCTTGAAGGGCATCGCAGTGACGGGTTATCTCCTCCATCATTAGTAGATAGAACTCCACACAAATTTATGTGTAGTATTGGTGTAATTGTTGATCAACGTTTACACGGATCCAGGCGTGATGCTGCTCAAACCTCTCATTGATCTCATCTCTAGACACCGGCTGGCTAGCAGTAAAAGAAAATGCTCCGACTAATTTATGACAGTCGGTACCAAGAGGGGTATAAGACTTCGGTGGAGTCTGGTCAACTAGAAAGTCCCGACCCAAATTTGCTTTCCGGGTACTTGCGGTAGCCATGGAGGTTGTTGCGGCTGTCCTGGTGCTTGTGCCTACTGTTGCTACTGTTGTGGAGCCTGTAGCTAAACCTACTCGGGCAACTACTCCTTCTACTACTGCTGGTCTATCTGCTCCTACTCTTGCTAAGCCATATCATCATCCTCAATAGGAGGCACAATGACAAGTCCCTGAGACCTCGTGAGTGTCCTGTGAATGAATGGTCCGAGAGGAAGGACAAGCATATCTAATGTGAAGAATGGAACCTGTTCTGTAACACAGATCCTGGTGATCAGATTGTCGAACGGAAAAATGGCAGTGCATCTGACCCCTATAGTCGATGACTCCTAAGATGTTGGAAGGTGCATCGATTGAAATAGCAGCACCGATGACATACAAGAGTGTAGCATGGGAGAGAGTCAGTGTGTTCATATGACTTACTAGATGAAGAATGCTATAGACTATGAGATTGAGGATATGGTAAACCACATGAAGATAACCTTACTCTAAAGTGGCAGTCTTCGTATAGAAGATAGTTGAACTGTCAGCACAAAGGGTAGAAGCGATGAGCTCAACGGATGGTAAAATAGCATCTTAAGGGTACGAAAAACCTGGCTGCTCAACTCAGGGTAGCCCAAGAGTCTAAGGTATCCTCCCTGCACATAATGAGACCTAACATGTTTTCAATTTTATGTGCCCAACAGGCCCTGTCGGGGGTTAAGATCCGGTAAGCTTTAGAAGAGTCTATATAAGCGACTTGGCCGAGAATCTAAATCTGATAGGCTATGTAAGCTCAGATCTCTAGATTACATACAATCGCCCAGGTGACTATTACAGGTCTGCAAGGACATAGCTTATAGTTGTTGGCACAAAATATTTTACAACTTTAGTGTACAGGTGACAACCTATCCTAAGGGACAAAAGTTTCAAGAAGTTTGGAATGTTTTATTTGCTCATAAGTATCATATTTTATGATATCATGTTTAACTTGAAAAATTATATGGCATAAACTCTTGCAAGATTCCAAGTAAATATCTTACAACTTAGTTATATGTTTATGTTTTAAGAATGCCAGTAGCTTTCAATACAACTCTTTTCTATTGCTATCCATGAAAGTTTTAAGAATTTTCAAAGTTATAAAAAATGGTTTTTAGAAACCCATGACAGGGGACTAGTGTTACTCATGAGCTTTTCATAAAGCTCACAGAGTTTTATCCAATATATTTTTAGGAATGACTAAGAAGTTATAGTTTCAGATGTTTGTGAGCTATGATGAACAGAAACTCTAGCTAGAAGAGGATCAGTATCCCAGCCATGGAGATAGCAACCTGAAGTGACAGGTAGCAGACTGATGTGATAGCTTAGAGTATGAATGAAATCTGAATAATATTCACCGATAATGTATTAGTTCAAATACTCATATATAATATAAAGTTGGGCTCATATTATTGTATCCCTGATGTTATGTTACTTATGCTCTGCCGAGTGAGACTGTATTCATATAAAAAAATTACAGACTCAGATTTTTTGCTACATAACTTTATATAACTGAATGCAATCTACTCGGATGTATAAAGAGGCTTCGGTTAGACACATCATCAATATGCTAAATAGAGTTAGTGTATTGGCGAAGTGCCTAATTGGCCGATCATTAGCCCTAATCCCCATAGGGTGGGGTTTAGGATGTAACATGGATTAAGCATGGTCTGGCTCAAACCACTTTTAATGGTGATTCCCAATTGTTTGACATTTTCTATGGTATTTATGCATTTTGCATATATACATATACATACGTACTCTTATGTGTTATTTACATACCATATATGCCTATCATGAATATATACACATATTTTGTGTATATTTAAACATTAAAAGGTTGGTAGCCTAGTGGCTATTCTTTTGGGGAAAAGGCTTTACCTACTACAAGGTGTTGGGTTCAAGTCCTTGGGCCAACCTCTTTTGGCTTATTTTATTTTATTTATCAAGGATTAAGCTCCCTTAGTTATTTATTAAATAAATTTTTATATGTTAATTTTATGGGCTAACATTATTTAAATCATAAGTGCTAGCTTCACTAATGGGTGAAATTGTAATTTCACGATTATAATAATCTTTATTATTTTATTCTAATTAGGGACTTAGTTATTCCTAACCATCATTTTAATGTATTTTACACACTAATTTCGTTTAATATTTATGTAGTAACCCTAATCACCTAGTAATCAGGTCGGGGTGTTACATAACATGTGATGATGTATAATCACATGCATGAATGGTATGGAAACATGATATATTTGATTTATAATATATATTTATAGACATATGCGCCATATACATATCAAGTAAGAAAATTCTCAATAGCTATAATTCATCAACATGGTTTGATTCAGACTATGCGTATAGCCATGCTTAATCTTCAAGAGGAAAGGATTGAACTTGACGTGTGTCAAGGGAGAGTTATCACCAAACACTCTATTTAAACCCATCCACTCCCTATGATTTGGTTTTCTCAGACTACTATTTATACAAGAGAGAAAAACATAAGAAATTCGTGCTAAGAATAGTGGAGAATGAGAAGGTCAGGTAAAGAGAGAAAGTATAAATAGAAAAAAGGAAAAAGGAAAAATCAAGCTACAAATAGGTAAGACTCCCACTATTTCTTCTTCCATTCGGTTTCTATGTAATTTTTAGAATTATTAAGGAAAAATGGAAGGTCCAAATGACCCAGAACTGATCCATGCACAAGTGACCACCATGGCCGATCACCAAGGTTTGGCTTAGTGCATGCATTAAAGAAACCTCAAGAAATGACCATGGGACTTAAAAATACAATGACTAAGCATCACAATACAAGAAGAATGGGCAAAAATGGCTAGAAAACTGTGAAATATAGCTATACACAGTTAAGGAGGATAATCTGGTTTTTGTTTAAAAAGGTTCCAAGTTCGGTCTACAAGCTATGGGCTTAAAGCCCTTTAATAGGATTCCAATTGTTTAAGAACAAACCAAGTTGGTGAAGAAATGAGATAGAAATTAGGGATATTCAAAGCTTACCAGAAAAGCGTGAGCAGTGGAGATCGGCCAATTTAACAAGAATTAATGGACCAAAACGGTCCTAAACTGTTCTAAATTGGGTGTATGTCGATTTGGGACCAAAGAACAACTCAAAAAATTGTGAAAAAAAATTGAGTTTTAAACTTTGAAAATTCCAGTCACCATCATGGGTAAATATAACAGGCGTGTGACCGAGATAGACGACCCTACTTAGGTTTGGGTCAACGGGTTTGGGTCAGACTTTAGGTCGGGTCCCATCAGGGCACTTAAATTGGTTATGTAGAGATTTGAAAAAAATAAAATAAAATAAAATAAATGAATGAATAGAAAGGGTATGTGACGATAATAATTGGAGATGGACTTGAATATATAGTACACCATGAGGGATTAATTATTAAGAAATATAAAATTTATCCAGACCAAAAAAAAAAAAAAAGCTGTTAGAAGAAGGGACAACATAATATATTATATTATATTATATTATCTATTATATTATATTATAATATATTACATAAGATATGAAGCTTCTTGAAGAAGCTGGAGGAAACGGAAGAAAGTAGAGAGAAAAGAAGAGCAGCCGAAGCTGCTAGAAGCATAAGTTGGTGAAGAAAAGAAGGAAAGATAAGAGAGAGGCGGTTGTAGCCGAAGTTGCTGGAAATTGAGGCCAATATATATATATATATATATATATATATATATGAACTGATTGAATTAGAGAGGAGTCTAGACGTCTAGAGAACAGTGTGAGAAAGTCGGAAGTTAAGGTTCTTTGTCTCAAAGCCACGAAAACCCTTGTCTAACAGAGCAACGTTCAAAGGGTCGACGCACCAGTCACTTTTCTTTTACGGTGAGAACAAGGGACGGAAGTGCAAAAGTGGGAAAATCTGATACGGTTGTTGTGGGTATTGTTGGTGAGTGTAGCGGTGGAACAAAGAGGAAGAACGAAGCGGTGCGGGTGTTGGTGTAGCAGTGCAGCGGTGCGGCAAGGGCTGCTACTGATTTGCGAAGCAGAGAGGATGATTGTGTGTGTGTATTTGTGAAGTGGTGTAAAAGGGGAAAAGAGAATTTTTAGAATTCTCTAGTAGTGCAGCCGTTTAATGTGTATATACGTGTGGCAGTGTAGCAGGAAGAGGAGTGAAGGAGATGCAGAGGCCGATTCAGGAGAAGCTCTGCAACAGGTATCTATTTGTGTGTGTAACGGTGCTGGATTGTTGCTGCGGCATTGTGGGATTCAGGCGGTGGATTTTGATGTGGCTTGGAAGTGCGTGTGGATGGTGCGATTTAGTGATGGATTCCTTTGTTTTTGCCGTGTTTAGTTGAGGACAGGGACTGTTCATGGAGATTATTCTGAATAATTGTTGGGATGGATTGAGACCATAACTAACTTGAATTATTTGAGTAGGAAAAAAATCAGAGGATGAGGTTGAGAAGTGGAGTTAATTCTTGGAGCTTCTCTTGGGCTATTACTGAATTGAAAATTGTTGTTGTGAAGGGAATCTGTACCTGTTGGTGCAGCAGTTCCATGTGGTTCTGGGTGTGCAATTGGTATTAAGGGAAACGGCTGTCATAGACATTGGGAGTCAACTGCCCTATTTTCTTTGTGGTCTTCGTTGGGAGCTGAGTTGGTGATACTATGGAGTTGAGTGAAGCGTTGTAGGGGAGAAATAGCAGCAGCGATGTCAGTTGGATTGCATTGGGTTGGATGGTGCAGATGGGTTATCTATGGACAAAATTTTACAGATAGCCAAGAGTTGTTTTGGGAGGAATTGAGGAATCAAAGAACTCTACAGCAGGTGAAAAATAAATGGAACAAATCCAGGTGTGTTGGTGAAAAACAGAGGAAGAGAACTGGGATTGAAACTGTTTTGGTAGACTAGTGATGAGGGAATGGATGGAATGCTTAAATGGGCTGGTTTGTGTAATTTTACAAGCGTACATTGCAAGCGAAACTAATTGATGCTGGATTGGTCTCTTGTTTAGGTGGAGAAGGCTCACTCAATTTCAAGCGGAGAAGTTATTGTCCGTTCATCTAAAAGGTTGACTGAGCCTAGAACTTTATTCAAAAACTTAATGGTCATCCTTCGAGTTGTTGTTATCTGTTATGATGGCACGGTGAGGAATGTATGTAGTAATTCGATTATCCAATTTGAGTATGGGATCAAGGCTGAAGAAGCTGATGAAACTGGATTTAAAATGGTTGGCCGACTCGATCAACCTGCCGGTGTGTTTTCTTCTACTTCCGAACCGTGGACTAAAGATGAACTGGTTGATTAGACTACGTAGTGGACATGACTTCTTGGGGTTGAGATAACCCGATCAGGTGTGGTACTTTACTAAGTAAGGAATAGAATTAAATTAGGATTGATGTGCATCTTGATTGAATGATTTCTTGTGCTTATCTGCTGATAGAAGATCACAGAGGAGTTATTGCTTTGAGATGCTTTGAGACACTTTGTTTATATGCTTACGTGTTCTTTAAGATTATTTGGGAATTGTGATTTACTTCTTGAGTTATTATCATATGTGATTTATGTTTTAAACGGTTTGTTGATATTGTGACATGTGGATTTGTGTAAGTGTTGAGATTGATTGAGTATGACACGTAGCATTGTGGATGAAGTCTTGTGATTCGATCTTCATTGTGATGCATTATTTAAAGTATGTATCATATGCTTATGAGAGTGATGTTTCGTTTGAACTGTATTATTGCATGATGAAATCATGGCATAGTGGCATTGTGTGATTCCTTGAAAGCATAGTGTGGGTCAGCACAAGGTGCTGGTGCATTATGAGGGTGTAGATCCTGTGGTGAAAAACCCAAAATTGGCCATTGGTACTCGCATGCCATCGAGGTCCGGATCGTAAAGCGAGACATATATTGGTACTTGCATGCCAACGGGGAAGAACCGTGAAGCGAGACATGGGTGTGACATTGAGATGCATGGGTGTGTCACGCATGTTGCCTGTGCATTGTATTGATGAATTTGTGAACGTGATATAGGGTTTTATACAGATGTGTAGTTTGTATGTTGCCATTCTATTGTATGAATGATTAGGGAGGCATGTAGATATACATGTACACTTGCACATGCCACGACTTAATTTTATTCCTTGCATTAGTATTGTACCATACCAGCATGTTGGCGCTGACCCATTCGTGGGCACAGGTTTCAGATAAAGCTCCTGGTACGCGGGACTTGATGAAGTCTTGGAGAAAGGAGAAGGAAATGAATTTGGTAGGATATTTGGGCCCTTAGGGCGTATTTTGATTTTATAAAGGATTGGTGTGTTTCTAAAAAGAATGGAAATGGTATTGTATATTGTAATAAATGATCTTTTAGTTTAAGTGTAGGAGTAGATGTGATGGATTGGATAATTAGACAATGTATATTTAACTTTGATAAGGTTGTGGCCATCGAGTGAGGATGGATTGTGATGTATTTATATTTATATGATGTTATATGATGCATTGTGATTATCAGGGGGAAAAAGGTTCGAAAAACAAAGGAGGTTCTGCCAAAAATTTTATAAACCGGGAATGTATGTGTATTGACAGAGATATATGGATGTAGCGTTATGTTAGTGGAATAGGCTTGTATTTAAATTAGTTATGTGTATCTAAATTAGTAAACTTAGTTAAAATTCGTTAAATATTTATTTATTTATTTACTCGTCTATTTATTTTCTTCTTTTGTTTCCTTCAGTCGCGTCCCCGGGTTCGGTCGGGAATCCGGGGCGTGACAGGTTAAGTGGAATGGCGCTCTTTTGACATTAAATCAACCTAACGTGGCAAACCGGACTAAACTAGTAGGTTCAGTGAAGTTTTGAACCGGTTCACTTAAAGTGAACTTCAAAGTGGCATTTTTAGTATATTTCATTAAATGTTAAAGATTAATTATGAACCAGTAAGTTTATTTAATAAAAATTATGGATCAGTGGATTTTTTATAATTACAAACCAGTAGACTAATTTTAAAAAATTACAAAATTACAAATTAGTCGACTTTTGCTGGAAAAGTTGTAAATCGATATTTTTATCAATTTAAGTTGACAGAAATTGTTATTTTAGCATTTTTGGATTTTCTAGATCCAACGGTGGGGTTCGTTTCATCAAATAAGACCCCAATAAGCATGAAACAACAATTAGAATAATTTTAGACACATCCTAAAGACACGGATAAGTTATCTAATGAACTTCGATGAGCGTGTAAGTACCTACCCTAAGGTTTTTTGATGCTCTGGACTCAACAATAGGGTTTGTTTTATCAAATGGGGTACCAAAAATATAAATACATAAAATAAAAAAAAATATTCTCAAAATGCCCTTACTGATAAAATGGGTTACCAGAAGAGTATAAAAAAATAAGAGAAGACCACTCTTAAGGTTTTTGGGCCTTCTAGACTCAATAATGAAGTCTATTTAAACTAATAAGGCCTCTAAATAGTGATATAGATGAAATGTACCTTAAATTAGAAATTAATGTGTGTGTAATCACTATTATAGGACCCTTTGAGCAAAATAAGGCTTAAGGACAAATATTTTCCTTAGTATTGGACTTTAGGTGAGTACCCTTATACCTTGAGCTGGTGCTTGTTTTCTATCAAGTACAATTTTGTAATTGATTTCTTACTTAAATGCAAACATGTTTTGATGATAATAAAAGAACCATGATTTGAACATTGCATACTTTTTATATGCATCATAAATATTCTACAAGCTTGGATAACTAAAGTATTTGTTTGCAACGTGTTTTAATGCTATGACATAATATCGTATCTCATGTTAAAGCCAAGGACCTTACCGGAAGTTTCAGGTTGGTAGGCATTAAGCAAATTGCTTCAAAGACCTTTAAGGGGATTTCAAGCGAGATGGATTTTTTAAAAACCTAAAGACCTCGAATACCAAGAATGTCACTCTATGTGACAGGTTTAACATTAGACCTCCCAAGCTCATAAGCATATTCATGAAAGCATGACATTATTTTATATATGATTATTCAAGAAGCTATGAAGTATGTTTTGATTACAAGATTTATTGACATGAACTCTACATGATTTAATGTCTTTGTATGAACTCAAGTTTATAAGTATGTTTAAAGAATGCCAATAACTTTATTAAATGTTTTAAATGATATCCATGGAAAAGTATGTTTGGGTTTCGAAAACCCATGATAGGGCACTTGTATTACTCACAAGCTTAGTGAAGCTCACATGAATTTTTCTAAACATTTTCAGGTGAAGGCCCTAGCAACTGGTATAAATGAACGTAAGCAGGTTTTTAGGAAGATCGTTTGGAGTGTGAGAGCCAAGTGGGTTGTTTCACCCCATCTTATGTAAACTAGATACGACAAGTATAGAATTTCCATAATGGCTTTTTGTAGTAATGGATCTACCGAACATGATTGTAAAATTATATTATATCTAGTGAAACCCTTTTGATGTTTAGATGTTCTGTCAAGTATATTTGTATTCGCCTAGTATAGTTATCAATTGAAATGAATATCTCCTTTACAAAATATATGATCAAAAGAATATAAAACACTTGGAACAAGTTAGAAATGGCTTTTGGTTTGTTGCATTACTCGTGGTCTGCACAAGGTAGATGTGGGTGATGTAACTTACTAGCTAGTCACAATCCCTAATTCGCATAGGGTGGGGTTTGGGATGTGACATTGCACCATTCACAGAATTGCACCAAAGAAAGTGCACTACAATGGTGGAACATTTGGGGCACGGACAGAAGCTCAAACACCAACTGTGGAAGCTAGACCAACAACAACAGCCATTGCACCTTCTCCACGTTCTAATCCTCTCCTCTATCAAGGCGTCTTAAATCTGTAAGAAACCCAAGAAAAAATCATGCTCACCTTAATTGTAGGACTAGAAGCCCAACCTTTACTTTTTTCTACACCTATAAACGAACTATCGGTTAACCCACCACCTGCATCGGTGGCTTTTCCTACCCAAGTACCCATACCCTTAAGCACTACCCAAAGTCCTCTTGCTAACTATACACCGATAAACCCTTCTGTCCTTTCCAATACACCACCAGAAACTATTTTTACAACCATTGAGCAAGTATGAACCCTCTTTAAAACTACAAGAAACAACCTAATTATCTCACCAAAATTTGACATTTGACCACCTTATTCAAAACACATTGCTAAAATTTCATACCTTGAGGGCTATGTTGTACCCAAATTCAAACCACTCGATGGAAAAAAAAAAAAAGAAATGTCAGGGAATATGTGACTCAATTCATTGATACTCTTGCAAACTTTTGATAGGATTATGCCTTGCGCTTGAGAGAGTTCTTAAAATCCCTTACGGAACAAGCTTTCACTTGGTACACCAACCTTCCAACCAACTCAGTTCTTGATTAGGATGATGGGGTAAAAAAGTTCTATATAAAGTTCTTCCAAATGGACAAGCGTGTCATTACTTTCTCCTTGACCAAGATAACATAGTGGTCTGGAGAGGATGTGGTGACCTTCGTCAAAAGGTTTAAGGAATGGTCATCAGAATGCTACGAGGCAGTAATAAAGGAAATCGTCAAAATCTACATTGAAGGCATATACCAAGAATATTAGATACATTTGGTGAATTATGATCTAAGAGCCTTTTCAATTTTATTAGAAAAAATGCGAAAGCTTAATGAAAATATGTTTCCTCAAAGGCTTCTACCTTATCAAGGATACATAGAAGTGCCAACGCATCCCTTATAAATGTTCCTCGAGGTTCGACTGGAGAAGAAGACTACAAGCTGAAGCGGATAAGAGATGACGAGGCACCACCACCATTCCCTTGCATCATAGAAAAGGTCAAAGTGGTGATGAGGAGGTAGATACAAGATAAGGTAATTACCCTACTATTTGTAAAGAATCTTCCAACTCGAAGGGATAAGGAGAACCCAAACAATTGTATCTATCACCGAAGCATTAGGCATCCAATGAGGGAGTGTTGGCTGCTACAATCATAAGTGATGTGGATGGTCTAGAAGCTATCATTTTTAAGCCTCAAAGTATGGATCCAGATCTTTAGCACCTGGGAAATTTCCCTCTGAAGAACCATTAATAGTAAATGAAAACATTAGGGAAAAGATTTATATAATAATCCATTTCCTAAATATATGAGGAACATTAACTATTTCTAAAACTTCAGCCATTAATTCCTACTTTACTGAATCATAAGTTGTTGTTGCAAAAAACTGTCCTACTTATGATTCGTTAAAAGGGACCTGCAAAAAAGAAAAAGAGGACCCTCCGATGATCAAGTCAGTAAAGAGAAAATAAAATATAACGTACATGCGTAAAAAGAGTGATTGTCCATCAAAAGCGCACCTTAGGGCTTTATTTATAAGTTACGAATTTTCTAAGTTGATTAGGATTCGGAGTTGTAAAAGTAGGGATTTGAAGATATTCGAGAATAACAGTTGCTATATTAAACTCTGTTTCCTTATTCTGAGGTCAGAAGTCTATGAAAGACGGTGACCAGTTCGGAACCCCTTCTTGCAGATATTTTATTTTACTTACTATGAGGTCTGTAGTACACAAATCGGTACTCCGTATGCTCTGGAGGCAGCTAGCTCTAGAGGAGCCAGTGCTTGAGGCGCTAGCTCTGGAGGAGCCAGTGCTCTGGAGGCGCTAGCTCTAGAGGAGCCAGTGCTTGAAGCGCTAGCTTTGGAGGCGCTAGCTTTAGAGGAGCCAGTCTTCTGGAGGCGCTAGCTCTGGAGGAGCCAGTGCTTAAAGTGCTAGCTCTGGAGGATCTAGCTCTAGAAGCCCTCGTGCCTATTTGTTCTGGATAAGAAAGCCTTTCTTGGTCTGTATATGCGAGTGCTCAGTACACGTGTCGTATTTAAATAGGTCTATCACTTTATGGCTCATCAGTTACTCCCCTCCGAGCCTTAGTTTTGTGGGATCCTACAGAACTGAGGTTAGGATTTCTAAAGAGTCATACCTACTTGATGATTCATAATATACCGATCTGCAACATTTGCAAATGAAACAAGGTTTTTCTAAAGGTCAGTAGAGTGAGAAAAATAGACCAGACCTAGGGGTCTGTGCATTGAGATAGACCAAGCCTATAACACTTGTAATGGATACAAGGCCTATAAGAGTCATTGAAATGGACCAAACCTATAACTCTTGCATAAGCTGCAAGGTTTTTAGGGGTTTGTACATTAAGATGGACCAGACCTAGGTTTTTAGGGGTCTGTACATTAAGATGGACCAGACCTATAACTCTTGCACAGGATGCAAGGTTTTTAGGGGTTTGTACATTGAGATGGACCAAGCCTAAAGCACTTGTAATGGATACAAGGCTTTAGAGGTCATTGAAATGGACCAAACCTGGGGGTTTGTGCATTGTAGTCTATCACCAATCACAATATATAAAAGGTTAGAGGTTTCAACACACGTAAACATACTGCCATCTAGACTGGTTATTTAGGAGACTTAGAACTCCCTATTTAAGAACAGAATAGGGGCAACCAGTGACAACAGTACCAAATCCACCATCACCAATAATGTAGGTCTTGCGAAATTCTCAGTTGCTGATACAATATCTGAAAGGTTTAACCGTAGTAGAGAGTTCTTGATATACCACAAAGTGCAGACCAATCCTCATATGACACATGTACCTACAGAACAGCCATAGCTCGGCCATCCAGAGCAGGCTAACTATATCAGAACGGGCTTGCACCCTTATCTTTAAAGCTCATAAGCCCAAGCACAAGGCCTTCAAAGCCCTTCCCATGGTACAGAACTCATCACTACCTTAGCACCCTGTCGAGCTAAGGATAAGGAAACAGTCTTTAGTAAGGAAACTGCCACTCACAGATATCTCTCAAGCGCAGTATCCAACATGGTAACTGCCATTCTCCAATGATCAAATCCCTACTTCTATGGCTCCACATCCTAATCAACTTAGGAATCACTGAGCCTATAAATTAAACCCTAAGGTACGCTATTATTGGCATGCTCATTCTTTGGCTTACATTACAGTCTTTCAATTCAATTTTATTAATTTAAGCATCGAAGTGCCTACCACCAGAGCCAATCCGGTGGCCCTCTGATCTTCTTTTTTAGTATTCCTCAGGCAACGGAGTTCGGAGTCCATAGCAGCCCTCGCAAGAGCTAAAAAGTGTAACATTAGTTTGACACCATCTGTGGGAACGACAATCGTTCTTTAACGAAAGTGTTTTACCTACAAACAAATTCATCCTTTATCACCCCGAAGGATCATGGCTCCCAATCTCTGCCCGAGGAAGAACGCTCAAAATCCTTAAGACCTCTCAACCCCGGCCGCCAGCCAGATAGGGAAGAGGTCGAATCACCGATCCCGTACGATAAGAGCTTGATCAGGTCAAATGACAGAATTAGTTTATGCAGGAACAACTTCTAGTCATGTCTAGAACCCTGGCAATGCTAACTCAAAGTCGCAAAATTAATCCTTCGAATCCACCCTTCAATACTGCTGTTCAGAGGACACAACCCCCTACTGTCAACATGAATGAAGGACCTCAAGAGGAGATTCCCAACAGTCATCCTGAATACCCCCAAGGTGCTACTTACATTGGCAGAGATCCTTAGCCATCAGCAACCACAGGAAGGGGAATACCATTCTTTGTTCCAAACATCCACTATCAAAGCACCACCAAAGCTCAAACCCCGAGGGCTTCAGGAACAAATCCAGCACTTCAGGAGTCTCAGCCCCAAGGGAGTCTCAGCCCCAAGCAACTCCAATTCCTCCAGATCGGGAGCCCCAAAATCCTCCTCCATCCATGGGACATGCCCATTCCATTCATACGGGAGCTGAAGCAGCAAGGCAAGACTCACAAGAAGTCCCGCCTAGGGACCCACGGAGAGCTGAAGAAGTTGCGGACTCTATAGATCGCACCATTGCTATGAGGGGCATTCAAGTCCCTCTAGTGCAGGATGAGCTAGCAAGGCTGTTCAGAAGACTAGCTACGCCATTCACCCCAGCTATAATGGTAGAGGAGAGGCCAAAGAAGTTTATAGTCCCAAAGTTCACCCCTTATGATGGGACTAGGGACCCTGGGGACCACCTTTCCCATTATCAGCATACCATGGCCCTACATAGGGCTTCCGACGCCTTTATGTGCCAAACATTTGTGACCAGCCTCAATGGAACCGCTCTAAGGTGGTTTCACCATCTCCCACCAAACTCAGTCACTAGCTTCTATGAGCTCGGTAGGCGATTCCTAGATAGGTTTATGACAAGCAGAAGGCTGAGGAAGGGTCCTGAATTCTTACTGAATGTAAAACAATCTAAGGAAGAGCCCCTCAGAGTGTACATCACGTGTTTCAATGCCGAACTCACTGAGGTTACAAATTGTAGCCCTAGCTTCCTTGTGGCTGCTCTGACCTCTGGTCTTGCTCAGGGAGGTTTCAGAGATTCTCTGACAAAGAGTCCCCCTGCTGACATGGCAGCCCTCATAGATCGAGCTAGGAAATACATTAACTTAGAGGAAGCGAAAAATACCTCCCGAAAGATTAAAGAGCAAGCCCAGAAAGACGATCAGAAGAAGGATGACTAGAAAAAGGACCCCAGTACAGCTAGGAAAAGGGTGAGAAGCCCCGAAAAAAGAACGGTGTCCAAAACTCCATGCAATCTAGGACTAAGAGAGTTCACCAATTTTACTTCTCTGAACACCTCTTCAAACAACATACTTCGGCAAGTCCGATCTCTCGAAAATTTAAGGTGGCCGGAGCCCTTAAAAGGCGATCCTAACTACAAGGACCAGAGTAAGTATTGCAATTTCCACAAAGACCGTGGGCACACAACCAACACATGTAAGGCCCTTAAACACGAGATTGAGTAGCTCATAAGAAGAGGACGGCTGCAGGAATTCATCAAGCAAGACGGAGGGCAGAACCCCTGTAATGAAAGACCCTAGTAGGGAAGAATAGACCAGAGGCCGGACAAGAGACAGGAACAAAGGAGAAGGACGAAATGAGCCTCAGCGACAAAATAATGAGGTTATCTTTGTCCTCCATGCAGACACCCCGACGACGAGAATTTCCAACAGAGCAAGAAAACGGTATGCTCTGGAGGCCAGAACTACTCCCAGCATCCTACCGATCTCCCATATTGAGAAAAGATTGAAACCAGTACTTGAGATCTAGTTCTCGGATCAAGATCTTGTAGGAGTACACTGTCCTTACAGTGATTCCCTCGTCATCTCCCTCAAGATTGCCAACTTTGAGATCCGAAGAGTCTTGGTGGACACAGGGAGTTCTGCAAATGTTCTATTCTATGACCCTCTTAAATTGATGAAACTCAACCCCAGTGACATCAAGCCCACTGTTGTGATCATGGCAGGATTTGACGGGAATCTTAACACTCCACTGGGAAGGATCAACCTCCCTGCTACAATTGGAGAGAGAGATGGATAAAAGACCATAATGGCAGAATACATGGTTCTAAATGCCAAGTCCCTTTACAACGTCATAATTGGGAGACCCTGGCTACATCAGATGGGAGCGGTCACCTCGACCCTTCACTAGTGCCTAAAGTACGTCCACAATCAGGCTGTTTATTCTATGAGAGGGTGCCAACAGACTTCTAGAGAGTGCCATGCTCTCGCTCTCAAAGAGAAGGCTCCCAAATAGCAATTACTGCATGCTCGTGAATGCACGGAGCTGGACCTCTCCCACCATTATGAGACAGAAGACTGCCCTTGCAGAATCAACGAGCCACTAAAGCCCTAGAGGAAGGGACAGCAGGGCCAGCCCCATTGGTGACCCCATTAAAGTACTAGTAAGCTCAGAATCACAAGGGCACTACCTACAGGTAGGTCTAGACCTGACACCTGCCGAGTAGAATGAGATGATAGAATTTTTGAAAAGCAACCTCTTTGTGTTTTTATGGGAAATAAAAGATATGGAGGGTATAGATCCAGGCCTCGTCACTCACGAATTGATGGTAGATTTAGACCACCCATCAGTGAGAGAGAAAAGAAGGACACTCGCTCCAGAACGGCTTCGAGAAAAGGTCCAGAGGCTGCTCAATGCTAAGATGATATGGGAGGTGTTTTACCCAGATTGGTCAACCAATATCGTTTTGGTTAAGAAGAAGAATGGCAAGTGAAGAGTCTGTGCTGACTATACAGACCTCAATAATGCTTGCCCCAAAGACAGCTTTCCTCTTTCGAGGATAAATCAGCTAGTTGATGGTACTATAGGGCATGAACTCATGAGCTTCATGGATGCCTATTCAGGATATAACCAAATCCAGATGTACCCACCAGACCAGGAGAAGACAGCATTCATAACCAAATGAGGTCTCTATTGCTACAGGGTGATGCCATTCGGATTAAAGAATGTTGGGGCCACATATCAGCGTCTGGCTAATAAAATGTTCAGTCCACTAGTCGGAAGTACCACAGAAGTTTGCATTGATGGCATGCTGGTCAAGAACCTACAAAAGAGTAACCATCCCCAAGCCAACGGGCAAGCAGAGGTCACCAACCGAACAATCCTTGATATCCTAAAGAAGAGGTTGGAAGAAGCCAATGGAAGATGGGTGAAAGAACTCCCTGGTGTACTCTGGGCCTACAGAACAACAAAAAGAGCGCCGACCTCTAAAACTCCCTTTTCACCTGCCAACGGTACCGAAGCAGTGATTTCTGTAGAGATCGGTATGCCTATCCTAAGGACTGAAGCTTATCAGCACAAGATGACCAACAACTCTAAGTTTGGGCTGAAACCCATCAGCTTTCAAGTGGGGAGACCTCTCGTTTCCTTATGAGTGCGTAAAAGTGCACTCTAAATACCTTATTATTAGATTAAATTGCTAGAATGTGAATAGAAAAGTGGGATATAATTGATATTATTTAATTTAATTTCTATTTACAGTGAGATATATTTTAGCGTTATTTTATAATATTTTAAATCTCAAATGAATGCATTAAATAGTTCTTGAGAATTTTATTCTTGAACGGTTAAAAAAATTCATTATTTATTAGATTGCAAGACCGAATGGCTGAAGAAAAAAATAAGAAAAAAAAAAAAAAAAAGGAAATATAAAGCTATAGGAAGGTACGGCTTGGCTTGGAGTGGGCTGCGCTAAATTAGGAGGATTGAACCAAGAAAAAAATAAAAGGAGAATAGAAGAAACGTGGGGCGGCTGGCCAAGAAAAAATGAAAAAGAGAAAGTCGCAGTGAGGCACTGATCAATTAAAGTAGCGGCTGTGCATGCGGCTTAAGAGGAGTTGTGGGGCCCAAGAGAGTGGTGCGGTGCGCGCCGGAATCAAATGAGGAATGGGCGCGGTTGCTGGTCTTGGTGCGGCTGCATCGTGAGGCGCAGGGCTTGAAGCAGTGTGGGCCGGGGGTTCAAGCAAGACCAAAATAAGAAAAGCAAGGCTTGGCTTGGTCCGGCGCAGGAATTGAAGTGGGGCCCACGCGGAGGGTTTGTCAAGGCAAGGGGTCCGTGCGGCTGGTTGAAAAACAGAAAAAAAAAAAAAACCAGAGCTGCGGCACAGGTCCTGGCGCGCGGAAAAGAAAGAAAAAAACAGAGCCGCGGCATCATGCTTCGTGTTTATTTTTCTGAGAGATTTATGTTGTCTGTCTCACGTATGGGTAACTAAATTTTTAAGTAAGATTAGGAATGAACTTATACCATAGATGGTTATTTTTAATTTATTTTTGATTCATGTACGTGATGTTTATTTATTAAAATTTTTTGGTTGTCATTCGCAATTTATTGTCGGGTTTTATTCTCCGAATAATTAAAGGGTTCAGTCTGTTTATAAATTTAGTCATACTTTCTCTATTGAATGGATTAATGCTTTGATTATTTTTCAAACAATTGATTATTTATATTGATTCAATTCTTTGCTGCAATATTGCTTCCTGGGTATATTGTCGTCGTTGGGTTTTCTCAATGTAGATAACAATTTGTGTGATTTAAAAGTGATGAATGATTTTTCAACGGGTTACATTTAGTTCAATTTTGGTTTATAATTCTATATCTTCCGATTGAGATTTTTGGAGTTAAATTCTCAATTGAGTTATCAGTAAATTAAAAATAATTAAAATACCGAATATGTGAAAGGGATTCCCGAAGCTCTACTGTTCTTTAATTTGAATACTTTTTCGTTAATCACTTTGTTTAATTTTATTTGCAATTAAAATCACTTTTTATATTTTTATTTTCTCGTTAATCGTTTAATATTTCTTTACTTTCAGAAATTCTTTCTATTATTCTTTTAATTTTGTCTCCCTGTGGAATCGACACCCCAAAGCTACACTACAACTACCGCGTTATTCTTTGGGCGTAATCATTTCCAAACATCAAGGATCCCACTACGGGAAAGTTATCACCAAACTAGGAGGGCCCTTGCAAAGTAACCAAAACTGTCAGACCTACCACTTACTAGTTAGAAGACATGGCTGGGAAACCTGTTCCCAGGCCTTGGAATATAGAACACTTACAAAAGTATTATCAATAAATATTTTTTTTCCCTTCTTAAAATATCTTCCTCAAGTGGTCCATCTAAATGTACAGACTTTACGTCTAGTCCATCTAAATTTACAGACTTCACATCTAGTCCATCTAAATGTACAGACCCGCAGGTCTGGTCCATCTTAATGGACAGAACTTCGCGTCTGGCCCATCTCATTAAAACTGCTCGGTTATTTCCCAAACTGAAGAGAAAAGTTTTAACTCAGCCGCTCAGCTACATGGTTACAAACATTCTTTTAGTCAAATGCCCATTCTGACCAACTATTATGAATCTTGTTGCTTGAGTTCTTATCAGTAAGTTTTGGAGATCTGTTCTAAGAACAAAGGTTCTGATTCATTCAAATACTATCAGCCCAGTTATTATTACAAGTCTTTTGGCTTGGCAGTTAAGCCTTGGACGGTTTGCTTTTACCAAACCTGCTGATCAAGTTATTTAACACAAGTTCTGATTCAGATGCCTTTGATATCAAGACTCAGTCTCAATTATTTAGTTAGGTCTTCCTACCTTGTTTTGACTGTGGGAAGCATAGCTGTCACCACATTGTCTTAACAGATTTGCTCAGATTATTGCAAGTTACATTACTTAGTTGGCTGCTCTCCAAAATAGGTAGTTCGTGAACATCTTTACCCACATTGATTACAGGTCTGAAGGGCTGAAGCCCACTTATATACTACAGAGTAGTGAGACTTGGGACAATGTTTAATCAATTTGGCATCCACTCAACATTTACAAGTATTTCAGTTTGGAAGAGTCTTATTCAGAACCTTCTCAAGGCCTGGATGTTATGCAAAACCGCTTGGCCTACTACCAAGATATGCAGGTAAAGCAATTTTGATGGCAGTTAGCAACAGTACTCAGGAAAATGCTCAATCTCTGGAAGAACATAATTGGCATTGATAAGAAATAAAAGTACACCGGGTTTGGAAAAAGAGTTCAGTTTCATTAATCTATAAAAGTTACATCAATGCAGAGAGTTTACAAGGAAACAAAAGGTAACCCTAAAAGCTATAACGATTTCAGACAAGTCACAATTCTGCCCCATGTCGTTATCACTTTTTCTCGGTTTCTCCGGAGCAAGGGAAGGATCTTGGATCCCAAACTGTCATCATCACTTTCGTTCTCCTCAAATTCAGCATAGCATCCTGGTTGGCTTGTGCAAGGGTCTCTGCTAAGAAAAGGATGGGAGGAGGCGCCCCACCATCATCTTCATCATCAACAATCCAGGCCTCGGTGGAATCAAGGAGGGCCCACCCCCAAGCAGGGAAATCCTGGCCGGATGCCAAGATGGACAATAGGCTCTTCACCTTTTTTAGTCTATCCTTGGGAGTAGAGGCAAAAGGCTAGGCTGTTCCCAGCCATAATTTGGTCACACCCAACTTAGATTGAAAATCGTCAATCGTCTCCGAACCCTTGATGGTAACAAAGCCCTACACAGATTGTAAAACATCAAGATACACAAGTCAGTAAAACAAAAAGCGTGTGCACATATATATATATATATGTGTGTGTGTGTGTACAACACCTTCACCAGATGCATTGATTGAATTAGGGGTGGCAAAATAAAAAATATATATAAGTAGAAAGTGGTGAGCCCGAACAGGGGAAAGCTCTAGACGGTGGCGACATCTATAGAAACTCCGTTCACTTTGATAAAGTGGCATCTTGAGAGCAAAGGGATGGGAGAATGGGCATAAATCTACCTTCCTTCCACATATATAGATGCCTAAGAGTCAAAAGACCACCCATTCAAACCATCGCGATGGGTGAGGCTGCCTTGAAAGCCCAAATGACGGACAAAGCATTAAATGACGCGCCAACAGTCGTCTTGGAATATGAGAAGACAGAATGCATGACTTTTTGAGAGATCGTAGCCTTAGTTACGCCATGAGCTCAAACTAAGGCTTGGGGGGGGGAGTAGCTGATATACCACAAAGTGACAAACCAATCCTCATATGACATGTGTACCTATAGAATAACCATAACTCCGCCATCCAGAGTAGGCTAACTAATTCAGAACGGGCTTACGCCTTTATCTTCAAAGCTCATAGGCCCGAGCACAAGGCCTTCAGAGCCCTCCCCATGGTATAGAGCTCATCACCACCTTAGCACCTTGTCGAGCTAAGGATAAGGAAACAGTCTTCAACAAGGAAACTACCACTCACGGATATCTCTCAAGCGCAGTATCCAACATAGTAGCGGCCATTCTCCGATGATCAAATTCCTACTTCTATGGCTCCACATCCTAATCAACTTAGGAATCACTGAGCCTATAAATTAAACCCTAAGGTATGCTATTATTGGCATGCTCATTCTTTGGCTTACATTACAGTCTTTCAATTCAATTTTATTAACTTAAGCATTGGAGCGCCTACCGCCGGAGCCAATCCGATGGCCCTCTGATCTTCTTTTTGAGTATTTCTCAAGCAATGGAGTTCGGAGTCCACAGCAGCCCTCGTAAGAGCCAAAAAGTGCAGCATCAGTTCTCAAAAGTTGCAATATTAATGCGTAGTGGCTCTTTAGACTTCTTACCCAAAACTCATCACTGGACTGTGGTTCAATTGCTTTCACAAGCTTACCCTTTCCCTCGTCAAGAATGATAATATCCTTTCTCAGCATCCTCCATCTAAGAAGACAAATCAGCAAGGCTAAAGAAATAAATGTGGCATTGAATGCAACACCACAAACAGAAGCACGGTTTAAAACTGGTGCAGCTGGGTAGCCCCTTGTGGAAGGAAAATAGGCTGGTTTGGCCGGCATGGTTTAGCCTTAGCACAAGTTTCTAGCACCTAGCCGAAAAATCTATTGCCAGAAAAATTGACAAAGGCAAGGCCTTCTATGTCACATATATTTCAAGGGACAAACTCTTGGAAATTGTTGTTGGAAAAGTCAAGATATGTGATGACAACAAGATTAGAGAGCAAATAAGGCAAGTTGATAAATGGTTGTTAACGACATTTAGGACCAAAAGAGAACAGGTGGTTATGTGTTGGGCACTTTGCAAACTGAGCACCAGTCAGATTGGAGGTTGGCAACTGAGTATTTTTGGAATTCCACTGTGGTATCCATTGCTTTTATAATTTTGTATGTCTTAGTGCATATTATACTCTGAAAGCAGCAAGCTCCAGGGATTGGAATTTTTTGGCCTTGATATGCCTGACAGTTTTGGAAAACTCATCATCGTAGCTTTGATTGAGGGGATGAAATTTGCTTCCTCGAATTCAACGGAGCTCCCAGACCTCTATGTGGTGTTCACCTGCAATGGTAAAATAAAAACCAGCTCTGTCAAGCTTCAAACTCTTGATCTTCAACGGAATGAGATCCTTAAGTTTGATGCTGACGAAGATGGAAAAGGAAGTTAGAAGGAAGTTAAACCTTCGATCGCCTCATAGGAATTCAATGTTCCAAAAAATTTTTGGGTTGCCACCAGAAGAATTTCTCATCAGTGATTTCTCATGCTCCCTAAGAAGAAAGGTGTCATTACAGGGGCGGCTCTTTCTATCTGCAAGAATTATTGGATTTCATGCCAACTTATTTGGACATAAAACAAAGTTTTTCTTTCTTTGGGGGGATATTGAAGATATTCAAGTGCTTCCCCCATCCCTTGCATCCATGGGCATTCCCTCACTGGTTATAGTTCTACGGAAGGCTCGAGGTCTTAATGCTAGACATAGCGTAAAGTCTCAGGATGAAGAAGGCAAGCTTCAATTTCATTTTCAATCATTTGTCTCATTCAATGTAGCCAATAGAACAATTAGGACCTTATGGAGAACAAAAACTCTGACTGTAGATCAGAAAGCATAAATTATAGAAGAGACAGGTCTTGAAAAAGAATTCATGCTGATGTCTAGGTGGGTCAAACTCTGAATTATGAATACCGATGATGGCAATGGTCTAGTGAGCAAGTTCCATGAGAGATCAAGAGTTCTAAGAATTTCCAGATTTCCAATTTCTGAAACTATTGGTCTTGAAAATCTGTTATGACTCAACACCCCAGTTGAAGATCCATCTCAAAAAAACTCAAATGGGGATCCCAACAAGGTAGTAACAACCCAAATTCACGTATGCAACCCAAGCTTGCCAACCCGACCCGACAGCAACCCCGGATAGAATGGGTTGAACACTGTTGAAAAGAAGGGTAACAGCTAAGAGGTAGGAAAGATTCTCAACAGCTTTCATGACAACGGTGTTGGATGAGAAGATCAATGACAACTGGTCACACAGTACAATTACAAGTATGCAGAAGATGATGCCAATAATTGTCAAGTGCATTACTGACACCTTTGTTACAAATTTTGCTCATTTTGCGTTGCCTGCACCTAGTTCATTCGCAACCTTTACTCTAAACTGGAAGGTAGGTTCCCAAAAAAGGAATTTAAACCAAGGTCGAGGGACTATAATGTTTTTCTACATTTTCAAGCTCTGTAGGAAGATCTCTAAAAAATGAGTTTGCATGGACTGAGAGTTCAGTAAGTTCATCAAGTTGACCAATTGTTGTCGGTAAACTGCCAGAAAAGGAATTGCCATCTAGCACAAGTTCTTTGAGGTTCTTCAGGTTAGAGAGGGTTCGAGCCGATATGCTAGACAATCTGTTATCACTCAGGTCTAGGGTCTCCAAATTTTCTAGATTCAAAAATCTCCAAAAATACTACCAGTGAGGGCACAATGGCTGAGGTTGAGGTGCTTCAGATATCTGAGTTCTCTAAGACCATTTGGAAATGGAAAACCTAGGAGTAACAATGTAAAAGACAAATCTATTTGACGAACTATGTGAGCCTCACACCTTATGCCTGTCTAGTTACATGGAGAAATCTTTGAATCAAACCAACTTGGAATAATATCTCTTCTTTGGACAAGAGAGTTTCTAAAAGCAATTAATGGCTCAATGTCACTGAAATAAATTGTTTATGAGAAGGATGAATGTATGAAGCACAAGAAGATGATGAAGAAACATAGGTGACGGTGAAGTTGCCTTCTGTTATTGCTAAAATTTTCCTCAATCACAGTGTCATTCAACATAATTGTTGTAAGAGATAAAACTTTCAGCAATCTTATGTGGATCAACCCTTTTTGTCTCAAACCAATGTTGACCAACTTCAGCTCTGTTAGAGAATCAGTCTCAGAGGTTTTGGATGCCTAGGCGACTTTATATCACTTGGTGCAAAATATAAAAAAGACCCAAACTTGAGAGACAATCTATCGGAAAGCTACATGCACACATATTCAATGGGTGAAGAAATACTTGCAAAAGTTAATTCGTTGACATCTATTGAAGCTGAGCTTCCCTTCAGCTATTACAGTCTCCCTTACTGCAAACCGCTGAAGGGAATAAAGAAAAGCGCTGAAAATCTTGGAAAGCTCCTTATGGGAGATTAGGTCGATAACTCTCCCTACCGTTTTTGAATGAACATCAACGAGTCTGTCTACTTCTGCACTACAAATCCGTTAAGTGAGAATGAGGTAAAGCTCTTGAAACAGAGAACTTGTGATCTCTATCAAGTAAATTTGATTCTGGATAATTTTCCTACGATAAGGTTAGCCAATCAAAATGGGGTTAAGATTTAGTGGATAGGGTTTCTAGTTGGGTATACACCGCCCAACAGCAATGAAGATTACATCATTAATCACCTCAAATTCAGGGCTTTAGCTCATGAGTATGAAGGGAGTGGTGTAGAGATTATTGGTACTAGGGAGGAAGGCTTGGGTGTAATTTCAGAAGCTGATAAGAAGAAGGCATCTAGATATGAGATTTTTGGTTTTGAGGTTGTCCCTTGTAATGTTAAATATGACGCTCGAGTAATGACTAAACTATATAGGTATGACAATATAACTTCAGTAAACTGTCCACTAGAGCTCGACAAGTCTCGGATCATAAGGGAGAAAGAGAGAGTATCATTCACTTATGAGGTTGAATTTGTGAAGAGCAATATTAGGTGGCCGTTTCGATGGGATGCTTATTTGAAAATAGTAAGGCATTCATGCATAAGTAATACATGATTAACAAAATTTGCGAACCACTCGTTATCACGGCCTATTATATGAACGTGCATCAAAATCAAGATTATGGATAGAAGCCCCAAGGCCCCCAAATCTTTGATAGAGGACAGTCTTGACTGCATCTTTCACTTGCAAGAATGGAAGGATGTGTAAAAAGATGGAATGCGGTAAACTGCTGATCCTATCTTCTTGCACCATTTCAGAACTCTGATGTTTTTTTATCACTATTGTCATAATTAAAACTTGTTTCAGCAACATCATTACTTTGCTCCATTATACTCTGTTAAAGAAATAAAGAAGCTATGAGAGGTTGGAGTGGAGAAAACCTTAGAATCAATTCAATCTGATGGAGTTTTAACTCAAATTATACCATTCAAGCCGCAAAGAAGAGTAGATACGTTCGTTTCTATTTTCTACCAAAACATAACGACGGTGTGCCTCTAGTCCTCCCCAACTAATAACGCCAATATGGTTTAATATAACTACTATTGCAATGCCGCTAATGGCTAAAGTTTCAATCAAGAACTTAGTAGCATCTACCCAGCTACTTCCAGATTCGGAAATGGGGGAAGAGGTCAGACTATCAAGACCCAAAACCCACCCTATGCGGATCAGGGGCCCGTGACCGAGTCTGCGGCCCGTAGGCCATTCCTAGTCAAAAGGATCTGAAATACTAAGTAAAGTTTTAACAAAACATTTTATAGACATCAGTAAAACTGGTAGCATAGTCAGGTTGTCATTTAATACATGCCAAAAGAACATAAGTGTTTTTAAGTATAGATCCTTTAAAAACACAAACTGATAGGACCGTGGTGACATGGGAGATATTAAGACCTTTCAGTATTTAACTTAACTCAAAACTCACCAAAAAGAGCTACTAGTGGCTAGTAGGCGTCTAAACCTTCGGAGTGCTTGAGGGTCCTCCTACTTCCTGTTGTCCTGAAAAAATAAGGGAGGGGTGAGCTAACGAAGCCCAGTAAGTAATTTCCTAGCTTTGCCATGGGTTAGGATAAGTTCACAAGAATGATACAAGAAAGAGATAATAGATAGCTAAGAAAAAGATATCTTGTATAAATATAGCCAATCACTGAGGTACAACAATAATGACCGAGGGTCCAAATAGAGGCATATCCCACAATATGATACAAGAAGGCAATGACAAGATCAATCAAAATTGGGATCTAGCCTATCATGATGAATCGCTGCCATATACAAAACGTTAGCCAATCAAAAGTACAACATGCTTGCATAGAACATGATCCTCCAACGAGTACCAAAGATATATCATCATCGAGTAAAGTATAACATGATTGCAATAATATGATCATTCACAGGGTAAAACTATGATCATCCAACAATGCAAAAATATCGTCATCGAGTTCTAACAAAATAGATGCGTAAACAAAATGGGGCCCGACATACCCCCAAAACACGTATATTCGGATTTGCCTAGTTCCTCGGGCTTACTGAATAGAGCCAGAGCTCTTTTACTACAGGCCCTGAAGGACATAACAGACCCCAAAGGGTCCACCCCACATTTGAGAATAGATGGGCCGTTGTGACTGAGCACAACCCCGGGCATATACCGAATATCATGATCATTAAGTTTCCACACAGGATGTACAATCATGTGAAATAGCCAAAATCTCAATCAACGAGACATAAGTGTATGGATCAATAAGATTTCCATCAACAAGATATGATACAAGATATTGACATGGTATACAGGATAGTATAGATAGGCTCAAGTATCAGCAAATCAAGATCACAAAAGATATAGGCAAGCAAGTCAATTTCGAAGTACAAGCATGAATAATTGATCACAAGTCAATTGGCATCAAATCGAAGAATCAAGTACAATAGGTAGGATATAGAGTACAAATTTGGGAGCATATGAAAATAACTGTGACTGGCTGGGAATAACCCATATTAAAGCATAAGAGTTACTTACCACAGTTTCTTAGTATTGCTTTCTCAATCAGGCACCACTATCACGACCCGAAACCCACCCTGTGCTGATTCCCGAATCATAACCGCCACCCTTAGGTCCGGGGACCTTAGGGCGAAGGCTCACATAAGCAGCGGTATCAGGCAGGAATGCGACTTGTGTTTGCGGAAGTGTGAAAAACTTTTTCTTTTCTTTTTTTAGTTTTAATTTACGTACATCCGCCCGGTACTGCCACTATTCATAATGGTACACATGATTTAACATTCAGAGTATAATAAGAATCTTAAAGACTTTATGATTAATCATATTTTATTGCCCTGTGGGGCTTATATATAACAGTGTACCGCTTTACTAATACAAAAGTTAATACTTAAAGTTCATATTGTTTAAACAAAAGAACTACTTAAACATTTCTTCCAAAGACAGCTAGACTCATCCTCATCATCCTCAATCAAGACTACTGTCAATCACCTGAAAGGGGGGATTGGATAAAAATCCAGTAAGCTAATCTAAGCTTGTGAGTAATTCCAGTACTTGTCATAGGGTTTCAATTGGCAGTGGTTTAGCACATGAGAGTTTATAAAACAATCGCTACCAATTGCTCGTATACTTTGAACACAGAATATGTGCATTCCTTAAAACATGTAGCTTTGAAACATTTAAAGTATTCAAGCTAAACTTATACATATGAAATTCAAAACATATAACATGCATAGTGAAAATGAAGGTAAAACCTGCTTCCATTTTCAAACATAACATCTTATCACTTTCATTAGTGGAATCCATTTCGAACTAGACTCCCATTTTACTTATACGTGGAGATAACCCAACTAAACCGACCAGGATCATCTTCCTGGTCCCTAAAAGGTAGGTAAGACTCACTCCCTAAGAAAACAGATGGGGTTTCTCGAGATATCTCATGTCTGGGGGATTATATCCTGCTACCTGGCATTTTACAAGGCAATTGAATTCCGAATAACCTAAAATCCTGCCTATTTTACAGGGCAATTGAGTTCCGAAAAACCCAAAATCCTGTCTATGTGCTTATGCACCATTTATCTTGCATTTAAAATACATTTAACACATGAGTATGTCTAATAGATATTTTTTGTGAGCAATTTAAAACATAACGTTCATGACTTCGTGATAAACCTTCATATACTTGGAATACGAATTTCAGAATAATTGAACAATATCTGTCATTTTAAAACTTAGACACGTTGAAACATTTTAAGGAAAACTGTGATAGAAACCATTGACTGAGCATGTCATGATAGGGTTTATAAGAACATAAATACTTTAAAAACTTAAATCATGTAAATGTTGAATTTGAAATTCAAATACTCATATCTTTTGAACTTAAAACTTTATTCAAAATCCGTGGAGTTAAATCTCCACTTCAAACACAAGGTTACTCACCTCGGTCCTTAGGGTCAGTGCTAATAATGCGCTTTCTCACTTTCTCTATAGTTCCTAGGAACAATTCATGAATAGTCTCATTAACTTCACATTTACTGCAACATCACCTATTGATGCTTCTTAACTTAAGCTTGGATTGTATTAAATCCTAAAACAATTTATGAGCATTTCATAATTTTCATATGTACTTAATGCAACTCGTACTCTTAACCTACGACACAATTAAATGTGTTAGGAATTAAATTTATTTATACTCTTCTGGTAGCTCCATTAATTTTAAGTTTAATTTATTTACTTCATATGTTTACGTGTCGTGTCTTTCCATATTTTATTCAAAATACGAATCTTACTACTTAGTTCATTACATCAGGCAATGTTCTAGTTTATAGCCCCTTGACTTATCTTATTCATCAAATTTTATGTTTCTTTATTTTAAGTACTTCTTTTGGTCAAATAGACTCTACCATTGAGTCCGGAACGTCGAAGAAAGTCGGTTTAGGCTTTCACAGAATTCAATTTGGACATCTGTGCTAAAAAGGGTAAAACGGTCATTTTACACTTTTACATATCTTTATTTTTCAGGACCCTGTCTCATAAAATGGACCTCACCATTGAGTCTGGAATGTCATAGAAAGTCAATTTAGACCCTCTCGAATTTTGATTTGGCTTAAGGGCACTGGGGGCAAAATGGTAATTTTACCCCTTTACGTGTCTTTATTTTTTGGGGTCCCATCTCACAAAACGGACCTCACCATTAGTCTTAGAATATCCAAAATAGTTAAAATACACTATTCACATGTTTAATTTGGACTTCATTTGGGCTTTGTATTACTTTAGGACATTTTGGTAATTTTGCATCTCATGGTGGGACCACCCCGGAGTCCCCATATGTCCAATCTGACATTTTCATTGTGTCCAGAATGCCCAAAAATGTTAAAATAGTCTTTTCCGGATCTCAATTTGGACTTTATTTGCTTAATTTATGGCCCAAGGGTAAAATAGTTATTTTACCCTATTTATAAAATAATTAAAATAATTATTTAATTATTTTTTCAGGGATATATATATGCATTAAATTCTCAAAATTTGGGCCAAAACAGAATTTTTCAAAGTTTTGGGGTCAAATCGTAAATAACCATAGTTCTGGTTTATTTTATTTAAATTAAATTAATGAACCAGTGGGTTTATACCATAAAACCCTAGACTGATTTAGGAGTCCTGCGAACTAGCTGGTTCAATACCCTTTAGTGAACCAGGATAACATGTCTCTACTATTCGTCTTATCCGTGTTTAGGGTAGCCTCATTTCCTGATTTTAATTTCTTATTCTCGTATCCAAACAAGGTCAATTCAGGTTTTTAAATTAAAAAAATTCGATCCTCATATGTCACCGTTTCACTAAACCCACAACCCCTTGGACCTGGATATAACCCGAACCCATAATCCAATCTATTGTTGACTCGACCAGTGTCATCTTCCCCAACGAGGTCGACACTGTTCCTCTCAAAACCCTAGCTTTTGCAGCCCAGTTTCGTGATATTTTAAGAACCTATTTCCTTTGTTTTCTTTTCTAAAAGTTCCCTAAAACCCTAAGGTATATTTTTGCATTGATTTAGAGACTCGAATTGAGCTCAGGTGCTTGGTCTAAGTCTTGATACTAAGAACCTGTAAATCAATCGTTCATGCACATTTTTGAGCCAAAACCTTTAGGGTTTCTTTTGTTTTGGTCTAGATTACACCCAAAGAATAACGCGATAGTTGTAGTGTAGCTTTGGGATATCGATTCCACAGGGAGACAAAATTAAAAAAATAACAGAAAGAATTTTTGAAACTAAAGAAAATATTAAACGATTAACGAGAAAATAAAAATATAAAAAGTGATTTTGAATGCAAATTAAAATTAAATAAAGTGATTAACAGACAAATTACTTAAATTTAACGAATAGTAGAGTGTCGAGAATCCCTTGCACATATCTGGTATTTTAATTATTTTTAATTCACTGATAACTCAACTGAGAATTTAATTACAAAAAAGCTCAATCGGAAGATATAAAATTATGAATCAAAATTAAACCAAATGTAACCCTTTGAAAAATCATCCATCACTTTTAAATCACGCAAATTATTATTCACATTGAGAAAACTCAACGACGACAATATACCAATGAGCAATATTGCAGCAAAGAATTAAATCAATATAAATAATTAATTGTTCCAAAAATAATCAAAACATTAATCTATTCAATAGAAAAAGCATGACTGAATCTATAAACAGACTAAACCCTTTAATTATTCGAAGAATAAAACCCAACAATAAATTGAAAATGACAACCAAAGAATTTAATAAATGAAAATCACGTACATGAATCAAAAAATAATTAAAAATAACCATCTATGGTGCAAGTTCATCCCTAACCCTACTCAGAAACTTAGTTACCCATATACAGGACGGACAACATAAATTTCGTGTAGAAAAACTGTGCCATGAATAGGCTGTGGCTTCTTCTCCTTTACGCAGCCGCAGGACCTCTGTCCTTTTCTCTGTTCTCCTTGTTCAGCCACACTGCTCTCCTTTAGGTTTTTCTTCTTTTTTTCTTTTCTTGGTCAGTCCTCCAACGCACTTGGGCCCCGCGCTTCTTGATTCAGCGCCTCAGCCTACTAAAACCCTCAAGACCAGTCCTCTTTCCAAGCCATCATGGGCCCCACTGCACTGCGCCTTGGCGCCTTCACAGCCGCACTGCTTGGTTTCTTTTCTTCTTCTTTTTTCTTCAGCTTTCTTTCTTGATCTTTAGCTGCAACCTCCAAAACAGGACCAACAATTAATGCAATATTTGAGATTTAAAATATCATAAAATAACGCTCAAACATATTTCACTGTGAATAGAAATTAAATTAAATAATATCAACTATAATCCAACATTTCTATTCACATTCTAGCAATTTAATCTAATAATAGGGTATTGAGAGTGCACTTTTGCGCACTCATCACACCCCCCAACTTGCTCATTGCGAGTCCCTAGCAATTTCTATGCAGAAAATGGCAAAAGAGACTAAAGAAGATCACACACAGAAGGCATCTAATCACACTTTTCAGATTCGCATATTAAAGCAATTTCAGGAATTCAAGAACTCTATAACAATCAATCCACTTATAGCAATTCACAGAGTGTGTGTGTGTTCCAAACCATATCCATCTAACCACAAACCATGACACATGCAACATCAAGAACATCTCAAGCAAAAGGCTCAACTCCATATCTCATGGGTATAAAAGTGTTTCATGTAAGGGTTCTCTCTATAGAGTTGACAAGGGGTGTACACGCTCAATGCTCAACGAAAAATTAGGCAATTATGTACAAGCAACAAGCAAATATTGATCTTATGATAGGAGCACTAACAAATGAGACTTCCACCACTCTTTCCACATGCTTACTTAGGATCAGAACAATCAACATAAAAAAGGTTGTAACGTGGCTCAGGTTAGTGGCTATATAAAGAAAAGGATAAAAAGGATTCAAAAACTTCCAAATACATACTTAGAGAATTTCATTAAGAATCATAGCAAACCAAACTTCTCACTTAATGTACTCTTCAACTTTTCAGATCACTAAATAACAATATTTCTCCTTCTTCTTCTTCTTCCTTTCTCTTTTTTTTTTTCAATTTTTTATTTTATTTTTTTTTTTTTTTGCACATTGACTTTGATGCTCACTCAATTGAACACTCTGCACTTGTACTCTTTCTTTTTTCTTTTGCTTCTTTTTCTAATTCAACACGAAAGAAAAGTAATGCCAATTCCACACCTAGTACACACTTAGAAGCAAAAAGGGTAGGAAAATCAAGGTATAGGCTATACTCCAATGTGGAGAGGTATGGATGATGTGGGCATATGAAAAAAACTATATGTGTTTGTTGGCTCAAAGTTGGCTACTAAGTGTCTATGATGAGAAGAGCTAGCTTGGAAGGCTCAAACATTAATCCTAAGTTAACCTTCGTCATATCCCAAGTATATCTGCCATCATACTACCAACCATGTAATGATATTTTCAAAAGAAGTGTTCAATTCAACAGATCAATGAAAGCTTATCACAATTTCCTGCATTTGTAGGCTCTCAATTCTCTCCAAAACTCACATGAATACTTAAGCAAAAGAGTTCTCTAGCTACATGTGTCAAACCACCATCTTACCACAAAGTTTAGATACGTGCATTAAAAGTTCTATGAATGCCTCAGCAAAATGATTATGGTGGATTCGGTGAATTCATGAAAATGGTTATGAATGAGAATGAGTACTCATGTGAAAAATATGCACATGTGATGCAAATTTTAAAAAAAAAAATTGGACACATGAATTTTAAATGTTGAATTTGCACCACCACCCCCCAACTTAAATGAAACATTGTCCTCAATGTTTAACAATCAAAATTGAATGGAGGGTACTGAAAAGGAGAGAGTACACTTGATATGTGATGTGGATAGCTCGCTAAGCACCAAAAATGGCAATCTGAACTGACAAAATGAAATTAACCTGCAAATAAAAATAAAGCAAAAAAAATAGCAGCAAATAAAAAAAAAAGAACGAAAATAAAAGAAAACAAAAACAAAATAAAATAAAATAAAATATAAACATACCTGCATGGCGTGATCAAGGGTGATAGACTGGGTCCATAAGTGGAATGTCTTCCACTTCCGAAACTTGCCTATTAATTAAAACTTTAAGGCGCTGACCATTTACTTTAAAAACCCAACCATCCTTAGGTTCCTCTATTTCGACTACCCCATTTTCAAAAACATTCTTCACTATAAAGGGGCCTATCCATCTAGACCTGAGTTTTCCTAAGTGCTTATGGAGTCTAGAATCATATAAGAATACTCGATCATTAGGCTTAAAAGTTTTTCTTAAAATATTTTTATCATGAAACGCTTTCATTTTAGCCTTATAGATTCTAGAGTTCTCATAAGCATCATTTCTCAATTCCTCTAACTCGGTCAATTGCAATTTTCTTAGCTTACCTGCTTCTCCTATGTCAAAATTAAAATGCTTGATGGCCCAATAAGCTCAATGCTCGAGCTCCACAAGTAAGTGACAAGGCTTTCCAAAAACAAGCCTATAAGGTGACATGCCTAAGGGAGTTTTGAAAGCTGTACGGTAAACCCAAAGTGCATCAACTAATCTCAAACACCAATCTTTGTGATCCAGGTTGACCGTTTTTTCTAAAATTTGTTTAATTTCCCTGTTTGCAAGTTTTACATGTCCACTGGTCCGGGGATGATAAGCAATAGAGATTTTATGTACCACCCCATATTTTTTCATCAAGGCCTCAAAAGAACGGTTGCAAAAATGTGTGCCTCGGTCACTAATGATAGCACGTGGTGTACCAAACCTAGACAACACATTCTCTTTGAGAAATTTAATCGCCGTCGTATTATTATTATTCCTGCAAGCTGCTGCCTCTTCCCATTTTGATACATAATCTATTGCCACAATAATATATAGATTTCCAAAGGAGGGAGGAAATGGTCCCATGAAATCAATGCCCCAACAATCAAAAATTTCAATCACTAAAATTGGGTTTAAGGGCATCATATTACGATGGGTCATAACTCCTAACTTTTGACATTGTTCACATGAGCGACAATAGATGTTAACGTCCTTAAACAAGGTAGGCCAATAAAATCCACACTGCAAAAATTTTTGCAGCAGTTTTCTTCATTGAAAAGTGGCCCCCACAAGCTTGGGTGTGACAAAATTCTAAAACACTAGTAATCTCTCATCAAGAATGCAACGCCTTAAAATTTGGTCAGGGCAGTATTTGAAAAGAAAAGGGTCATCCCAATAGAAATTACGTACCTCAGTTAGGAACTTCCTCTTATCCTGAGCGCTCCAATCCACTGGTATCTCACCTGCAACCAAATAATTCACAATATGAGCAAACCATGGTAAAGAAGTAATAGAAAGTAAATGCTCATCAGAAAAATCATCCCTGATTGGCAGGTGGTCAGAAGTGTCCTCAAATGTGAGTCTCAGAAGATGGTCAGCCACGACATTCTCCACTCCTTTCTTGTCTTTGATGGTGATGTCAAATTCCTGCAAAAGTAAAATCCATCGTATTAGTCACGCCTTAGCATCCTTCTTTGTGAGAAGGTACTTAAAGGCTACATGATCTGTGAAAATAAGAATAGGAGAACCAATTAAATAAGCATGAAACTTATCCAAAGCAAATACTACAGCTAGCAACTCTTTTTCAGTAGTAGAGTAATTCATCTGAGCACTATTTAAAGTTCTACTAGCATAGTAAATGACATAGGGCTTCCTCTCCCTTCGCTGTCCAAGAACAGCACCTACAGCATAATCACTGGCATCACACATAATCTCAAAAGGCAAAGTCCAATCAGGTGCCTGCATTATGGGTGCTGAGGTCAGCTTGCCAATTAGCGTTTTAAAGGCCTCTTGACACGTTTGTGTCCACTCAAATGGGGCATGTTTAGCTAGGAGGTCACATAATGGTCTAGATATGCTGAAAAAATTTTGTATGAACCTTTTATAAAAGCCTGCATGACCAAGAAAGGATCTCACATCCTTGACTGTCCTAGGTGTAGGCAATTTAGAGATTAATTCAATCTTAGATTGATTAACCTCTATCCCCCTAGAAGAAATAATATGCCATAAGACAATACCTGAAGGTACCATAAAATGACATTTTTCCCAATTCAAAACCAAGTCCTTCTCCTCACAACGAGTCAACACTTTCTCTAAATTCAATAAGCATGCATTAAAAGAATATCCAAACACAGTCACGTCATCCATAAACACTTCCATGCAATTTTCAACCATATCACTAAAAATACTCATCATGCAACGTTGAAAAGTAGCAGGTGCATTACATAATCCAAATGGCATTCTACGAAACGAATAAGTACCAAAAGGACAAGTGAAAGTGGTTTTATCCTGGTCTTCTAATGCAATTTCAATTTGATAATAACCAGAATAACCATCTAAGAAACAATAAAAGGGATGACCAGCCACACGCTCAAGAATTTGATCAAAAAAAAGAAGAGGAAAGTGGTCTTTTCGGGTGGCAGCATTCAATTTTCTATAATCAATGCACATCCGCCATCCAGTCATAAGTTTTGTAGGGACTAACTCTCCTAGGTCATTTTTTACCACAGTAACACCTGACTTTTTAGGGACAACCTGTGTAGGACTAACCCATTTACTATCAGCAACATGATATATGATTCTTGCATCTAATAATTTCAACACTTTATTTTTCACCACTTCTTTCATAATGGGATTAAGCCTACGCTGGGGGTCTCTACGAGGGCTAGTTCCTTCCTTCAAATTGATTTTATGAGAACAGATCAGGGGACTAACACCTTTTATATCAGCTATGCTCCAACCTATGGCTGACCTATGCTTCTTTAGGGTCTGAATTAATTTCTCACTTTGGGGCTCAGACAATTCAGATGAGATAATAACAGGAAAAGTATCACCTGGACCAAGGAAAGCATGCTTTAAACCCTTAGGCAAAGGCTTCAATTCAACTTTTGGTGGTTCAACACTTGAAGGAGTCTACTCTTCCCTTTTTGTAGGCAACTCTTCAAACTTCGATTGCCATGCCCGTGCTCCATAATCTTGAGTCCTGTCAAAAATAGCACAAATATCAACCACATCAGATGGATCAGTAATATAATCAAACTCAGAATTAACAAGAAAATGCTCAAGGGGATCAAAATCATGAGTTGGAGGAACTCTCCTATCAATGAGTGAATCAACGAGTGAATCGATCATGTACGTCTAGTGGCACTCGTCCTCCTCTTCTGGCTGTTTTGAAATATGGAATATATTCACCTCGAGAGTCATGTTCCCAAAAGACAGCTTCATGAGCCCATTCCTGTAATTAGTAAGAGCATTAGCAGTGGCAAGGAAAGGCCTACCTAAAATCAAAGGAATTTTTTAGGTAGAATCAACAACAGAGTTAGTGTCAAGGATTATGAAATCAACAGGGTAATAAAATTTATCAACTTGAATCAGAACATCCTCTACCACACCCCGTGGGGCTCTGACTGAATGGTCAGCCAATTGCAATACCACAGAAGTTGGTTTGATCTCTCCCAACCCCATCTGCAAATAAATAGAATAAGGCATTAAATTCACACTAGCTCCTAAATCAAGCAAAGCTTGCCCAAACTTATGATTTCCAATGCTGTAGGCAATGGTTGGACAACCAAGATCCTTGTACTTGGGAGGAATCCTTTGCTCAATTAGAGCACTAACTTGCTCTGTCAGGAATGATGTCTTCTTCACATGGTGCTTCCTCTTAACTGTGCACAAATCTTTAAGAACTTTTGCATAAGTAGGAACTCATTTAATCACATGCAAAAGAGGAAGATTGATTTTTACCTGCCTGAGATTCTCTAAGATTTCATTGTTAGGATCCAAAGTGTGCTTGGTTTTAAAGCTTGAGGGAATGGTACCTTAACAGGGCTCTTTGTCACCTCTGATTCCTTGGGCAGCTCGACATTACTATTATCTTGATCCTTTTCCATACCTCTGATTTGTGCATTGTTGGGATGTGTAAGGACTTACCACTTCGAGTCACACTGGCGTTCACATCCTTCAAATTTTTTTGCACCATGTGTTGACCATGGGGTGTGGACTGAGCTTGAGAAGGGAATTTACCTCGCTCATTTACACTCAAAGAGCTCATCAATTTGGACACTTGGCTCTTTATCTCCTTGTTTTCTTCCACAACCTGCATAATCAAAGATTCAAACTTTTGGTTAGTCTTACCCTGTGCTTCAATAAAAGCATGCAAAGTGTCTTCTAAAGAATTTCTAGAAGATGTAGATGCATGATATGGTGCAGGGTATGATCTAGGGGGCTGTGCAGGTGGCTGGTTTTCAGACTTCCAACTAAAATTGGGGTGATTGCGCCACCCCAGATTGTAGGTCTCAGAGAAGGGTATGAAAGGCTTCTTGTACATACCTAAGGTATTACATTGTTCATCATACATCCCTCTCATCTCAACTAATGTGGGACACTCTTGGGCGAGGTGATCTACCCCGCCACGCACCAAACATGGTCTAAAATAATCTGCATGATTAGACAAGTGTGTTGGCTTTAAGTCCCTAGCCTTTAACATCTCTAACTCCCTAGTGAGTATCTCCACTTTAGCCTTCAAGTTGTCCTCCTCCCTAATATGGTAAATTCCCCCACTATTTTGGTTCCCTATAGGTTGTGACCTATTTGTGCTCTCAAGAGCACTAGGTCCTGTCCAAGTGTGAGTTTTTTCAGCAAGCTCATTAAGGTACTCTATGGCCTCATTAGGATCTTTCTGCAAAAACTCACCATTACACATCATCTCTACAAATTGGCACTCTCTAGGTGTAAGTCCCTCATAGAAATAACTCACTAGACGCCAACTCTCATACCCATGGTGAGGGCACATACTTAATAACTCTTTAAATCTCTCCCAAGACTGATACAAAGTCTCACTGTCCTTTTGTGCAAAGGTGAAAATCTGTCTTTTTAAAGCATTGGTCTTATGTTGGGGAAAGTATTTAGTAAAGAAAATCTAAGTCATCTCATTCCACAATCCAATTGACCGTGGTCTCAGTGAGTATAGCCAACTCTTAGCTTGATCCTTCAAAGAGAAAGGAAAGAACTTAAGTCTCACAATGCCATTCGTTGCATTTTGACTATGGAAAGTCGCAACTACCTCTTCAAACTCCCTAATGTGCACATATGGATTTTCATTTTCCAAACCATGAAATGTAGGGAGTAATTGTATCACCCCCGTTTTAACATCAATTTGAGGAGCATTGGGTGGAAACATGATGCATGATGGTGTGGTTGTGCGTGTAGGGTGGAGATAATCCTGAAGGGTCCTAGTAGGTTCATCCTCGTGTTCACTCATATTTTCAGAATTAGAAGAATTATCAAACAAAAAAATTAGAAAAACAAGAAAAATTAGACTCTAAATCTGAGTCTAACACAGGCCTATAAGCAAATCGACCTAATGCGTCCCTATACCTATTATGCATGCAAGATAACAAACAAACAAATAAATAAATAAAATGCAACACAAAAAAAAAAAAACAAATAAATAAATAAAATAATAATGCAGCAAGTAAAAAGAGAAGGGAATGAAGTTACTACCTTTACAAACAGTTGAAAAGAAAAACTATCTACTGATTCTTCTACCATCTCCCCGGCAACGGCACCAAAATTTGATTATGCCCAAAGAATGACGCGGTAGTTGTAGTGTAGCTTTGGCATGTCGATTCCACAAGGAGACAAAATTAAAAGAATAATAGAAAGAATTTCTGAAACTAAAAAAAATATTAAACGATTAACGAGAAAATAAAAATATAAAAAGTGATTTTGAATGCAAATTAAAATTAAATAAAGTGATTAATAGACAAAGTACTCAAATTTAACGAACAGTAGAGTGTCGAGAATCCCTTGCACATATCTGGTATTTTAATTATTTTTAATTCACTGATAACTCAATTGAGAATTTAATTACAAAAATCTCAATTGGAAGATATAAAATTATGAATCAAAATTAAACCAAATGTAACCCTTTGAAAAATCATCCATCACTTTTAAATCACACAAATTATTATTCACATTGAGAAAACTCAACGACGACAATATAACCAATGAGCAATATTGCAGCAAAGAATTAAATCAATATAAATAATTAATTGTTCCAAAAATAATCAAAACATTAATCCATTTAATAGAAAAAGCATGACTGAATCTATAAACAGACTAAACCCTTTAATTATTCGGAGAATAAAACCCAACAATAAATTGAGAATGACAACCAAAGAATTTAATAAATGAAAATCAAGTACATGAATCAAAAAATAATTAAAAATAACCATCTATGGTGCAAGTTCATCCCTAACCCTACTCAAAAATTTAGTTACCCATACGCAGGACGGACAACATAAATTTCATGTAGAAAAACTATGCCATGAATAAGCTGTGGCTTCTTCTCCTTTGTGCAGCCGCAGGACCTCTGTTCTTTTCTTTGTTCTCCTCGTTCAGCCACACAGCTCTCCTCTAGGTTTTTTTTTCTTTTTTTCTTTTCTTGCTCAGTCCTCCAACGCACCTGGGCCCCGCGCTTCTTGATTCAGCGCCACAGCCCCACTAAAACCCATAAGCCCAGTCCTCTTTCCAAGCCGTCATGGGCCCCACTGCACTGCGCCTTGGCGCCTTCACAACTGCACTGCTTGTTTTCTTTTCTTTTCTTTTTTTTTCTTCAGCTTTCTTTCTTGATCTTCAGCTACAACCTCCAAAACAGGACCAACAATTAATGCAATATTTGAGATTTAAAATATCATAAAATAACGCTCAAACATATTTCACTATGAATAGAAATTAAATTAAATAATATCAATTATAATCCAACATTTTTATTCACATTCTAGCAATTTAATCTAATAATAGGGTATTTAGAGTGCACTTTTGCGCACTCATCAGGTCCCCTCACCATGGGGTTTCATCTCTCATTCCCAAAGGTTGGTTTTACAGCGAGTTCATGGGGTTGGGTTTTAAAACCCATACCTGCAACTCTCATTTTTAGGGTCTTCCTTTAGTCTTCTTGGTCGCGGTCTAGTGTTTTTAAAACACCTTGAGGGTCTAGATGAGGTTCCAATAAATGAAACTTGGTTTGGCTAGCATTGGTTCAGACCTGCTCCTTGAAGGTTCATTCATGGAAGTTTTTACGTACGGCTTGGGTTTTGGTTATTTTTAAGGTCCATTCTTCATGCCTTCATTCAAAATAACCAGTTTTAATACCATGTATGTAACAAAACTTCAAAAATAGCTTATAGACATGCCTATATTTATAGAGAGAGAAATATGATGTTTTGTGGGTTTACCTCAAAAATGGTATTCCTTCCTTCTTCTTGTTGTTTTTCTTCCTCCTTTATTTTCTGAATTCTACCTCTGAGGACCAAAACTTCCTTCAGCTTCTATTTCTTCCTCAAACACATGCTTGTGCATGTATATACATATATAGACAACAATATTGCCGCCTCCTCTCTCTCTCTCCCTTCTCTCTCTCTATGACCTCACCTTTCTGCCCCATTTAATTTTTTTCCTTTCATCTCTAAATTTACATTGAATGCATTGTGATATTTTGGGTTGATATTTTGTAAATTATATATATATATATATATATGTGTGTGTGTGTGTGACAGCACACAAACACACACTTTCACCTTCAGTGTGTGTTGCTGACACACCCCCACCTTTCACAATTTACACTCACACATACATACTTTTGTATTTATTTTTGTATTAACATATATATGTATATAGGTGTATATATATATATATCTATATATGTATATATATATATATCTATGTATTTGTTCATGTGTATATATATATATATACATATAATCTTTCATGTATATATATATTTTTGACACATAACATAATCATGAAATTAGAAATATACATTTTTTTATATTTCTCGACCATCGGCCTCCTCGTAGTTAATTTTTTAGATTACTATCTATCACCTCGAAGTGCGTGTCACATTATCCGATATTTCGGGTTAGGGTGTTACAACCACAATTGTTACCCCATAGTTTTTTTTTCAATTTTGTTGCTTTGGTGGTCCTATAATCATGGTTCCAAAAATTGTACAATGAATTAGTACCCATTTTAGTCTCAAACATGGTTATGCAATGCTTTAAGTTCCTTTGAACTTAGTCTATTTAGTTAAGCGTTTTTAATTACCCATTTTAGGGTTTCAACTTAGGCTATTATATTCCTTAAATGAGCTTAGTAACATTCAGAATCATCTTTTAAGTCATTTGGACTTCATTCGTTATTAGTTAAGCACTTATTTAACCTTTAGGGCAAAATGGTAATTTTGTCATTCTTGCCCCGGACCATATCTTGGTCCTTAGAACATTTTCGATAGCTTATATATAAAGTTCTAATTCTTTCGAGCTTTATTAGGTATCTGCTTTTGGTCATCGGGACACATCAGTCATTTCTCATTTTATACTTTGACTGTTCCGAAGTCTTATTCAGCCCTTTAATTTACATCATTATACTTATGAAAATTAATCGTGGCAGATTGGCCCTTATCTTTAATTTGTAGTTTCTATTCTCAGGGGTATTTCGATCATTTTACGTTTTGTGAAATTCTGACCCCGATTCGTCATTTAATCATGTGTACAGTTTCACTAGTATCTGGGCTTCTATCGGTATCAATTTCGTCCCATTTGGACTTCATTTGGACTTCGTATAGCATCGCATAGCTAAATTTTTCGGGACCTCGGTTCATAAAATGGACCTCACTATTAGGTCCAGAATGTCCGACATAGTTAAATTGGACTATCTTTTATGTTTAATTTGCCCTAGGTATCATTAGGGCAATATAGTCATTTACCATTTACGTGTCTATATTTTTTGGGGCTTGATTTCACAAATTGGACTCCACCGTTGAGTCGAGAATGCTTGAAATAGTAAAAATACACTATTTATTCACTTTATTTCTAATTTTTAAGTCATTTAATAGTTAAAACATCCTATCAATATGTCACAAAACATGGAAATGACAGCCTTAATATAATTGCAAATAATCTTCATACTATCAATATGTCACAAAACATGGAAATGATGAAACAAAAGGGATTTGAGAGGAGAAAAATTAGAGTGAACAGAGGAGAAATTTAGTAGCACACCGACCCATATATTCTTATAAAGCCATGCTAAAAATTAATGGCACTAATTGAATTTCCATCCCAAATTTAAGATGAATTTTTTTTTTTTTTGGAAGAAATTATGAATAAAATTTAAAAATTTGAAATTAATAATCGGATTCAAGCCGAACTCAATTTCAATAATAATTTTTAATTCAGACCAGACTTGAGTTGAATTGTTCGAGTTCAAGATCGAGCTTGAGTTGACTATTGAACTGAATTTGGACATGACTTAATCCAAACCCGATTCGTCTTGCACCCCTAAGAATCACATAGCCCCTTCTCTCTACAAATTCTCTCTCTCCCTCCCTCTCTCTCTCTCTCTCTCTCTCTCTCTCTCAAACACAACAAAAATTCAAGCAAAAGATATTTGCTCCGGTATTGGGATCCTTTTCTCCATGGCCCAACATTCAATTCACTTGAAAACTTGAGCAATGTACCATTGCTCTGTTGTAAGTGATATAAAGAATCATTGATAATGTACTTCACTAAAATTTATAGATACCATTGTGTTTTTTAAAGATTTTTTTAATTTTTTAAATTTAAAAATAAATTTAAAGTAAATAACTTATTTCTATTAGATATTTTCTTCTCCACCTATTAGTTGTTGAGTCACACATAGATGGGATGTCATCCCAACAATTTAAGTTCATCAACAGCCTTGATCAGACAGTTTATAAGCCCGGTTGTTCATAAATAGCCTGTGTAAAGGTTTCTCACACGGTAATTGCAACAAGATTGGACTTAAATGGACTAGACCACCAGTCTTTACTGGCACACCTATATGTTCTTAAAAAGCCATGCTAAAAAATTCATGGCAAGAGTTGGAAAAAAAATTCAAATAAACCGTTAAATTAGTTAATCAAATTCAAATACACATATGAAGACATAAAAAATGTCCATAGAAATCCATGGTTCACGGTAACAACCTGTGAAGTGAAGGATGGCCAAAACAAAATGATTAGCTACAGCTTGTAATCCTTAGCTGAAAGAGGCAATGGAAGACTAGGAAGCATCATGCCTAATTTTTTCAAGGAATTATGTATTACCATGGATGCAAACATAAGTGATGTATTTTTTAACCATCACACATGCAACTCACATAACACAATTCGACACAAAAATTATAGTCCACTCATTGGAAAAATAATAATTTTCTAACCAGTTCACAACAAAAAGAATATAAGATCGAAGAAGAATTACATGCTCAATCAACACAAAGGGGTTTGATTTCCAATTCACAAAACATAACCTAAAAAATAAGAATCTTTCAATATTTGAATGAAAAAATCATAGAATATGACAATAAGAATCATATAAAAGCTATCACATGCTCAATCTTAAATCAAATGGAGTTCATTTCTAACTCACAATCCATAATCCAAAAAACTTAAATAAAACGAACCTTGTTATATCAATTCTTCACGAGATCGATCAATTCTTCACGGCAACTCGAAAAATAGTATCAGATCAGCGAGAGAGAGAGGGAGAGAATAGTGCGCGGCGCAGAGAGGGAGCGACAGTTCAGTTTATCAAAAGACTTATTAGCGACGCACAATGCGCGTTGCTAATAGGTCACTGCACGTCGCTAACGTTTAGTGAGACGACATCATTTCACATACACTAACTATCAGCGACGCCCACATGTGCATGGCTAAATGATTTAACTATTATCAACGCACATGTGTGTCGCTAATGGACAAAGGAGCGTTGCTAATAGGTTCCCGCCTATTTTTCTACGCGTGAAACCCCTTTTGTTGCTTTTTCGCGACACACGTTGTGTGCGTCGCAAAAAAACAGTATTAGCGATGCTTAACGGGGCGTCGCAAATAATGTGCGTTGCAAAAACACCTATTTTTTATAGTGCACGTAAGTTGAGGTAGACCGGGTCAAGTAATGTAATTCCAGTTGTAATCGAACATGAGTTCCGAATGAAATAGAATAATTCCAATTATGTCCAAAAAGTCAAATAATAATACCGAGATTAGACCAAGCCATGATTATAGTACCAGAAGTAATCTAAGACCAACACAGACTAAGAATAATATATCCCAAAATATATCGAACTATCACGAATGAGTAGTATACGGTAAATGGGTATGAATACTGAGGTAAATAGTAGAAGCTATGATCTAAGGGAATTATGAGATTAGGACAAGCCAAGTACGAGCAAACCGAGCTGATAAATATAATATCAAAATAGACCCGAGCTATTATAGTAAGTTATGTACAGTATGGGCACGCAGTTCGAGATAAATAGTGAGACTCACAAATTTAGTGACATACGATATTCAAACGTACAATAAGTGAATTACAAGCAACCTCGAGTACCCCAAGACTATCGTACAAGAAATCCCGATAGTACGAAAGTACGTGCCTACGTGATTATAGATACACATACACACACACACATATATATATGTGAATGTATAAGTATGTATATATATATATATATACTTATACATGTACATATACACATATTCATACACACACACTACTCTATATATACTTATAGGTATATATATTAATATACATATATATATATACTAGTATTAAGAAAATATATATATAAATATAGATATAAAAAAAATTGAATTGGTATACATATATGAATCAATGTGTGTGTGTGTGAATAGGAAGCTACTGTATGTTGAAGGAGTGTCAGTAGAAGTTGTGTGTGAGAGAGAAAGTGTGTTAGTGTGTGTGAGGTGTATTATATATTATATATATACCAAATATCTCATATAAGTTAGAAAGAAAAGAAACAGCCGAATTTAATAGAAAAAGAGAGTCAAAGAAATCAGCAGAAGAGAGAAAAAAATGGAGAAACTGAGAGAGAGAGAGAGAGAGAGAAAGAGAGAGAGAGAGGTGCACTTGCTTGCTCTATATATCCATACATATACTAAGATAAAATGGAAAGAGAAAAATAGAAAAAATGGGAAACAAAAGGAGAAGCTGAGAGTGTTGAAGAGTTAAAGAAATTAGACGTAGAATGAAATTAGAAGGACAGAAAATACTGCGACAAAAAAGGTGAGTATTTTCAGAAATTAGCATTCTGGTTTTTGAAATTTTGAGTATGATGCATGCTAGAAACTATAGGGACATGTAGCTGAATTTAAAAGGAAATTAATGCAAGAAGAATGAAAGAAAATGGTTAAGAAATGAAAGAAATAAACCTAGTTATAGGTTTTTATGAATAATCAGCAAGTTGCGATTATAGGCATTTAACTTAGTTTTTATGATGAGGAACGAATCCTCTTGAGTGTAGAACTTGATTAAAAGAGGAAATGAGAGAATATAGTAGGAAATAGAACATGAACTAAGGATAAATTTAGTTGGCCGGAGTGTCACTGAAGCCGCGGTTTCTCTTGAATTCGTGGGGATCAAGTGATCTAATTGAAAAACCAACCTTAAATATGAAGAACCCATTGAAAGTGAAAGAAAAACATGTGGGAATCATGCAAAAATATGACCGAAACAGTCTGCCGTTGTCGGAAAAGACCACCGGCGTATCGCCGAAGAAGACGACATTGTTGTCTTGGGTCGGGTGGGCCACGGCTTGGGTTCGAGTCAAACCCGCCCAACCGCAACCTAGGGTATACAAAACGGCGCAGTATTTGGTTAAGTTAAAAGTTTTTAAAATTAAATTGGGAGTGTTTGGTTAGGAGGTTAAGAAATTAAAATTGGAAATTTACTAGGGATGGGGATATCCTATTCAGTTTTATACATTAACCACTTTTTGGTTAACTTAATTGAGGATAGCAGAAATTTGAAATTTAGATTAACCCAAGAATTTAAGAAATTATAAAAAGACTCTAGTTTTATGGTTATTACGAAATGACCCTAGAATAAAATATTAATTATGTCACACCCCGGATTTCCACGAACCCGGGGGTGAGCGGAACGGAAAATTAAAAGGAATAAGTACTGACAATTAAATAAATCCAATTAAAGCCTCACATGGTTGACATATAACAAGGAGTGTCTTATAATTTGCCCAAAATGGATCCCTACTTGGCCCCATGAGATAGCCCAAAAGTTCCTCAATTTGGCCCCAAAAAGTAAGGTCAAATGTGGTCTAAAATGGCCTTGAAACGTGGCCCAAAAATGTTCCAAAGGTTTCCCAATTTGGGCCACAATCATGCCTCAACATAGCTTAAAAAGTGTTCTAAAAATAGGTCAAAAAGTGGCCAAAAGATAGCTCAAAAGGTGGCCGAAAGAAGACGGGACAGCAGGTGGGACAGCAGGGCAACAGGCCAAGGCAGGCAGGCACGCACGCGCAGGGGGGTGCACTGCGCGCGCGCAGGCAGCGCACGGGGCGCGGCGCAGGCGCTGTCACGCCCCGAATTCCCGACCGAACCCGGGGACGCGACTGAAGGAAACAAAAGAAGAAAATGAATAGACGAGTAAATAAATAAATAAATATTTGACGAATTTTTTTTTTTTTTTTTTTTTTTTTAGATAAATAAATGAATACCGATTTAACTAATATAGATACAACCCTATTCCACTAACATAACGCTACATCCATATATCTCTGTCAATACACATACATTCCCGGTTTATAAAAATTTCGGCAGAACCTCCTTTGTTTTTCGAACCTTTTTCCCCCTGATAAACACAATACATCATATATCATCATATAAATATAAATACATCACAATCCATCCTCACTCGATGGCCACAACCTTATCAAAGTTAAATATACATCGCTTAACTATACAATCAAAATTATACAACTATGATACAACATCTATGTCATTGGGCTTAAGCCCGTACATCACAAAACATGCCTCTCGGGCCAAATGTCCATCTACAATCAAGTCTCCTCCATTCAGCTAAACTTCCCCAAGCCTCAGGTGTCGGGAATATCATCTGAAATATGGTTCCCACGAATGGGTCAGCGCCAACATGCTGGTATGATACAATACTAATGCAAGGAACAAAATGTAAGGCGTGGCATGTGCAAGTGTACATTTATCTCTATATGCCTTCTGAATCATCTATGCATGGCGATAGTAACAATCCACATGCCTTCCACATCATCTATGCAATATAACGACAATAATCTGCATGCTTTCCAAATCATGCATACCACGTAATGGTAATGAATCCATATGCCATCCAATTGTCCATGCAATGTAATGACAATGCACATGAACCACCCACACAACTCTATGCCACATGACAATGCATATGAAATACTCACACAACTCTATGCCACATGACAATGCATATGAAATACTCACACAACTCTATGCCACATCCATGTCCACTCTATGCATGTCATGTCAACCCCATGCATGTCATGTCACACCCATGTCTCGTTTACGGGTACTCCCCGATGGCTACGGAGTACCAATGCAATGGCCAATTTTGGGTTTTTCACCACAGGATCTACACCCTCATAATGCACCAGCACCTCGTGCTGACCCACACTATGCTTTCAAGGAATCACACAATGCCAATATGCCATGATTTCATCATGCAATAATACAGTTCAAATGAAACATCACTTTCATAAGCATATGCAACATGCTTTACATAATGTATTACATTTAAAATTAAATCACAAGACTTCATCCACAATCCACGTGTCATACTCAATCAATCTCAACACTTACGCAAACCCACGTGTCACAATATCAATAAACCGTTTAAAACATAAATCACATATGATAATAACTCAAGAAGTAAATCACAACTCCCAAATAATCATAAAGAACATGGAAACATATAAGCAATCCACTCAAGGAAGCAATCATTCCTATGTGATCTTCTATCAGCAGACAAGCACAAAAAAGCATTCAAGCAATATGCACATCAATCCTAATTTAATTCTATTCCTTACTTAGTAAAGTACCATACCTGACTAGGGCATGTCTCAACCCTAGAAAGATGTGTCCACTACGTAGTCTCTGTACTGTATCTGACTGGAAGGTCTAGACAGCCTCCTCTTTGTCCCTCGACGTTCCTAAAATCAAGCAACATAACTCAGTTTATTTTTACTTGAATTTATGCTATTCATCAAATTTTATGTCTTTTTATGATTGGTATTTCTTCCATTCAATTAACTTCTACTATTGAATTCGGAACGCCGAACAAAGTCAGCTTAGGCTTTCGTGGGATTCAATTTGGACGTTCGTACCAAAAAGGCAAAACGGTCATTTTGCACCTTTTCGGGTCTTTTCATTTCTCGGGACCCCGTCTTGTAAAACGGACCTCACCATTGATCTTAATAGGCCCGAGACATAAATAAAACACTATTTATTCACTTAATTTGGGTCTCAGTCAATTCACCATTATCTGATTTAGTTAACTAATTATATAATGGTTAATAAAGATTTCACCAAATCAATATTTGTATTTACCTATAGATATGTCCCTTGATAAAGTGTATTACAATTAAAGATCAGTCCCTAACATAGCTGTTGTCCAGAATTTTCCTCATCAAATTTTTTTCATCCAATAGTTGGGACTCTATTCAATTTAAAATCTGAACTACACTCAACATCGGAACTATATTAAATTTAATAACAGAATTTCATTTAAATAAAAAGGTTGTTCCATATCCAAGTTAATAGTTAAATTCTATTCTAATTCAATGGCGCATTCCAGCAACCGCACCAGTCTCACTTAATTTCTCATTTTCCCAACAGCTGATTACTTTTGTGACTAAATTATAATTTCTAAGAGAGATTAAAAATTCAAAGAATCAGATATATATATACCTGCCTCTGATTGGTTAAGGCGTTAGAGAGGAAGAAGATCAAGAAATCTTGAGCTTCAGTCGCTCAACAGCTGCTCTGCTCCACACTTCAGCAACCTGGAGCTGTTCCTTGCACCCCAAAAAATCTGATTTATACAGCTGTATTTAACCAGCTTGCGCAGCCCTCAAGCGATTACACAGAGGTCTATCGAGGTGCCTCGGCAGATCCAAATCAGCGACCGAGCACTGAACCCGAGATCCCACCTTCATGTCGAGCTCATCACGTTTTTCTCACTGCACCACTATACAATATACACAGACACATAAATCACCAAGCCATAACAAAATCCTCCGCCCAAACAAAGAGACCCAACACCCACACAACGTGCCATCATCGCAAACTGTTAGTGGCGCAAGCAATTGAGATCGTCTGGCAGCAAACCCAATTTCAAATTTGAATTTCCAATCTCAGTTATAAACAAATTTACCGCTTCAGATCTGGGATCTAATCCTGTGCGAATTCTTCCAATCTCTTCTATCTTAATCTCTATGCCAAGGCCGTTTGAATGTGAATCCTCGTTGGGGTTCCAATCGTGGCCAACTGATACGGAGCAGTTGCCGTGGTCATCCCAAATGTAGTCTTAGTAGAGCACGAAGTTGTCAGTGGAGCACCGAACGGACATGGGATCGGAGCTGCGGTTGTCGCCAAACTCGTCGGCGCAGTAATGGCCGAACACAATGGATCAGTCACAACAGACCTGTCCCCACGCTCTCCCTCCTCCATACAGCCCCACGATGACGGCGCCGCTTGTTCTCTCTCCTTGCCAACTCAGTGGCTGCTCATCGCCCTTCACCAGCGACGCCTCCACCGTATCCACCGACATGCTGTTCGCACTAGCACTCTCTCTTTCCCGACTTTCTGTTAGAGTTTCGATCTCCCCAAGACAACCGATCAAATCGTTCGAAAATCAGTGACAAGCCGACTACGGAAAGGGCCACGATCGTCGGACTGAAAATCGAGTTCGAAGACATCAAGATTCGCAGACGAACTCACCGACAGATCGATCGCCCTCGCCATCGTCCCTCCGTCGCGACCACCGCCGCGTCGGCTTCTTCCCTTTCTTTCTTTCCCTTTCCCCCTTTCTCTCTTTTCTTCTTTCTTTCTTCTCTTTTCTTCCTTCTTCTCTCCGTTTCTCACGCGACCAGTTTCCTCCCCTGTTTTCACCGACTTCCCCTCTCATTCTTGCGGCTTCTCTTTTAGTTTCCCTCTTCACTCAAACACACACCACACAATATATGTCCCTCCCAAGGCTGCCGACACTCCCCTTTTTATTATTATTAATTTTTTTTTTTTTTTTTTTTAACTTGAGACATATATATACATATATACCTTTTATTTTACTAAATCATTTTACTTCATTTTCTTATTTATTGTCCCATTATTTTATTCCCTATATTTTATTTTATTTTATTTTTTCAAATCTCTACAGGCGCGCTCGGGCGCGCGGGCGGCAGGGCGCGCGGACGGTGGCTGGGCGACAGGGCTTGGTGCAGTCTGATTTTCTGATTTTTTTCAGAATTACTGTTCCGGACAGAGAGCAAATTTCTCTGTCCAGCAGTCTAATTTTCTCTATTTGTTGCTCCAAATTTTTCCATTTTTCCAAGTTCTTTCCAAGTCTTTTAAACCTCTTTTTCACTCATTTTTCAGCCTATTTTTCCCTAAGCTTTTTAAGCTATTTCCTACCCATTTCAGCCCACTTTTTCCCTAATCTCTAGCCCCCAATTTTGATACTTTTCTCACCCATTCCAAGGCTGTCTCATACACTTATCAATTGTTAATCTTTCCAAAATTTTGGGCATAGTTTCCTTTGTTTTTTTTTTTTCCAAGTTATTTCCTTCACCTAATAGTCACAAAATATAGATGTAAAATTTCATAAACATCCACCCTCACTCAGTGGCCACAACTTCCATCAATTCATATACATTCGTCTAAGATGCATTTAAATGAAATATTAAGCATTTACTTGGGTCTCAACCTATACAATTTACAATGGCCCAAGGCCAAAAGTTTACATCTTCTTCCAAGTATAAAACAAAATAAGTACATGTCCAAAACTAAATACAACTAGTTGGGCTTATGCCCATACATTCCAAAAAAATGCCCCAAGGGACAAATCTCCAAAGAAGTCTGTGTCCTCCCGTCCTTCAAGACTTGCACAAGTCTCAAGTCTCCGGGGTCTCATCTGAAATGGTATCCCACGAATGGGTCAGCTCAACTGCTGGTATGATCACGAGCTAATGCTAGAAACAAATCTAGGACGTGGCATGTGCAAGTGTGCATTTATAAACCATGCATTTCCCTTCCCAATGATCAATGCAATGCAAGGCATCATGTATGACACACACATGCAAACTCTATGTCACACCCATGTCTCATGATACGGTCATTCCCCGCTGGCATGAGTACCGCCCAGTATGTCTCCTTTTCGGTGCGCCCCCGATGGAATGGAGTACCAACGGCCGAAATTTTGGGTTTTTCACCACAGGATCTACACTCTCATAGTGTCCGGCACCATGTGCCACCCACACCATGTTTCCAAAGAATAATCTTATGCCAAGATGCCATGATTTCATCATGCAAATTCAATGAGTCATTTCATTAAACATATGGTGTGACCCTTTTCAAGTCATGCATTCCACCCCACAAAATGCATAATTTTACACTTTCAAAACATCATTTACATGCATATACTATGGCTACACACATCAAGATACATTCAAACTACAAAAACCACTATACTAGCAATTCACAAAGGTCATGCTAAACTTTTCACAAATTACTAAAATTTCATAAAGCTTCCCCATCTCAACCGATAACATTTTCTTCATGACATTAAGTAATTTTTCAACATAAATACACATCAAAACATAGTAATCTAACACATAGACAAGCCATATGTTATTCATAATGATAAAACGTCAATTAAATCAAAGGAAATAAAAATCCCCAAATTTCTAACTCTAGGTTCTTCAAAATAACACCACTTAAATAACTTCCTAACCACAAATACATCTCTAAGCAGCTCAAATAACCCATAGAAAAGTAGGAAAAGCTAGATCTATTTCTAGTTTAGCAAGAAACCATACTTAAATCAGTTTTTCTTAAACTGAGAAGGAAGTACTTGCTGTATGGAAAAACTGTTTGGTGATTATCTAGTACTCGTTGAGCTGAACACTTTCTCAGAAGGAAGTTCGGCCAAATTCCTCCTCAAAATGTGTGTTCCGGCAGCTTGAAAATATGGGTTTTTAGGGCTTTTCTCTCCCTCTCTCTATATGGACGAGATCTCTGATATTTCTGAATGCATATCTCATAAGGATGAAGTATCTGAGCTGTATTTATAGTGGGGAATCAAAGGGGCAAGGGCAAATGACCATTTTGCCCTTAATGAGGCCGTAACCCCGTTACTCTACAGCTCATTCCTAAATGCTTCAAATTGAAATTCTGTTTTAACCAATGTTCATAAAATTATTTTAAATGAAAATTATTAGAAGGAAACATTTCCATTTGAGGTCGGCTTAGACCCGTTCCACCCGGGTCACCCGAATACCCTTTTTGTCCAATTTCGGAAACCATTTCTGTTTCAGCTGATTTTCGTACAGCGGATACTTCACATTATTCTAAGTACTTTACTCTTCTATGACACACTCTAAATATGTCTCTAAATAGGTCATTCGGTGAAAACAATGTAGAAAGGCACTTTACCGATAAAACTAACAAAATTTATAAACTATGCATGCAAAGTGTTCTACCTCAAAAACGAAAAATTTACCCTCATTTTTCGGATCTCTACATCCTTCCCCCCTTAAAGAAATTTCGTCCCGAAATTTAGAAATGTACCTCTAGTAGTGAACAACTCGGGGTATCTAGCACAGACTTCAGCCTCACGCTCCCAAGTCGCTTCCTCGACCCCATGATGGCTCCAAAGGACCTTGACCAAAGGAATGGTCTTGCCTCGCAAAACCTGGTCCCTCGAGTCCAATATCTGGACGGGTCGCTCATCCTAGGAAACGTCACCCTCCACTTGAAGATCTACCCAATCAAGTACATGTGAAGGGTCAGGCTCGTACTTCCTCAACATCGACACATGGAAGACATTATGAACCCCTGATAGCTGCGGCGATAATGCCAGTTCATAGGCTACCTCACCCACCTTCTTAAGAATCTCAAATGGGCCTATAAACCGCGGCGATAGCTTTCCGCTACGCCCAAATCTCCTCAACCCTCGCCGTGGAGCTACCCTGAGGAATACATGCCCTCCAACGTCAAATGATAGTGGTCGGCGTCTCCTATCAGCATAGCTTTTCTGGCTACTCTGAGCTGTCAAAAACCACTGCCGTATCACCTGTATCTTCTCCGTGGTCTCACGGACTATATCAGGTCCCAAGGCAGCTGTCTCCCCTGCCTCAGTCCAACACACTGGTGAACGACATGGTCTGCCATATAAAGCCTCAAAAGGTGCCATCTCTATGTTGGACTGGTAGCTGTTATTGTAGGCAAACTCCACCAAAGCAAGGTGGTCCTCCCAGCTACCCCGAAAATCCATGACACATGCCCTAAGCATATCCTCTAGAATCTGAATAGTACGCTCTGATTGTCCATCTGTCTGAGGGTGAAAAGCAGTACTAAACAGTAGCTGAGTCCCCAATGCAGTTTGAAGACTCTGCCAAAACCAGGCGGTGAAACGTGGGTCTCTATCTGAAACAATGGACACAGAAATGCCGTGTAGTCGTACTATCTCTCGGACATACAATCTACTAAGGCCATCTGATGAGTCGGTCGCTCTAATCGGTAGGAAATGTGCGGACTTCGTCAATCTGTCCACAATAACCCAAATAGCATCGTGACCCCTGGCGACTTCAGAAGACCCATCACAAAATCCATGGTGACATACTCCCACTTCCACTCGGCCACTGGCAATGGCTGTAGCAAACCTCCAGGCCTCTGATGCTCAGCCTTCACCTGCTGGCATGTGAGACATCTAGACACATACTGTACCACATCTCTCTTCATCCCTGTCCACCAATACTGGCGACGTAAGTCATGGTACATCTTCGTGCCCCCGGGGTGCACCGCTAGGCGTGAATGATGGAAGTCCCTAAGAATATCTGCTCGGCGAGACTCTGGGACAAATACTCTACCCATGTACCTCAGGCTAAGATCAGGATGGACTGTCCATCCCTCAAAACCCTCGGCACTAGTAACCCGTGCTCTAATCTGCTCCGCCTCAGTGTCCTGTAACTGTGCCTCTATAACTCTGCTCAATAACGTAGGCTGTGCACATAAACTGAACAATGTGGCGTGTCCCTCAATCTCGGCGAGGTCTAAGTCAAACTCACCAATGACCCCCATCATCTCCCACTCTCTAATGGCAATACTAGCTACGGTGCTCCTCGGTCTCCTACTGAGTGCATCAGCTACGACATTGGCCTTCCCAGGATGATACTGAAGGTCAAAGTCATAGTCTTCCATGTACTCCATCCACCTCCTCTGCCGTAGGTTCAGATCCTTCTGCGTGAAAATATACATGAGGCTCTTGTGATCAGAGAAGACCTCGAACCTCTCCCCATATAGATAGTGTCGCCAACTCTTTAGTGCAAAAATGACGGCAGCTAACTCTAGATCATGTGTGGGGTAGTTCTGATCATGGCTCTTCAGCTGGCGAGAACCATAGGCTACTACTCGGCCATCCTGCATCAGTACACAACCCAATCCCTCTCGGGAAGCGTCACAATACACGATGTAGCCAAGACCTCCCTGGGGTATAATCAGGATAGGTGCTGAAGTCAACCTCCTCTTCAGCTCCTGAAATGACTGCTCACAATTGTCCGTCCACTCGAATCTAACGCCCTTGCGTGTCAGACGCGTCATAGGTGCAGCCAGGCTAGAAAATCCCTCTACAAAGCGGCGGTAGTACCCGGCTAATCCCAAGAAGCTCCGAATCTCAAATACATTCTTCGGCCTCTCCCAGCTCATCACGGAGTCAATCTTGGAAGGGTCTACAGATACTCCACTGCCCGACACAACGTGTCCCAGAAACTGCACCTCTTGAAGCCAAAACTCGCACTTTGAGAACTTGGCAAACAAGCGATGCTCCCTCAGAATCTGCAATACAGTCCGTAGGTGGAAAGCATGCTCGTCCTCAGAAGGTGAGTAGATCAAGATGTCATCAACAAACACCACAACAAACTGGTCCAAGTAAGGACTAAAGATGCGATGCATCAAGTCCATAAATGTTGTCGGGGCGTTCGTCACGCCGAATGGCATAATCACAAACTCATAGTGGCCATAGCGAGTGCGGAAGGCTGTCTTTGCTATATCCTCCTCCCGTACTCTCAGCTGGTGATATCCGGATCTAAGATCAATCTTCGAGAAGCATCTCGAACCCCTAAGCTGATCAAATAAATCATCTATCCTCGGCAAAGGGTACTTATTCTTGATCGTGACCCGGTTCAGCCTCCTATAGTCCACACATAACCGCAATGTACCATCCTTCTTCTTCGCGAATAGTGCTGAAGCACCCCACGGAGAAGTGCTAGGACGGATAAAACCCTTACCCTATAAATCGGTCAACTGCTCCTTCAGCTCCCTCAACTCAGCTGGAGCCATACGGTAAGGTGGAATGGAAATGGGTGTGGTGCCTGGGATGAGCTCTATGGTAAACTCTATCTCTCGCCTCGGTGGTAGACTAGTCAAATCATCCTGGAAGACATCCAAAAACTCATCCACTATAGGCGGTAATACCCTCTCCGTAGTTCCACTATCATCAGCTATCAAACTAGCCAGCAGATAACTGTAACCTCCCCAGTTCTTCGAGTCATATAGGGGTGGTACCAGAAAATCTCCCCGATCCCCAGTAAAGTAAAAACAATCTCCCTCAGGGGTACATACAGTCACTCTACCCCTGTAACAGTCTATGCTAGCTCGGAATGCAAATAACCAGTCCATCCCCAATATAATGTCAAAGCCAGTCATGTCAAGTAAAATAAAGTCAAAGGAAAGGGTGCGGCCAGCTATCTCAATAGAGCAATCTCTACAGATCCTCGTCAGGGTCACACTGCCCCCAACTGGGGTATCGACATGCAACGGCGGATCTAACCGGTCTATGTGCAACCCCAAAGTCATAGCAAGCATGGTGGATATAAATGAATGTGATGCACCCGAATCAATGAGTACACTTGCCCATGAACTGAATACTAGGAATGTACCTCTAACCACTGATGGTCCCGAAGTAGATGCCTCTGGTGTAGCCACAGCATACACACGGCCCTGTGTAGTCTGGCCCTGTCCACCCCCTTCCCTCGTTCCCTGCTGTCCTCCTCCTCCCCTCGGTCCGGGAGGTCTAACACTCTAGGCGGATGGTGCGGGCTGGGGGTATGGCACTGGAGGTCTATAGGTCAACTGAGGCTGTGGTGGTGGCACCTGAGTGTGCTGATAGTACTGCTGTCTGGGTGGACCCTGGGATGTCTGCCCTTGAGGACAGTTGGCCCTAACATGGCCTGGTTGATGACAAGTATAACAAAGCTGAGGAGCCCTCCACTCCTGACTCGGTACTGGGGGTAGAAATGATCCCTGACTGGATCCAGTCCCCTGTGCCTGGCTGTGGTCTCTCTGAGGGCAATCGGCCCTCCTGTGGCCAGGCTGTCCACACCGATAACATGAAACTAGCCTCTGGGATGCCCCTCCTCTAGAAGCAGTAGGTGTAGTAGGTCGAGGTGCTGTAAACTGAATGGGTCCCTGAGGTGTCTGTGCAGAAGAGGCACTAGCTCGCTGCTTCTTCGATGGCCTTCCCTCGGTATAAGTCTGGGTGGGTACAGGGGTCTGTGCTGATGCTGTCCTGCTCTGGGTCCTGGCCTCTCTAATCCCCCTAATGTCAGCTAGCTCTCTCTCTACTCTACTAGCCCTGATCATTGCATCCTCGTAGGTATCTATAATGTGACTTGCCATACTAGTCCTAATAGAGGTCTTCAGCCCCTTGAGAAAATAGAAAATCCTTAGTGGCTCATTTCCAGTGATATATGGGGCAAATCTCCCCAAGGCCGTAAAGCGGGACTCGTACTCAGTCACTGTCAAGTCCCTTTGAATAAATGTCATAAACTCCTCTCTAAATCTGACTCTAGCCGCCTCAGGAAAATAGTGGTCATTGAACATGGCCACAAACCCATTCCATCCCCCACCAAATCGGTCAATCCGGTCTGCAGCTGTTTGCCACCACTGGCTGGCTAAGTCCGTAAGCTGAAATGTAGCGCATCTAATCCGCAGGTGTGGCTCCACTATCCCCTGCGAATCCAAAATCTGAGTGATCTGTCTCAGCCACTCCTCAGCAACTAACGGGTCAGGATGCCCGGCAAATGTGGGTGGCCTCATCCTCTAGAACACCTTCATCAGAAAGGTGTCCCGTGTCTCTCCCTCAGTAGGTCTCACCCCCTGAATAGCATGGAGGCACTCCTGGAACATGGTTGCCATATCTCTAGCACTAACAGTTTGCTCGACCTCCTCTGCTAGGGCTGGGGTAGGAGCAGGAGCAAGAGTAGGAGCAGGAACAGGTATAGGATCAGGTGCAGGAACGGGCATAGGGGCAGGTGGAGGAGCAACAGTCTCCTCGGCAATGCTATGCGCAGGGGCGGCAGCTCTGGGCCTGCCACGCCGAGGTGGGGCAGCCGCTCTAGGTCTACCTCGTCTAGAGGGTCCAGCTCTCGTGGGAGCTTTCTTTGGTGGCATATCTCTACAAGTCCAAGAAACTAAATTAATACTTCTTGATTACGCCCAAAGAATAACGCGGTAGTTGTAGTGTAGCTCTGGGGTGTCGATTCCACAGGGAGACTAAATTAAAAGAATAATAAATAGAATTTCTGAAACTACAGAAAGTATTAAACGGTTAACGAGAAAATAAAAATATATAAAAATGATCTGTGAATGAAAATTAAGAATTAAACAAATTGAGTAATGGAAGAAAATATTCAAAATTAACGAACAGTGGAGTGTCGGGAATCCCTTGCACATATATGGTATTTCAATTATTTTTAATTCACAGATAACTCAATTGAAAAATTAAATTCTAAAAATTTCAATCGGAAGATTTAAAATTATGCATTAAAATTAGACTGAAAATAACCCTTTGAAAAATCATTCAACACTTTTAAATCTCTCAAATTAATATTCACATTGAAAAAACCCAACGACGACAATATACCGAATGAGCAATATTGCAGCAAAGAATTGAATCAATATAAATATTTAATTGTTCCAAAAATAATCAAAACATTAATCCACTCAATAGAAAAGCATGACTGAATCTATAAACGGATTAAAACCTTTAATTATTCGGACAATAAAATCTAACAATAATTTATGAATGATCAACGAAGAATTTAACAAATTAAAACCATGTACAGGAATCAAAATAAATTAAAATAACCATCTATGGTGCAAAGTAATCCCTAACCCCACTTGAAAATTTAGTTACCCATGTACAGGACGGGTAACATAAACCTCACGGAGAAATAATCTGCCATAGATTATCTGCAACTGATATGCTCTACACTGTTCAGTCCTGCACAACCGCAGCTCTCCCCTTTGTTTTCTGCTGCCGCACTGTTCCGAAAAAATTCCCTCTTCACAGCCGCCGTCGACTCTGTATTTTTTATTCCTCCCCCCTCGCCGAACTCCTATTCTCCCCTTTTAAATCAAAATCTTCCTCTTTTAAATCAGCCCCTGTTCAACGCCCTAAAGCCTTGTAAAACCCAGACGTCTCACCTTCATTCAGCCCACCGCACAACTGGATTACTTCACTTGCTGGCCCACATGCATAGACCAAACCAAAGCCCCTGGGCTCAATCCTTGGTCAGCCGTCTTCAGCGCCTGCACCCATCAGCGCCTGCCCTCACCCTCACGCAATGAACACTTGCCTTGCAAAACCCAAGCCGCATAGTAGCGCCAAGCCTGCTGGCTTTTTAACCTTGTTGTATCTTGCGACGTGCAGCGGCTGGCAACTCCATCACATGGGCCCACCTGCTTTACTTCCTATTTATTTATTTTTCTTTCTTTCTTTTGGCCTCACTAAACACTCCCAGCCGCACAACAAGCCCATTGGCAGCCGCATGTCATCCAATTTCCCTTGACTTCATTCTTTCCTTTTGATTATTTATTATTCTTAAAATGCTGTGTTTTCAGCCGTATACAGCCAGCAGCATCCATCTTCACGCTCCATTTTTCATCGAATAACGGCTGAATCTTGACTCGATCTCTTCACGGAAGTTGTAGCCCCGGATGAGTAGATAATTTTAGACATAAAAATCACCTAATTTGGACTTCGGAAGCTCAAGTTATGGCCACTTCAAGTTGGCTGGACGGAGAGGTTCATAGCAGCTTTCCAGGCCTGTCTTTGAAATAATGTTTGGAGGCCCAAACGAACTCCGATTTTTGCAAACCAGACCTTTTTGAAAAGCTCAAGACGTCCTCTAAATATTTCATGAAGATCACTTTCTCATTCTGAAACTTTAACGTCATCCAAATCTCGATTGAAACTCAATGGTCGAATCTGCCAAAAAGCCAAAAATTATTCTAAAACTATTAAATATAAAGCGCAATTGCAAACTAGCGCTCGCGAACAAATAATGCAATATTTGAGACTTAAGATCTTATAAAATACCGCTAAAATATATCTCAATGTAAATAGAAATTAAATAAATAATATCAAATATATCTCAATATTCCTATTTACTTTCTAGCAATTCACTTCGATAATAGGGTATTTAGAGTGCACTTTTGCGCACTCATCACTTCTCCTCACATTTAAACATAGCATAAAAAAAAATGAAGTACAATCATGTCATTCACACACACTACACAAGAAGCAATCATAACATGTCTTAGCATACACATAATAAGTCATTGCGCTTCACCCAACCTTCATATATAAACAAAACAAAAACAAAAGTTTCAAGTCATATATCATGGACTCATGGTGTTCAACAACACCCCACGGCCTCTAGATATTCGAACCCGGAGCTCTGATACCATCTTGTCACGCCCCGGATTTCCACGAACCCGGGGGTGAGCGGAACGGAAAATTAAAAGGAATAAGTACTGACAATTAAATAAATCCAATTAAAGCCTCACATGGTTGTGACATATAACTAGGAGTGTCTTATAATTTGCCCAAAATGGATCCCTACTTGGCCCCATGAGATAGCCCAAAAGTTCCTCAATTTGGCCCCAAAAAGTAAGGTCAAATGTGGTCTAAAATGGCCTTGAAACGTGGCCCAAAAATGTTCCAAAGGTTTCCCAATTTGGGCCACAATCATGCCTCAACATAGCTTAAAAAGTGTTCTAAAAATAGGTCAAAAAGTGGCCAAAAGATAGCTCAAAAGGTGGCCGAAAGAGGACGGGACAGCAGGTGGGACAGCAGGGCAACAGGCCAAGGCATGCAGGCACGCGCACGCAGGGGGGTGCACGGCGCGCGCGCAAGCAGCGCACGGGGCGCGGCGCAGGCGCGCGCGGGCGGCAGGGCGCGCGAACGGTGGCTGGGCGACAGGGCTTGGTGCAGTCTGATTTTCTGATTTTTTTTAGAATTACTGTTCCGGACAGAGAGCAAATTTCTCTGTCGAGCAGTCTAATTTTCTCTATTTGTTGCTCCAAATTTTTCCATTTTTCCAAGTTCTTTCCAAGTCTTTTAAACCTCTTTTTCACTCATTTTTCAACCTATTTTTCCCTAAGCTTTTTAAGCTATTTCCTACCCATTTCAGCCCACTTTTTCCCTAATCTCTAGCCCCCAATTTTGATACTTTTCTCACCCATTCCAAGGCTGTCTCATACACTTATCAATTGTTAATCTTTCCAAAATTTTGGGCATAGTTTCCTTTGTTTTTTTTTTTCCAAGTTATTTCCTTCACCTAATAGTCACAAAATATAGATGTAAAATTTCATAAACATCCACCCTCACTCAGTGGCCACAACTTCCATCAATTCATATACATTCGTCTAAGATGCATTTAAATGAAATATTAAGCATTTACTTGGGTCTCAACCCATACAATTTACAATGGCCCAAGGCCAAAAGTTTACATCTTCTTCCAAGTATAAAACAAAATAAGTACATGTCCAAAACTAAATACAACCAGTTGGGCTTATGCCCATACATTCCAAAAAAATGCCCCAAGGGCCAAATCTCCAAAGAAGTCCGTGTCCTCTCGTCCTTCAAGACTTGCACAAGTCTCAAGTCTCCGGGGTCTCATCTGAAATGGTATCCCACGAATGGGTCAGCTCAACTGCTGGTATGATCACGAGCTAATGCTAGAAACAAATCTAGGACGTGGCATGTGCAAGTGTGCATTTATAAACCATGCATTTCCCTTCCCAATGATCAATGCAATGCAAGGCATCATGTATGACACACACATGCAAACTCTATGTCACACCCATGTCTCATGATACGGTCCTTCCCCGCTGGCATGAGTACCGCCCAGTATGTCTCCTTTTCGGTGCGCCCCCGATGGAATGGAGTACCAACGGCCGAAATTTTGGGTTTTTCACCACAGGATCTACAGTCTCATAGTGTCCGGCACCACATGCCAACCACACCATGTTTCCAAAGAATAATCTTATGCCAAGATGCCATGATTTCATCATGCAAATTCAATGAGTCATTTCATTAAACATATGGTGTGACCCTTTTCAAGTCATGCATTCCACCCCACAAAATGCATAATTTTACACTTTCAAAACATCATTTACATGCATATACTATGGCTACACACATCAAGATACATTCAAACTACAAAAACCACTATACTAGCAATTCACAAAGGTCATGCTAAACTTTTCACAAATTACTAAAATTTCATAAAGCTTCCCCATCTCAACTGATAACATTTTCTTCATGACATTAAGTAATTTTTCAACATAAATACACATCAAAACATAGTAATCTAACACATAGACAAGCCATATGTTATTCATAATGATAAAACGTCAATTAAATCAAAGGAAATAAAAATCCCCAAATTTCTAACTCTAGGTTCTTCAAAATAACACCACTTAAATAACTTCCTAACCACAAATACATCTCTAAGCAGCTCAAATAACCCATAGAAAAGTAGGAAAAGCTAGATCTATTTCTAGTTTAGCAAGAAACCATACTTAAATCAGTTTTTCTTAAACTGAGAAGGAAGTACTTGCTGTATGGAAAAACTGTTCAGTGAGTATCTAGTACTCGTTGAGCTGAACACTTTCTCAGAAGGAAGTTCGGCCAAATTCCTCCTCGAAATGTGTGTTCCGGCAGCTTCAAAATATGGGTTTTTAGGGTTTTTCTCTCCCTCTCTCTATATGGACGAAGTATCTGATATTTCTGAATGCATATCTCATAAGGATGAAGTATCTGAGCTGTATTTATAGTGGGGAATCAAAGGGGCAAGGGCAAATGACCATTTTGCCCTTAATGAGGCCGTAACCCCGTTACTCTACAGCTCATTCCTAAATGCTTCAAATTGAAATTCTGTTTTAACCAATGTTCATAAAATTATTTTAAATGAAAATTATTAGAAGGAAACATTTCCATTTGAGGTTGGCTTAGACCCGTTCCACCCGGGTCACCCGAATACCCTTTTTGTCCAATTTCGGAAACCATTTCTGTTTCGGCTGATTTTCGTACAGCGAATACTTCACATTATTCTAAGTACTTTACTCTTCTATGACACACTCTAAATATGTCTCTAAATAGGTCATTCGGTGAAAACAATGTAGAAAGGCACTTTACCGATAAAACTAACAAAATTTATAAACTATGCATGCAAAGTGTTCTACCTCAAAAACGAAAAATTTACCCTCATTTTTTGGATCTCTACAAATTAAATATTAATTTAATTAAATAAATAAAAATTAAAAAAATTATGAAAATGCCATTGAGTCAAAAAGTAGTCAAATGAACTCCAATTAAAGTAAAAGAATAGTGAATTTTTATTATTTCAAGCATTTTAGACTCAACGGTAGAGTCTGATTTATGAAAAGAGATCTCGAGAAGTAAGAAACTGTAAAAGTGTAAAATAATCATTTTACCCTTTTTAGTACATAATTCTGAATTGAATTCCGCGAAAGCCTAAACCGATTTTGTTTGACGTTACAGATTCAATAGTAGAGTATATTTAAGTAAAAGAGATACCAATAGTAAAGAGACATAAAATTTGATGAATAGCATAGTTCATATAAACTATAGACTGAGATGCGTTTTATGAATCAAAGGAATGCCAAAAGAAAAGGAGAAGGCAATTTGACCTTCTAGACAATTACAAAAAGGGATAAGTAAAATTTGATCTTTGCATGTGTTAACTTCCAAGCCATGTCAATAGTTCTTTTGTATATTGCTTATTGTATTCTATACATACCAGTGTTTATTGAGCCACATTGATATTGCTCTATCATGTGGGAAGCATTGATTAATTTCTATATATATCTTGATCATGATTGTACACTTGTGCATAAAGTTCTTTTTGTACACTTGTACCTAGGGCCGTGAGGGTCAGACAATTATATTCGAAGCAGTCTAGTAACCATAGCCTCGAAAACTATCATTACGTCAGATTGCCTAGAACCAATTATGATTCCACTATACTCTTCGTGGAAGATAGCATGATTCCGATATATTATTAGTGTCGGATTTGTGCTCAGTCACAACTCCATCTGATGCTATTTATAACCATCGACGGGTCAAGGTTCCGAGTGGAACATTTGCTACGTTGCTATGTGAGGCATGGGATGTTGAGTCACATTGTATACAGAGCAGTATTATTTAGAGAGCCTATGTGGGACTCAATACGAGCTCAGGGGGAATTCCAGGCCCCACAAGTGCATCATTTTTGTTGATATCATTATCTTGTATTATTGATTATTATAGCTTAATCATATTATTTATTATGAATGATCATGAAATTTCATAGCTTTTATTGAGTGCATACGTATTATACTTGAGACGGCTCATGACTATAGTAGTATGATATTGTTAGCAAAGCAGATTTCATTGCTTTATCATTTGAGTTCCTACCATCTGATATTCTTTAATGAGTTCCTTATTTCTTGACTGGCTAGCACATTTGCATTTATCCTAGTTCTTTTATAGATTATGCCTTCTATATATACCTGTACACATGGCAGAGCAAAGGAATACTTATTGAGTTTTCATAACTCATACAGATACTACATTCATTTTCAGGCATAGATCTCAAGAACAGACGATAGAGCCTGATAGCTAGAGGTGGACATTACTTTTGAAGTTGCAAGTGTAATATTTAGTATAGCCTTGTAGCTCTCTCATGTCATCCATGTCTTGGGGATGTACAGTAGTTAAAGAATTTCACAGTCTGTATTTTGAGGATCAGATATATATATATATATTACATGCACTTTTTATATTTAAGTCTTCCGCCATATATGTTTATCTTATGATAGTTATTGCATGTTAGTAGCACTGATTGTGTAGCAAGTTTCTGTAGTTTCAAGTTTTAGTTGAGAGACCCGGTTCGACAACAGTGTCGGGCAGAGGTTCGCGATTCGAGATCAGCAGAGGGTGGGTTTCAGGTCGTGACAGCTTGGTATCAGAGCATTAGGTTTAAATGATTAGGCTCAGTTGGTATCAAAGACTTGTTATCAAAATAGCCTAGATCATAAGTGGTTCATGGGAGATAAGACTAGAGTACTAATATTATCAATGTCCAAGTAGAGTCAGTCAGTAGACAGGATCTGACGTGATAGATAGACTATTATATAAAGTTGACCATTGATCTTTTACAGCGAGTAATTTTGATAGGATTGTGCCTTGTGCTTGAGAGAGTTCTTAAAATCCCTTACGAAACATGCTTTCACTTGGTACACCAACCTTTCAACCAACTCAGTTTTTGATTAGGATGATGGGGTAAAGAAGTTTTATGTGAAGTTCTTTCAAATGGACGAGCGTGTCACTAATCTCTCCTTAACCAAGATAACATAGTGGTCTGGGGAGGATGTGGTGACCTTTGTCAAAAGGTTTAAGGAATGGTCATTAGAATGCTACAAGGCAGTAATAGAGGAACCTCTCGTCAAAATCTATATTGAAGGCATATACCAAGAATATTGGATATACTTGGTGAATCACAACCTAAGAACCTTTTCAATTTTATTAGAAAAAACACAAAAGCTTAATGAAAATATGTTTCCTCAAGGGCTTTTACCTTGTCAAGGATACATAGAAATGCCAATGCATCCCTTGTAGATGTTCCTCGAGGTTCGACTGGATAAGAAGACTACAAGCTGAAGCAGATGAGAGATGAGAAATGATGAGGCACCACCACCTTTCCCTTCCATCATAGAAAAAGTCAGAATGGTGATGAGGAAGTGGATACAAAATAAGGTAATTACCTTCCTATTTGTAAAGACTCTTCCAACTCAAAGGGATAAGGAGAACCCAAACTATTGTATGTATCACCGAAGCACTAGACATCCAACGAGGGAGTGTTGGGTGCTACAATCCTAAGTGATGTGGATGGTCTAGAAGCTATCATCCTTAAGCCTGAAAGTATGGATACAAATCTTTAGCACCTGGGAAATAGCAAATGAAAACATTAAGGAAGAGATTTATGTAATAATCCATTTCCTAAATATAGGAGGAACATTAACTGCTTCCAAAACTTCAGCCATTAATTCCTAATCTACTGAATCATAAGCCTTGAATAAGTGAACTTTCACTGCACATCTAGGATGTTGATCATCCCAATGGTAATTTCTTAGCAAATCTTACATGAGGATGTTATCTACTATGCTTCTTCCTCAAACAAATCCAATTTGAGAATCACTAATACGACTTGGAATGTATTTCTTTAGTCCATTAGTGAGGATTTTTTAGATGCACTTGTACAAAACATTACAGTGGGGCATAGGTCTCATGTCTCCAAAAGTTAAGGGGTTTTTTAGTTTTTGGGATCAAAGATAAGGCAGTGCAGTTCCATTCTTTTACAAGAAGACCTTTTTCAAAAAAGGATAACATAGATTTAGTGACTTCTACCATTATAGGCCATGTGATCTTTAAGAATTGAGCAATATTAAAACCATTTTTCCCAAAAGCCATCTGCTTATTAATGGAAAAACTCAGCTAACTCAACTTCGGCTTTAGTGATTGGTCTCTCCAAATCATAACATTGTTGCATAGACAATTTATGAACCATGATGCCTTTCAGATATTGAGGACTTTGCTTCTGACAAACATGGGGAGTTCTCAGTAGCTTATAAAAATAATCAATACCTACTGCTTTGATTTGTTCATGACTATTCAGTTTGCTGCCATCTAATTGGCTCAGATTAAGGTTTCTTTTTCCTTGTTCTGTTTATGTTGAACTTTTGTTGGAAAAGAAATAGTATTTTGTCCCTAATTAGAGCCATTTAATTCCAGATTTTTCTTGGGGAAAGTTTCCCCAACTGCACTCATATAAGCAAAATTCAACAAGGTTTCTCTTTTCTTTGTCCTTACCTATTGATGCTGCACTTTTTGACTCGCAACACGTGAGGGCTCCGTGACCTGTAGAACACTCAGAAAGGTGATCAGAGGACCACCGGATTGGCTCCGGCGGTAGCCGCTCCGATGCTTAAGTAAGTAAGGGAATTGAAAGACTGTATTGAAAGTCAAAGAATGAGCATAAGAATCCAAAGCGTACCTCTAGGGTTTAATATATAAGCCGTGGTTCTCCTAATTCTGATTAGGTTTTGCCGCCACGAATATCGGGATTTCATCATCAGAGATTTGCAGTTACCTTGTGGAGCATTGAATCATAGATGGAGATAACCATAGATAGTAGTTTCCGTGTTGAAGGCTGTTTCCTTATTCCCCGCTTAACGGCTGTTAAGGAAACCATATATGCAGTGTCGAATAAATACTGTCCAGAACAGGAGGTCTGGACGATGTACATGAGAATATCCTGAATGCTTCATCTGTACTGTATGACCGAGTTCATCGGTTCTGAATGATATATAAATAAGAATGCTCCGAAGGCTTATGGCTGCTCTGTATGATAGATATATATGAGAATACCCCGAAAGCTTATAGCTGTTCTGTATGACCGACATATATGAGCTCTGTAGGATCGAGATTTGTTAATCTGGTAGGCACACGTGTCTCAAACTGATTGGTGTGTCTGTTTATGGTATATCAGCTACTCCCCCCCCCGAGCCTTTGTCAAAAGCTAGGGTTTTAACTAGGGTTGAGGGCTTTGTGAAGAGTCATACGTTTTGCCTTCCCATTTCTCAAGAAGCCGGTTTAACGCGCCATTTATTGCGCAGCCTATACTCGAGAACTCATCATTACTTTCAACCGTTGTGTCGGCTCGTCTTGGAAGGCTCATATTTCGAATGCGTATATAGAGAGAGGGAAAGGTCTTTCATACCTTTCTTCTGCATTTACTTCTACAATACCAGATCGCCATTTGACATATCTTGGAGTTTTGGAGGATCTCCGGTGTTCATAACCCTTTCTTGATCTCAGGTTCGACTTTTAGTCCCCTTCTTCATCCCTTCTTATCTGTTTCATCTCTTTCTCTTGTTCGCCATGTCTGGCTTAGAATCACATTCTGGTTTGGGGAGTCCTTCTGAGACTGATCCTCAAATGCAATTAGTGAATGTTGATGAAAATAGAATGGTAGTTCCTCCCTCTAGTCCGGGGGTCAGGATTGTCGATGCTTTTGATGATCCCCCGAACAGGGCTGGCGAAACCTCTGGTCGGTCTGATCGCAGAGAAGAGGGTGAGAGTGTAATTACTGAAAGTATGCTGAAGGAGTTATGGGCGAAGTTCAAACTTCCCAAAAATGTCGCTTTCAGGGTCCCAGATTCTCAAGATCGCCCGGGCGATGTTAGAGATGGAGAAATCTGTGCCTATCTGGCCTGGTTTGAACTGGGTCTTACACTCCCCTTTCCTGATATAATAAAACAATTCTTTTGTTGGTTTGATCTGTGCCCCGCAGACCTGAACCTTAACAGTTGGAGACATCTGTTGAGCTTTATCGTATTAGGGCATATGAATAATGTCAAGGTGTCCCTTGACTTGATCCGTAGCAATATGGATCTAAAACTTCAAAAGGCGGAAGGCCTTTATTACATGTCTTTTGATAGTGGGTTCAGACCCCTTACTTCTGTGCCCTCCTCCAACAAGACCTGGAAGAAATGGTACTTCTTTATTAAAGGAGGATGGGAATTCAAGAATTTCGAGGGTCAACCTTCCACATTCCCTCGAACCACTGGGCCAAGGGGTGAGGTTTAACTTTTCCGTGGCTGCGTTGACTCTGTTTTGTTTGCCAATTTGTTGAACTGATCAATTTCTGTGTTTGCTTTGCAGTTAAGAGTGCGTGGAAGAGACCAGATTTCTCTCCCATAATTCAGAAACAGTATAAGAAGCTTTTGAAGCCCAGCATTAGGGATCATTCTTCCATTGTCAACCCTGATAGATTAATGGCTGCCAGGGGTAGTGTCGAGGAGATAGCTGATAATGTGATGGCTCAGTGGGAGTCCGGGCCATCACCGCCTGCGGTGGGGGAGGCTTCTTCTCCAGTGGTCCCTCCAGTTCCGAAGAAGCGGAGGCTGATTTCGTCCTCTCCCGGGCCTGCTGAGAGGGAGGAAGAGGCTCCCGTCCCTATTACGGTGGTTCCTCCAATCCCGTCTCGTCGAGCGGGTAAGGAGGCATCATCATCGGTGGCTCCTGACGTTGCTGGTCAGGGAGCCAAGAAGATTCTGAGTGAGTTCTGGGCCAAAGGCTCAGTTAAAATTAAGCCTCAGGCGTCTGGGAAGCTGCTTGCTGACTTGACCGCTCTTCAGGTTAAGGTGAGCTCGTTAGAACCATATTTTCCTTACCTTTAAGCGTTTCTACTGGTGTTTGAGTCGTTTTCCTTGTGTTATGCAGACCTTGCATACCCTTTCTGCTTTGGTGGAGGTTTCTCCATCTGTGGAGGAGCTCGACCAACTTAGGGCCAATCTGGACGAACTGGGGCTCCAGTTGGGTACTGCTCGGTCGGAGGCTCACGATTCTGCGGAGAAGTTGAAGGAGTGTCAGAACTCCTTGATAGTGATGGAATCGGAGAGGAACCTTGCCGTTGAGCGGGTGAGGAGGTTGCAGGTGGAGATGAACGGCTTGCGGTACCAGCACAGTAGGCAGCTCGATGCAGCCGTGGAGCAGGCATTAGTGGACAATGACGAAGAGATCAGGTCGAAGCTGGAAGGAATGGCCCATCATTTGATTACGTTTGGGTTTAATAACTTCCGCTCTCGGCTTCTTGCCAAGTTTCCTGACCTAGACGTTTCCTCCATTGTGCCGCCTGGGTCTAAACCTCCAGAGGTCAATCAGGACGAAGTGGCTGATGTCCTCCCGGCCGATCCCACGGAAATGGTTGTACCGACTGAGGTGGTCGATACTGTACCTGCCGAACCTTCCTCTGTCGTTGATCCTGTTCCTGCTGATCAGGCTTAGGATCCATATTTTGTTATTTTTCAATGTACTTGAGACATACATTTGTTTAATGGAACAGTCTTTTGGTTAATACTCGCCTCTTTGGTTATATTGTTCTGTAGCATTCGTGCATATCTTTGAGTTATATAGCTCTGTAGTGCCTTAACGTGTAGTAGATGGTAATAATTATTGCAAGTTACCCTGCTCTGGAGTTTAGTGTACACCAGATCAGATTTTCTTCTGCAGGGAGCTGTGTTCCGAACTTCTTTACTTGCCTTAAGCCAGTAATTGGAGACTGCTGTTTTGAAGTATTTCAAAGCTAACTGTTCTGAATTCGGGGACAATAATAAGTGGATATCTTTGCGGTTGTAGTTTGGTTGATCAGATCTTCTGTCTCCAGATCTGTTAGAAATCAAGAAACGTCATAGTTGATGGACCTCTGCTGTACATGTGGTCCTGTAAGTGTTAATGACATGGAGAAACCGTCACGTCACATATATGGGAAAGATTAAAAGCCTGTGTATTACGTGTATGGTCCTGCCTTTTGTTTCTCCCGAGAAGGTGGTTTAATACTCCATTTATTGCACCTCCGCCGTTTGGGATTTCGAAGCTAGCACTTCGCTTAATCGTTGTGACGGTTCAACTGGGTGGCCTTTGGTCTTCCAGCGTCTATATATATGGAAACGAGGGCATATGGTTGTGCTCAACCCTTTTGCTCCCCGAATTGTTTGTAAGAGAGGTTTTTATATGCTGCCGGAGTTCTTCCACTCGTCCGGAGATGATGGATGATTCCTTGCCTGAGTTAGGAATAATTAAACTGTGGCCAAAAGTTAACCCTCCCCTATTTTCAGTCTCCAAGGAAGGATTGAAGGAGGCACAAGTCTTCTTGTTTCCTCTGATATCTAGTCGAGATTTCTCCGACTGGTGGTGGCCTCTCCCTGATTCAACCGAGGCCTGGAGCGTTGGTGATGAAGACGAAGGTGAGTTGCCTTCTCTTCCTCACGCCCTGTCAGAGACCCTTGCTCCAAGTGGCTGGGGTGAAACAGACGGTGTGAAGAAGAAGATTGAAGGTGGGTTGCCTCCTCCCGCTTATAACTCGGCAGTGACAACTGCTCTAAGGGAGATGAATGGATGCCGCCTCCTCCCCTTTGTGACTTGGCAGGAACCTTTGCTTCAATTGGCTGGGGCGTTATGCCGATTACAAAGGTGGAGAATGAAAAGTCTCCTGAGGCTCAGAGCCCTCATCATCCGTTGGTCATGGGACCAGTGATAGTGATGATGAAATGGCCTGGGCACTACGTGATGCAGACTGGGGTTCAGGGTTCCTTCCGTTCAAATGGAGCCGATGAAGGCAGTTTTGAAGGTTTTGGATCTTATGCCCCTTTATCATCCCAGGAGAAGAGCCATTATGTTGCCAAGCGTAGCTTCTGTAATAGCTTCTGTAATAGCTTCTGTAGTAGCTTCTGTAATAGCTTCTGTAGTAGTGTCTTGGTACTGATGTAAATCTTTTTGAGTTATTAATAAAGTTGAATTTCTTCTTCTCAGATCTGATATTTTCTGTGAATGTGCTCTTTTGAAACTTAAGCATCTTCTAATGCGTTGCCGATTGTTCTGAAAATAAATCAAAAACTTAGAAAAATGCCAGAATCGAAGTACTTCACCTTTGGTTGAAACCATGGTGCTGGTTTGTTTGACAGATAAGTCAAATAATGTAAGTGTCAGATCCGAGGTATTCCGTTCTAGTAAACTTTAGTTGACAGGTGCTCGGAACTTCTGCCTTTGGATAGACTGGATTACAGAACCCGCTAGTTGAAGATGGTCCAGGCTCTGAAGGCCTATGCATAATAGATGGACCAAGTCATAAGACTTGTGCATTAATAGATGGACCAGGCTCTGGAGGCCTGTGCATTAATAGATGGACCAAGTCATAAGACTTGTGTATTTAATAGATGGACCAGGCTCTGGAGGCCTGTGCATTAATAGATGGACCAGGCTCTGGAGGCCTGTGCATTAATAGATGGACCAAGTCATAAGACTTGTGCATTAATAGATGGACCAGGCTCTGGAGGCCTGTGCATTAATAGATGGACCAGGCTCTGGAGGCCTGTGCATTAATAGATGGACCAAGTCATAAGACTTGTGCATTAATAGATGGACCAGGCTCTGGAGGCCTGTGCATTAATAGATGGATCATTTTAAGGAAGTAAAAGGAAAAAAAAAATCTTCATTGATAATACTTCCGCAAGTGTTCTACGTTCCATGGCCTAGGAACAGGTTTCCCAGTCGTGTCTTCAAGCCAGTAAGTGGTAGGTCGAATGACCTTCGTTACTTTGTAGGGGCCTTCCCAATTTGGTGATAACTTTCCCATGGTGGGATCCTTGGTGTTCTGAAAGACTCTTCTTAAGACGAAGTCTCCAACTTGAAAGCTGACTGTCTTGAGTCCTATCCTGGATTTATTGATCATTCTTTGTTGGTAGGCTTCCATCCTGATGCTGGCCTGATCCCTTCTTTCTTCGAGCAAATCCAAGTTCTCCATCAGCTGCTGATCATTGGATTCTTGCTCAAAGGCCTCAGTCCTCAGAGTTGGCATACCGATTTCAACCGGAATTACTGCTTCTGTCCCATAGGCTAATGAGAAGGGTGTTTCAGAGGTGGGAGTTCTTCTGGTTGTACGGTAGGCCCAAAGGACTCCTGGGAGCTCTTCTGCCCACTTCCCTTTGGCTTGTTCCAACCTTTTCTTTAACCCATCAAGGATTGTTCGGTTGGTGACCTCTGCCTGCCCATTTGCTTGTGGATGGCCTGGAGAGGCAAAGTGCTGCCTGATGTTGAGATTTTCGCAGAATGCCTTGAAGCCTTTACCAGTAAATTGTGTCCCATTATCTGAGATAATTACACGTGGTATGCCAAACCTGCAGACAATGTTCTTCCAGGTGAAGCTTTCGACTTCCTTTTCTGTAATATGCGTTAAAGGCTCGGCTTCGGCCCATTTAGAGAAGTAGTCGATAGCCACCAAAAGGTACTTCCTGTTTGGAGGTGCTCGTGGTAACGGGCCCACAATGTCCATTCCCCATTGAGCAAAGGGCCAAGGACTAGGAATCGGGATGAGCTCGTGCTGAGGCTGGTGTTGGTACGAGGCAAATCTCTGACATTTGTCACACTTCCGAACATATTCTTTAGCCTGCTTCAGCATGCCGGGCCAGTAGTAGCCCTGTGATAGAGCTCGGTGGGCTATAGTTCTGCCCCCATTGTGATTCCCGCAAATTCCCTCGTGAATTTCAGCCAAAACATATTGTGACTCGTCTGGAGCCAAACACTTTAACAGAGGTTGAGAGTATGACCTTCTGTAAAGTTTGTCGTTCAGGATCAGGTACCGGGCCGCTCTGATTCGGATTCTCCTGGCTTTGTTTTTATCCTCTGGGAGGAGCCCGGATCTCAGATATTGGAGGATTGGGGTCATCCAGCTCTGGGTCTGTTCATCAATTTGAGCAACTGATGCTTCCTCAATGCTGGATCCTGGTTGAAAAGAGATTTTAATGGTGGAATCTGCTTCAGACTTGAGGCGGGAGGCCATGTTAGCCAGAGCATCTGCTCTGCAGTTCTGACTTCTCTCAATCTTCTGAATAGTGAAAGTTTGGAAGGAATGCTTTAAACGGTTTACCAGTTCGGAGTACCGAAGCATCCTGTCATCCTTAATGGAAAACTCTCCCAAAACTTGGCTTACTACCAGTTGGGAGTCAGAGAAGACATCGAGGTTCTGAGCCTCGCATTCCAGGGCAAGCTTCATCCCTAAGATTAGGGCCTCGTATTCAGCTTCATTATTAGAAGCCCTAAATCCCAGGCTGACTGCTTTTTCCGATGTAAGTCCATCAGGGGACTGTAGTACCAGTCCTACCCCTGATCCTTGATCGGTTGACGAACCATCAATATACAGCAGCCAGGTTCCTGTAGTTTCGGCGATTTGTGCTTCGTTCTGCAGTGCCGGGGTGAACTCGGCTACAAAGTCAGCTAAGGCCTGCCCTTTAATGGAGTTTCGGGGTACATATGCTATGTCAAACTCCCCTAGCTCCACAGACCACTTGACCAATCTTCCCGATACCTCGGGTTTCCTCAGTATTGACTTTAAAGGATAGGCAGTTGGAATCTCAATTGGATGGGCCTGGAAGTAAGGTCGAAGCTTCCGGGCTGATATGACCAAGGCATAGGCCAGCTTCTCTACTTCTGGGTATCTTTTCTCCGTGTCAAGGAGTGCCCTACTGACGTAGAATATAGGCCTCTGTACTCCTTTGTCCTGTCTGATTAGTGCGGAACTGACCGCGTTCTCAGAGAGTGCTAGATACAGGAGCAGCTTTTCCCCTTGTATAGGTTTTGACAGGAGCTCTGGAGAGGCCAGGTACTCCTTTAGTTCTTGGAAGGAATGCTCGCATTCTTCTGTCCATTGCAAAGCCTTGCTGCCCTTTAGGGCTCTAAAGAAAGGTAGGCAACGATCGGTGGACTTGGATATAAATCTGCTCAATGCGGCGACTCTGCCGTTCAGTGCCTGAATCTCCTTTCTGGTCTTTGGTGACTTCAGTCCAATCAGGGCTTGGATCTGAGTGGGATCTGCTTCGATACCTCTTTGAGAGACGATGTACCCCAAGAATTTTCCCTTCGTAACTCCGAAGGTACATTTCGAGGGGTTGAGCTTCATCTTGTGTTGTCTGAGGATATCGAAGGTCTGGGCTAAGTGTTGGAGATGGCTGCCTTACTGGAGGCTCTTTACCAGCATGTCGTCGATATATACCTCCATGGTGCTGCCAAGCAGTGGGCTGAACATCTTGTTCACCAACCGTTGGTAAGTGGCTCCAGCATTCATCAAACCGAAAGGCATCACTCTGTAGCAGTAGAGTGCTCTTTCGGTTATGAAGGCAGTCTTTTCCTGATCTGGAGGGTACATCTGTATCTGGTTGTATCCAGAGTAGGCGTCCATGAAACTCATAAGCTCATGCCCTGCAGTGGCGTCAACCAGTTGATCTATTCTCGGCAGTGGAAAGCTGTCCTTGGGGCATGCTTTGTTGAGGTCTGTATAGTCGACACAGACTCTCCACTTGCCGTTCTTCTTCTTGACGAGCACAGTGTTGGCTAGCCACTCGGGATAGAAAACTTCCCGTATCATCCTGGCGTCTAGCAGCCTCTGGACTTCTTCGTCTATAACCCGATGCCGTTCGGGAGCGGTCGGTCTTCTCTTCTGCCTGACTGGGGGGTGATCTGGATCTACCATCAGTTTATGAGTTATTAGATTAGGATCTATCCCCTCCATGTCCCTGGTTTCCCAAGCAAAGATAGAGAGGTTGTTCTTCAGAAACCTGACTATCTTTTCCTGCTCGGCCGGCGTGAGGTCTGGGCTGATGTACAAATAACGCCCCTCTGCTTCTGAACTGACCAGTACCTTGATGGGCTCGCCAACAGGCTTGGCTCGGCTATCACGTCCCCTTGGGCTCAGGGGCTCTTCAACGCCGGATGGGCAATCTTCCACCTCGGGAGTGTGAGTGAAAACCGGATCTGCACAGTCCTGAGTGTACTGTAATTGTTATTTTGGAGCTGTCTCCCTGAGGGCAATAGCGTGACATTCTCGTGAGGTCGGCTGACATCCTCGGACCGAGTGCACGCTCTGGTTGTGGACGTACTTCAGACACTGATGAAGGGTCGAAGTGACCGCCCCTATCTGGTGTAACCAGGGTCTCCCGATGATGACGTTGTATGGAGACTTCATGTTCAACACCATGTATTCAGAGATGGCGGTTTTCTGCCCTTCACCTTCCCCAATAGTGGTAGGAAGGTCAACTCTCCCTAGGGGGGTGCTGAGGTTGCCATCAAAAGCTGCCATTACGGCAGTGGTGGGCTTGATGCTGTCCTGGTCTATGCCCATCCGCTTAAGCGGTTCATAGAATAGAATGTTGACTGAGCTGCCAGTGTCGACTAGGACTCTTCTAGTTTCGAAGTTGGCGATTCTGAGGGTGATAACAAGGGCATCACTGTGAGGGCAATGTACCCCTGCTAGATCTTGCTCGGTAAACTGGATCTCTGGCCCTGGCTTGAGCCTCTTTTCGACGTTGGAGACCTGCGAGATGTTTGGGGCGGTTCTGGCCTCCCGAGCATATCTTTTTCTTGCCCTGTTGGACATTCCTGTAACAGGGGAGTCAGCATGGAGGACGTAGATAACATGGTTGTTCTGCCTCTGAGGCTCGTTTCGTCCTTCCCGCTGCTCTTGCCTGTGTTCGGGCCTCTGATCTGGCCGCTGCTGAGGCTTGTCTTCTTGGGGGTTCTGCCTTCCGTCTTGTTTGACGAACTCCCGAAGACGTCCCTTCTTTATGAGCTGTTCTATCTCGTATCGGAGGGTCCTGCAGGTGTTAGTAGTATGCCCATGATCTTTATGGAAATTGCAATACTTACTTTGGTCCCGCAGGCTGGGATCTCCTTTGATCGGCTCTAGCCACCTCAGGTTCTCCCGATCTCGGATCTGCCGGAGTACCTGGTTCGGAGTAGTGTTCAAAGGCGTGAAGTTGGTGAACTCCCTTGGTGCGGAGTTGTACACAGCTCTATGAGCTGTTTTCTTCTCTGGGCTTCTAACCCTCTTTTTGTTGGAGTCTTTTCTGTGATCCTCCTTCTTATGGTCCTCCCGCTTCGGATTATCCCTCTGGGTCTGATCCTTGCCCTTTTGGGCTGAGCGGTTGGCTTCTTCCAGGTTGATGTATTTTTTGGCCCGATCCATCAATGCTGCCATATCGGCCGGGGGGCTCTTTGTCAAGGAATCTCTGAAGCCGCCTTGGGCAAGCCCGGCAGTAAGGGCCGCAACAAGGAATTTCGGGCTGCAATCCGTGATCTCAGTAAGCTCGGTGTTGAAGCGGGCAATGTAGGCCCGGAGGGATTCCTCCCTGGTCTGCTTAACATTCAGCAGGAATTCTGGCCCCCTTCTGAGCCTCTTGCTGGTCATAAATCTATCCAAGAACTGTCTACCGAGCTCGTAAAAGCTGGGAATTGAGTTCGGAGGGAGGTTGTGAAACCACTTCAGAGCTGTTCCCTTCAAGCTGGTGATGAACGTTCGGCACATGAAAGCATCTGAAGCTCCGTGAAGGGCCATCGTATGCTGATAATGAGATAGGTGATCCCCTGGATCTCCAGATCCGTCATAGAGAGTGAATTTGGGCACCACGAACTTTCTAGGCCTCTCTTCGGACATGATGGCGTGGGTGAACGGTGTGGCTAGTCTTCCGAGCAGCCTGGCCAGTTCGTCTTGCTCTGGAGGGTTCTGAGGTCCTCTTAAGCCGATTGTCCGGTCCATAGACTCGGCAATCTCCTCTACCCTTCGCGGGTCTCTGAGTCTGACATCTTGTGAACCCTGCCTGACAGCCTCGGCTTCAGGGTAGTAGGGTGGAGTGCGCCCTTCGGATGGAGGAGGAATCCGAACCGGTGGGACTGGCACTGCATGATAAGGTTCCTGTGGTGCCGGGGGTGCTCCCGAAACCCTAGGAGTTGGGGCTCGAGTAGTGCTTCGGTAATGCACGTCGAGGACAAAAGCAGATGTTCCCCAGCCAGGAACTGTTGATGGCTGTGGATCTCGGCCAGCGTGAGCAACGCCTGAAGGGTGCTCAGGCTGGTTAGTGGGGGCCTGCCCACGAAATTCTTCATTCCCCGTGGCAACTGGGGGTTGCGTTCCTGCAACGAAGTTGACCGGCGGGCTAGGAGAAGCCGCCGCTTGGTTCTGCGTGAGCGTTGCCAGCGTTCTAGTAATGGCTAGCAACTGCTCCTGTACCAGTTCATTGTGTCGTTTTATTGCTTCGATCTCTTGTCGCATAGGGTTGGCCGCTGGTCCCCTTGTGCGCGGAGCAGGCGGCTGACGCTGAGCGTTTTGCGAATTCTGAGTATTCTGTCGGGGTCGGAGATTTGGTGCCATGGTTTTCCGGTGGGGAAAAAGATGAGTTTATGAATAAAGCACGTAGAGATTAGTCGTTTCCCACAGACGGCGCCAAACTGATGCTCATTCTTTGACTTTCAATACAGTCTTTCAATTCCCTTACTTACTTAAGCATCGGAGCGGCTACCGCCGGAGCCAATCCGGTGGTCCTCTGATCACCTTTCTGAGTGTTCTACAGGTCACGGAGCCCTCACGTGTTGCGAGTCAAAAAGTGCAGCATCACCTATATATTAATACAATAGGAAAAGAAGTCATGTTGAGTATTTTCCAATTCTTCTCTAGAAATTGCAGTTTTGAGAGAGATATTACTATAACACCTTCTATTAAAATCATTGATAGTTTGTTTTTTGTTTTTTGTTTTTTCATGTGCTTCTGAGTTACTTGGAACATTAGGTATCCATTCTCCTGATAATTCCATGTTTGATTAATAATCTCGATAAAATCTCTATGATTAGTCCAGTAATTAAAATATTTAAAAGGTTTCTGTATGGACAATATATGATCAAAAACCAGGGATTAACAAGAGCTCTATCAAGCTTACTTTGAATAACCATGCCATCTTTTCTTTTGTTGGTTCAACTGTAGAAGTACTCTTTGGCATTAAGGTCCAATATTAGATCACAGTTATAAATGAACTGAGACAATTCATCTATAGCCAGTGGAGGATAGGGATGGCAATTTTTTCCGCCCTACCCTGCCTCGCCCTTAATGAGACGGGTATAGAGTGTTCATAAACGGGGTCGGGGTATGACTTTTAAAACCCCGTCAGGTTCACCGGGAGGGGGGGTTCAGGGGTTGGTCACCCCGCCCCGTTTTTATATTAAGTTTTTTTTTTATATATATACACTATATTTACCAATAAATAACACTATATAAAATTAGTTTTATGATTTTTCATATCACACTCATATATTTTTTTTATTAGTTATTATGGCAAAAAAAATTTTAATTTACTTATCAAAATAAAAATTTTAACTTACTTAAAAAATATATATATCAAGGTTCGGGGTGAGGTAAAGTCGAGGAATATAAATGAGATCGGGGTCGAGGTAAACCTCTAAACGGGACAGGACGGGGTCGGGGGTGAAAAATATAAACGGGGTCAAAGTTGAGGAAGGGTCACCCCGCCCTAAACCCACCCCATTGCCATTCCTAGCGGAGGATATAAGGTGGGCTAGAGGTGGCCATGATCTTCAAAAATTTAGATATTTTACATTTTACTCCTATTTTCTATTATAAAAATAAAAATCAGGAATTGTCCTCACAATAAAAATCGGATGGCTTTTGAAAAAAAAATCATAATTTGGGACCTACCACGTTAGCTTTTGATACTAGTACTTCTCACCACGTCAGCTCTTTTGAAAAAGAAAAAGAAAATTCAATGACAAAATATTTCACAACATGAAATGCATGGATTGAAAGAAATACATCAAGATTTCAAAGAGTTGCCATTTATTTATTCTATATAATATATATTCGTAGTACAAGCTAGAGAGGCCGACATGGTAGAGCTAGCTTAAGGAGCGATGAGTAAACTTAAGAAATTAAAGGATTGGAGCAGCAAGACAATTCACAAATTGAAGCAATTCTTTGCTTGTATCATACATGTCCACAATCACCTCTATAAAGCATAAACAATTCTTCTTATCCCCCATTGCCATCGCGATAGCACCTGTTAACTCCTCCTCGCAATGGACCTAATTAAATCAAATTATAAAAAAATCACCCAATGATAAAGTTAATTTAATTTCCTCACTTTATATAGCTAGTCAAAATGACCTTAGCCGTCCAGCACTTTCCTTCGCCATTGTCGAGTGCGTGAATCAACCCAGTGTAGTCCCAGTTCTTGATCACATTGTAAGGAGCCTCATTCATCAGTTCTTCCATGGCGTATCCCCCATTGTTTATTAGAAATATTATGTTTTTCTGTCCACATCGCAACATTGTCGACATTTCTTGTGCTGTCATCTACCCAACATGCAGTAACAAAAGAATTACGTTGATTTTTTTTTTTTAAATTTCTAATAATAACAAAGACTTCTAATGAAGTTTCTGAAATTAAACTGATTTCTTCTATTTTTATTAACAAATTACAAATACCTCCCTTCCAGCCTTATTTTTTCAAAATGATATAAGTGTTCTTTCATATTTTATATATATTAGAGATGAGTTTATCTATAAAAATATTATGTATAACCATAGTTAACAGAACGGACCGAACCAGGAATCAGATATTAAATCGATTCGATTAATTTACTCTTTTTACTAAAGAATTGAAAAAATCAATTGAACTAACTGATTTTTCAAAAAATCAATCCACCTTTTTTGTCTTTTTATTCTCTATATTTTTTTTCACAAAATCTCTTATATTTGATGTTCAAATGATGAAATTTAAAAAGGAAAAAACTTATTCAATAAGATAATTTAAATGATTATATTTATATTTTGTTATTTATTATTAAATAAATAAAAAAAAATTTACTTCATAATTTTTAATATATTTATATATTTTTCAAATATATTAATTATTAAACAGATTGAATCAATCAACTGTGAACAAACAATCTCATGTGCATTTATTATTGTGAATTTCACTCTCTTGCATCTAGAAATGAGAAAAGTAGATGCATGTAAATTCCGTGACCTTATATACGTAAGTGGGAAAATATGTTTAGCAATATTATTTCTAATAAATGGTTGCCGCGAACAAATCAAAATTAAATATACCTGGAAGCTCCCATCCCCAGTGAAAGACATAACTCTCTTCTCTGGTGTAGCCTGTGCATATCCAAGAGTGGCACCAATTGACCAACCAATTGATGCATATTGCAATTGACATTCATACCTGCATAAAAAAATTTCACTAATTCTTGGTTAAGATTATATATAAAGTTTAACATGCATTCAAGTGACATTAGATATTCTATGTTTTGATGATTCATTGCATACCCGCATCCTTGTGGTAATTTTAGCTTCTGGCAATTAAACCACGAATCTCCTGCATCCGAAATCACTATAGAATCACTTGATAGCATCCTCTGTGTGTGTTTGAAAAGAACATTGATCGTCAGTGGTTCCTTGGGATTACAGTACAGGAGAGTGAGTCCCTCCGGAACATAGATGCGACGGTAGCTTTCGTAAGAAGCCGTGTTACGTTTAAGCCTCTTTGCCAGTGCTTGGAAAAAGTCCTTCATCTGAATGCATCCAAATGTAGGTCCATTGGCAATCACTACTCGTTCTGGTTGCACTACAATTGCTTTCTCCTTGTTGAAGATAAATGAGTTTCCAACGCAGGTAAGATCATCAAAAATGGGTCCAGCATAGAGGTAAGCATCGGCAGACTCTACTATCTCAGCACAGAATTCTGTGCTCACTGCACCCCAGTAAGTCCCAATGAACTGCGGATGGTTCTCAGGTACAAGCCCTTTTGCTGCGGGCATGACTGCCAGGGCATAGCCACAAGCATCGGCTAGCTCAACAAAGGGGCCGCATGCATCGGCAATTCGCAATTTAGGCCCACCCACCAAAACCGGCTTCTCTGCTTTGTTCAAGAACTTTGCTGCCGCCTCCACTGCTGCTTCTAAGGACATTGGATTACTAACTCTGTAAAGAAATTTCAGTAAAGGGAAGGGTTATTTCTAAACTTACACACACATATATATATATATATATATATATATTCCAAATAGCACTACTGTTGGCGCGATAATACTAAGAATTACTTGAGAGGAAAACAGAATGGGATTGGCTTTTGATTGAAAGAAGGATGAGGCCTGCCGGGCAAGTTAGAGCTTATGCTTATGATGACAGGCTTGCTTTCTTTCAAAGCTGTTGTAATAGCTGCATCAATTTTTTCATGTGCATCTTCCAAGTCATTCACCACGGCCTACAATTAAAACAATTAAAATACAAAATAAGTTGGAATTATAATCTATATAATATAACAAAAGTACCAAGGACTAGCATGAGAAGTAGAACCCTCCCATTCATTTTTGACGTTAGATGTACATATGCTAGCTAGTCCTTCATTCCATACATCGATCTCTAGCTTGAAATTTAACTAGTGAATTAGCAACACCTAGGGATTTAATAATTACCTGATAGCATGTAATTGGCTCGAAGCATCTGAGCTCTTTGTTAAAATCTAGGGGGGCAATGGCGTGGTGGAGAGTAGCGTTAGTGCCATAGTAATTTGAGTGGGGAGCTCCAACTATACATAGGAGAGGAATACTCTCACAGAAAGCACCAGCAATGGCATTGACAACGCTGAGGCCACCAACATTAAAGGTGAATACACAGGCAGCAACACCACGTGACCTAGCATACCCATCAGCAGCGTATCCAGCGTTGAGCTCATTACAGCAAGCAATAAGGTTAAGGCTTGGTTGAGCAGTGATGTGGTCGAGAAGGGAAAGAATGGAGTCTCCTGGAACAGCGAATACATCGGTAATGCCAACCTGAACAAGTCGACGGGCAAGGTAGGCGCCTAGTGTCGAGTCGGCTGAAACGGTCTCGGAGATGCTTTCCTCGCATGTGTCACTCATGTTATGATCAAGTAGTGATGAATCAGCAGCCATACCGATGCGGGGAATTGAGAAGCAACTAGCATGATTTTTTTTATTAATTTTTATAAACGGCAGAGGCTGATGATGTGGCAGTGGTGGTGATATTTTGGTGGTAGAAGATAAATAAAATGGCAGCCTATTTGGGAAGGAAAAGGAAAACGAGTGAACACAGCATGTCATGAGATGTGTATGCAGAGGTAGAGCAATATTATTATTGGAGATGCGAATCGATGGCATTGGCATTGGCATTGCTGTTGGAAAAGAATACTATGGTTCACTTAACTGAGAAAGGCTGCTTCTGGCTATTGCCCGGATTTGTAGTTGATTTATATTGTTGCGTGCGTGGCATGTGAAAACCGTGCATGTGTATGTATTGTATTTGTATTGTAGAACAGAGCAGCGGTTCTAACCCAATCCCTAGTCTGATTTTCTGTGGCATGTGAATATGGGACTATGCTTTTCTCCATTATTCATTCTTTCAATTTTTTTCAAGATATCTTAAATGTAACATAATGTTGCTTTTTTTTTTCTTTTTTTTTATCAGAGGAGCCTCCGTCCTTCGCTACCTATCAAGAACTCAGGATCAGAGGATTACCAGGTAAGCTCCGGTGGTAGCCGCTCCGATGATAAAATTAGTAAAGAGAATAAAGTTATAATTGAAAATAATAATTGAACCTGAATTGAAAGCGTACCTTATGCTCTTATTTATAGATTGCAGATCTTCTAAATTGAGTAAGATTAGGAGCATAAAAGTAGGGATTTGAAGATATCTGAAGATAGTAGTTGCCATATTGAACTCTGTTTTCTTATTCTGAGGTCGGTTGGATATGGAAGGCGGTGCCATGTTCCGAACCACATTCCTCTAAACCCCCTTGTGCCCATGTGATCTGGATAGAGCAATCTTTCTTGATTTTTGTCATAAAGAGCTCTATACATACATGTGTCATGCTTTGAATATATTTGTCACTTTATGGTATATCAGTTACTCCCCCCCCTCGAGCCTCAGTTCTATGGGACCTATGCAGAGCTAAGGTTAGGGTTTCTGAAAATTCACACGTATTTTCATTAATGCGCCATTTCGTATTCTGATAAAACAACCGTTGATGGGATAGTTACAACCTCATTATTGCACTAGCCACCGATTGAGTAATCGAGGCCATTATTGGCTAACTGTTGGTTGGGCTATCAGGGCCATAAATATCGATCCTCCTTAGGTTGTTTTATAAATAGATGAAACCCCCCTTAAGAAAAGTCCTTTATGAACTCTCCAATGCTTCAAGTTAAATTCTAAGCAAAAGAAGGCCCCTTAGGCGGTTTCCGATATACGAGGAGACTACTTCGACATTCATCCTTCAGTTTCTGGTTAGTTGTGACAACTTTCTCATTTCTTAGTTGTGTGTTTTTTATTATTCCTTTTTTTCCCTACTTCATTTATGAGGATGTCGACCTCTGATGCCTATTCAAGCACGGGAAAGGAAGAAAGGCAATTGGTGGAAATAGGAGATCAGGGGGCAGTAGGCCCTAATGAAGTTGAGAGTGCCTCTGGTAACAGCTCAGAAGTGCTCCTAATTGAGGTGCACCTCAAATCTAGGGATAGAGAGGTTAGTACATCGGGTCGGCCTCATAGGAGAGAGGAAGGTGAGAATGCCATGACTAAGGGCATGCTAGATGACCTTAGAATTAATTTTGATTTCCCTCAAAATGTATCCTATAGGATTTCGAGGGCTGTAGATCGCCCATTGGATACTGAGAGAGGAGAGATTTGCGCCTACCTTGAATGGTTTGAGGTCAGTGTTCGTTTCCCTTTCCATCCTCTAATAAACGAGTTTTTTAGCTGGTTCAAGATCTGCCCTGCTGAACTGAACATCAACAGTTAGAGGTAACTAATGGCCTTTTTAGTTTTAGGTCACCAAAACAACGTTGAAGTAGATATGGACCTTATTAGAAGTAATATGGACATGAAGTTCTTTAAGTCAAAGGGGATAGACTACATGTCCTTTGACAAAAGGTTCAAACCATTGACCTCGATACCCACTTCCAACAAGACATGGAAGAAGTGGTACTTCTTTGTCAATGGTGGTTGGGAACACGAAAACTTCGAGAATTGGACCAGCTTCTTCCCTTAGCACATCGGTTTTAAGGGTGAGCCTACAGAACTTTGGCTTCTAACCTGAATATTATAATCCCATTCCGACTTGACTGACATTTTTTTGAATTTCTATTGTCATAGATAAGAGGGCTCGGAAGAGCTCAACTTTTACTTCTGACTTACGAAAGCAATACAGAAGACTTCTTCACTCGTAAGACCATCCTCACGACTGAATTCTCACTGTTCAAAACTTCATGGACGCTAGGCTAGTGTAGGAAAAATCATCCGTTCTGAAGAAGACAGTTCTCACGAGCTAGACGCTTGGGACCAAGAAGGTTAGGGGAACGTCCATATCCGCGGTACAAGCTCCTCCTCAAAAAAATAGGAGGATCGAGGTGGGGGGATCTAGTTCTCCCGAATGTACAGTTTCTGAGGAGCTGGCTTGCTAACTATTCGGCGAAAGCTACCATCACCTCAACCCCCAGAACATGCCCTAGATCTCGCGACAAAGGAAAAATGGGCGTAGTTCCTCCCGGTGTAGCCTCGGTTGAAATTGGGGGAATGGCTATAAAGAGGGCCTACGAAAAGGCCTAGAGCTCGGTTGCGGGTCTCTTTAAAGGTCTAAAGCCTTGGTCAATAGCCAGGGACCTCCTGGTTTCTAATATGAGGGTAAGATTTTGTTGTTTAGTTTATTTTATATATGTGATTAACTCTTTTTTACTAACTTATCTATTTTTTTGTTTATTTGTAGGTGATTCATGCCATGGCTACTATCATGGACTGCCTCGAGAAATCGGAAAGAGAGGATAAACTCCAAGCTGAGTTGGATGAAACTCGGCTATAGTTCGAGATAGCCCGCTCTGCATCTCTCTCCTTTGAGGAGCAGCTAAAGGAATCCCTCAACAATGTGGCCATTCTAGAGTCACAGAAGAATACTCTAGCTTTAGAGCTGAAAAATTTAAAGAAAGAGAAAAAAAAGGCTGAGCCTGCTATAGCTGTGAATTTTGCCACCAGCGTTCAAGTGGCAAGAGAAATGACAGAAAGAGCCCTTAAAAAAGAGGTGCAAAGGCTGGGCGGAGAATTCGCAAACCACATATATGAAATTTTTCAAAAAACGATCCAAAAGTTGTATCCTAATCTCAATATCTCTGGCATGGACGAGGTTTCAACAGATGAGCCTGCCTCGAGCCCTTCCGAAGTCATCCCAGCGGAGTCTACAAATCCCGAGGGAGAAGCTCCCATCGAGGACCATTATTTAGGTTTTTTGTAACAACACATTTTTTTTGTTTCCTTCCGAGCTTGTGTGAAGATCCGAAATTTTGGAATAATTTTTTTTTTTGATCAGGCAATATTTGAATTTCTTTAAATCTTATTTACTTTTAATTGAATTAAATCTTGTTATGTGTAATTAAATATATGTGTATATGTATATACGTGTGTGCCCAAAAAAAAATAAAAAAAATAAAAAATAAAAAATAAAAAAATAAAATGAAACAAAATAAAATGAAATGAAATGAGGCAAAATGAAGTAAAATGAAATAAAATAAATTAAAATAAAGGGGAAATAAAAGAAAAGAAGAGAAAGTACAGCAGGGTGTGTGTGTGCAGCGTGTGGAGTTGGTGTGTGTCGGTGGAGTGTGTAGTGTGTGTCTTAAATGTTATATATATATATATATATATATATATATATATATATATATATATATATATAAAGTAAACCAAACAAGAAGGCAGGAAAGAGAAAGATGAAAGGAAATCAAAAAGGAAATCAGAAAAGCAAGAGTAAAGTAAAAGAAGGGGGTGCTGAAGGGCAGTGGTTACAATTGAGAGAAAGAGAGATAGAGAGAGAATGAGCGGCGCTGTCGTCGTGGGGCTGTATGGAGGAGAGAGAAAGTGGGGACAGATCTGTTGTGGCTGATCCATTGTGTTCGGCCATTGCTGCACCAACGAGTATGGCGACAACCGCGGCTCTGACCCCAGGTCCGTCCGGTGCTCCACTGACAACCTCGTGCTCTGCCAAGACTGCATTTGGGATGCCCACTGCAGCTGCTTCGTATCAGCTGCCCAAGATTGCAACCCCGACGAGGATTCGCATTCAGACGACCGTAGCATCGAGATTGAGATAGGAGAGATCGGAAAGAATTCGCACAGGATTAGATCTCAGGTCTGAAGTGGTAAATTTGTTTATAACTGAAATTGGAAATTCAGATTTGAAGTTGGGTTTGCTGCCAGACGATCTCGATTGCTTGCGCCACTAACAGTTTGCAATGATGGCACGTTGCGTGGGTGTTGGGTCTCTTCGTTTGGGCAGAGGATTTTGAGGTGGCTTAGTGATTGATGTGTATGTATTTGTGTAGCATTTGAGCAGAGGGGCTGAATCACGACTGGGTGTGTGTGCTCAAGCAGGAAGTGGCAGCGAGAGCTGCTGTTGCAGTACCTACGGGGGTTTTTGACGCTATTCAGAGGATAGTTTGAGTATGGGTGTGCGGTAGTGCAGCAATGTTTAGATGGTGCAGATGGGTTGTCTATGGATAGAATTTTGCTGATAGCTGAGGGTTTAATTCAAAAGCTGTGGAGGCAAACTGATTCTCTGGTTTCCATGTAACGTTTCCCTTTCATGGTGATAGCTATGGAGGAATTTTATTGATTTTATTGTGAAAGGGGCCTCATGGATATTCTTGTAATTGGAGCTCAGGTCCTTTAGTCCAATAACAGACGAACCACCTAATGAGAAAGCAGGTATAAATTTGATTCTTTGAATTTACATTCTCTAATAAATTATGACAGTGATTAGCTGCTGGAAAAAAAAAAAAAAAAAACTGGAATCTGTGAATTATTTGAAAATAAGTCAGCTAGTGATTTAAATATAGTTCAGCTGTTAATTGAATTATAGTTTTGTATAGCAACTCTAAAGATTTCATCTCAAAAGGGGTAGATTGAAATGAATATCAATTTTAAAAATAAAGTGATAGTTTACTTGTGATATTATAGACGACTATAACATATTGATTAGTTAAAATCCCTACCGGCACATGTGCTCAGTTAACCTCCAAATAAATATATATTGTGTAAATGAAATATTAAATTAATTCAATTGGTTTAATTAATTTAAATATACCGAAAGAACCCAATGTCCGAATTAAGAAAGTCATTAGTATATTTTGACTATCTTGGACCTACTGAGACCAATGGTAAAGTCCATGTTGTGAGACGGGAACCCGAAAATTTAAAAGACCAGTAGAGACGCTAAAAGGACCAAAAAAAAAACAAAAATTCCACTGAGTCAAAGAGTGGTCAAACGGACTCAGATTAAAATAAAAGAATAGCAAAATTTTATCATTTCGAGCATCCCAGACTCAACCGTGGAATCCGATTTGCAAGAAGATGCCTTGAGAATTAGAAACCCATGAAGCGCAAAATGACCGTTTTGCCCTTTTAAGTACAAATATCCAAATTGGATTTCGCGAAAGCCTAAACCGACTTTGTTCGACAATCCGAACTCAATAGTAGAGTCTATTTTAACAAAATAGAAGCTCATAAAATAAAGACATAAAAATTTGATGAATAGCATCATTCAAGTGGCAAACAGACTGAGTTACATCTTGTAATTTTAGGGACACGGAAAGGCAAGGAGAAGGTGGTCTGACCTTCTACATTCTCACTGATAGATCCGCTATATTACAAATACGACTTCTTAGGGTTGAGATCAACCTATCAAGTATGGTATTTTGCTAAGTAAGAAATAGAATTGAGTTTAGGGGTAATTGCCATATTGTTTGATTAGTTCTATGCCTATGTGATTCTTATTATCTTCCTGGATATTTGATTGAATGATAGATGTGAGCCATGACTATATGTGTAATTCATATGTTATCATTGTGTGTAATTTATGGAATTGTCAAGATGATGAATGTGAAAACCGAGCATGTGATCAAATGGATTGTTCATGATATGTGGACTTGTGGACTGAATTGTGTGATGTGATTATTGCTTTAAGTAGAATATGCATGACTTTAAGCATGCTTCATGTATTGGTAGATTGTTTTGTTATGAACATGTCATTGCATGGTGGAATCAGGGCATATTGGTATAGTGTGATTCCTTGAAAGCATAGTGTGAGTTGAGCACGTGGTGCTATACATTATGAGGGTGTAGATCCTGTGGTGAAAAACCCAAAATCAGCCATGGTACTCATGCCAGCGAGGACGAACCGTAAAATGAGAACAAGGTTACTCAGGCCTTCGGGGAAGGACCGTAAAGTGAGACATGGGTGTGGCATAGAGTTTGCATAGGTGCGTCATGCATATTGATCATGCATTACATTGAATACGCTGCATGACATGTAGAGATAAATGTACACTTGCACATGCCACGTCCTTAATTTTGTTTTTTGCATTAGCACTATATCATACCAGCAGTTGAGCTGACCCATTCATGGGACACCATATTACAGATGAGGATGCCCCTGCTACCTGAGACTTGGTGACACTTTGGCAGGAGACTGCACTTGGAGTATTTTTGGCCCATGGGGCATATTTTGAAATGTAAGGGCTTAAGCCCAAATGAAATGTGAACAATGTATTCATGGGATGTAATTTATGGCTTTACATGTATTGATGGGAAATGATGCATGTCTAGTCAATTCCGTTTAGATTGCTCCTTACTTTATTTCCTTCTTGCCTTGTAGAAAATTTGTATATTGTGAAAAGAATGGAAATGATATTGGTATAGTGTAATGAATTGGGAGTCGATGATTCTTAAGTTTAAGTGTAGCTGTATATATGATGGATTGTATAATTAGACGATGTACATTTAAATTCTATGAGATTTGTGACCATCGAGTGAGGATGGACTGTGACGTTTTTGTATATTTTTATGATGTATTGTGATTATCAGGGGAAAAATGGCTCGAAAAACAAACGAGGTTTTGTCAAAATTTTCTGAAAAATTAAAGGACTGTTAAGTGTGTAAAATACCTTGTTTATTATGAAAAACAAGGGGCAAGGCCTTAGGGATTGTACAGGATAGGGAATTTGGTTAGTGTTTGGAATGTCTTTGATTGTACTTTATTTCGTTATTATTTTATTTTTTCTTGTCTCGTTACTCGCGCCTCGGGTTCGTTGGAATTCGGGGCGTGACAACTTGTAATTTTTTCACTTTTGGGGTTAATATATGAAATTGTATTTCTCCCAGAACTCGTGTCTTTCTTGATATTTTTGTGGTATGACTTGATTTTAAGATAATCCCTTCAATATCCAGGACATTAGAAATTCCAAAGCACCTATGAAATATTTCAGAGGCCAAAAAATAGGATATTCAGAGCAGCCATATTTATGAATAAAAATAAGTCATAATATATCGACCTTCAATACTTGCAAAACAAGCCTTTTCCAGAGATCTTCAATACTTGTAATTAAAAGAAGCCTTTTCTCGAGATCTTTAATACTTATAATTAAAAGAAGCCTTTTCTAGAGATTTGTAGAGCGGGAGAAATGGATCAGACCCATAACACTCGTAATAAATAGAAGGTCTTAGGGGATCTGTATATTCATAAAATGGACCAGACCTACAGTACTTGTTTTGAACACAAGACTTTTAGGGGTCTGTACATTTAAGTGAAATGGACCAAACCTGTAGCACTTGTAATGGATACAAGGCTTTTCAAAGGTCTGTGTATTGAGTAAAATGGACCAGACCTGTAGCACTTGTAATGGGTACAAGGCTTTTAAGGGTCTGTGCATTGAGAGACAAACTCTAAGGTGAATCAAAAGTAGCTTTTTTACTGATAATACTTGCGTAAATGTTCGATGTTCCAAGGTCTGGATACAAACTTCCTAGTCAAATCTTCTAACCAATAAGTCGTAGGTCTGACGATCTTGGTTATTTTGTAAGGTCCTTCCCAATTGAGGTAAAGCCTTCCTACGGTGGGATCTTTAGTGTTTAGAAAAACCCTTATTAGGACAAGATCTCCAAGCTACAAGTTGATAGGTTTTAACCTTTGGTTGAAACATATAGCCATTCTCTACTGGTAAGCTTCAGTCCTAATCCGAGCTTGCTCATGTCTTTCTTCAAGTAGGTCCAAATTCTCCGCGAGCTATTGGTTATTAGTCCCTTGGTCAAAGCAGTCTCTCTTAAAAGTTGGCATGCCAATTTCGACAAGGATGACTACCTCAGTGCCATCGGCGAGTGAGAATGGTGTTTCTACAATTGGGGTCTTTTTGTTAGTTTGGTAGGCCCAGAATACTCCAGGGAGTTCTTCAACCCATTTTCTCTTGGCCTTCTCCAACTTTCTCTTAATTGCTTCAAGAATAGTGTGGTTGATAACTTTGGCTTGCCCATTAGCTTGAGGGTGCCCTGGAGAGGGGAAATGGTGACTAATGTGCAAGTTTGTACAAAACTTCCCAAATACTTTTCCAACGAACTGCATCCCATTGTCTAAAATAATGACGTGGGGTATACCGAACCTACATATTATATTTTTTCAAGTGAAATTCTTTACTTTTACCTCTGTTATATGGGTCAGTGATTCAGCCTCGACCCATTTAGAAAATATTCAATGGCGACTAGTAGGAATCTCCTATTTTGATGGGCTTTTGGTAACGGTCTTACAACGTCCATTCCCCATTGGGCAAAAGGCCAAGGACTGGCGATAGGGACAAGTTATGATGAGGTTGATATTGGTATAAGGCAAATCGTTGACATTTATCACACCTCTGAACATATTTATTTCTTAGCATGTTTTAGCATACTAGGCCAATAGTAGCCCTGAGTTAGCGCTCGATGGGCTATGGTCTTATCACCATTATGGTTTTCACAGATCCCCTTATGTATCTTAGCTAAGACATAGTAGGTCTTTTCTTGAGTTAAGCAACGTAGGAGGGGCTGTCTATAGGACCTTCAGTAAATCTTTTCTTTAAGAATTAAATATCAAGCTGCCCTAATTCGAATTCTCCTAGCACGATTCTTGTCTTCTAGAAGCAACCCCTTCTTTAGATACTAGATAATGGGAGTCATCCAATTTTGTGGTTGTTCTAAAATTTGAAGGGATTGTATTACCTCAATACTAGGTTTTTACTGGTAGGAGATTTTCACCATTAAGTCTCTTTCTAGCATGAGATAGGAGGCCATGTTTGATAAAGCATCGGCCTTGGAGTTTTGGTTTCTTTCAATCTTCTGAATGATGAATTTGCAGAAAGATAGCTTTTGTGATTCAACTAGCTTTGAATATCTGGTCATCCTACTATACTTGGTGGAAAATTCTCCCAAAACTTGACTCACTACAAGTTGAGAGTCAAAGAATGCTTTAAGATCTAGAGTTTTACATTCTAGAGCCAGTTTCATCTCAAGGATAGGTGCTTCATATTCGGCTTCATTGTTAAAGGCTCTGAATCCCAAGCTAACCACTTTTTTTGTCACGCCCCGAATTTCTGCAAACCCGAGGCGCGACTAACAAGACAGAAAATAAAATAAATAAAAGGACAAATGTAAATAAATCCACTAAACAAGCATCCATTCCCATCAATACATAAAATAACATAAGTACATCTCACAACTGCATTGTTCATAGGTCATTCGGGCTTAAGCCCTTACATTACAAAATATAAGTCTCATGGACAAAAAATATACCACGTGCTTCACCCTATCAGGGTATCACAGAGTCTCAAGTGGCTGGAGGATCCTCATCTGAAAAATGTTGCCCACGAATGGGTCAGCTCAACTGCTGGTATGATGAAATGCTAATGCAAGAAATAAAGCTAAGGCGTGGCATGTGCAAAGTGTACATTTATATCTAAATGTCATTCAAAGCATCGCAGTAATATATGAATGGTATGCATGACGCACCCATGCACAACTCTATGCCACACCCATGTCTCGTTTACGGGTACTCCCCGATGGCACGGAGTACCAATGCAATGGCCAATTTTGGGTTTTTCACCACAGGATCTACACCCTCATAATGCAAAGCACCACGTGCTCAACCCACGCCATGTTCTCAAAGGATTCATCATATGCCAATATGCCAATGCAATCTCAATGAAACATGGTTTCCACAATATAGCATGCTCGAGACAATAATACATAAATCACCAGCTAATTCCACATGTAAGCGTATCTCATATAATCAACTTAAACACATGTCATGATTCACGTTCATCATTCACTAAATTTTCATAAAGTACAAGTAACATGTAAGCATGTGAACAACCAATTCCAAATCATCAAGTAAACACATTCCATATAAATACATAAGTCATTCCAGTCATTCACAGAACATTCCTAACTTAACTTCATTTCTAACATTAGCAAAACACCATACCTGACGGGTTGGTCTCAACCCTAGAAGATCGTGCACGATATGTAACTGAACTGGTCAATGAAAATGCAGGAGATCAGATCGCCCTCTCCTATCCTGTCAATATCCCTAAAAGTATAAATTACAACTCAGTCTATTGTCATTTGAATTTATGCTATTCATCAAATTTTATGTCTTTAATTCATAGGTTTCTATTCTGCTAAATTAAACTCTGCCATTGAGTCTAGGATGTTGAAGAAAATAAGTTTAGGTTTTCGTAGAACTCAATTCGGACATCTGGGTTCAAAAGGGCAAAACAGTCATTTTGCACTTTTCACGGGTCCTTACATTTCGTGACCTCTTTTCACCAATCGGACTCCACGGTTGAGTCTGGAATGTTCGAGATAATAAAGTTTCACTATTTGTTTACTTAATTCGAAGTTCGTTTGACTATACTTTAATTTAGGGGCATTTTGATAATTTTAAAGGTTACTACGGGTCTTTTATTTTTCGGGACCCCTTCTCGTAAAACGGACCTCACCATTGGTCTCAGAATGGTCGAGATAGTCAAAGTACACTAATGACTTGTCCCATTTGGACTCCGGACTATTTTAGAGTATTTAAAATAATTAAATTAATTAATTAATTAATTAATTTAATTATCATTTTATTAATATTTAATTCTGATGGGTTAAAGCGTAATTACTTAAAAGTTTAGTGTTAAAGTGTAATTTCTGAAATCTGAGGGGTCAAATCAGAATTTTAAAAAGTACAGGGTAGAATTGTAATTTTCAGAAAGTTTAGGGGCAATTTCGTAATTTGTAAAACCCTTATTCTCAATTTGGATAGCCAAACAGTGGCGAATCCAAAACAGGGATAAGATATCCCTGTTCCCATTTAATTTCAATTTCTAATTTCTTAACTTCGTAGCCAAATAGCCCCCCAGCCCCTTTTTAATTTAAAACGTGGGAGCGACACGTGGCAGGGGCGGTTCAGCCCCGCCGGAACCGGACCCGACCCGGACCCGAAACCCGACCCGAGCAACCCCTTTCTTCCCCGACTTTCCGGCGACACACTAGTAAGGTTCCGGCGCCTTCTCCAGCGCCAGCAACTGGTCTTCGGCGAGATTTTCAAGGTTTCAAAATGCTATCCTCTTCATTTTCTTCCAAGGTTTCCATATCTAGGCTTGGTTTTGGGTTCAAGTCACCAGATCTTCACAAAATAGAGGGTCAACCCCTCGGTCAAACTTCCGGCCGACTCTTTCCCCTTCATTTTTGTGACAGTTCGGCCCTGGTTTAACCCCTATTCTTATCCTAATGTATTTCTGCACTTCTTAGGGTTCGTTCCCTACCATTTAAACCAAGTTTTAGACCAATATTTTTCCAACCAACCGATTATCCACCCACCTGCAACTCACTGTTTCTCTCTCATTTCCTAACCATTTTCTTTCATTCTTTTTGCAAAATAAACCCTACAACATGCTCTTTAAGATCATATACATCAAAGTAATTATCATGCTTTAAAAAAAATCAAAACAAAACTGGGTCACTTACGGTTTTCTTGGGTTTCTCTCTCTAGCCGTGCACCTCTTTCACCCTCTGGTTCCAAGCTTAAATCAGGCTCCAAGACTCCCTTCCAGAACTCTCTTTCTCTCTCTCGCTTCTGCTTTTCTTTCATTCTCTTCTCCCAACCGAGACCAACACATATACCCAACACATCCACTCTCACACGTCTCTCTCTCACACCAGCCCCTTTCCTTGACTTCTCTCCCTCTGTTCAGCCACCCTGCTTTCTTCCCCAATGCAGCTTTGCATTTAATGCAAAGCTGCCCTATATCCCCTATATATATATATATATATATATATATATATATATATATATATACCACTCATCACACACACACTAGACACACACACTACTCCATCAACACCACACACACCCCACGGTCTGTTGCACAACACACACACACACTGCTATACATATATATACATATACATATCCACATACATATGTACACACATCATTCCATACATGTACACATACATATAACATTCCACACACATATACATGCTATACATACATACACCATGCATTTTAATAATAATAATATACATTTTAATATCAATAATAATAATAATAATAATAATAATAATAATAATAATAATAATAATAATAATGATAATGAAAAAAAACAAGTAATAATAAAAAAAAAAAATTTCCATGTCATTACATTTTTGGTTACGATCCCATCGGGGGATTAAAGTATTATGCATACTCTAGAGCCTTTGTCGGTAGACGAACTGTAGGTGTAAAGTTGCTATACCAAGTGTCTGTAGTGGCTTGAGCTTTCGAATGTGATGTCCGAGTGAACTCTGCTACAAATTCTGCTAATACCTGGCCTTTAATAGTAGTTCGCGGTATATAGGATATGTCAAATTCTCCCAACTCTATTGACCATTTGACTAGTCGTCCCAAAATTTTAGGTTTGTGTAAGACTGATTTTAACGGATAGGATGTAAGGATTACAATAGGATGGGCTTGAAAGTATGGTCTGAGCTTCCGAGCGGATATCACTAAGGCTAAGGCCAATTTTTCAATTTTAGAGTATCTTGTCTTGATATCCAGAAGTGTCTAGCTAACGTAAAAGATAGACCTTTGAATTCCCTTGTCGTCCCTAACTAAGGTAGAGCTGATGGCATTTTTCGATACAACTAAGTACAAGAGTAGTCTTTCCCCCAGTGCTAGTTTTGAAAATAGTTCGGGGGAAACTAGGTATCGCTTGAGTTCTTGGAAAGCCTCTTCACATTTAGAGGTTCATTCTAGGGCCTTACCCCCTCCTCCAAGGCTTTAAAGAATGGGTGGCAACGATTCGTAGATTTAAAGATAAACCTGTTTAGAGCTGCTATCCTTCCATTCAGGCCTTCGATATCTTTCTTAGTTTTAGGTGACTCTAGTTCAATCAGAACTTTGTTCTGTGAAGGATCTGCCTCAATTCCTCTTTAAGAGACTAAAAAACTCAAGAGTTTCCCTTTTGTGATCCCCGAAGGTACATTTTAAAGGTTTAGCTTCATTTTATGTTTCCTTAAGATGTCGAATGTCTGGCTCAAGTGCTGGATGTGGTCACTCTTTTGAACACTTTTGACAAGCATGTCGTCAATGTAGACTTCCATTGTATCCCCAATTTGGGGGGCCAAACATGTTGTTTACAAGTCGCTGGTACATAGCTCTAACATTTTTTAAACCAAACAGCATCACTCTATAACAATAGAGACCTTATTCTGATATGAAGATTTTTTTCTCCTGGTTTGGTGGATACATTTGAATCTACTTGTATCCAGAATAAGCATCCATAAAACTCATAAGTTCATGACCTGTTGTGGCATCAACAAGTTGATCAATCTTGGGGAAAGGAAAGTTGTCATTGGAGCAAGCTTTATTTAGGTCGATATAGTCAACACAGACCCTTCACTTGCCATTCTTTTTTTTTGCAAGAACCTTATTGGCAAGCCATTCTAGGTAGAACACTTCTCTCATCATTCCAGCATTTAGCAATCTTTGGATTTCTTCATTGATGATTTTGTGGCGTTCAGGGTCAAATGTTCTCCTTTTTTGTCTCATCGAAGGATGGTCCGAATCTGTCATTAGCTTGTGAGAGATAAAATTAGGATTTATTCCCTCTATATCTTTAGTTTCCCAAGTAAATACCAACAGGTTGTTTTTTAGAAATTCAACAATTTTCTCTTGCTCGGAAGGAGATAGAGTTGAGCCAATTTGCAAATACTTTCCCTCTCCTTCAGTGCTGATGAGTATTTTGATGGGCTCTTCCATTGGTTTGACCGTGTTGTCCCTTCCTTTGGGACTTAATGGCTCGTCAATTTCAGAGGGACACTCATATGCTTCATGAAGGTTGGAAAATGAAGAACTTTCCATTTCATGATGGTACTGTAATTACTATTTGGGGGGGCTTTTCTTTTAATGCAAGGGTATGACATTCCCAACAGTGGGCTGACAGCCCTTGATGGAGAAGACTTTGTCATTGTGGACATATTTCAAGCATTGATGGAGGGCTGAAGTAACCGCTCCCATCCGGTGGATCCAAGATCTCCCAATAATGACGTTTTAGGGGGATTTAGAGTTTAGGACCATGTATTCAGAGAGTAGTGTCTTTTGTTTGTTCCCTTCTCCCATCGTGGTCGGTAGGTCAATTTTACCTAATGGGATGCTAAGATTTCTGTCGAATCCTACCATGACAACGATGGTAGCTCTGATGTCATTAAGATTGAGGTTCGTGTGTTTGAAGGGTTCATAGAATAATACGTTGGTGGAACTTCCAGGATCCACAAGAGCCCTTTTGATCTCAAAGTTAGTGATTTTGAGTGAGATGACAAGAGTATTGCTATAGGGACAGTGTATCCTAATGATGTCTAATTCAGAGAACTAGATCTAAGGTCCTAACTTTATCTTTTTCTCAATAGCTGAGATCTGGAGAACTTGGGGTTTTGCCCTTGCCTCCGAAGCATATCTTTTCTTGGTTTGGTTAGACATTCACGTTGTCGTATTATCAGCGTAAAGCACATATATGACTTGATTATTTTGCCACTATTGATCGTGTTGAATTTCTCTCTATTCGGGCCTTTGTTCTTGCCTTCTATGCGATGGTCTATCATCACGGGGGCTCTGCCTCCCATCTTGGTAGACAAACTCCGTCATTCGTCCTCTTCTAATGAGATACTGCTCTATTTCCTGCTTGAGAGCTCTGCACTCCTCGGTTGTGTGCCCGTGCTTTTTATGGAAATCACAACATTTGTTATGATTGTGTCGAGTGGCTTTTTAGTGGTTCTGTCACCTCAAGTTTTCACTAGTCTGGATTTGTTGGAGTATGTGGGTAAGGGAAGCATTTAAAGGGGTCAAAGTTCCATACCTCCCAGAGTTAGAATTGTTTTGGGCTCTAGGTGCCGTTCTCTTGTTAGGGCTCTTGATCCTCTTCCTATTAGCACTGTTATCCCTCTTCTGAACTTGTTTATCCTTCTGAGCCTATTCTTTTGCTTTTCAGAAAGAAATTTTGGTATCTTTAAGATTAATAGACTTCTGTGCTCGCTCCATGAGTGCTGTCATATCGATGAAGGGATTCTTGGTCAAGGAATCTTGGAAGCGTCTAGGTCCAAGGCCTGAAGTGAGGGCGGCCACTAGAAAGCTTGGACTGCAGTCGGTTATTTCTGTGAGCTCGGTATTAAAATGAGCTATGTAGTCCCAAAGTGATTCTCCCTTTGTCTGCTTTATAATGAATAAGAATTCTGGTCATTTTCTTAACTTTCTACTGGTTAGGAATCGGTCGAGGAATAGCCTACCGAGCTAGTGAAAATTGTTGATCGATTTTTGAGGGAGATTATAAAACCATTTAAGGGCGGTGCCCTTGAGGCTTGTCACAAAATTTCGGCACATGAAGGCATCAATAGCTCCATGGAGAGCTATAGTGTGTTGGTAGTGAGATAGGTGGTCCCTAGGGTCCTTAGATCCATCATAGAGGGTGAATTTTGGAACAACAAATTTTTTCGACCGTTCTTCTGTCATTATGGTAAAGATAAATGGCATGGAAAACCTCTTGAGCAATTCACTCAGTTCGTTTTGCTCTAGAGGGTCATGGAATCCTCTAGTTGAGATTGTCTTATCTTGAGAGTCTATTATCTCCTTTCCTTTAGAGGTGTTCAGGGTAAAACTTGTTGTGGGATTAGAACCCATTGTTGATCTTGTCCTGTACCTCTAGATCTTTGACTCGGGGGATGAATATGTCCAATGTTAGTTGGAGGATGTTGGGAGATTGAGGGGACTGAAGCCTCAGGAGACTGGGATTCCTGTGGCACTGGATTGGCTCTAGAGACCATTGTAATAGGAATCCTAGTTTCTGTTCTAATAGTGGACGGCTGGATGAAGCGTGGGCATTGATCCCCCATACTTAAATTTTTCTCGTCCTTGGGCAAAACTCAAATTCACTTTTCCAAAAACACCAAGGTTTGCAAAGCCATTAACAAAACATAACCAAGCTCTTCAAAACTCATAACATATCATGAACAAACACTTTTAAACAACTTACAATTACTTAGTAAGCATTTTCACTCGAAGATGGAGTAAACTAAATACGTAGACCCTCGCGGAAATAAACACTCGACTCTTATGTGTTTGAAGGGTATTTTGTTCAACCAATTATAAAAATTTAGCCACGCAGGGTCATGAAAACTCGAATGAGAAGTTTGAGAAGAAGGGAGAGAGAGAGAAAGAGAGAGAGGGGCGTGCAAATCTGATCTTCGCCTCCTTTTACACTAAAAATCAATCTTTGAAGCCTACTAGATCTCCTAAAGATATTCTAAATATTATCCTAAAATAAAAATACCCAAATCTAACTAATTAAGGGAAATATATTAAAAATAAAATAAAGTCCTAATACAACTAGGAAAGTGGTGTTTGCAGCTGAAATTTTCGTACACTAGATCTGAAAACTTTCAAAAATTTAGATCCGCGCATTAGAATTGCAGGCTAAAAAAATGCTCCAAAACATCCGTAGAGTAGGTGCAGCAACTTCAAGCCCGCTTTCGACCTTGATGCAGCCAGAATCTCTCAAAACTCTAAACAGGAAAGTTGTAGATCAGTTTCTTGGTGTTCCATATCATCTTAAATCATCTCAATTGGAGTTCGTATGAGAGAGTTATCCCTAGATTACGAAATGATGTCGAAATTGTCCAGAATCGCCCAATTAGCTTTGTTTTGCACTTAGCACCTCCATTTGCATCCTAAATCAAAATATAAGAATAATGAGTACGTTTAGGCACCAAATAAATATAAAGGACTTGTCACATTCCGAACCCCACCCTACGCGGATGTCGAGGACGTGATGCCAGTTAGCCGCCACGCGACCAACCGAAGGCAATTTCTGAACTTTCTAGTGAATTGCACTCCGACTGTAGGGTCAGATGCAGCGGAATTTAAAACTTTTCTCTTTTTTTTTTTCTTTTTTATCACGGGAATGCAACTCATGTATCCACTGTAGGATATGTATCACACAGAACAAGTCTAAAATCCAACAACTAACAACTCAACCTCAGAGCATATCTATAATTCGACATATAACAACAGAGCAGAACTATAATCTCTAGAGTACCTTTTAAATCCATGAGCCATATCAATATTCAGTACATATCAGTCAAGTCAGTCATAGTACATCACTCACCCGATTAAATAGATTCAATCCTCAATAATCTAGTCTCCACAGATCAGTGCCATCAGATCCAATAGATATCGTTCCTGAAAAATGTTAGGGAATGGGGTGAGCTTCGAAAAGCCCAATGAGTAACACAGGTTCCCTGTCATGGGTTTCAAACCATTGTTGTTTACAAAGCACAAGGGTAGTTCAGTTGTTTCTAAAATAGCAGTTTTATGAATCTACTTAAAATGCAGTTTCAGTAGAATAAAGCAGAACTGAACAAAATAAAACAACAGATCGGGACAGACAGAACATAACAGACCATATCAAGTATAACCGTACAGAACAGAACACAACAGGTCAGGACGAAGCAGAACCGAGCAGAGCAAGACATAACAAATCAGAACAGGACGAAACAAAGCACAACAAATCAGAACAGAATAGTAAATGATGCCAATATATCAATCAGAGACAACAGGTCAGAATAGAACGGGTCAGAATAAAACGGGTCGAAATAGAACAGGTCAGAACGGATCACAATAAAACATAATAGAACGGAACGGAACAGAACATAACAAGTCATAACCGAATAGAACGGAATAAAACTTGACAAATCAGAATAAAACAAAACGGAACATAACAGAACGGAGCGGAAACAATATGTCAACCAGAGATACAGGTATATCATCAACGGAACGAAACAAGACAGAACTGGGTGGAAACAGTATATCAATCAAGGATACAAGTATATCATCAACGGAACGAAACGAATCAATATCAATCAGGACGAGTCATATCAGAACTGAACATGACGGAACAAAATGAAACAATATCAATCAGGACAAGTCATATCGGAACTGAACATGACGGAAACAAACGAAACAATATCAATCAGGGCAAGTCATATCGGAACTGAACATGACGGAACAAAACGAAACAATACATCTATCAGAACAAGACATATCGAAATTGAACAGGACGGAACAAACTGGTACAATATCAATCAGGACGGATCAGGACAGAACATATCAAACATAACAAATCAGGACGGATCAGGACGGAACAGATCAAACATAACGAAACAGAACGGATCAGGACGGAACAGATCAGACATAACAAATCAGGACGGATCAGGACGGAACAGATCAGACATAACAAATCAGGACAGATCAGGACGGAACAGATCAAACATAACGAAACAGAACGGATCAAGACGGAACAGATCAGACATAACAAATCAGGACGGATCAGGACGGAACAGATCAGACATAACAAATCAGGACGGATCAGATCAGACATAACAAATCAGGACGGATCAGGACGGAACAGATCAGACATAACAAATCAAGACGGATCAGGACGGAACAGATTAGACATAACAAATCAGGACGGATCAGGACGGAACAGATCAGACATAACAAATCAGGACGGATCAGGACGGAACAGATCAAACATAACGAAACAGAACGGATCAAGACGGAACAGATCAGACATAACAAATCAGGACGGATCAGGACGGAACAGATCAGACATAACAAATCAGGACGGATCAGGACGGAACAGATCAGACAGATCAAACGGAACAGGTCAGGACAAAACAGATCAAACAAAACAGGTCAGACAGATCAAACAGAACAGGTCAGGACAGATCAAACAGAACAGGTCAGACAGATCAAACAGAACAGGTCAGACAGATCAAACAGAACAGGTCAGACAGATCAAACAGAACAGGTCAGGACAGATCAAACAGAACAGGTCAGACAGATCAAACAGAACGGGTCAGACAGATCAAACAGAACAGGTCAGGACAGATCAAACAGAACATGTCAGTGTTGAGCGGAACAGAACAGAACAGATCAAACATAACAGATAGTTAAACACGTTCATTTTGAACAGTATTAAAAACAAGAGTACAGTTAAAACATCAGAGTAACAGAACAGATCAGTTAAAACATCAGAGTAACAGAACAGATCAGTAATGAGCAGAGCAGAACAGTATAACAGAATAAACAGTACAGTATGCACAGATTAAACAGTGCGGTATGCTCATGTAGTGCTCAAGACTGAAGTGGTACCAAGAGTCAGTTGTTCTTTCAGTAAAAGCAGCGATAGGTTTATTGCAGTACAGAACAAAGGAATCAGATAGTAAAAATCATGCATTTGAATAAGGGCATGAAATCAGTGTATCAGGTAAAACAGTACAGTACAGTATTTAAAATACAGTAACTAGATGGTGTGCTTATACACCAATTCAGGAGTCAGGGTTACTCACAAACTGTTATGGTTATCTCCTTGCACAAACAATCTGATAACCTCCAAGTACGTCAGGCCTCACCATGTATATCCTGAACAATCATCATTAATCACAAACAGATCAGAATTTATCCATTCAGGTCTTATTCGTCATCTTAGGTGTCTATCGGATTACCTAAGATAACCTAGTAGCCTATCGCCCTCTTATCGGGTTTCATCCGGGGCTATTTTATTCTTAAATTAGGCTTAGCAGTCATCAGGATTATAACCTAAGTCATTAGACTTCAATCGTTATCAGTCGGTTACTTATTCAGTCTTAAGGGCAAAACGGTCATTTGTCACTTTTGCCCCGGACCCCTGTCAAGGTCCTCAGAATGGTCTTTATATCTTAAATATAAAGTTATACGTCTTTTGGACTCCAGTCAGTATCAGTTAGGTTCTTATTTTAGCGATAGGGGCAAAATGGTAATTTTGCCATTCTTACCCCGGACCTTATCATGGTCCTCAGAATGTCCCAAATATCTTGTACATAATTTTTTAAGTCCTTTGGACTTCGTTTGGTATCTGCTTTTGGTCATCGGGACACATTAGTCGTTTCTCGTTTTACGCGTTAACTGTTCCGGAGTCTTATTTAGCCCTTCAGTGTTCATAAGTATCCTTATGATAATTTGTCAGATAGTTTGACCTTTATTTGACCTCTACTTTGCACTTACTGTGCTCAGGGGTATTTTGGTTATTTTATGTTTTGTAAGATTCTGACCCCGGTTCGTCATTTATTCGGGTATATAGTTTCACCAGTGTTCGGGTTTCTATCGGTATCAGTTTCGTTCCAATCGGGCTTCATTTGGGCTTCGTACAGTATCAGGGGTAATTTGGTAATTTCACATGTTGTGTAACCAAATTGTTCAGGACTCCAGTTCATAAAATGGACCTTACCATTGGGTCCAGAGCGTCCGACATAGTTAAGTTGGACTATCTTTTATGTTTAATCTGCCCTGGGTATCACTAGGGGCAGTTCAGTCATTTTACAATTTATGTGTGTGTATTTTTTTTTTCGGGACTTCAGTTCATTAAACGGACCTCACCGTTGAGTCCGGAATGCCCGACATAGTCAAAATAGGCTGTCTTTTATTTTTAGTTGGCCTGGGTACCATCAGGGGCAGTACAGTAATTTATCACTTACAGGTCTGTATTTTTCGGTACTATATTTCCCAATTTGGACTGTACCATTGAGTCCAGAATGCTTGAAATAGTGAAAATACACTATTTATTTAATTTATTTGGACTCCGTTTGACATATTTAATGTCTAGGGGTAAAATCGTAATTTTACCTATTTAATAAAATAATAAAATAATTATTTTATTATTTAATTAATTCTTTATGGCTTCATTGCACAAAATTTCAGAAATCAGGGCCACTGTGCAACATTCAGAACTATCAGGGGTAAATCCGTAATTTCAGAAATCATATAGGGGTCAAAACATAATTTCTTAAGTTAGGGGTTCAACCCACAGGGTTCAAGGGTCCAAGGATTGAACCGGTCCAAAAATCTCAGAAGCCAACCGGTTCAGTGACCTTAAGAAAACCGGAATAAGATACTCCAGTTATCCCCAATTTCTTTCTTATTCTCGGTTCGGATAGGCCCAGTTCCGGATTTTAATTTCGTGCATCCGTAACCAAACAGGTGGAATTGATTTTAAAACAAATCAGGTAAGCCAAACGGTGCCGTTCCATTAAAACGGTGGCACGTTCGTGGACAGACACGTGTCCGAGTCGGTTCAGTGGGTTTAGGCGTGTTGGACGAGTCGACTCGGTCGACTCGGTCGACTCGTCGTCTTCTTCACCAACCAGTGTACTGTTGCCCTAATTCCCAGTCCCCATTTTTCTCTATTTCGTGCCATTTCAGGTGCGGATTCCTACTGTTTTTGGTTCCGATCGATTCCTGGGAGTCAAGCCATCAATTTGGCATTCATTTTATGGATCGAACCAAGCTCAAAGGCTCGGTTCACTCCATTATCCCGCAAACCTGCAAGTGGACCATATAGCTTCATTTCTTAACCAAATCTCGTGAGATTTGGTTCCTTGTGATCCCTAGGTCATGGAGGTTCAGTTCATGTGCTTAAAACAAGTTTTAAAGCCTTGTTGATAAAAATGGGTCATGGACCCGTGACTTGCAAGTTCAGATTCGAGGGCCTTTCCTAGGGTGTTGGGGTCGTGGGTGGTGATATTTGAAACCCTCTCAGTGTCTAGATCAGTTCTAGACCATCAAAACTTGGTTTTAGGGAGGTCGAATCAGGCCCAGTTTTGGAGGTGTCATCCATGGCGGTTTGGTCACGGTTTGGGGTCTCGAGCCCCATTCGAGCCTCCTAGTTGATTCAGAATCGTTCTAAGGCCTCACAGGAACTCATTTATACAGTTTAAATGGATTAAAACTATCAGAACAGTATGTCAAATTTTAACAGAAAATTTTTCAGTTTAAAGAGGAGTATACCTTGGTTCAGGCCATTGTTCCTCCCTCCCATAGCTCAGTTCAGACCTTGGCACCTCAGGTGTGCCCTAGTCCCAGTCGTGCAGCACACAGCCCCCTCAGTTCCTCCTCCTTTGGGCACCTCCATGGACACACACTTTGTGTATATCTCTCTGCCCACTTTCTCACTCTAACAGATCTCATGCACCAATTTTCTGATTTCTGAATATTCAGCTCACACATTTGGTGTTATAGAGATCCCAAGCTCATGTGTATATTAGTGCACACTTATACACATACATAATCATACATGTAGGGTCTAGGTCTAATTGTAGACACTTGAGATGTGATGATGAGGCTGAAGTGTAGGGGTTTAGGTCATGATGGAGGTTTTGCATGTAACCTCATTGGTCAGTTTGGGAGGTGGCCCCACCAGAATTCTGGGTTATTTACCTTTTATTGTATATTTGTACACAAAGACAGTAGTAGCCCAGTTGGTAATTTTTTGGATGAGGTTTCTTTTCACTCAAAGGTTAAGGGTTCAATTCCCTTGGCCTCCCATTTGGCCATTTTTCCCATATTTTCGGTTAAGGCCACGTTTGGTTGCACAGTAATTCAATTTTTCATGTTTGCTACATAACTTTCATTCCGTAGCTCCTTTTTCGATGCGGTTTCTTCCGAGAGCTTCATAATTCAGTTCGCTTCAATGTCAGAGGTTCCATGTCATTTATTAATTATTCGGGATTTCCCGGGTTAGCTAATTCGGGTTCTGTTGGTGTTAAAACGGCATTATTTTATCGATTTAACCAGTAATTGGGTTTGGGTATCATACCCTTTTCCCCCAGACATATTTGATTATTTAATCGGTCCATGGCGACCGTCGGGATCATAATTAATTCCCTAATCATTCTATAAGCCGGTATTAATTAATAATTAATAACTAATTGTTAATTACGCAAAGTCGGGGTGTTACAGGACTAAACATTAAGGAAGAAAAATATGACATTTTGCATTCTCATCAGTTGCTTCGCTGGCTCTGGGCCAATAAAGCCAGAGCTTGTGACATAGCAGTGAGTCGTTCCTGGATCTAATCAGACTATCATTGAATCCGATCAAGCTATTGGTACAAATGATTGGGTGTTTGTCCCCTTCCTCTTCCAGCAAGAGGCTGATTTTGAGGGTTTTGAGAATTCTTTCTAGGACGATGGTTGGGAGCCATTGCTTTTTGGAAGAAAAAGGTAAAAGACTTGTTGTTTTGAATAAAAGATAGCAAGAACGATTGTCATTCCCACAGACGGCGCTAAATTGATGTTGCTCTTTTTTTATCAGAAGGGCCTCCCATCCTTCGCTACCTGTCAAGAACTCAGGATCAGAGGGTCACCGGGTAGACTCTAGTGGTAGCCGCTCCGATGATAAAGTTAGTAAAGAGAATAAAGCTATAATTAAAAAATAATAATTAAACCTGAATTAAAAGCGTACCTTATGGCCTTATTTATAGATTGCAGATCTCCTAAGTTGAGTAGGATTAGGAGCTATAAAAGTAGAGATTTGAAGATATCCGAATATAATAGTTGCCATATTGAACTCTGTTTCCTTATTTTGAGGTCGGTAGAATATGGAAGATGGTGCCATGTTCTGAGCCACATACCTTTGAACCCCCCTTGCCTATGTGATCTAGATAAAACAATCTTTCTTGATTTGTACCATGAAAAGCTTTGTACATACACGTGTCATGCTTTAAATATATCTGTCACTTATGATATATCATAACACATTATCTATTATTTAATCATTTAATAGCAAATACATGATGTGTTATTCATCAAGACTATATTAAGAGAAATTAGAGAGAAAATGTAATGGAAACGATCCTAATCCGTGAATATCGTGGTGATGTTCATTTGATATAATATTAATTATTTGAGAAATAATTTAGTTATGCATGTATAAATGTATATATATATATATATATATATCTCATTTATGATATATTCTTATAAGAGTTAATTACACTTTAATACTTTGAAATTTTGTCCTAGTTTTAAATAAGAGATTTGATTATCAATTGTAATATTTAGTCATTCAATTTTTATTTTCAACTTAATTGAGATCAATTGCAAACAATTGGTAATAGTCATTCCAATTAATTACATTTTAGTACCCTATAATTTTATATGACTTTCAAAATAGTACTATGTAATTGTATACAGATTTCAAATAAGGTCCTTATAATTTTATATGAGTTTCAAATGAAATCTTATAATTTTAATGCGTAAACATTTACCGTTAAGAATTTGGGACGGCCGTTTAAAATTTGTCTTAATTGAAATAAAATTAAAATTTAAGGACTTGAATTATTACAATTGATAATTGAAGGCATTATTAGAAATCGGGACAAAATTTTAAAGTCCTAAAGTACAATTAACCATTTTGATAATTATATGTGTAAATTCTCACTTTAATTAAAGTCAAAACTGTTGTAAGTAAAATAAAAAAATTATGACATGAATAATTGTAGAATTATAACTTTTTTTCAAAAGAATATTAAAAATTTGTGTACGCCTTAAATTAAATTTTTTTTAATAAAATATTAAAAAATTATATATAAGACCTATTTTTGACTCGAAATTCTTATACATGTATCAAATAATTTTTTATTAAGAAAATTATAGGTATATCTTCCAAAGGATGTCTTATCAAATGCCCCTTTTAAAAGTTAATTTAAAAGCATCTTTGAGAAAATAATTTTAAAAGCGATATTGTCGCAAGATGTCAGAAGAAGAAATCTCTTCATCATTCGGCAACATGATAAGAATAAAGTTTGATACATAAATTTGAAACTACGTAGTGAGAAAAAATAATAATAAAATATGAATAATATTATTATAAATTTGAATTTATGTGAGATAAAGTATTTTAATTATTAAATAATTTAAATTTTTTTTATTTATTTCAATAATTGAATCTCTAGTTTTAAAGTCATTTAATAATTAAAATACTTAGTCTTATATAAGCTTAAATTTACAATGCCTATATTTTATAAGCAATATCAAATTAAAATTTTTTGTAAATTGCAGTGAAAAAAAAGTCAAATAATCAAGTAATATGAAAATTTCAGTTAAAATACAAATTAATTTTAAACATATGATAAGAATACTATGGTGATAATACTCTAATTTCAAATGTATCTTAAATATCAAAATTTTGTTTTGTATTATTGAAGGACTGTCAATGATTTCTATTATCATTTATAATACTCTAGTTTAAACACATGATAAGAATGTTGTCAACTATTTGTATTATTATTGAGTGTTTTTATTTTATTTTTTTATGCAATCTGTTCACCGGACGTTTTTTTCATTTTAGGGATTGCAAGTCTTATCACACTAAGATAAGGTGTCAACATCGTAACAACAAGTAATATACGATTAACGGGCTTCTTTCATAGTCAAATAAAACTTAACCCATATATATGCTATGTGAATTAAGTGTTTACAATTTCCTTGTGTTAGTTGAACAATAATAATTTTAAAAAAAAAAAAGTCTCTTCATCATTCGGCAACATGCAAGTATTCTCATAAGATGCATTTCAACTAACAATTAAAGTTTGATACATAAATTTGAAACTACATAGTGAGAAAAAATAATAATAAAAAATGGATAATATTATTATAAATTTGAGTTTATATTAAACAAAATATTTTAACTATTAAATAATTTCAAAATTTAATTTTTATTTATTTCAATAATTGAATCTCTAGTTTTAAAGTCATTTAATAATTAAAATAATTGGTTTTATATGAGCTCGAATTTACAGTGTCATTAGTCATAAAATATTTCTTATGCAATAACAAATTGAAAGATTTTGTAAATTACAATGAAAAAAATTGCAAGTAGTCAAGTAGCATGAAAAATTCGGTTATAATACAAATCAATTTTAAACATATGGTAAGAATATTATCATGATAATATTCTAATTTCAAATATATCTTAAATATCAAAATTTTGATTTGTATTATTGAAGGAAGGTTGTTAATGATTTGTATTAGAATTTTATTAAGGTGAGTCGTAGAGGTTGGATTTTCACAACTTCATTAATTCGTGTAACACACACATCCATACGTATATCACACAGACCAATAAAATCACAAAAATTGAACCTCCACAAGTCACCAAAACAACCTTCTTTGTATTATCATTTATAATACTCTAATTTAAACACATGATAAGAATGTTGTCAATTATTTGTATTATTATTGAGTGTTTTTTTTTTTATGCAATCTTTCCACCCAATGCTTTTTTCATTTTAGGGGTTGCATGAATATGGGAACCGGAGGAGTGGGGAGAGAAGATACTAGAGTCTGAAGTCATATGAGTACAACAAGCAGAATCAACGTACCAACAAGACTTGCCAGAGGTGGCAGACATAGTAGTGGAGGGTGAAGAACCATGAACCTGTTTAAGGATTGCTTCAAGGTCAGTGACAGAGAATGAGGGAGAAGCATGTTGTCACAACCCAAAATCCACCCTATACGGATTAGGGGTCTGTGATAGGGTCTACAACTCATGGGCCGTTTCACCGTAAAAAATGATCTAAAATGTTAAGTAAGGTTTTTAATAAAACATTTTATAGTCAACAGTAAATCTGGTAGCATAGTCAGAACATCATCTAATACATGCAAAAAAAAAAAACATTAGTGTTTATAAGTACAGATCCTCCAAAAACATAACTGACAAGACCATGAAGACATGGGAGATATTAAGACCATCCAGTATTTAATTTAATACAAAACTCGCCAAAAAGAGCTACCAGTGGCTAGCGGGCGTCTAAACCTCCAGAGCGCCTGAGGGTTCACCTACCTCTTGTTGTCCTGAAAAAATAAGGGAGGGGTGAGCTAACAAAACCCAATAAGTAATTTCCTAGCTTTAACATGGGTCAGGGTTGGTTCACAAGGATAATGAGGAAAAAGATAACAGATAGCCAAAAAAAGATATCATGTATAAATATAGTCAGTCACTGAGATACAACAATAATGACCCGAGGGTCCAAATGGAGGCATATCCCACGATATGATACAAGAAGATAATGACAAGATCAATCAAAATTGGGATCTAGCCTATCATGATGAATCGCTACCACATACAAAACGTTAGACAATCAAAAGTACAACATGCTTGCATAGAATATGGCCCTCCAACGAATACCAAAGATATATCATCATCGAGTAAAGTATAACATGATTGCAATAATATGATCATTCACAAGGTAAAAATATGATCATCCAACAATGTAAAAATGTCGTCATCGAGTTCTAACAAAACATATGCATAAACAAAACGGGGCCCGGCATACCCCCAAAACACGCATATTCAGATTCGTTTCAGTTCCTTGGGCTTACTGAACAGCGTAAGAGCTCTTTTACTACAAGTCCTGAAGGACATAACAGACCCCAAAAGGTCCACCCCGCATCTGGGAATAGATGGGTCATTGTGACTGAGAACAACCCCGGGCACAAATCGAATATCATGATCAATAAAATCCCCCTTGGATCCCTGCGAGCCCGAGTGCATAGCCCCATCAACTCCGTCTAGGCGACATCAAGGTTTTGTTCTGGGCTGCGCCCAACGCATCATAGAGTGTGTAGAATAATAAGATCTCCAACGATAAGATATATCACAAGATCACAACATGGTATACATGATGGTACAAATATGCTCAAGTATCAACAAGTTAAGATCACCAAATGATACGGGCAAGCAAATCAGATTCGAAGTATAGGCATGAACAAATAATTACAAGTCAATTGGCATCAATCAAAGAAGTCAAGTTCAGTAGGTAGTGATAGAGTACAAATTTGGCAACATGTGAAGATAAATGTGACTGGCTGGGAATAACCTATAGTAAAGCATAGGAGTTACTTACCTCAAAAATAGCTTTCAGCAGTTCTATTAATCTAAATCTCCTTTTCCTTTCCTTTGGAGGTTCCTATAAATCAGAAATTTAATTGTTATTAACCCATCTCAATTATTTACGGTCGATGTTGACGTTCGTGATTTATTTTTAACTCTCTCGGTATTATTAATTTCTTACGGTTGCTAAATTTATTACATCGGCCTTCAGAGTATTTTATTTGGTTAAATGGACTCTACCGTTGAGTCCGGAACGTCCAAGAAAATAAACCTAGTATTTCGCGGCTTTTTATTTGGCTTCGGGTACTTCTAAGGGCAAAATGGTAATTTCATATTTTATGTGACTTAATTTTTCAGAATCTCGAATCACAAAATGGACCTCACCATTAGGTCCAGAACATCCGACATAGTCAAAATATACTATTTGTTTAATTAATTTGGACATCGGGACATTTTCCTAATTTTAAATAATTTAAATTAATTATATCGGTATTATATATATACATATTTAGTGCAAGTTCTAACGGGCGCGCATTAGTGGCACAGTGGTTGAACCACTGCCACCTCCCCACTTGGTCACGAGTTCGATCCCTCAGGGGCGCAGCCCCTCCATTTTTTTTTAATTTTCTTTAAGCCAAATTGTGGTTAGTTAGGTTAAACTGGGTTAGAATATCCCTGGCCCAACAGTTAATGCCCATTTTAATTTCCTACCCACGCAATCCAAACAGACCCCTATCTGTTTAAATTTAAAACACCTCACCCCAAAACGACACTGTCCTACTTAAGTCATATGTGTGATGGGTCGGGCCCCGACCCGAACCCCAATCCGGCCCGGAATCTGGCCCAACACTACTCACCTTCTTCCCCAACGCCCTCGTATTGTAGCCCTAGTTTCTGAAAATCAAGACTTCTAATTTCATGGATTTTCTTTCACTGAATCTCTTTGTTTTTTATCCCAAAACATTTCTGAAACACCAAGGTATGGTTTGGCATCCATTGGAAGCCTTAAATCTAGCTCAAAGGTTCGGTCCAAGGTTTGATAATCAAACCTGCAACTCAGTCATACAAACCCATTTGTGAGCCAAAATCCGTGAGATTTATTCTTTTGTGACCTATTCTTCATGGGATTCAAGTCCCCATTCTTAAAATCGAGTTTTAGGGCAGTTTTGTGACATTAGCTCTAAAACCCGAAACCTGCAAGTGGTGTTTTGAGGGTCATTGCTTAAGCTTCTAGGTCGCGGGATAGGGTCTTTGGAATCTTTATGAGGTTTAAGGCTTGATCACCCAAATTTGGTTTGGTCCCATTGGTCTCAGACCTACACCTATGGAGGTCTGTTAATGGCGGTTCTTGTGAGTTCAAGCATACCAAGCCTTCTCGACCCCCTCATTTAGTTTACAACAATTCCTTAGTGTTAATAAAATGCATGCATGCAGTCTAGATCCTAGATAAAGCTGAAATAGTGAAAAGAAAGTCAAAGGAAATTTTTGAGTTTTTGGCCTTATACCTCTGGTCCTGTATCTCCTCTCTACCTAGGCTCAGTTGAGGTCCTCAATGTGGGCTCAGTTCTACTTGAGTACTTCCTAGTTCCCCACTCCTTGTGTAATATCCCGACCCGGGATACCGGGTCATATGGCACGTATTACGAGATTATGAAAATTTATGTGAAGAGTTTTACACTCAAAAGGATAATTAATTAATGAAATTATTAATTAATTAAATTTACGAAATAATTATTTTTATTACAAAATTAATATTTAAATGTACCATTGCATTACATGGAAAGTGTATCATGTATGTATAAGTATATATGCAATCCAATGTGTATGTATGTATGTATATAATTAAATCAAATGTATATAAGTAAAAATATCTAAAAGAGTGTGTGAACAGTGCAGTGTGTGTGTGTGTGTCGGTTGTGTTGTGTGTGTGTGTTGTATTATATATATATATTATATACAAATATCCTACAAGCAATAAATGTAAAGCAACAAAGAGAAAAAGCAAAATTTAAAAGTGTGTAAGAGAGATTTATGAGAAGTGAGGGCTATGTAGGGCTACGAAAATCAGAAAGAGAGAGAGAGAGAGAGAGAGAGCGAAAATGAGGAGAGAGAGAGAGGTCGGTTTTCTTCCTTTATAAGACAAACCAAAAGCATGCAAATCATGCTTGTATCTCGTGAAAGAAATCTAAGGAGGGAAACTGTGAAGAATACAGGAAGAATCAGAGCAAGAGGAAGGGGGAAAACAGTAACAAAAAGGTGAGAGAACACAAAATCTGTATTTTCTCTATCTAGAAGTTAAGCATGAAGATAGGTTGTTTTAACTTGTTTATGTATACATGATGTTTAATATATGTATATAAGTGTGTCAAGCATGAAATAGAGTATTAAAAACCACTAAAAACATGAAACCCAGAAGCATCCGCCATTGAAGACCTTGCTTGAAGCAGGTCTGAACCGAGTCTCACCAAACTGATTTTGGCTTACCAAAACCTCAAACTGAGGCCATGAGGGTCCTAAAAACCCTAGTACGCGATCACGAAGCTCAACAATCGACCTCCAAATATCGAGTTGCAGGTTACGGGTTTACAACCCAAACTTTTAAACTCGTGGTTAAATCTATTTTTATGAACGAAAACTAAATCCCCATGAAGAGGGGATTAAAACAAGCCAAACCTCATAAAAAACCATCAAGAAATAAGCATGAACTATGAGGTTGCAGGTCGGATTATCTTGGCTTCAACCGAACGTATGAACAAGTTTTGAACGTCCAAACGAATGTCGAACTAGTTGGTTATGTTCTAGGAACAATCTAAGACGAAAACAGTAGAGATTTGATGAGCCAGAACCCACGAAATTGAAGAAATACCGTCTATAAAAATTAGGGTTTATGATGAACAGTGTCGACCTTCGTGGGGAAGACGACACTGTTCGGGTCGGGTCGGTCTACGGGTCGGTCACGGGTCCGGGTCAAATCCGGTTATGGGTTCAATTAAACGGTGACGTTTAGAGGTTTAAACTTTTTAAATTTTAACCATTAGGGCTGACGTCAGCATTACGTGGCAGACCGGCTAAACCGGTTCGTTTGCAACTGAACCGGACCGGTTCACTTATACTTGGACCGAACCCTTTGGTTTTCTGGTTTTAATTTAAATCAAATAAACCAACACTTTTCCTATTTACGGATTGACCCCAACTGTTTTGGGAATTTCCACTGTGGCCCAACTGATGAAGAATTTATGCAATTAAGCCCCTGAAAAATAATTAAATAATAAATTTAATTATTTAATAAATAAAGTAAAAATTACTATTTTACCCTTGGGTCATAAATAGAGCAAATGAAGTCCAAATTAAGCATATGAATAGTGTATCCTTACTATTTTGGATATTCTGAGACTAATGGTAGGGTCCGTTTTGCGAGACGGGGCCCAAAAAAATAAAAACACGTAAAAGGGTAAATGACTAAAATACCCCTTGACCAAAATTAACCAGTTATTAATGTATTCTTACTATCTCGGACCTTCTGAGTCCAATGCTGAGGTCCACGACTCGAGATGAGGTCCCGAACATAAAGACACGTAAGGGGGTAAAATGACCAAATTACCCCTAGTACCTCAAAAGTCAAATTAAAAGCAGGGAAGGTCTAAATTGACTTTCTCTGACATCCCGGACTCAAAAATGGAGTCCAAATTACAAAACGAAGTACAAAAAAATATGACACGTAAAACGGTAAATCACCATTTTGTCTTTTTACATGTAATAGTCCGAATTAAATGTTAGGAAAGCCTAAACCAACTTTCTTCGACGCTCTGGACTCAATAATAGAGTCTATTCGACCGAAAGAAATGTCTAAAATAAAAAGACATAAAATTTGATGAATAGCATCTGTCAGATGACTATGAATTAGAGTAATGCCAAAGTACTAATAATAAGGCGTGTACGAGAAATGAAATACGAAAAGACACGACACATAAACATATGAAGTAAATAACTTTAAAGTTAATGGAGTTACCAAAAGAGTATAAATTGAAATAAATGCAATCCCTAACACATTAATTGTGTCATAGGTTAAGAGTACGAGTTAAGTTAAATACATATGAAATTATGAAATCATTTTAGGATCTAATACGATTTAAGCATAAGTTAGGGAATATCGAGATGATATTACACTGAATGTGAAGTTGATGAGATATTTATGAATTGTTCTTAGGAACTACAAGGAAAGTGGGAAAGCACCTATTTAGAGCTAACCCTAAAGAACCAAGGTGAGTAACCTTGTATTTGAAGTGGAGATTTAACTCCATGGATTTGAAAAAGGTTTTAAATGCAAAGATATGAAGTGTTGAAATTTTGAAATTTTGAATTCAGTATTTACATGATTTAGTTAAATTGTTCTGTTTTTAGAAACTCTATTATGACATGCTTAGTGAATGGTTTCTGTCATGGTTTTCTTAAAACATATTTCAGCATGTCTAAAGTTTCAAATGCCAAATTATGTAAAGTGTTCTGAATTTGTTTATATCAAGCATTTAAAGGATTTGTTATGAAATTATGTACATGATGTTTTAAATGTTTATGAGAAACACCCATTTGAAGAAATCATGTATTAAATGTATTTGAATGTAAGAAAAGCTGTGCCTAAGCACCATGGTTTTTGGTTGGGTTGTACAGAACTCAGCCGACTTTCTAAATAACAGATTTTTGGGTTGTACGGAACTCAATTAATCTGTAAACATATGATGGATTTTTGGGTTGTACGGAACTCAATTAATCTATAAAAACATGATGGGATTTTGGGTTGCATGGAATTCAATTGACTGTCAAAATGCCAGGTAGCAGGATCTAATCCCCCAGGCATGAGATATCTCCATTTATAAGTAATATGGGAGTCCGGTTCGAAACGGATTCCACTAATGAAAGTGATAAGATGACAAATGGTTTGAAAATGGAAGCAGGTTTTACCCTCATTTTCAATGTGCATATGTTTTGAGTTTTATGTACTCTATTTAAGAAATACATGTTATGTTTTATGTTTTGAAGTTCATGAGTATAAGTATAGCTTGAATACTTTAAATGTTTCAAAGCTATTTGTTTTATGAAATGCATATGTTTTGAGTTATATACTCTATTTGACGAAGTATAAGTTAGCTTGAATACTTTAAATGTTTCAAAGCTACATGTTTTAAGGAATGCATATATTCTATATTCAAAGTATACGAACAATTGGCGGTAATTATTTTACAAACTCTTATGTACTAAACCACTGCTAATTGAAAACCCTATGACGAATACTGGAATTGCTCACAAGCTTAGATTAGCTTACCCGGACTTTGTTCGGACCCCCCTTTCAGGTAATTAGCAACAGTCTTGACTTGAGGACGTTGATGATGAATCTGCTGATTTTGGGAAGATATGTTTAAGTAGTTTCTCTTGAGAAACCTATGAACTCTAGTAGTACATTTTGTATTAGTAGACAATGTAAGAATATGTATTAAGCCCTCAGGGCAACTGAACATGTATTGTATTAATGTTATAAGTCTTTAAGTTTTTGTTATACTCTGAATGTGTAACCATGTATGCTATGTATGGAGCAGCAGTATCGGACGGATGTGCATAATTTAAAATGAGAAAAGAAAAGAAAAAGTTTTTCACGCTTCCGCAAAACGCATGTTGCACATCTATTCGATACCGCTGCCTATGTGAGCCTTCGCCCAAGGGTCCCCAGACCTGAGGGTGGCGGTCGCGATGCGAGATCCGCACAGGGTGGGTTTCGGGTCGTGACACCTTGTACACCTCCAAGTAAAACACACCATGCACAAGCTTACAAACACACTTGTATACACACACACACACTTGTGTTTTTTTCTCTCTCTCTCTCTTTCTCTCTCTCTCTCACCCACACAATGTCCCTCACACTCTCAGCACATTCGGCACACACACAATTACACTTGAAGGCTTCAAAAGGTAGGGTTACATATTTAATTGTACACCCATGCATGAAAATCATGGGGTTGAGGTGTGATGATGAGAGCTAGGAGCAGACATGATGATGAGGCTAAGATTATAGGGTGATGTGTGGATGAGGTGTTGCATGAATGGCCATTGGCCAATTTGGGAGGTGGGCTTGGTTAATTTGCGTTTATATATATTTTGTTGTATGATTAAGCACAAAAGTGTTGGTAGCCAACTTGGTAATATTTTGGATGCCAAAAATCCTGCTCCACTAGGTCAAGGGTTCAAATCCCCTTGGCCTCACATTTAACATTTTTCCCTTATTTTGGGCTTATGCCTTGTTTGGCTGGCACAAATTTCTGTTTTGGCTATTTCCTTAATATTTTCTTTTCTATTGCTCATTTTATGAAACGGTTTCTTCCAGTCACTCCCCATTTAGGTTAGCTTCATTGTCCCATGCCCCTGTCGATTATTATTTCCTTTTGTTTTCTGTAGTTAGCTAATTCGAGTTTTAATAGTGTTAAAACAAGGCTATAATGGCTAAATTAAGCCCTCCCCTCTTGACGTATTAAATTATTTTATTGGTCTATCGTGACCGTCTAGAAATTTATGATTAGTTTTCTCAATTATTCTTTATGTTGTGTCTAATTAATAATTAGCGGACTAATTATTAATTAATTAAGTCGGGGTGTTACACACATGTGGGGGGAGTTGTCAGCAGTAGCCGTAGTAGCAACAGTAATAGACCCAAATTTGGACTGGTTGCCAAATTTTCCCTTCTGCTAGTGGTTACGGGCTTGTCGATTAAGATTTTTGAAACAGTCGTCCTAATTATGTCCAAGTCCTAAGTTGTGACAGAACTTGCATAGTTAAGAAGGACAATCCAATAAGAAATGTCCTGAGGAATGACAATACTTACAGATCTTCTGGGTAGATTGACTGCCTTTGGGTTGGGGAGGCCAAAAGGTGGCAAGAACCGTGTCGGTAAAAGAGCTCTTGAGAAGGCCAAGATGAGTTTCTTCAGAGAAAAGTTCAGAAATAGTTTGCTCAAGCGTGTGAAGAGGATGCTGGTGAAGTAGAGATGCCTGAAAGGTTCAAAATGATCATTGAGAGCCATCAAAAAATAAGTTAGTCGTTAGTGATCACGATAAAGGGAAAGTTGCTCAGCATCATGATGACAATGCCATAAAGGTTTAGAAGGTGTCAGTTGATCCCAAAGCTTGTACATTTGAGAAAGAAATCATTAATGGATGTCCAAATTCCTGGCGCGTACGATAAAGTGTAGCGACAAGCTGAAATTGGTGAGTGAGGTCAGCAGTGGTGTAGCGGGCTGCTAAAAAATCCTAAACTAATTTGGCTGTAGTGAAATGTCCGAATTGAAGACTACTGGAGGCGATAGTGGTATTACGAAACCACATGATTACCTAATAATTCTTGTTATCCCAATCTTCAAGCTGTTCCTAAAATTTTTCATCAGATTCTTCCTTACCTTGTTAAGGCCCAGTGCTATGGCCAGTGAGCTAGCGCCATAACTTGCGCCATTGCAAAAAACTAGACATTGCTTGAGACCAGGGAATGTAGTTTGAGCCGTTGAGAGTGATGTTGATTGGATAGGAAGCATCAATACGTTTCATCATGCGATTGGCTACAACTCTATAGGTTTTCCAAAAATCTCACGATATCACAGCCACTTGACGATGGGGTTGCTCTGTTCAGTGATGGTGTGTTACAATGATCGTGGTTGATTTTGACAATGATGACGTCTAAGATCTGCGATGATGAAAGGTTTCTGATGATGATGCAGCAGTGACGATCGATGATGATTTGATTTCAGCAATGGAGATTGTAAAGAGATCAATCGGTACAGTGGAGGACATCAAATGACAGGTGCTGCAACATAATGAATAGGGATGCGATGATGATGATTGTCACGCCCCGGATTTCCACGAACCCAGGGAGCAACTGAATGAAAGAAAAGGAATAAATAAATGACAATGAATTAAATTTAAATTAAATCTCCATCATCATTCCTCAAGTTTCTCCCAACAATTTAAGTAAAGATTCGGCATTCAATATAACTCAAATCGTTCCTCAACATAGCTCAAGTATTTCTCTCAATTAATGCCCAAATACTTTAAATCATATTTAAAAACGGTTCTCAAAATGTTCTCAAAACCATTCTCAAAGTGCCCTATAATGGTCACCCAAAAAGGGCTCAAAATACCCTAAGGTATAGTCCAAGAAGTGGTCCAAATAAATGGCCAAACATGGCCTTGATTTATGCCTAAAAAGTGTCCCATAAATTGCCCCAACTTGGCTTGGTATAATGGCCTAAAATGGTCTAAAATGAACTCAAAAGTTTGGGTCAAAATTATGGTTTAATGGCCTCAAAATGCCCTTGGAAGATAGGTTACAACATGGCCAAAACATGGCCAAAACAATGGCTGCCCATGGGTTGGACAGCAGGTGGCAGCAAGCAAGGCAGCAGTGGGGGCGCGCATGGGCAGCAGCAGGCGCGCAGGGGGCAGGCCACACGCGCGCAGGGCGCACGGGCACAGGCGCGCGCAGGGCGCACGGGCACAGGCGCGCGGCAGGGCGTGGGGCGCGCGCAAAGCGCGGCGCGCTGGGGCGCGCGACAGGCTGCGGCTATTGGGCTATTTTCTGGTTGTTTTACTGTTCCAACAGAGAGCTGATTTTTTCTGATTTCTGAAAATTTACTATTCATGGCTGCAACCTACTCTTCCCATTTTTGAATTTTTTTCAAGTCTTTTAAACCCTCTTTTCTTCCCACTTTTAGCCCAAATTCCCTAGCTTCTAAGCCCCCATTTTACGTATTTTTTTCCACTCCTTTTAAAAAGTCATTTACACACCTATTTCCCACTTTGATTCTACCAAAAATTCGACACAGTCTCCTTTGTTTTTTCCAAGCATTTTCATCACCTAATAATCACAACATATATGGGTATAATTGCATCACAATCCATCAACTCTTAAACATGCATCCACTATTTTCTAACACTTCCATTTAATGCATATTTAACTCCCGAATATCAAGTAACCTCTAGTATACATTTAAATCAAACATCATACATTCATTGAGTTCCAACTCATACGTTTTTTTTTTAAAATGGCCCAAGGCCTAAGGTTTACAATTTTCATAAGTTTAAATATAAAATACAACAAAGTGGGCTTATGCCCATACATTCAAAACATGCCCCCAAAGGTCAAATCTTCTACAAAATCTATTTCCTTCCTTTTTCTTCAACACTCAAGGAAGTCTCAAGCAGCTGGTGCCTCATCTGAAATGTATTGCCCACGAATGGGTCAGCTCAACTGCTGGTATGATAACTCATTAATACTAGCAACAAATTTAGGACGTGGCGTGTGCAAGTGTACAATTTCAAGATATAATTTCCCTTCCCGTTGTTTAATGCAATGCAACACGCTATGCATGACTCACACATGCAAACTCTATGTCATACCCATGTCAACTCTATGCCATGTCATGCCACGCCCATGTCTCGGTTTTACGGATCGCATCCGATGGTCCATCGAGTACCACACCTGTTTCACGGGCCGCTCCCCGTCGGGTCAATCAAGCACCGATACATGTCTCGCTTCACGGTCCGGACCCCGTTGGCATGCGAGTACCAAATGGCCAATTTTGGGTTTTTCACCACAGGATCTACACCCTCATAATGCATAGCACTTCGTGCTCAACTCACACCATGTGTCCAAAGAATTTCACCATGCCAACATGCCATGATTTCATCATGCAAATTCAATGTGACAATTGATCAAACACATGGTGTACATTTTCAAGTCATGCCTTTAAACCCCACATGATTCATAACTTTAAATTTTCACACCATGCTTCACATAACATAGATCATAACCACACAACTTAACATATTTTTCAAGCCACAATATCACGATTTCACCAACCACAATGAATTTCACAAAGTCGCTAACATCACATAAAAGACTAATACATTACACAACTCATTCCCTTCCAAGATGTCAAGTAAATATCACATAAATACACATCAAATATAGCAATCAAATACAAAGACAAGATACATCATCGTCATGGCAACAAAACATCAAATAAACCAAAGAATACATAAAGCCCTAAATTTCCAACTCTAGGTATTTCAATTCAACACCACCTAGGTAACTTCCTAGCATTAATTAAACATCTATACAGCTCAATCAACATGTATCAAAGCAAGAAAAACTAAATCTATTCCTAGCTTAGCGAGAAACCATACCTAAAATCAGTTTTTCACAAACTGTAGAAGCTGTATTTTCTGGATAGCCAAACTGTTTGGTGAGGATATATTACTCGTGGAGACGAACAACTTTCCAGAAGAAAGTTTGGCCAAAATCCCACTCAAAATATGTGTTTCGGCAGCTTGAATTCTTGAATTTCTAGGGCTTTTCTCACTCTCTCTCTATAAGAACGTGAATTCTATAATTGCAGACCCAATTTATGATAAAAATGGTCTAAGGGGGCTGTATTTATAGTGGTGGACAAAGGGGCTAAGGGCAAATGACCATTTTGCCCTTAATGAGCCCGAAACCTCGTTACTCTACAACCTATTCCTAAACGCTTCAATTAAAAATTTTGTTTTAACCAATGTTCATAAAATTATTTTAAATGAAAACTCTTAGAAGAAAATATTTTCATTTGAGGTCGTTTTAGGCCCGTTCCACCAGGGCCACCTGAACGCCCTTTTTGTCCAATTTTGAAACGGTTTCCGTTTTAGCTAAAATTTTAACAGTACCTACCTCACAATATTATAAGCATATTTCTCTTCTATGACACACTCCAAATATGCCTTTAAACATGTCAAATGGTGAACTAACGCATTTAGATGCTTTACTAGCAAAACCGGGCTTGACCGACAAAACCGTGTATGCCAAATATCCTACTGGCAAAACGAAAAAATTTTCCTCATTTTTTTTCAAATCTCTACATCCTTCCCCCTTAAAGAAATTTCGTCCCGAAATTTAAAATTATACTTCTTCCACAAAATAATAAAAGATCAATTCAAAATGCATTGTAACATGGAGACATACGGCCTTACCCTGGATCATTCACCTCTCCCTCAGCCAGGCGATGTCGAATACATTACTCTCACCTATTACTCCCTCCCCCCAAGGGAACCTCGTCCATTTGGGCGGGCGTGTAGCGGTGTACAGCCATCTCCACACTCTCTACTAGGGTCTGGTTCTGATCCCATATGTAATGGCCCACTACCCATGTCACAATGCATAATGAAATCCTCAAAATATGTTGGCTCCTCAATGCCAATTCTCTAAATCCATCCAAGTATCATGATTCACCTTCATAGTTCAACACAAATAATAAAAATAAAGGAAAATTCTCACTGTTTACAAGGATACCTCAAGATCTCTCACACATGTTATGACCATCCAATCTACCTCACATCAAACTATGAAATCATCCAACAATCCATTACCATGTTCTCCATACATCACCAGCACTTCAGTGTATTTCCATAATCTAATATCGTGCAAGTACTACAATTATCCATACGACATCAATGTCATAATGTTAAAGTAAGGCCCTCATCATCCACCTTAGCCTACATACAGTCGAGGCTAAGTGTTATGCATTAATAAAGAGTAGCCTATGTATTTCAAACTCATAGATATTACCTGAATAGTCAATTGTAGGACAATGTAGTTTACGTACTCCAATCATGAAACTTAAAGCAAAACATCTAGGTTCAGAAGAACAATTCATCAGAGAAGGAAAACAAATTTTTCGCAATTTCTTCTAAGGTTATTCTAACTCATCATTGTCCTAGGCAATAATTGCATTAAAGTCTCCTAACCATTGAGGGTCTTAGTGAAACTCTTCACCAATTTCAATCCTTACCCACATTTCTTACACATAAACATCTTTAAACATGTTCCTATACATGCATTGATAACCATTAATCTGTATGGAAAAATCATAGTCGCAGTGTTATAACGGTTACTAAACGAGTATGCATATATCCATCCCAGCATATAAGTATACATAAATAAGCATACAGCTTAGCATATAGGTAAACAGGCACATAGTCGACCCTATGTATGTCCAAGCATAGAGCCCATCTTATAAATCACTACGCTCATAGTCTACCTCATAATTCACTTGGTCCATCACATAGACGTAGGCATCTAGTCCCAGTTCATCAATCATCAAACATACTGTAATATCCCGACCCGGGATATCGGGTCACATGACACGTGTTACGAGAAAAAAGAAATTGTATATATATATATAATTAATTAATTATTAAATTAATTAATTAATTAATTATAAGAAATGAATATATATATATATATTAATTAAATGAATATATGTATATATATATATATTAAATAAATGATATATGTAAATGTTAAAAAGTGAAAAAGTGTGAACAGTGTGTGAATGTGTGTGTGTGTGTCGGCTGGTGTGTGTGTGTGTGTCTTGTATATATGTGTATATGTATATATATGTATATATTACATGTATAAATATCTTGAATCAATTTAATGCAAAGTTGAAAGAAGAAAAAGTAAAATTTATGAGATGGGAGAGCTATGTAGGGCTAGAAATCAGAATGAGGAGAGAGAGAACTGTAGAGAAAGAATGGAGGAAAGAGAAAGGGTCGGTCACCTTCTCTTTAAATAGCCAAGCATGCAAACCATGCTTTCTTCTTGCAAAAGAAACCAAAAGAAGAAGAAGTAAGGAGAATAGAGAGAGAATTGGAAGTAGAACAAGAGAGAAATCAAGTGTAAACAGGTAAAGTTTCCAATTTTTACATTTTTCTCTCTCTAAAAGTTTGATTGATAGGAACTGTTTTATGTTGGTTATATACGTAGGATATGTTATATATATGTTTAGAAGTGTAATAAGCATGAAATTTAAGCTTTAAAACACCTAAAAACACCTAACCCAGAAGCATCCTCCATTAAAGACCATGCTTATAGCAGGTCTGACCCGATGGAAACCAAACTTTGTTTGGTGTATAAGGACCTCTAGTAGACCCTACAAGCATGTTAAAAACCTACGTACGCGACCTTGAAGCTCAAAAATCAACCCTCAAATGTCAAGGTGCAGGTTACGGGTTTACACCCCAAACCTCTAAACTCATGATTTAAGCCATTTCCTTAAATGAAAACTAGATCTCCATGAAGAGGGGATCATAACAAGCCAAATACCATGAAAAACCATCAAGAAATGAACCTATACGACCGAAATAACAGTTCGGATTATCAAGTCCAAAACCGAATACACGAACGAGTTTTGAACTTCAAAATGAATGCCAATCGAATCGTATATACCTTAGGAACATTTTGGGACAAAAACAGTAAGGATCCATGGATCCAAACTGCACGAAATAGGAAGAAAAGATAAACGGGAATTAGGGTTTTCAGTCGGTCGAAGTGGGGAAGACGAAGACGAGTTAACTCAGTTTTAAATATAGGGCTGGGTCGACTCGGACAGGTGGCAGCCTCTGGGCTTGCCACCGATTAAATGCAACGACGCCGTTTTGAGTGTCGGTTTAAATTAAATGAGACATAGGGCTGACGTCAGCCACATGTAAATAAACCGGATAGACCGGTTGGTTTATGACTAGACCGGACCGGTTCACTTCTAATTTAACTGAACCCTCTGGTTTTTCTAAATTAATTAAAATAAAATAAACCAAGACTTTTGGTTATTACGGATTGACCCCTGGGCTTTAGAAAAATTATGCTGAGGCCCAATTGAGGGAAAATTTATGCATTTAGACCCCTGGAAAATAATTAAATAATTAAATAATTAATTTAATTATTTAATAAATGAGGTTAAATTACTATTTTGCCCTTGTGGCATAAATAGAGCAAACGAAGTCCAAATTAAACATATGAATAGTGTATCCTTACTATTTTGGATATTCTGAGACTAATGGTAGGGTCCGTTTTACGAGACAGGGCCCAAAAAAAATAAATACACAAAGGGATAAATGACCAAAATACCCTTTGACCAAAATTAACAAGTTATTAGTGTATTCTTACTATCTCGGACCTTCTGAGTCCAATGGTGAGGACCACGACATGAGACAGGGTCCCGAAAAATAAAGACACGTAAAGGGGTAAAAAGACCAAAATACCCCTGGTACCCCTAAAGCTAGAATGAAATCAGAGAAGGTCTAAATTGACTTTCCTTGACATCCCAGACTCAATAATGGAGTCCAAATTACGAAACGAAGTACAGAAAAATGTGACACGTAAAACGGTAAATGACTATTTTGTCCTTTTACACATAACAGTCCGAATTAAATGATTGGAAAGCCTAAACTGACTTTCTTCGACACTCTGGACTCAATGGTAGAGTCTATTCGACCAAAAGAAATGTCTAAGATAAAAAGACATAAAATTTGATGAATAGCATCTGTTAGATGACTATGAACTGAAATAATGCCAAAGTACTAATACTAAGGCAAGTACGAGAAACGAAATACGAAAAGACACGACACGTGAACATGTCAAATAAATAACTTTAAATTAAAGTTAATGGAACTCCCAGAAGAGTATAAATTGAAATAAATTCAATTTCTAACACATTAAATTATGTCATAAGTTACAAGTACGAGTTAAATTAAGTACCTATGAAATTGTGAAATCGTTTTAGGATCTAATACGGTTTAAGCATAAGTTAAGGAATATCGAGATGATATTACAATGAATGTGAAGTTGATGAGGTGTTTATGAATTGTTCTTAGGAACTACAAGGGAAGTGGGAAAGCGCATTTTTAGCACTAACCCTAAAGAATCAAGGTGAGTAACCTTGTGTTTGAATTGGAGATTTAACTCCATGGATTTGAAAAAGTTTTAAGTTCAAAGATGTGAAGTATTTGAAGTTTCAAATTCAGTATTTACATGATTCAGCTTTTAATAGTACTATTTTATAACTCTATATGACATGCTCAGTGATTGGTATTTATCATAGTTTTCTTAAAACATATTTCAGCATGTCTAAAGTTTTAAATGCCAAATTATGTTAAATATCCTGAATTTGATAGTTACAAGTATTTGAAGTTCTGTTGTAGAAATTATACATTTCATGTTTTAAATATTCATGAAAGTATCTATTGAAGAAGTTATGTGATAAATGTTTTACAAGATAAACGGTACTAAGTACCACCCCATGTGACGTTGAAATCCTTCGGGATTCAACAGTAAATGCCCGGTAGCAGGATCTAATCCCCCAGGCAAATGAGATCGACAGTATTGGCAGTAAAATGGGAGTCTGGTTCGAAACAGATTCCACCTAATTAAAGAGAAAAGATAGCAAAGTGATTTTGGAAATGAAAGCAGGTTTTACCCTCATTTTCAAATACATATTGATGTGATTTAAAGTTATATACTTTATCTGATGAAGTACAAGTTTTGCTTGGATACCTTAAATGTTTCCAAGTTATTTGAAATGCATATGTTTGAGTTATATACTCTATTTATCGAAGTACGAGTTTTGCTTGAATATCTTAAATGTTTTCAAGCTATTTGAAATGCATATGTTTTGAGTTATATACTCTATTTATCGAAGTACGAGTTTTGCTTGAATATCTTAAATGTTTCAAGCTATTTGAAATGCATATGTTTTGAGTTATATACTCTATTTGACAAGTACGAGTTTTGGTTGGATACCTTAAATGTTTCCAAGTTATTTGAAATGCATATGTTTGAGTTATATACTCTATTTTACGAAGTACGAGCTTAGCTTGAATACTTTAAATGTTTCAAAGCTATTTATTTGAAATGCATATGTTCCGAGTTATATACTCCATTTGACAAGTATAAGTATAGCTTGAATACTTAAAATGTTTCAAAGCTATTTGTTTTAAGAATGCATGTACTTTGTATTCTAAATTGTATAAGCAATTGGCAGTGAATGTTTTACAACTCTCATGTACTAAAAATCACTGCTAATTGGAAACCCCATGACGAACACTGGAATTGCTCACAAGCTTAGATTAGCTTACCCGGACTTTGTTCGGACCCCCCTTTTCAGGTAATGCAGCAGACAGGGTCTTAAGGACAACGACGATGAGTCTAGCTGTTTTTGGAAGGATATGTTTAAGTAGTTCTTTTGAAGAACCTATGAACATTAGTAGTATGTTTTGTATTAATAGACAGAGTAAGAATATGTAATAGGCCCTCAGGGCAACCGAATATGTATTGTATTAATGTATGAAGTCTTTAAGTTTTCTTTATACTCTGAATGTGTAACCATGTATGCTATGTATGGAACAGCAGTATCGGACGGATGTGCATAATTTAAAAATGAGAAAAGAAAAGAAAAAGTTTTTCACGCTTCCGCAATCATGTGTAGCACATCTATTCGATACCGCTGCAGATGCGAGCCTTGTCTCGGGGCCTTCGGGTCTCGGGGCGGCGGTCGCGATCCGGTAATCTGCAGAGGGTGGGTTTCGGGTCGTGACACATACCACATCTTACTCCAAGTCTCTCCTTCTTCATCTTCTTAAGCTTTCAAGCTTTCAAATTTGTATTATCCAAAAACATGTTCCAAATTACATTCTAACATGCAAGCACGCACGTATCTAATCCGTAGGGGTTTTAAAATAAAATATGTACTATATGTGTTTCACGCGTAGGAGAAATTAGCATACCCTAGTTATTCCCACATACTTTCCACATATATTAAGGAAAACAAAATCTTACACTTAACAAGTATAACAAACCAAGCAAGCATGGCAATTACTAAAGATGCATCATATTTCCTTCATGTATGTAATACATATTCATGCAAGTTCGCCTTAAGTAATTCATTTTTTTTTTTTTTTTGCCTTAAATTGCATTATGAGGTATCTTTTTCTTTTTCCTGTATATAACTAGGTGATAACCCTTCATGGATCACAGCTCTTTTCGTTACTGGGTGATGGATTGGCCAGTCCATACACTTGTAACTCAAAACCTGTTACCAATTCGGTATAGTCATAATACAATTTCAAGTGATCCTAATTACTTGGGTTTATAACCTAGTATATACATTTCTACATAATACGATCATAACAAGCAATATATACATAACATGACTATTATACACGATACAATCATAAAAAAAATAGATGTTAAGCACACAATCAGTTATACCAACCAAAACAATCCATACGTACACACTAACAAGAACATACTCAATGCACACTTACGATATACACATATGTTTTTGAATTAGCTATCCATGTCTTTATTATCACTCGTAAGTGGTTAGTCTAACATACTAATAGAGACAAGCACATTCCATGCATTATAATTTCACTGAATTACGCCATACTTAATTAGGTAAGTCTGTTAGAAAGATATTTGAAACTCTCTCCTAACTGGTGGTAGCAATATCAATACCCAAGACAAAATGGCCTATACACTGTACCTCCGGAAGCCAAAACTTATACTTCAAAAGCTTAGCAACCAATTGACACAACCAATTGATGCTCCCTCAATTTTGCTGGAGCCCTATCTTAAGGTAGAATGAAAATAGGCATAGTACCTGGGATAAGCTCTATCGTAAATGTTTATCTCTCATCTAGGTGGTAGGCTAGTCTAGTCATCTTGAAAGGACATTTGAAAACTCATCCACTACTGGTGGTAATGGCCTCCCCAATTCCTTGAGTTACTCAAAGGTGAAATTAATAAATCCCTGCATTCCCCGTGAATTAAAAGTCATCTCCGTTAGGAGTACTCACAGCCATTCTCCCTCTGTAGCAATCTATTCCCGTCTCAAAAGTAAATAACCAATTCATCCTTAACGTAATATCAAAACTAGACATTTCAAATAGAAGGAAATCAAAAGAAAGAATGCGGTCAGCTATTTCAATCGAGTAATCTCTACATATCCTCGTCAGTATCTCACTACCCCAGCTGGTGAACCGTATGATGGTGGAACAAAGCAATCATCACGAGTCCCAGAATAAAATAAAATAAAAAGTCTCCCAAGTGTAATATTCATTATCCAGATCCAGACAACATAATCATTTATCAATTTATCCCAACCAATCAGGCTCATTCATAACCTTTACCCACGTATTTCTAAATGACAAGTGAAAACCACCATGCACTTATAAGATGTATAACAATCTAAGTTTTCAAGTCCTAGGGCCCCAACTACTTTCCCTCCAAGTACATTCACACAATTTGCACCTTAACACAAGATTCATATTCAAGAGATTCTTATCATCTAACTTTTAACCTGATATACAATTTTTTTTTTCCAAAGCAATAATCAATGCTTACCTTTTATTCAATCACAATTCCGGAATCAACCTTGTAAATTAAGCTAAAACTAGGTTCATAATTCACATCTTAATTTGGCCCAATTTATACCACTCATTATTTTCACAGGGCCTACATTCATAAGTTCTTATCACATCGAGTATCAATCATCTTATAGAACTAAGTAAGACAATAGCATTCATCACTAGGTTACCTTCACAGTCCACCACCATAAAACTGATTCCAATTCAATAAAGAAATCTTTTCAATCCCTAATTTTCTGATTCACATCACTTGAATTTATCAACATTCATCCTAAGCATGAAATCAAAATTCAATTTCATCATAGTCGAAATTTATCCACATCAATCTTTGCCAAACCCTTCATGTCTATACAATTCTCCTAAAACGAGCTGTCATCAATCATTACCTGATAATCCAACAAATTTTGTAAATACACTTGCTTAATCATAAGCTATAAAACTCACGTCAACCACTTCCACCCATTGTTCATAATAAATACATAATAAGTTCTCACCGAACATAATTGTAGTCTTTCACCAGAAAATCCATTTAAGCAATACAATATACACACGCCCATAACATTCTCCCATAATGCTACTTGATATCCTAAGGGCAAACAAGCATCAATCTGTAAGTTACATAAACATGTACTAAATCACATACCATATTATCTCATACCTAGTTATCACATATAGTTATACCAATATACATATCACATATCATGCATCACACTGTAACAAATCATGTAATCATGCATCATTGTTTGACATCCACTAATACATAATCTCAACAAGTCATGTTTCCAATAAAAATAACCACACAGCACACAAAGTCCTATCACATACCACTGACAGCTTACACTAAGTCAAATGCCCTCCTCGAGGGTCCCATGGTGTTCAACAACACCTATCCATCGTCAAGTATTCTCCTACTAGGACTCCAATACTAAGCTATCAAAATCCACACATTACACAACGTTCACTAAAAAAAAATTTAAATCATGCGTCCTGGTCCTAGTGTGTCTAACAACATCCCACGGTCTCTAGGTTTTCGAAACCCGAGCTCTGATACCACGTTGTCACGCCCCGGATTTCCACGAACCCGGGGAGCGACTGAATGAAAGAAAAGGAATAAACAAATGACAATGAATTAAATTTAAATTAAATCTCCATCATCATTCCTCAAGTTTCTCCCAACAATTTAAGTAAAGATTCGGCATTCAATATAACTCAAATCGTTCCTCAACATAGCTCAAGTATTTCTCTCAATTAATGCCCAAATACTTTAAATCATATTTAAAAACGGTTCTCAAAATGTTCTCAAAACCTTTCTCAAAGTGCCCTGTAATGGTCACCCAAAAAGGGCTCAAAATACCCTAAGGTATAGTCCAAGAAGTGGTCCAAATAAATGGCCAAACATGGCCTTGATTTATGCCTAAAAAGTGTCCCATAAATTGCCCCAACTTGGCTTGGTATAATGGCCTAAAATGGTCTAAAATGAACTCAAAAGTTTGGGTCAAAATTATGGTTTAATGGCCTCAAAATGCCCTTGGAAGATAGGTTACAACATGGCCAAAACATGGCCAAAACAATGGCTGCCCATGGGTTGGACAGCAGGTGGCAGCATGCAAGGCAGCAGTGGGCGCGCGCATGGGCAGCAGCAGGCGCGCAGGGCGCGCGGCAGGGCGTGGGGCGAGCGCAAGGCGCGGCGCGCTGGGGCGCGCGACAGGCTGCGGCTACTGGGCTGTTTTCTGGTTGTTTTACTGTTCCAACAGAGAGCTGATTTTTTCTGATTTCTGAAAATTTACTGTTCATGGCTGCAACCTACTCTTCCCATTTTTGAATTTTTTTCAAGTCTTTTAAACCCTCTTTTCTTCCCACTTTTAGCCCAAATTCCCTAGCTTCTAAGCCCCCATTTTACGCATTTTTTTCCACTCCTTTTAAAAAGTCATTTACACACCTATTTCCCACTTTGATTCTACCAAAAATTCGACATAGTCTCCCTTGTTTTTTCCAAGCATTTTCATCACCTAATAATCACAACATATATGGGTATAATTGCATCACAATCCATCGACTCTTAAACATGCATCCACTATTTTCTAACACTTCCATTTAATGCATATTTAACTCCCGAATATCAAGTAACCTCTAGTATACATTTAAATCAAACATCATACATTCATTGAGTTCCAACTCATACGTTTTTTTTTTTAAATGGCCCAAGGCCTAAGGTTTACAATTTTCATAAGTTTAAATATAAAATACAACAAAGTGGGCTTATGCCTATACATTCAAAACATGCCCCCAAAGGTCAAATCTTCTACAAAATCCATTTCCTTCCTTTTTCTTCAACACTCAAGGAAGTCTCAAGCAGCTGGTGCCTCATCTGAAATGTATTGCCCACGAATGGGTCAGCTCAACTGCTGGTATGATAACTCACTAATACTAGCAACAAATTTAGGACGTGGCGTGTGCAAGTGTACAATTTCAAGATATAATTTCCCTTCCCGTTGTTTAATGCAATGCAACACGCTATGCATGACTCACACATGCAAACTCTATGTCATACCCATGTCAACTCTATGCCATGTCATGCCACGCCCATGTCTCGGTTTTACGGATCGCATCCGATGGTCCATCGAGTACCACACCTGTTTCACGGGCCGCTCCCCGTCGGGTCAATCAAGCACCGATACATGTCTCGCTTCACGGTCCGGACCCCGTTGGCATGCGAGTACCAAATGGCCAATTTTGGGTTTTTCACCACAGGATCTACACCCTCATAATGCATAGCACTTCGTGCTCAACTCACACCATGTGTCCAAAGAATTTCACCATGCCAACATGCCATGATTTCATCATGCAAATTCAATGTGACAATTGATCAAACACATGGTGTACATTTTCAAGTCATGCCTTTAAAGCCCACATGATTCATAACTTTAAATTTCCACACCATGCTTCACATAACATAGATCATAACCACACAACTTAACATATTTTTCAAGCCACAATGTCACGATTTCACCAACCACAATGAATTTCACAAAGTCGCTAACATCACATAAAAGACTAATACATTACACAACTCATTCCCTTCCAAGATGTCAAGTAAATATCACATAAATACACATCAAATATAGCAATCAAATACAAAGACAAGATACATCATCGTCATGGCAACAAAACATCAAATAAACCAAAGAATACATAAAGCCCTAAATTTCTAACTCTAGGTATTTCAATTCAACACCACCTAGGTAACTTCCTAGCATTAATTAAACATCTATACAGCTCAATCAACATGTATCAAAGCAAGAAAAACTAAATCTATTCCTAGCTTAGCGAGAAACCATACCTAAAATCAGTTTTTCACAAACTGTAGAAGCTGTATTTTCTGGATAGCCAAACTTTTTGGTGAGGATATATTACTCATGGAGACGAACAACTTTTCAGAAGAAAGTTTGGCCAAAATCCCACTCGAAATATGTGTTTCGGCAGCTTGAATTCTTGAATTTCTAGGGCTTTTCTCACTCTCTCTCTATAAGAACGTGAATTCTGTAATGGCAGACCCAATTTATGATAAAAATGGTCTAAGGGGGCTGTATTTATAGTGGTGGACAAAGGGGCTAAGGGCAAATGACCGTTTTGCCCTTAATGAGCCCGAAACCTCGTTACTCTACAACCCATTCCTAAACGCTTCAATTCAAAATTTTGTTTTAACCAATGTTCATAAAATTATTTTAAATGAAAACTCTTAGAAGAAAATATTTTCATTTGAGGTCGTTTTAGGCCCGTTCCACCAGGGCCACCCGAACGCCCTTTTTGTCCAATTTTGAAACGGTTTCCGTTTTAGCTAAAATTTGAACAGTATCTACCTCACAATATTATAAGCATATTTATCTTCTATGACACACTCCAAATATTCCTTTAAACATGTCAAATGGTGAACTGACGCATTTAGATGCTTTACTAGCAAAACCGGGCTTGACCGACAAAACCGTCTATGCCAAATATCCTACTGGCAAAACAAAAAATTTTTCCTCATTTTTTTTCAGATCTCTACAATAATGTTGGAAAGTGGCTGATTCTGACGATGATGAATAGTGATTAATGGTTGAAATGGCTATAATGATGTTGTTGGCTAATGATGGTTGTCTAGAGATGGCATATGACGTTATGTTGATGATCAATCTGATGGCGGACTGTATTGAAAGAGTTGATGGTGATGATGGAAGAGTAATCAACTAAATTAGCATGTTAAATGATGAATAGTAGGAATCGAAATTACGCTCTGATACCATGTTGACAGTGATGAGAGAAACGAATGAAATGTATATATATATATATATATGTCTTGAGTACATTATATTACAAGGGGGGACTCCTTTATACACAAGACCTGAGAGGACATACAAGGTAAGAAACTATATACAAGGAAGACAATGAAAAAGGAAACAAGAAAAAGAGGAAACAGGGAAAAAAGAAAACAGAATTTGCTAGAATAATACTAGAACCCCTAACCCTACTTATGGACAGTAATACACATGTATAATACATATAGTTAACACCTGCGTAACTTCGCAAAACTTGGGGACATACACGAAAGCTAAAATTCAACGTTTAGCTCATAACAAGTAATATAGATCTACGAGTATCTTCTGTAATCATATATGACTTAACCCGTATACATACTTTGTGCATTGAGTGTTTACAATTTCCTTGTGTTAGTTCAACAATAATAATTTTAAAAAAGAAGTCTCTTCATCATTCGGCAACATTCAAGTATTCTCATAAGATGCATTTCAACTAATAATTAAAGTTTGATACATAAATTTGAAACTACATAGTGAGAAAAAATAATAATAAAATATGGATAATATTATTATAAATTCGAATTTATATTAGACAAAATATTTTAACTATTAAATACTCTCAAAATTTAATTTTTATTTATTTCAATAATTCAATCTCTAGTTTTAAAGTCATTTAATAATTAAAATACTTAGTTTTATATGAGCTCGACTTTACAGTATCATTAGTCATAAAATATTTCTTATGCAATAACTAATTGAAAGATTTTGTAATTTACAGTGAAAAAAATTCAAGTAGTCAAGTAGCATGACAAATTTAGTTATAATACAAATCAATTTTAAACATATGACAAATTTAGTTATAATACAAATTAATTTTAAACATATGATAAGAATACTGTCATGATAGTACTCTAATTTCAAATATATCTTAAATATCAAAATTTTGATTTGTATTATTAAAGGAGGGCTGTAAATGATTTATATTAGAATTTTGTGAATTTTGTTAAAGTAAGTCATAGAAATCAGATTTTTACAACTTCATTAATTTATATAATACAACCATCTATGCATATATCATACATATCAATAAAATCCAAAAAATTAAACCTCCACAACTCACCTCATCAAATCTCTTTGTATTATCATTTATAATACTCCAATTTAAACACATGATAAGAGTGTTGTCAATTATTTGTATTATTATTGAGTATTTTTTTTTTTTATGGAATCTTTCCACCGAACGTTTTTCTCATTTTAGGGGTTGCAAGTCTTATCACACCAAAATAGGGTGTCAGCATTGTGTACGAATTTGAAAACAAAGAGTGTGAAACATGTAAAAGAGGCATGGCGGCTGTGCCTTTCAAAATCATTTTTTGATTTAAAGTGATACTTTTCATAAATATTATACTTTTCTTAAATTATAAGAAACCTGTTTATTTTATAATATATTATAAATATTAACTTTTATTAAAAAAATATCAAATTACATCAAATAATAATACTGAATGACTCTTTATTTAATAATTAACATTCAACTTTTCTTGTTTTTATCTTTGACTAATTCCTTGAACGAGTACGTCCACTTTAACTTGTTTCAAATAAAAAATAAAATAAAATAAAACATATATATAATGTTAACTTTCTTTTTAAAATTGAGCTCATTAAGTCATCACCAGCTGGCATAATAATATTTTATTATTTTTTTTCTTTTTCATTTTTTATAAAAGACAAAATGATATATTATATAATTCATTTTTTCAACAAAATCAGTGATTCACGGTTTGAAAAAAAAAAAAAAAAGATGCTTAAAAATCATATAGACTATTTATTAGACAAAAAAACATGTCCGAATAATTGTTGAAAAAGATCACAAAGACCATTTACTGGACTTATTATTATTTTTAATATTACTCTTTTTTAGTCGGAAGTTTTTCGGCTTTAATTATTTGTTAAGAACTTGAGATTAAAAAAATTGAACATAAAATTAAAAAATACCTTATAGCCTTATTTATCAATTATAAATCTTTAAAGTTGAGTAGAATTAGAAGTTGTGAAAATTTTCCTTTCATAGGTACACATAGAACTCGATTTTGATTTAAATGTGTCTAATTATTATGATAATATTATGTCATATATAATTAAAAAAAATGATAAATTGTGAAAGGTATATGGGCAAAGAGCTGGAAGAAAGTCCTAATAATTTGATCAAGAGCTTAGCCAATTAAGAGGAGAAAACATCATAACATTTTGTTGGTGTGCAAAAATGTAATATGAAAAAAACATTTGACAATAAATGTTGAGGGTCATGCATGTTAGGAGACAAGAGCGACCCAAAATAAGTTTTATAAAAATAATTAAAAAAGATATGATAATATGTAGTTTAATAAATTAAATAACTTTAAATGGAGAATAATAACGAAATATAATTAATGTACACTTCAAATAATTAAGATAATACGTGAAGGGGAAAGAAGTAAACGCACAAAGGGAAGATCAAAGAGGCAACTAGTTGCTGAAACTCCGGAAGTTAAAATTTCAACAGTCGATTTGCTGCTTTCGTTTTCAACAGTCACGCAGCCTGTTCGGAGTTTTGAGGATTGAAGATCAAGTCGATTTGGTGGTTTTATTTTTCAGCAGTCGATTGAATCAATTGCTGCACGACGCTATTAGGGAAGGTCAACAGTCAATTTGGTCTCTTTAGGATTCTTCGTAGGGCTTTTTTCAGAGAGTTTGAAGTAGAGTCTTAATTCTAATAATTTAATTCTTTAAATTTAAATTTTATTTTAATTAAAACAGATTCTAAATTACTGTTTCAAATTTTTAACTGTAAATATTTATGTATTAAAATTATAAGATTTTATTTAAAATTCATATAAAAGTATAATGCCTTATTTGAAACTCGTATACAATTACATAGTACTATTATAAGAGTCAAATAAAATTATAAGGGACTAAAATGTAATCAAATTAGAATGGCTATTAACAATTACTTACAATTTGTCTCAATTAAAATTAAAAATAAAAATTGAATGACTGAATTATTATAATTGATAATCAAATGTCTTATTTGAAATTAAGACAAAATTTTAAAGTATTAAAGTATAATTAACTCTTATAAAGATATATCATAAATGAGATATATATATATATATATATACATGCATAACTAAATAATTTCTCAAATAATTAATATTATATCAAATGAACATCACCACGATATTCATGGAATAGAATCATATAGACTATTTACCAGACAAAAAAACATGTCCGAATAAGTATTGAAAAAAGCACAGAGACTATGTACCAGACTCATTATTTTTTTTAATGTTACTCTTTTGTTAGTGAGAAGTTTTCCGTCCTTAATTACTTGTCAATAATTTAAGATTAGAAAAATTAAACTTAAAATTAAAAAATACCTTATTTATTAATTGTAAATCTTTAAAGTTGAGTAATACATATGCTCAAACATTTATTACACAGACTAATAAAATTACAGAAATTAAACATATGATAAGAGTTGATATACCATAAAAAGACAGGCCAATCAACACTTGACACGTATGACCACAGTCCGATTTATGTTCAGCTAGCATGATTCTCGCTCAGCCAATGACATCCAGATCATCACATAAGGTCGGAAGTGACCAAACAAATATATCCAGAACTGATCACAGGGTCCAGACCAGAGCTTCAGATCTCGTCACCGCCTTAGCGGATTCCGAGCAAAGAATAGGGAAACAGTCTCCAATACGGAAACTACCATTTATGATTATCTCCGCCTTAGCGGATTCCGGGCAGAGGATAAGGAAGCAGTCTCCAATACGGAAACTACCATTTATGATTATCTCCATCTACGACTCAATGCCCACAAGGTAACTGCAATCTCCGATGATCATATCCCTATATTCATGGCGTCGAATCCTAATCAACTTAGGAAAGCTTCGGCCTATATATTAAACCCTAGAGGTACGCTATCAGATTCATGCTCATTCTTTGACTTTCAATACAGTCTTTCAATTCCCTTACTCACTTAAGCATCGGAGCGGCTACCGCCGGAGCCAATCCGGTGGTCCTCTGATCATCTTTCTGAGTGTTCTACAGGTCACGGAGCCCTCACGTGTTGCGAGTCAAAAAGTGCAGCATCAAGAGTGTTGTCAATTATTTGTATTATTATTGAGTTTTTTTTTTTTTTTTTTTTTTTTTTTTTTTTTTTTTTTGTGCAGTCTTTCCACGGAACGTTTTTTCCATTTTAGGGGTTGCAAGTCTTATCACACGGTTCTTTCATTTAAAGTGATACTTTTCTTAAATTAGAAGAAATTTTTTTATTTTAAAATATATAATAAACAATAATCTTTACGAAAAAAAATCACGTTATACCAAATAATGATACTAAATAATCATTCATTCAATAATTAACATGCAACTTTTCTTATTTTTATTTTTGACTAATTCATTGAACGATTACAGCCATGTTTAACTTGTTTCAAACAAAAAATAAAAAATAAAACATATATATATATATATATATATATATATAGTGTTAACTTTCATTTTAAAATCGAGCTCATTAGGCCATCACCAGCTGGAACAATAATATTTTATTATTTCCTTTTCTTTTTTTATTTTTTATAAAAGACAAAATGATATATTATATAATTCATTTTCTTTTCAACAAAATCAAGAATTCACGGTTTGAAAAAAAAGAAAGATGCTTAAAAATCATATCGACAAAAAAACATGTCTGAGTAATTGTTGAAAAAAATCACAGAGATTGTTTGCCAGACTCATTATTTGTTTTTTAATGTTACTCTTTTTTAGTTGGAAGCTTTCCGTCCTTAATTATTTGTTAAGAACTTGAGATTAAGAAAATTGAACATAAAATTAAAAGATACCTTATAGTCTTATTTATCAGTTGTAAATCTTCAAAGTTGAAAAGGATTAAGAGTTGTGAAAATTTTCTTTTCCTAAGTACTCATTGAACTCGATTTTGATTTGAATTTGTCTAATGATTATGATAATATTATGTCATGTATAATTAAAAAAAAATGATAAATTGTGTAAGGTATACGGGCAAAGAGCTTGAAGAAAGTCCTAATAATTTGAACAAGAGCTTAGCTAATTAAGAGGAGAAAACATCATAACATTTTGTTGGTATGCAAAAATGTAATACGATAAAAGATGTTGACAATAAATGTTGAGGGTCATGCGTCTTAAGAGACGAGGGCGACAAAAATGTTTTTGATAGAAGTAATTAAAAAAGATATGATAATTTGTGAAGAATAATGACGAGATATAATTATTGTAGACTATTTCAAATAATTAAAATAATGCTTTATTTAGTAGAGTTGAGTTGTATCTATAAAAAAAAAGAAAGTTAACGATAAATATATTTGTGATAATCTATTGAATTTTATGGAACTTTGAATCGATAAAAAAATGATAAAAGGAAAATCCTTAAAGCTATCATTTTCATGTTATAATTTGCTTAAATGTAGTCATTGAACTAATGGTGTGCTTGTTGGTTACCTTTACAGATTACACTATAAAAGGAAAACAAGAAAAATCACATATTAGAAAAATAAGGCAAAGGTGTCAAAGCGTCTCTCTCTCTCGCAGCTCTTTTAAAATGTCATACATGGCGTGTAGAGACATGAAAAATTGAGAATAAATTTTTCGCTTTGCCAGTAGGACTGTAATGCCTTGAACCGGGATATGACACGTAGGACTGAGGTAGACTGATCGAGTGGTGAAATACCAAATTGTAAACTGAGCTGTTAAAAGCCTTATATCAGGATATCACGAGGGTTGAAAAATTTTGGGAGGTGAACGGTTCATTTTGAGTAGCCAGTACTGGCGACGCCCGGCCAAACCAGAAAATGTCTTGTGATGCATGCACGCACGCATTTCTATACATGCATACGTATGTGTATAAGTATAAACCGTGAAATATGAGCGTATGTGTACATGCCTGAAATTTAATATATATGTACGTATATGGATGTATATACATGTCTAATATGTGTATTATATAGATATATATGTGCATAGTATACTGTGTTGTATAAATATGTGTATTTAAATATAAAGAAAAGGTAAAAGGAAAAGGGGAGGGGCTGCATGTGCAGTGCATGTGTATGCACTATTGTGTGTGCCGTGTGTGTGTGTATAAGTCAATGGGTTGGTGTGTGTGGCATGAGTGATATAATATATATATATATATATATATATATAATACACAATGTCAACTTTGCATTTAATGCAAAGCTACATTGTGAAGGGAAGGAACGGCTAGAACTGTAGAGAGGTCAGAAAAAAGAGAAAAGTAGGGGACTGAGGTGACTGTACGTATGGGCTGGTGTATATTTCTATATGTTTAGGTTGAGTGTGAATCCGTTGAGTGGAGAGAAAATCAGCAAGGGAGAGGCCAAGTTAGTGAGGTCGTGCACACTAAGAGAGACTCAAGGAAAGGAACCAGAAGCTCGAACTGGGGAAGAGAGAAGAGGAAACCTGCATTGAGAAAATCAGTAAACAAAAGGTAAGTGGGTCATTCTGTTTTAAATTTTAGAAAGCATTATAATTTATTTAAATGGTAGGGTCATATTGAGAATGAAAAATGGAGTCTAACACAACAAGAATGAGTTAAAATGGTTAAGGATTGAGGGAGTTAGGAGCAGTTGCAGGTCACGGGTGGGGGATCAGATTCTTTATATTTTATGCATAAAACTCGATTTAAATGATGGGAAATTCATGGGGTGAGGTGCAGAAATGTTTAGGAAAAATAATTACAACAAAACAGTCACGAAGAATGAGGTTTTAGACTTGGCCGGAGATTCGGCCATGGCTCTTTGACCTCCTATTCGTGACGTTTGAGTGGCCCAAGTTCAAAATGAAGGTTAGATATGAGATCCTTGGAGAAAAATGAAGAAAACTGCATTTTCAAAAAGTTGAAAAAGTGATCGGAAAAACTTCGCCGTCGCTGGAGATGGCGACGGAACCCTAGGGCAAACCTACAGGAAAAACGGGGAAGAAGATGACACTGTTCGGACCTCGAGTCCGAGTCCGGGTCCGGGTCGGGCCAAGACCGACCCACCCCTGCCACGTGTCAATCATATGTTTTAAATTAAAAACGAATTAGGGGTGTTTGGCTGCTGGTTTACAAAATTGAAATTGGGATTAAATTGGGAGTGGGGATATCCTATCCCTGTTTTGGGGCATAAGCCACTGTTTGGCTATCCGAATTGGGAATAAGAAAATTGGAAATTACAAATTGACCCTTGTACTTTTTGAAAATTAAGTTTGACCCCAGGACTTTCAGAAATCCCATTTTGACCCCTAAACTTTTGAGAAATTATGATCTGGCCCCACCAGAATAAAATATTAATTAAATTAATTAATTAATTAATTTAATTATTTAAATGTCACAAAATAATTCAGAGTCCAAATGGGACAAGTCATTAGTGTATTTTGACTATCTCGACCATTCTGAGGCCAATAGTAAGGTCATTTTTACTAGATGGGGTCCCGAAAAAATAAAAGACCCGTAATAACATTAAAAATTACCAAAATGCCCCTGAGTAGAAACGCAGTCAAATGAACTCCGAATTAAGTAAACGAATAGTGAAAATTTATTACCTCGACCATTCCGGACTCAACTGTAGAGCCCAATTTATGAAAAGAGGTCTCGAAATGTGAGAACCCAAAAAAGTGCAAAATGACCATTATACCCTTTTTAGCTTGGATGTCCAAATTGAGTTCCACGAAAGTCTAAACCTATTTTATTCGACGTTCCAGACTCAATGGTAGAGTTTATTTTAGAAAAATAAAAACTAAGAAAATAAAGACATAACATTTGATGAATAGCATAATTTAAGTAGCAATTGAACTGAGTTGAATATCATGATTTTAGGAACACGGAACGGCAAGGAGAAGGTGGTCTGACCTTCTGTATTTTCACTGTAGTTCTGCTACACTACGAGTACGTCTTCCTGAGTTGAGACTGACCCATCAGGTATGGTGTATTGTGCTAAGTAAGGAATAGAATTAAGTTTAGGAATGATTTGCATGTTGATTGAATGAATCATGTAATTATTTGTTTGATGCTAGAAAAATCACATAAGGAATATTGTTTTAAAAAGAAATCTTAAGTTGATTGTTTACGTTGCTTATGTGATTCTCGCCGCTCCATGGAGATATGATTATTCTATGTGCTGGTATTGTACGTGATTCATGTTCTTGATGAGTTGTTAAGATAGTAAATACATGACTTGAGTATGTGTTTACGTGATTTTGTATTTCATACATTCATGTGGAAGAGGATTATTATTCAGATGCTGTAATTGCTTTAAGTGGAATACATTGTTTAAAAAGCATGCTCCATGTGTTGGTAAATTGCTTATCTGAGATTGTGTTATTGCATGGTGGAATCAAAGCATATTGGCATAGTGTGATGCATTGAAAGCATAGTTAGGTTGAGCACGTGGTGCTAAACATGGTACTCAGCTTCCATCGGATGTGTTCCAAAAACGAGATATGGTACTCAACTTCCATCGGATGTGTTCCGAAAACGAGACATGGTACTTAGCTTCCATCGGATGTGTTCCGAAAACAAGACATGGACATGGCATAGAGTTGACATGGTTGTGGCATAAAGTTGGCATGGTTGTGGCATAGAGTTGTGTGGGTGTTTCATGGGCATTGTCACTACATTGCATGGATAACTTGGATGTCATGTGGATTATTGCTATTACATGGTATGGATGATTTGGAAGGCATGTGGATTATTGTTATCACATTGCATGGATGATTTAGAATGCATGTAGAGATAAATTTACACTTGCACATACCACGCCTTAAATTATATTAATGAGTTGGATAACATGTATATTATTGCTAGTACGTTGTATGGATGATATTGAATGACATGTAGAAATAACTGTACACTTGCACATGCCATGTCCTTAATTTTGTTCCTTGCATTAGCATTATATCATACCAGCAGTTGAGCTAACCCATTCGTGGGATAACTCCCCAAAAATGACATTCCCAGCACTCGAGACTTGAGGAAGTCTTGCAGAGTGGAGGAGACATGAGCTTAAAATGATCTTGGCCCTTGGGAGCATATTTCAAGATGTATTGATATTGTATAAGGGCTTAAGCCCGAATGCTATGTTGAATGTTTTTATTGATCGTGCTTTACATGGATGTACATTGAAGGAAATGAATGTAAGTTTTGAGTTGAATCTGTTAGATTGTCCTTTATTATTTTACTTTCTTTTCGTCTTATCAGTCGCGCCTCGGGTTCCCGGGAATTCGGGCCGTGACATGGCAGGTGTTAGAGGAAGCACTAGCAATAGCAATAGCAAATGGTATTTTGTAGGGTAAATTCTATTAACTTTTTATGAGATTTTTGATAATTATATATATATATATTTTAAGATTTCTGAAATTATATTAATTTTCTTTTCAGTTCAATTTTTTAAAAATAACAAAAAAAAAAAAAAAATCGTTGAAAATGAGGATACAAACTATTTTGAATTTTTAAAAATGAGGGTTGCTAATTAAATATTAAAAAACTTTAATATGTAAAATAATAGCTAGGAAATAGTTAAATCCCTAACTAAAGTAAAATGATAAAGACTATTAAAAGCAGTGAAATTTCAACTTCACCTACTAAGGAAGCTAACAATTGTAATCGAAATAATGCTAGCAAATTAGCAAACAAAAATTTAATAAATAAATGACAAGAAGACTTAATGCATGATAGATAAAAGAAAAGAAGAAAAATAGACCAAAAGAAGTTCGCCCAAGGACTTAAACCCAACAAATTGAACCATCAAGAACTTTATCCAAAGAGCAAACCCATTAGGCTATCAACACTTTGTGTTATGATGGCCACAAGAAATATACATAAAGTGGAACTAGGTTGGGAAAATTCATAAGAAGGTGATGTGTTATCACCCTAGTGCACCACTATTCTAGCCAATAGAAGGAGAGAGACACTGTCATTTAGAAGGTAATCGCAATAGTAACTTCCTCTCCCTAGAAGTCCATTCAATTTCCCTCTATTTTAGTGAATTGGATTGAATATATATGCTTCCCTAATGATTTAAAACATCTTAGAGGCTTAAACAAGATTGAAAGACCTCCAAAATCGTAGAAACCTAGGTGACCACCATTGATAAGACCTTAAAGGTGGGTTTGTGTCAACTAAAACCAAACAAAGTTTGATGGTTTGGGGCTTAAATTAGAGATCCAACGGATCTTAAATCCATAGAAATTACCTCAAATGGACCTAAGATGAAAGGGATAAATTGAGTTACAAGTCACGACCCAAAGAATCAACTTCGTGAATCAAACACCAAGCTTGATTTTTAGAACGGGGTTTTAAAGCCACTAAAATAAGGATCACAACAAGCCAAAAATCATTGACTTTGATGGAGAAACGAGCGTGTACCATGGATCTATTAAAAATTGGCCATGGAAGTTAAACCCTATCATTGAACACGTTACAGACCTCCAAATGAATGCCAAAAGGCTCCTCCATTCCCCATAAACTTGTTTAAATAAAAAAATAGTAAGAATCTGTGTCTTGGAACCCTAGAAATTAACTCTGAAAATTTTGTGTTTTTTGGATTAACGTTTATCATCTAAGGAGGAAGATGTAACAGGTTGATCTCAAGTCGGTTCTTGACCGAACATTTAAATGGGCTTAAACTTTAGTGAAACGGTGATGTTTGGACAAAAATTTAAAATGTTTGAATGAGGAATTTTGAGAGTCTAGCTACGGAGATAGGAAGGGGATCCAATTCTCTACCCTGGAATGAGATATCTTATCCTTGATTCTGACCTTATCCACTATTTGGTAAAGAAAAAATCATAAAAAATAAGAGGAACCACAGCTCCCCAAGTTTAATCCCCAAATGTCACTTCCCATAACCCAACCTACGAGGATTAGAGATAATGACTGGCTAGTTAGGCACTACTTCAATACACTAGCCCTTAGCATTATATTGATAAAATGTCTAACCAAAGGCCTTTTAACATTTCCAAGTAGATTGCATTCAGTTATATAAAATCGTGCAATGGAATATTGGTTTGAATGCAGTCATACTTGGCAGAGCATAACTAAACTGTACATCAGAGTTGCAATAATATGAATCTCTATTACATTATACATGGAGTCTAATTATTACATCATTGGTGAATATCAGTCACAATCTATTCTTCCTTAATCCATTTCATGAACCTGGTATCTATGGTCTTAGGTTGGTACCTCTATAACTGGGATACTAATCCTCGTCTAGCCAAAGTCTCTATTAGTCATTGCTTATTAGCATTTGAATCTGAAAACTTTTCAACAATTCTTGAAAATATGCAGGATAAAATCCTGTGAGCTTAATGACAAGCTCGTGAGTAACATTAGTCCCCTATTATGGGTTTCTTAAATTATTTTCATGATCTTTGATGGATAATAATAAAATAATTGTATTGGGAGATATTGACATTTCTAAAATAGATACATAAAATTGAGAGTTGCGTAGTACATATATACGAAAATCATTGTAAGAGTTTATGACAATCAATTCTGCAAGGCAATTAATCATAATATGAAATTTGATGCTGTAAAATGATAAAGTAATATGTCCAACATCTATAAGCAATATCCTATGCGGATCATAACTACATTTCTCGTAGACCATAATATGTCACCTTGTTGACATAATGTAATTTAGAGCTCTGGGCTTACATGGCTTGCTATCTTGTCACCGGCTTCAAACTCCCAACCGAGTCGTACTTATACAGACTTCTCGAAGTCTACCAGATCTAACCTCCAGCAGAGCATGTTGGCCACATAATACTTAAAACATGCTTACAAAACATTCTTTAGCTATCCATGTCAAAAAACATTTAAGGAAATACTGGTGACAAACTGCATTTATAAAACAATTACAGTCTTTAGAACATTTGGACATAAAAATCGCACCACTTCAAGGTACAAAGTTACTCATTTGTGGTCCAAAGTCCACAATTACTTGTTAACTTGCTTAGTTGACTTGTCTTGGCAGTCATCTTATCTCTATTTTCTTGTTGTTGCTCCTAAATCATAGATCAGAATACATTGATGCTATATTAGTATATACCTTAGCTTAAATCCTTGCCTACTTATGCCTTAAGGGTAGCTTAGAAATTTTACCATTCTCATTTCGCATCTTCGGTATCCAGTTAACTTAAATGGAGTTCATTTTTAGACTCAGAATCTCCTATATATTTTGGTATAGGTATTACTTTACTTTTTATACTCTTTTGGTAGCTTCATTAAGCCTTAAGGAGGTATTCCTCATTTTTCAGTTGGTTTTGGTGTTCTATTTTTCTTAAACGGATATTATTGTTGGATTTGGGATGCCACAAATAATAAATCTAGGTTTTTTTGGATCTTGATTTGCATATTTACAACTTATAGTAAGCCTATAAGCATTTTCATAATTTCACACTTTCATGCGAGATCATGTTCGGGTACCCGAATACTTAATTTGACGTCACCAATAGGGTCAGGTTGTCCAAAATAATCAAGATAGACTCCCTTTTATTTTTAATTAGGCTTAGTCATAGCTAGGGGTATAATTTTAATTTTATATTTTATGTGTCTAATTTTGCAGTACCATGTTTTACGAAATAGACTCACTGTTGAATCCGAAAAGTTAAAAAATGCTAGGGTAGACACCTTCTTTATTTCATTTAGCCACACATAGTATTTAATTTAATTAAGTATATATATATATATATTATGTGAAATATATTCACAAGGTGATCAGTGTTTTATTGGGTAGCCAATTGAGCCTACAGTCTCTCTATTCTGCTTGGTCTTGGGTTCAAACTCCTGCGACCTTAGTTTTCTTCCCTTTCCCTTTTTAAAAAGAAAATCTTTACGGGCAGGTTCCTACCCCAAACCTGGATCCAATGCCCAACCCGTCCATTGACTAGTCAATTGAACTCTAAAAGGCGCCAATCGTCGATGATAATTTTCCGGTGGTAACCCCAATTGAGTTCAACTCGATTTTCTCTAGGGATTCCATTTTTGGTGTCCAAATGGATTTTGGCTTAAGTTTGGTCGTTGGAATGAGCGGTTACATTTGGTCTCCAACGAGACTCGTTTTTCTAGCGAGGTCGGTTCTTCACTAATTTTCCCTCATTTGACCAAAAATTTTGGTGGTTTTCATACCTTTGTGACACTCATTTAATCCCCCATAATTCTATGGTCCCAAAACTAGGTTTAGTTACTGTTTTCCTAAGGTGGCTGATTATTTCCTCTCTCTATAATCGGTTGTATTAGTCTCATTTTTGGACCAAATCTAATGGTTCAAGTTGCAGTTTGTTTCTTTTATCCTATAAATGAAGGTCATCTGTTCAAAAAAAGCTTTTGATCAACTTGATTTATAGGTTGAATTCTAAGCTTCATCAATGGCGGCTCTTTGCTTTTGTTACAATTTTGGCCAATTTTTCTTCATGAAATCCTCCTAAAATTAATGCAAAGCTTAAATAAGATTAAGAGGAATTTTCCTTACCTCATTTAAAGCTTGTGAGTCATTTTCTTCTCTTTCTAAACTTCAACTCTTTCCTTCTTTTTAGTTGCTATATTAACTTTTATTTTCCCTCTTATTCTACTGAATTCCCTCTGTAAAGATCTAAAAAATGAGGGTAAATTTTTCGTTTTTGCCGATAGGGCACTATTCATGCACCGTTTGTTAGTAGGGCGCTATACGTGCACGTTTAACTATAAGTCATATTTAGAAGCATATTTTGAGTATACCATAGAAGAGAAATATGGTTAGAAGTTTAAAAGACACCTTCTGTAAAAATTGGAGCCTATTCGGATACAATTTCAAAAATTGGACCTGTTATAACATGAAAAAAAAAAAAAAAAATTTTATTATTATTTATTCTTTGTAAATATCAAGTAATTATTATTATTACTATTATTATTATTATTATTATGATGGGTGTATGTATATATATATATATTATTGAAATTTATTTGTGTGTATATATGTATACAGGTGAGTATATATTTAAATGTGAAAATATATATGTATATGTATATATATAAATCAGATTGTGGGCATGTGTGTGCGTGTGTGTGCCGTGTGTGTGCATGGGTTGAGTGTTACACACTCAAAGGGGCATGGGGTAAGGTTGTGTGTGTGAGTGGAATTCAGGGAGTGGGAGATGCAGAATTGGCAGAGAGTAGTTGGTCTTGGGGAGAGAGAGAGAGAGAGAGAGAGAGAGAGATATAGAGAGAGGAAGTGAAGAGAAAAAGAAGGATGCATTCTCGGGTGGAAAGAGAAGAAAAGAAAAGAAGCAGAAAGTGAGAGAGAGAAACAGAGTTCTGAGGAAGAGAGTGGAGGCTTGGTTGGGCTCGGAGCAAGAAGGTGGAAGAGGGCACGGCTAGAGAGAGAAACGGCCGAAGGTTTTGGTAAGTGGGTTGCTCCTGTTTCGATTTTTTTTAAAGCATTTCAATTGATTTAAATTGTAGAATCGTGTAGAGCATAACGTAGGGATTTGTTTGCAAAAAGAATGAGAAGAAATGGTTAAGGGGAGAGGGAGAACTTCCCTGTTGCAGGTCACGGTCATGGGGTGTTGGATTCGACATTTTATGTGTAAACCTTGGTTTAAAAAGGGGGAAAAACATGGGGTGAGGTGCAGAAAGTGAATGGGAGTAATTTGGGTTCAAAATAGTGGGGGAAAGTGGGGGGAAAATGGGTGGCCGGAGAGTTGACCGAGGGTTTGACCCTCTATTTCGTGAAGATTAAAAATTCTTTGAGGGAAATGGGGGTTGGGGATGTGATCTACGTGAAAAGGGGGAGAGGATGGCATTTTAAAAATGGGGAAAAGTCACCGGAAACCGGTCGCCGGCGCCGGAGAAGGCGCCGGAAACCCACTATTGCCCTACCGGAAAATCGGGGAATAAGGTGGGGTGACCGGGTCGGGTCCCGGGTCGGATCCGGGTCCGGTTCGGGCGGGTGCGGGTCGCCCCTGCCACGTGTCAGCCCATTGTTTTAAATTAAAATGGAATTTGAACCTTTTGGAATTTGAACCTTTTGAATTTGAACCTTAACCCTGAACTTTCGAAAATTACAAATTGACCCCCCAACTGTTAGAAATTACACTTTGACCCACCTGATTAAATTATTAATAAAATATTAATTAAATTAATTAATTAATTAATTAATTATTTAATTAAATTAATTTAATTAATTAAATATTCAAAAACATCCCGGAGTCCAAATGGGACAAGTCATTAGTGTATTTTGACTATCTCGACCATTCCGAGACCAATGGTGAGGTCCGTTTTATGAGACGGGGTCCCAAAAAATAAAAGACCCGTAGTAACCCTTAAAATTACCAAAATGCCCTTAACTTGAAACACTGTCAGACAAACTCCGAATTAGGTAAACAAATAGTGAAATTTTATTATCTCGAACATTCCGGACTCAACCGTGGAGTCCGATTTATGAAAAGAGGTCATGAAATGTAAGGACACGTGTAAAGTGAAAAATGACTGTTTTGCCCTTTTCAACCCTGGTGTCCGAATTGAGTTCTACAAAAACCTAAACTTACTTTCTTCAACATCCTAGAACCAATGGTAGAGTTTAATTCAGCAGAATGGAAACTTATGAATTAAAGACATAAAATTTGATGAATAGCATAAATTCAAATAACAATAGACTGAGTTGTAATTTCTACTCTTAGGGACACTGACAGGACAGGAGGAGGCGATCTGATCTTCTGCATTTTCATCCGCCAGTTCAGTTACATATAGTGCACGATCTTCTAGGGTTGATACCAACCCATCAGGTATGGTGTTTTGCTAGTGTTAGAAATGAAGTTAAGTTAGGAATATTTGTGAATGACTGGAATGCTGTATGTGTTTATCTGTAATGTGTTACCTGTTTATTTGGAATTGGTTGTTCACATGTTATGTGTTACTTGCAAGTTAATAAAGTGAAGAACATGAATCATGATGTACGAACATATGAGATATGCATGTATATGAAACTTACTAGTGATTTACTTCTTATTGTCCGAGCATGTTATATTATTGAGATTCATGTTCATTGAGATTGCATTGGCATATTGGCATATGATGAATTCCTTGAGAACATGGTGTGGGTAAGCACATGGTGCTTTGCATTATGAGGGTGTAGATCCTGTGGTGAAAAACCCAAAATTGGCCATTGCATTGGTACTTCGAGCCATCGGAGAGTACCCGTAAATGAGACATGGGTGTGGCATAGAGTTGTCCATGGGTGTGTCATGCATACCATTCATATATATATTACTGCGATGTTTGAATGTCATTTAGAAATAAATGTACACTTTGCACATGCCACGCCTTAGCTTTATTTCTGGCATTAGCATTTCATCATACCAGCAGTTGTGCTGACCCATTCGTGGGCAACATTTTCAGATGAGGATCCTCTAGCCACTAGAGACTCGGTGATGCCCTGATAGGGTGAAGCCTGTGATGTATTTGTGATTCGTGAGACTTGTATTTTGTTATGTAAGGGCTTAAGCCCGAATGACTGATGAACAATGTATTCGATGTTATTTGATGTATGGATGGTGATGGACGCATGTTTAGTGAATCTAATTACTTTTGTCCTTTTATTTATTTTACTTTCTGTCTCGTCAGTCGCGCCTCGGGTTCGGTCAGAATTCGGGGTGTGATAGGACCAAAAGGGCATCCGGGTGGCCCGGGTGAATCCGGCCAAACCCGGCCACAGGCGAAAATTTATTTTTTTCAAAGTTTTTATTTAAAATAATTTTAATAACTTTGGCTAGAATAAAATATCAAATTGAGACGTTTCGGGACGGGTTGTAGTGTAACGGGGCCCGAATTCATTAATGGCAAAAGGGTCATTTTGTCCCCTTTGCCTCTCCACTATAAATACAGCCCCTTAGTGTAAAAATTACATATTTTTGGTCTGAGCAAGAGCAGAACACGTTCATGGAGAGAAAAAGGAGAAAAAATCCCTAGGTTCTCCAAGCTTCAAGCCACCAAAACACACTCCTAGGTCAGGATTCTTACGAGGCTTCCTTCCAGGAAGTTGTTCCTCTCATCAATACCTATATTCTCACTAATCAGTTCAGCTATGTAGCGAACATAACTTCTCCGGCTTGAGAAAAACCATTCTAGGTATGATATTTTAATAAGGAATAAGATTGAGTTTAGGAATGTTTTATAGGTTGATTGTATGATATATGTGCTTACTTGATGGTAGAAAGTCATTTAGTATATAGTTGCTTTGAAAACTTAGAGTTGGTAGTTTATGTACTTGAGTGTTCTTTGGGAATTTGGAAAAGTGATAAACATAAACCATGACTATAAGTGAAATTCATTGTATTCTAACTTAGGTTCATGTAGACAAAATCTTGTAGTTGGAAAGTTATGATTTATTTAAGGTGTTGGTGCTTTATCTAATTTGTGATCTTTGGGAATTTGGTAAAGTGATGAACATGTAACTTGTTTATATGTTGCATTCATTGCATTCTAGCCATTGTTCATGTAGAGAAACTTTTGTGGTTTGAGAGTTATGATTTATTCCATCTGTTGGTACTTTATGTATTTTATGATTTTTAAGAAATTGTTAAGGTTGTGAATGTGTAATGTGTTTATATGTGAAATTGATTGAATTACATATTAGGTTCATATAAACAAAGTTTTGTGATTCAAATGTTATTGTTGCTTTAAGTATAATGCATTATTTAAAGTATGCTCCATGTGTTGGAAAAATACTTCATTGAGATTGCATTATTGCATGGTGAAATCAAAGCATATTGGCATATGGTGAATCCTTTGAGAACATAGTGTGGGTTGAGCACTTGGTGCTATGCATTATGAGGGTGTAGATCCTATGGTGAAAAACCCAAAATTTAGCCATTGCATTGGTACTCATGGATCCATCAGGAACAATCCATAAACGAGACATGGGTATAGCATAAAGTTTGCATGGGTGTGTCACGCATATTGCCTTTGTGTTGTGTTAAGGAATTGGAAGACATGTAGATTATAAATGTACACTTGCACATGCCATGCCTTAATTTGGTTCCTTGCATTAGCATTATGTCATACCAGTAGTTAAGCTGACCCATTTGTGAGATAACATATTACAGATGAGGACCCCGACACTTGAAGACTTGATGAAGTCTTGAAGGATGTAGGGGATGTGGACCATGGTGGATAGTTCGGCCCTTGGGGCATTATTTTGATGTTGTACTAGGGCATAAACCCTAAACTATATGAAATGGTATTGTAGAAAACTTGTGTATTATGAAAAGAATGGAAAATACCTTATATGTTGTAATCTGTATAATGATGTGACCTTTAAAGTCCAAGCATATGTGTAGGTGTGATGAATTGTATATATTTAAATAATGCATATTTAAATTCAATGAGATTGTGACCATCGAGTGAGGATGGAATGTGCAAACCCGTAATTGTAAAATGTATCATGTATATTAGGTGGAAAAAAGACATAGAAAACAAAGGAGGTCATGTCAAAATTTTGTGACTTAATTAGGTGTGTAAAATTCCTATGAATAAGTGAGAAAAATGGTTAAAAAGTTGGGGTTAAATAGCTTGAATAATTAGAAGGAATGTCAAACGGCATACAACATGCCTTAATTTCGATTCTGCAAAATCATTTCGGTAGATCAGCCCACTTCATGGGACTATAACTTTTTGGTCCTTTTGAATTAATTAAAGTGCCTTACATTTCTAGATAGGTCTATCTCTTAGCTTTCCTTTTATATATCATGGACTTTGAAAGCCTTTAGAACGGGAAAGTTATATTGATTTTGCTTCAAGTGTGCAAAATCTGACCTATGGGTAGTGTTTTCATCGTAACTTGAGTTCTACATGGACTGTTTGAGTGATTGAAAATAGTATAGAAACTAGACTCAATGAGAAAGATTTTGGCATAGATTTCATTACATTTGGATCTGTAGATTGAGAGAAACATCGATTTGAATCAAGGGGGTTCGATGTAGCATTTTTCTGAAGTTGAATTTTTGCTCCAGGTGAATAGTAACTTTCAATGTTATTGTTCATTTTTAGCTATTGGTTTCTCAGATTACTGTTCATCCGAAAAAAAAAAATATTTTTTTGGATTGTTTCAAACTCTCTAATTTTTATATAAATTCATTTTAAATCTGAATTGAGTGATTTAAAAGTCTAAACTGATTGTCTCGACGAGTACTTTTGTTTAAAAATAATTGCACTTTGAGACTTCAAATATGTTTGGGTGAAATTGACCATGAATGGTATAAAGGCCTAAACAAAGTTTTTAGAATGGATTCAAATGATTCTCAATTTTTTATTTTTTTTATGTTGGTTAATGACGTTAGAGTATGGAATAATGAATTTTTCCGCTGAGAATTAAAAGATGCTTTAAATTTATTTATTTATTTTTCTAGTTAATAAATTTATTTCACTCACTCCCTGGGTTTATGAAAATTCGGGGCGTGACAACGTGGTATTAGAGTATAGGTTCGAATACCTAGAGACTGTGGGGTATTGTTGAACACAATAGGATTATGATGTATGATTTGAAATTTGTGTAAACCTTGTGTAATGGGTAACGTTTGACAGCTTGGTATTAGAGTTCTAGTTTGAGAATACTTGGCGATGATAGGCGTTGTTGAACACCATGGGACCCTTGAGGAGAGCATTTGACTTAGTGTAAGCTGTTGGTGGTATGTGGTAGGATCTTGTGTGTTATGTAGTTATTTTTATTGGATGCATGACTTGTTGTGATTATGTGTTAGTTCATGATATACTATGATGCGTGATTACGTGATGTGATGTAGTATGGTGTATGATATGGATGATATGTATATTGGTATGATCGTATGTGATAACATGGTATGTGATCCAATGTCTTGGAACAGTGGATGGGGTTTAGACCTTGCGTAAGTTGGATTAGTTGAATACTAGCATGACTTGGACGTGTATATTGTATTGCTTAAATGGAGTTTTCTTGGCAAAAGACTATGTTTGAAATAGGGAAAAATTTGTTAATTGTTTATTGTAACCAATGGTTGGAGGTGGTTGACGTGAGTTTTATAAATTATGATTAAGCAAGTATGTCTACAGGATGTGTTGGGTTATCAGGTGATAATTGATGATCTCTAATTTTAGAAAAATTGTATAAACATGAATAGGCTGAAAAATATTATTGTGGCTTAATCTGGATTGTGATGTAATTGAGTTTTGATTTTTGTGCTTAGGATGGATATCGATAAGTTTAAGTGACGTGAATATGAAAATTAGGAATTGTAATGGTTTCTTTATTGAATTGGAATATGTTATTTTGTGGTGGACTATGGAGATAACCTAGTGATGGATACTATCAATTTACCTAGTCCTATAAGATGGTCGATACTAGTTGTTATGAGAATAATGGATTAATTAAATGAACTTGTGAATATAAGCCTTGTGAAAATAATAAGTTGTATAAAATGGGCCAAATTGAGGTGTGAATTATGAACCTAGTTCTAGCATAGTTTGTAAGAGTGATTACATAATTATGATTGAATGAAGGATAAATATTGGTTGTTGCTTTGAAGGAAATTGTATATCAGGTTAAGAGTTGGATGATTTAAATTTTTGAATATGAATCTTGTATTTAAGATGCGAATTGTGTGAATATACTTGGAGTGAAAATATTGTGGTAGAGGCACTAGAACTTGAGAACTTGGATTGTTATATAACTTATAAGTGAATGGTGGTTTTCACTTGTCATTTTAAAAATACGTAGGTAAAAAGTTATGGATAAATTTGATTGGTTTGGATGAAATTATAAATGATTGTATTATCTAGACCAAGAAAATAAATATTATACTCAGGAGATTGTTTATTTTATTTGGGAGCTCATGAGAAGGCCATGTTCCACCACTGTATGATTCACCAAGTTGGGGTAGCCAGATTTTGTGAGTCTTAGAAATGATGGTAGTGAGGTGGTGTAGGTAATGCGACCATCAATTGTGAGGGAGTTTCAAATATCTTTCTAGAAGACTTACCTAATTAAGTGTGGCATGGTTTGGTTTAATCATGATGCATGGAGTGTGCTTGTATCTGTTAGTATGCTTGACTACTTGATGAAGTGAATAAAATACCTAATAGGTGATTATGTGTATAAATTACATGATATGCTTAACGTGCTTATGGCTTGAACCTACTTTTGTGTTTAAGAATTAATTGGAAAATGAAAAGATGAAAACTTATATATATATATACATGAAGTATATGTTGAGTATATTCTTACTTAGAATATATATATTAAGTGTTGTGATTAGTATACACGATTGTGTGCTTAGGATCTATTTCTTTGTGATTATATAGTATATAATAACCATGTTATGTATGTATGAATGATTAAATGAATATTAACTGTTATGGGCATATGATGTAGAAATGTATATACTAGGTTATAAACCCATGTGGTTAGGATCACTTGAAATCGTAGTATGAATATGCTGAATTGGGAACAGGTTTTGAGTTACAAGTGTATGGACTGGCCAATCCATCACCCAGTAACGAAAGGAGTTGTGATCCATGAAGGGTTATCACCTAGTTATATACAGGAAAAAGGTAAAAGATGCCTAATAAGACGATTTAAGGCAACAAGGAAAAATGAATTAACTAAGGCAAACTTGCATGAGTATGTACTAATTACATGATAGAAACGTAATGCATCTTTAGTATTTGTCAAGGTTTAATTGATTTGTTGTATGTGTTAAGTATGAGATTATTTTTTTACTTAATGTATGTGTAAGGTATGTGGGTATAAATGAAGTATGTTAAATTCTTTGATGTGTAAGAGATATGTATTGCACGTTTCATTTTTATAACACCTATGGATTAGGTACATACGTGCTTGCATGTTATATTGCATTTTGGAACATAATTTTGGATAGTGCATAAAATTAAAAGCTTGAAAGCTTAAGGAGATGAAAATGGAAAACTTTTAATAATATGTGGTATGAATGGAGAGGAATTACACTAAGATAAAATAGCTGAGGTGAATAAGAAAAGGTAAAGATGGACGCCTGCCATTATTTTATATATGTGGGAATGTGTAGGAAATATACCTAGGGTAGAAAGTAAGAGATTTTTTTATTTCTTTATTTATCCTTTGAGGAATTGGGTTGTTGAATTATTAGTTAATGGAGTATGGCAATCGTGTTGTGTGATATAGAGAATGTATTGTGAATGGCATGGTTAGGTCAAGCTTGTGGTGAGTGAAATTTTAAATTTTCATTTAACATGTAATTTGAGAATGAAAATTTTAATTTGGAAATGGGATGATCTTGTGAAAGTCCAATGACTGGTGAACAAAAATGGTGGATTATTGTTAATATTGGGTTATGATTTACTACCAATATTGATGGATACTCTTGGAATGTAAGATTAGTTAAAGATGGTATATCTCAGGGATAGAGTGACTTATAAATATACATATTGAACTGTGGTTGACTACTGAGAATTATAATAATGCATTTGATGGCTTTTGATTTTTAGTAGAGTATGAAAGTGCTAGGAATTTTGTTATGACTATTTCCTATTATGGCTACATGGTGGTTGGATTAATCTTCAATGGTGAGGTTTTCTATTATATATATTTTTTTTGACGATAGAAGTCATTTTGTTAATAAGGCCTGTGTATGCCTGTTTTGTTTTTCCTAGTTGATGGATGATAGATTTTAATCATAAATTTACATGATGAGTGAACACTAATGGTGATGAATTAGTTTGGGGCATTTTGATGATTCACTTGGGAGATTGCTATTGTAGGGAGAATGAATTCTCTATAGAATGGTTTGATAATGTATCTTGTGATGATTGTGAAATTATGTGAGTTGAAAACTCAATTTAAGGACTTATGACAAGATGACTAAATGATAAATCTGACGTGTAGAATAATTCCTGATTGTGTTGATTATAGTGACTAAATCAAGTGAGATTTGAAACTAATGTGATAAGTTCCATATAATTGACGTACTCTTTTAATTAATTGAAACTCGATGTGAGTGTTATAGATCTTTGCAAGATCTTGATTGATAAAAGTACTGGAGAAGTAGCTTATCGGTTGGCTCTACTGCCACAGTTATTTGGGGTTCATGAAGTTTTTCATGTATTGATGTTGGGAAAGTATGAGCTTGACCCTTCACATATACTAGATTGGGTCGATCTTGAAGTGGAGGGTGGTGTCACGTCCCGAATTTCCACGAACCCGGGGGTGAGTGTAACGAAACTAAAAGGAAATAAAATAAAAGTAAAGGACAATCTAACGGGTTCAACTTAGCTTACATTCATTTCCGTCAACGTACATATACCCTGTCATCTTAGGTTTAAGCCCTTACATTACAAAATATGCCTTGAGGCCAAATATGCATCCAAGTTCATTCCCCCTCCTGTCTTCAAGACTTCATCAAGTCTCATGTAGCAGGGGCGTCGTCTGTAATATGTTATCCCACGAATGGGTCAGCTCAACTGTTGGTATAATATAATGCTAATGCAAGGAACAAAATTAAGGTGTGGCATGTGCAAATGTACATTTATATCTACATGTCATTCAATGTCATCATACAATGCATTGGCAAGATTCAGAACACATTCATACAAATTCTATACTACCTCGTTGAATTCATTTATGTGATGTTATCCAAATATACGTGACACACCCATACCACTCTATGCCACACTCATGTCTCGTTTTCAGAACACATCCGATGGAACTTTAGTACCAATACCCGTTTACGGAACACATTCGATGGATTCTGGGCACCAATGCAATGTCTCGTTTTCGGAATACATCCGATGGAACCTGAGTACCAACACAATGTCTCATTTTTAGAACCCATCCGATGAAACTTGAGTACCAATACAATGTCCAATTCCGGATCTTTCACCATAGGATCTGCACCCTCATAATGCATAGCACTACGTGCTCAACCCACACTATGCTTTCAATGAAATCACACCATGCCAATATGCCTTGATTCCACCATGCAATAATACAATCTCAAATAAGCAATTTACCAACACATGGAGCATGCATTTTAGACAATGTATTCCACTTAAAGCAGTCACAACATCTGAATTATAAAACCTCTTCCACATGAAAGTATGCAATACATGATCAACGTAAATACATGCTCAAGTCATATGTTCACAATCTTAACAACTCTACAAAAACATAAATCACGTACAACACCAACACATAGAACAAATCATATCTCCATGGAGCAACAAGAAACACGTAAGCAACATAAACAATCAACTCAAGGTTTTTTTTTTTTTTAAAGCAACATTCCTTATGTGATTTTCTAACATCAAATAAACATATGATTCATTCAATCAACATGAAAATCATTCTTAACTTAATCCTATTCCTTACTTAGAAAAATATCATACCTGATGGGTTGGTCTCAACCTTAGGAAGTCGTGCCTGTTATGTAGCTCAACTAACAGTGATAATGTAGAAGGTCAGACCACCTACTCCTTGCCTTTCGGTGTCCCTAAAATCATAAAATGTCACTCAGTCCATTTGCTACTTAAATTATGCTATTCATCAAATTTTATGTCTTTATTTTATGAGTTTCTATTTTGCTAAAATAAACTCTACCATTGAGTCTGAAACGTCGAACAAAGTCGGTTTAGGCTTTCACGGAATTCAATTTGGACATCCGAGCTAAAAGGGCAAAACGGTTATTTTACACTTTTACGGTTCCTTACATCCCGAGACCTTTTTTCACAAATTGGACTCCACGACTGAGTCCGGAATGGTTGAAATAATAAAATCTCACTATTTGTCTTCCTTAATCGGAGTTCGTTTGACTATATTTTAACTCAGGGGAAATTTGATAATTTTTAATGTTCCTACGGGTCTTTTATTTTTCGAGGCCTTGTCTCACGTCACGGACCTCACCATTGGTCTCAAGAGGTCCAAGATAGTCAAAATTCACCTATGACTTGTCTAATTTGGGCTCCAGGCAATTTCGGGGTATTTAATTTAATTAAATTAAATCAAAGTGTAATATATATATATATATATATATATATATTATGCCTAAATGGGCACGGGATTGTCCCGTCCCAAATGGCTCACACGTGCTCCCCCCACGCGCCCCACCACGATTCGATTCGCTAGAGAGGCTGCTTACCCATTTGTTTCAATTTGCTACAGTCCAAACGACGGAGTGTGCCCCAACTTTGGATAGCGTATCCCTGATTTCCATTTAATTCCCAATTCAATTCCCCATAAACCCGTAGTCCAAATGCCCCAAATCCCATTTTAAAAACTTAACCCTAACCCCGAAAACGGCAGCGTTCTGTTAATGCGGTGGCCAACCCCACCGTGCAACACGCGTCCTGAGTCGACACAACCTTGGTACAACTCGATCAAGACTCGGCTGAGTCAACCCACGAGTTGACTCAGTGGAGTCGTCTTCCTCCCCACACCTGAACCACTGTTGCCCTAATTCTGCAAATCCAAACTCTTTAATTTCATGGGTTTTGAGAGATCGAATCTCTCTATTTTTGAGTGTCCTCAATTCCTATGGGCTTTAGCAACATTTTGGCATTCATTTAGAACCCAAGGTCTGGCTCAAATGCTCGGTTCAAGGCTTGACAGCCGAACCTGCAACTTAGCCGTTCATGGCCATTTTTGGTCCAAACCTCTTAGGTTTTGTTTTGTTGTGATCCAGTCATCGTGGGGTTCAAGTCTCCATCCTCCTATTCAGGTTTTTCTCAAGGTTTGGAAGGTTGGGTTTTTAAAACCGTTTTTGCAACTCAAATTTCTATAGCTTCCCTTGGGTCTCAAGGTCAAAGCTCAGTGTTTTTAAAACACTGTGGGGGCCTATTTGTGGTCTTTACAAACCAAACTTGGTTTGGCTTTGGTCAATTCAGACCTGCTCTCAAAGACGTCCTTCAATGGCTGTTCTTCTTGGTTTGGTTATGCCAACCCTCTTTTGACCCCTTAGCTTATTTCTGATTGTTTGAGACACTAAAATAAACTCATGCATGCCTAGGAAACTCAAGGATGGTTTACATATATTCACAAATTTGTAGAGAGAGAAAATGGTGGGTCTGGTGTATATCTCTTTAACAATGCTTTTCTCCTTCCTCTTCCTTTGCCTTTTTCACTTTTGTATACCCCTCAATGCTCTCAGTCTCTATTTGTCACATCCCGAACCCCACCCTACACGGATGTCGAGGACGTGATGCCAGTCAGTCGCCACGCGACCAACCGAAGGCAATTTCTGAACTTTTTAGTGAATTGCACTCCGACTGTAGGGTCAGATGCAGCGGAATTTAAAACTCTTTTTTTTTTTGTCAAGGGAATGTAACTCATGTATTCACTGTAAGGTTATGTACCACAGAGCCAGTCTAAAATCCAACAGCTAACAATTCTAACCTCAGAGCATATCTATAATCCGACATATAACAACAGAGCAGAACTATAATCTCTAGAGTACCGTTTAAATCCATGAGCCATGTCTATATCTAGTACATATCAGTCAAGTCAGTCGTATTACATCACTCACCTGATTAAACAGATTCAATCCTCAGTAATCCAGTCTCCACATATCAGTGCCATCAGATTCAACAGATATCATTCCTGAAAAATGTTAAGGAATGGGGTGAGCTTCGAAAAGCCCAATGAGTAACACAGGTTCCCTGTCAAGGGTTTCAAAACCATTTCTTGTTTACAAAGCACAAGGGTAGTTCAGTTGTTTCTGAAATAGCAGTTTTATAAATCTACTTTAAATGCAGTTTCAGTAGAATAAAGCAGGACTGAACTAAACGGAACAACAAATCAGAACAGACGGAACAGTGCATGATGCCAATATATCAACGAGAGTATAGGCAATTAATTCAAATATTAGAACAGATCAGTACTGGGCGGAACATAACAGGGCATAACAATAATTTATCAGTTAGGCGCGTAATCAAGCCTACTTATGCCAGACCGCTCATAATCAAAATGGTACCCAGAGTCAAACACATCATAGCAGAACAAAATCAGATAGACCATAAAATGGAACAAGACAGACCGGACAAAACAATAGTAGGACGGGACAAAATCATGCCGCGTACAATACAGTATAAAAGTTTGCATTTAAAAACATGCATTCAGATAGTATAACTTTTAAAACCGTACAGTGCATTAAAATACAGTATCTATGCAGTAACTTATATACCAAGTCAAGAATTCGGACAGATCATAACGGAACTGGACCATATATCAATCAAGACAGACAGATTATTAACGGACAGTACATAACGGGATCAGACGGAACAAAACACCAGTTCAAGTCACAGGCATAATCAAGGACAGAGGCATAACAGGACGGATCATAATGGAACAAAGCAGAGCAATACATCAATCAGAACAAGACATATCGGAACTGAACATGGCGGATCAAAACAGTACAATATCAATCAGGTCAAGTCATATCGGAACTGAACATGACGGAACAAAATGAAACAATACATCAATTAGATCAAGACATATCGAAACTGAACATGTCGGAACAAAACGGAACAATACATCTATCAGAAGAAAACATATCGGAACTGAACATGACGGAACAAAACGAAACAATATCAATCAGGACAAGTCATATCGGAACTGAACATGACGGAACAAAACGAAACAATATCAATCAGGACAAGTCATATCGGAACTGAACATGACGGAACAAAATGGTACAATATCAATCAGGACAAGTCATATCGGAACTGAACATGACGGAACAAAATGAAACAATATCAATCAGGACAAGTCGTATCGAAACTGAACATGACGGAACAAAATGGTACAATATCAATCAGGACAAGTCATATCGGAACTGAACATGACGGAACAAAACGAAACAATATCAATCAGGACAAGTCATATCGGAACTGAACATGACGAAATAAAATGGTACAATATCAATCAGGACAAGTCATATCGGAACTGAACATGACAGAACAAAATGGTACAATATCAATCAGGACAAGACATATCGGAACTGAACATGTCGGAACAAAATGGTACAATATCAATCAGGACAAGTCATATCGGAACTGAACATGTCAGAACAAAATGGAACAATACATCTATCAGAACAAGACATATCAGAACTGAACATGACGGAACAAAATGGTACAATATCAATCAGGACAAGACATATCGGAACTGAACATGTCGGAACTATATATCAATCAGAACAAGGCATATGCTACTTTAAATATATGCTTTTTAAACAGTATAACGTTCAAAACAGTGCAGTGAATCAAAATACAGTAACTAGACGGTGTATTTATACACCAAGTCAGAAGTTCCAAGTTACTCACAAACTGTTACGGTTATCTCCTTGCGCAAACAATCCGATAACCTCCAGATACGTCAGGCATCTCCATGTATATCCTGAACAATAATCATCAATCATATACAGATCAGAACTCATCCATTCAGGTCTCATTTGTCATCTTAGGTATCTATCGGTTTACCTAAGATAGCCTAATAGCCTATCGCCCTCTCATCGGGTTTCATCCGGGGCTATTTTATTCTTAAATTAGGCTTAACAGTCATCAGGATTATAACCCAAGTCATTTAGACTTCAATCGTTATCAGTCAGTTACTTCTTCAGCCTTAGGGGCAAAATGGTCATTTTATCACTCTTGCCCCGGACCCTGTCAAGGCCCTCAGAATAGTCTTTATATCTTAAATATATAGTTCTACGTCTTTTAGACTCCAATCGGTATCAGTTAAGTTCTTATTTTAACCATAGGGGCAAAATGGTAATTTGTCCATTCTTGCCCGGACCCAGTCGTGGTTCTCAGAATATCCCATATATCGTATACATGAAGTTCTAACTCTTTTAGACTTGAATCACTATCAGTTAAGTGCTTATTTAGCCTTAGGGGCAAAATGGTAATTTGTCCATTCTTGTCCCGGACCCTATCGTGGTTCTCAGAATAGTCCACATATCTTAGATATGATTTTCTAAGTCCTTTGGACTTCGTTTGGTATCTGCTTTTGGTCATCAGGACACATTAGTCGTTTCTCGTTTTACGCGTTAACTGTTCCGGAGTCTTATTTAGCCCTTCAGTGTTCATAATTATCCTTATGATAATTTATCAGATCAGTTTGACCTTTATCTTGCACTCACAGTGCTCAGGGGTATTTTGGTCATTTCACGTGTCATATTTTTTGGCACGTCAGTTCATAAAATGGACCTCACCATTGGGTCCAGAGTGTCCGACATAGTCAAAATAGACTGTCTTTTATTTTTATTTGGGTCTGGTGCTATCAGGGGCAGTACAGTAATTTGTCACTTACAGGTCTGTATTTTTCGGTACTGTATTTTCAAAATCGGACTGTACCATTGAGTCCGGAATGTTCGAAATAGTGAAAATACACTATTTATTTAATTTATTTGGACTCCGTTTGACATATTTAATGTCTAGGGGTAAAATCGTAATTTTATCAATTTAATAAAATAATAAAATAATTATTTTATTATTTAATTAATTTAGCAGGGGCTTAAATGTATAATTTTCCCAAAATCTGGGCCACTGTGCAATATTCAGAACTGTTGGGGCAAATCCGTAATTTTCAGAAATCATTTGGGGGTTAAAACATAATTACATAAATTAGGGGTTCAAACCCCTTGGGTTTTAGGTTCAAGAACTGAACTGGTCCAAATACATTGTGAACCAACCGGTCTGTGACCCTCAGAAAACCGGAATTAAATATTCCAATTAACCTCAATTTGCCCCCCTATCCGTGTTCAGGATTAGCCTAATCCCAAATTTCAATTTTTAAAACCCGTAACCAAACAGTACAATTCTTAAAACATCAAACATCAAAACGGTGCAGTTTTATTAAAACAGTGGCACGGTCTTGAGGCGACACGTGTCTGAGTCAGCTCGGCTTAGCTCGGTCAACTCGGTCGAGTCAACTCCATCTTCCCCAACTTTTCTACGCACTGTTGCCCTAATACCAGTCCTGATTTTTCTCAATTTCGTGCTATTTCAAGCACGTTTTTTAACATGTTTTGATTCCAAAACATTTCTGGGAGTGATTCCAACAACATAGCATCATTTTCATGCTTCGAATCCACGGATTAAGCTCTGTATAGCCGATTATCGTACAGAGTTTCAGTTCGGTCGTGGGGCCTTATTTCTCAACCAAATCGCACAATTCTTGTCTTGTTGTGACCCCTAGAACAGGGGCTTCAATTCCCCATTTATAAATTTCAGTTTGCAAGCCTATCTCAGGTTTTGGGTTCCATGGCCGAAAAGAATAGTGTCAAATTTGAGGGTCTTCCAGTGTGTTTTTGGGTCGCGTATCGTGATTTTCAGAACCCTAGAAGTGTCTAGTTCATGTTCGGACCCTCAGTAATTGGTTTGGTTGAGGTCGATTCAGACCTGCAACCTCAAGGTCATTAATGGCAGATTTCTTTCAGTTTTGGGGTTTTAGCCCTATTCGACCCTCCCAATTAATTCAGAATAGCCCTAAGGTCTCACAGGAGTTTATATACAGTTTAAATGGATTAAAACTATCAGAACAGTATGTCAAATTTTAACAGAAAATTTTTCAGTTTAAAGAGGAGTATACCTTGGTTTAGGCCATTGTTCCTCCCTCCCATAGCTCAGTTCAAACCTTGGCACCTCAGGTGTGCCCCAGTCCCAGTCGTGCAGCACACAACCCCCTCAGTTCCTCCTCCTTTGGGCACCTCCATGGACACACACTTTGTGTATATCTCTCTACCCACTTTCTCACTCTAACAGATCTCATGCACCAATTTCTAATTTCTCCCTCCTCCAATACACATATGGAGACTTGTAATGCAAATTTTTTCTCCTTCAATACATCTCCCAACCTCATGATAAATCTGCATGTATTTTGGTTGGAGGAGAGGTCATCATGGCTGAAGTAGGGTGATGATGAGCTAGGGAGCATAGGGGTGATGCAAGGGTGTGGTGTTGCATGGATGGCCATTGGCCAGTTTTGGTGGCAGATTAGGATAATTCAGTGTTATATACATTTCTATTGTATATATGGACACAAAGATAATAGTAGCCCAGTTGGTAATTTTTGGATGAGGTTTCTTTTTACTCAAAGGTCAAGGGTTCAATTCCCTTGGCCTCCCATTTGGCCATTTTTTCCATATTTTCGGTTAAGGCCACGTTTGGTTGCACAGTAATTCAATTTTCAATGTTTGCTACATAACTTTCATTCCGTAGCTCCTTTTTCGATGCGGTTTCTTCCGAGAGCTTCATAATTCAGTTCGCTTCAGTGTCAGAGGTTCCATGTCATTTATTAATCATTCGAAATTTTTGGGGTTAACTAATTCGGGTTCCGTTAGTGTTAAAACGGCATTATTTTACCGATTTAACCAGCAATTTGGGTTCGGGTATTATACCCTCTTTCTCCAGACATATTTAATTATTTCATCGGCCTATCATGACCACCGGGATTATGATTAATTCCCTTTACTATTCTGTAAGCCGGTACTAATTAATAATTAGATAATTAATCATTAATTATACAGGGTTGGGGTGTTACACTATTTCTTCTTCTTACTGATTTCTTTTCTCTCTAACCCAACGAATACATACACATATACACATCAACTCTCAGTCGCCTAGTCCAATCCCTCTATTTCTCCTTTCTCTCTCTTCCCACACTCTTTTCTGACTTTCTCTCTTGTCCTATGCAACAATGCAGCTTTGCATTAAATGCATTGCTTGCATTGCTGGTTTTCTCCAATATATATATATATATATATATGTATATATGTATGTATATATTATATTATACACACAACACACACAGAGGTCTACAACCTACACACACACACACACTGTTGGCATGCACATTGTGCACATATATATGTTATTAAACACATGTATACATATATATATATGACATATAAATACATATACATGCATACATACACCATACACTATTCACACACATCACATGCACACATACATTTCCAAAAAAAAAATATTTATATAAAAAAAAAATTGCTTCAAAAATTCAAATCTTTATAGTGGTGTTTCTTATGATGAGAGGCCTGTAGAGATATTGGACTCGGGAGACTAAGTTTTGCGGGGCTAGACCATTCCTTTAATCAGGGTTTTTTGGAGCCATTATAAGGTCAAAGAGGTCACTTGGGAATGTGAGCCTGAAACTCGTGCTAGGAGTCCGGAGTTGTTTGTTTCTAGAGTTACTTTTTTTTTTTAAATTTCGAGACAAAATTTCTTTAAGGGGGAAAGGATGTAAAGATCTGAAAAATGAAGGTAAATTTTTCATTTTTGCCGGTAGGGCACTATTCATGCACCATTTGTCGGTAGGGCGTTATACGTGCATGTTTAACTATAAGTCATATTTAGAAGCATATTTTGAGTATGCATAGAAGAGAAATATACTTAGAATGTTAAAATACAACTCCTGTAAAAATCCAGCCAAACCCAGCCACAGGAGAAAATTTATTTTTTTGAAAATTTTCATTTAAAATAAGTTTAATAACTTTGGCTAAAACAAAATATCGAATTGAGACGTTTCAGGACGTGTTGTCGTGTAATGGGGCTTGAATTCATTAAGGGCAAAAGGGTCATTTTACCCCCTTTGCCTCTCCACTATAATTACAGCCCCTTAGTGTAAAAATTATATATTTTTGGTCTGAGGAAGAGCAGAACACGTTCATGGGGAGAAAAGGAGAAAAAAGCCCTAGGTCTCCAAGCTTCAAGTCACCAAAACACACTCCTAGGCCAGGATTCTTGCGAGGCTTTCTTCTAGGAAGTTGTTCCTCTCATCAATACCTAGATTCTCACCGATCCGGTTTGAGAAAAAACCATTCCAGGTATGATATTTTAATAAGTAAGGAATAAGATTGAGTTTAGGAGTGTTTTATAGGTTGATTGTATGATATATGTGCTTACTTGATGTTAGAAAGTCATTTAGTACATAGTTGCTTTGAAAATTTAGAGTTGGTAGTTTGTGTACTTGAGTGTTCTTTGAGAATTTGGAAAAGTGATAAACATGAACCATGACTATAAGTGAAATTCATTGTATTCTAACTTAGGTTCATGTAGACAAAATCTTGTAGTTGGAAAGTTATGATTTATTTAAGGTGTTAGTGCTTTATCTAATTTGTGATCTTTGGGAATTTGGTAAAGTGATGAACATGTAACTTGTTTATATGTTGGATTCATTGCATTCTAGCCATTGTTCATGTAGAGAGACTTTTGTGGTTTGAGAGTTATGATTTATTCCATGTGTTGGTACTTTATGTATTTTATGATTTTTGAGAAATTGTTAAGGTTGTGAATGTGTAATGTGTTTATATGTGAAATTGATTGAATTACATGTTAGGTTCATATAAACAAAGTTTTGTGATTCAAATATTATTGTTGCTTTAAGTATAATGCATTATTTAAAGTATGCTCCATGTGTTGGAAAAATACTTCATTGAGAATGCATTATTGCATGGTGAAATCAAAGCATATTGGCATATGGTGAATCCTTTCAGAACATAGTGTGGGTTGAGCACTTGGTGCTATGCATTATGAGGGTGTAGATCCTGTAGTGAAAAACTGTTATGACATGGAAAATTTTTTATTTATTTATTTATTTATTTATTATTATTATTCTTTGTTTCTATTATTATTATTATTATTATTAAAATGGAATGTATATATGTGATGTGTATAATGTATGCATGGATATAGGTATGTATATATATACATTATTTAATTTTGTGTGCATGTACATGGGTGTATGTATATGTGTGACATGTATGGTATGAATGTATATATGTGTAGAGTGAAATGTGTGCATGTGATTATGTATGTATGTGGGTATGTGTAACAGTGTGTGTGTGTGTGTACCAGACCTGGAGAGTGTGTGAGGTAAGTGTCGGTTAGAGTGTGTGTGTGTCTAGTGTGTGTAATGAGTGTAATATAGGTAATATATATATAGGTAGGCTTATATAGGCAGCTTTGCATTTAATGCAAAGCTGCATTTTGGGGGAAACAAAGTGGCTGAATACAAGGTGATAGAAGTCAGGAAAGAGGGCTGCGAGAGAAAGACGTGTGAGTATGGGTTTGTGGTGTATAAGGTTGGTCTCGGTTGGAAAGAAAGAAAGGAAAGAAAAGAAAAGTGAGAGCAAGGGAGAGAGAAAGTTCTGAAAAGAGAAGAGGTATGTGAAGCCTGATTCAAGCTTGGAACCAGAAGGGTGGAAGAGGGCACGGCTAGAGAGAGAAACAACAGGAAAAACCGTGAGTGACCTCCTTCTGTTTAGAATTTTTTTTAAAGCATGTTAATTGGTTTTATGCATATGGTCTTAGAGAGCATGTTGTAGGGTTCATTTTGCAAAAAGAATGAAAGAAAATGGCTAAGAAACAAGATAGAAAACCCTAGTGGCAGGTCTCGGCCATGGGGGTTGGACCTTATCATTTTATGTGTAAGACTCCCTTTAAATGATCCTAAAATAATCCTACGAAGTGCAGAAAGAGAATAGAAAAAGAAAGAATGAAAAACAGTGGGAAAATGAGCATGAAATCGGAATTTTTCAGTTGGCCGGAGATTCGGCCATGGGCCTTTGAGCTCTATTTCGAGGAGATTGGGAAGGTTTTGAGGGAAATGGAGGATGGATGTGAGGTCTACGTGAAAAACCGAAGAGAATGGCATTTTAAAAACTCGAAAACATCGCCGGAGATCGGTCGCCGGCGTCGGAGAAGGAGCCCGAACCCTACTGCTACGTCGCCGGAAAGTCGGGGAAGAAGGGGGGTGACCGGGTCGGGTTCCGGTTTGGGCGGGGCTGAACCGCCCCTGCCACGTGTCGCGTTGATGTTTTAAATTAAAAAGGGATTAGGTCCGTTTGGTTGCAAGTATAAGAAATTAAAAAGATTTAAATTGGAATAGGAACAGGGATATCCTATCCCTGTTCTGGATAAGTCCCTGTTTGGTTAACCTGATTTAGAATAGTAAATTTAATTAATTACAAATTGACCTTGAACCTTTTGGAAATTGAACCTTTTGGAAATTGAACCTTGACCCAGAACTTTCAAAAATTACAAACTGACCCCCCCAACTGTTGGAAATTACACTTTGACCCACATGATTAAATTATTAATAAAATTAATTAATTAATTAAATTAATTAAATTAATTAAATATTCAAAAATATCCCGGAGTCCAAATGGGACAAGTCATTAGTGTATTTTGACTATCTCGACCATTCTGAGACCAATGCTGAGGTTCGTTTTACGAGACGGGGTCTCAAAAAATAAAATACCCGTAGTAACCTTTAAAATTACCAAAATGCCCCTGAATTAAAGTACAGTCAAACGAACTCCGAATTAAGTAAACAAATGGTGAAACTTTATTATCTCGACCATTCCGGACTCAACCGTGGGGTCCGATTTGTGAAAAGAGGTCACGAAATGTAAGGACCCATGAAAAGTGCAAAATGACTGTTTTGCCCTTTTGAACCCCGGTGTCTGAATTGAGTTCTACGAGAACCTAAACTTATTTTCTTCAACATCCTAGAACCAATGGTAGAGTTTAATTTAGCAGAATAGAAACCTATGAATTAAAGACATAAAATTTGATGAATAGCATAAATTCAAAAGACAATAGACTGAGTTGTAATTTATGCTTTTAGGGACACTGACAGGACAGGAGAGGGCGATCTGATCTCCTGCATTTTCATTTGCCGGTTCAGTTACATATAGTGCATGATCTTCTAGGGTTGGTACCAACCCATCAGGTATGGTGTTTTGCTAATGTTAGAAATGAAGTTAAGTTAGGAATATTTGTGAATGACTGGAATGCTTTATGTGTTTGTTTGTAATGCGTTTACTTGATAAATTGGAATTGATTGTTCACATGTTTATGCGTTACTTGCAAGTTTAGTAAAATGAAGAACATGAAATATGATATATGAACACATGAGATATGCATGTATATGAAACTGATTGATGATTTATTTGTTATTGTCCGAGTATGCTATATTATTGAGATCCATGTTTCATTAATATTGCATTGGCATATTGGCATATGATGGATCCTTTGAGAACATGGCGTGGGTAAGCACGTGGTGCATTGCATTATGAGGGTGTAGATCCTGCGGTGAAAAACCCAAAATTGGCCATTGCATTGGTACTCTGTGCCCATCGGGGAGTACCCGTAAATGAGACATGGGTGTGACATAGAGTTGTGCATGGGTGTGTCACGCATACCATTCATATATATATTACTGCGATGCTTGAATGTCATTTAGAAATAATTGTACACTTTGCACATGCCACGTCTTAGCTTTATTTCTTGCATTAGCACTTCATCATACCAGTAGTTGAGCTGACCCATTCGTGGGCAACATTTTTCAGATGAGGATCCACCAGCTACTTGAGACTCCATGATACTCTGATAGGGTGAAGTCCTTGTTATATTTTTGGTCCATGGGACTTGTATATTGTAATGTAAGGGCTTAAGCCCGAGTGACCTATGAACGATGTATTTAATGTTATCTTATGTATTGATGGGAACGGATGCATGTTTAGTGGATTTATTTATATTGTCCTTTTATTTATTTTATTTTTTGTCTCGTTAGTCGCGCCTCGGGTTTGCCAAGACAACGTGGTATCAGAGCATAGGTTCGAATACCTAGAGACTGTGGGGTGTTGTTTAACACCATGAGACCCTAGAGAAAAGAAAGAGACTTAGTGTGAACTGTTAGCAGCATGTGATAGGATTTTATGTGCTACGTGATTATGTGTCTTGATGCATGCCTTATTGTAATTATGTGAAAAAGGTGATATTGAAGCTTTTTCTCTTGGATTTGTAGATATGCCTCCTAGACGAGCTCCTACGAGAGGCAGACCACCCAGACGGGGCAGGGGTAGAGGTACACCTAGAGGTGCTGCCCAGCCTCGTCGTGGCAGATCTAGAGATGCTGCCCCTATTCCAGATGTAGTTGAGGAGGTTGTTGCCCCAGCTGCTGCACCTGAGCATAGTGCAGCTGAGGAGGGTATTGCTCCAGCCCCTATGGAGGAGGTGGGGCAGACTATTGGCGCCAGAGATTTGGCGACCATTATACAGGAGTGCTTCCGTGCCATGCAGGAGGCCAGGGCCACTGATGCCGAGGCCAGGGCTGCTGATGCCGAGGCCAGGGCTGCCGATGCCGAGGCCAAAGTGACAGGTGGAGAGACCAGAGACACCTTCGTCATGAAGGCGTTTCAGCGGATGAGGCCGCCGTCATTTGCAGGACAGCCTGATCATTTGGCAGCCGAGGAGTGGCTGGACCAGATTGTGAGGATCCTGGACTCATTGGGGATCGTCAAGCCGCATTTGAGGATCCGATGTGCCACCTTCCAGTTCACCGGATTAGCGAGCTAGTGGTGGAAGGTATCTGCGGGGAGGATTAGCAGATTTGGGGAGGGGTGGGATGCATTTGTGGCCATGTTCAATGACCACTACTTCCCAGCGACTGCTAGAGTTGGGTTCAGGAGAGAGTTTGAGACCTTGCTTCAGAGGGACATGACCGTGACACAGTATGAGTCCCAGTTTACCGCATTAGGCAGGTTTGCCCCACACATTACTGGACTGGAGGAGCTGAGAGTCTACCATTTTCTAGAGGGGCTGAAGACCTCTATTAGGGATAGACTGGCGGGTCACATCATTGATACTTACGAGGAGGCTGTGATTAGGGCCACGAGGGTAGAGCGAGAGTTGGCCGCTCTCAGAGGGATCAGGGAGTCCCGGGCTCAGACCAGGCCAGCTACAGCACTGACACTTACACCTGCCCAGCCTGCTATGACCGCCCCAGCTGATTCTAGTAGGAGGCCACTGAAGAGGTTCCGGGGCAGTACCTCTTCTCCATCGACATCCCAGAGGCCTATACAGTTTTTAGCCCCCCAACCCACTATGTCTATCACTCCTCGGGGAGGGGCACCACAGAGGACCATTAAATGCTACCAGTGTGGACAGCCTGGCCACTGGATGGTCGATTGCCCACAGAGAGATCCTAGTCAGGGATCAGGGACTGGGCCGAGTCAGATGCCACTTCCACCTCCGACTTAGAGTCAGGCCTGGAGGGCCCCACCGGTGTGCTACACTTGTCATCAGTCGGGCCATATCAAGGCCCACTGTCCTCAGGGGCAGACTTCCCAGAGCGCACCGAGGTCCCACTATTTCCAGCACACCCAGGTGCCTTTACCCCAGACACAGTCAGGCTATAGACCCCTAGCACCTTACAATCAGCCAACGTCCTCAGCATTGAGTGTTAGAGCCCCAGCCCCGAGAGGGGGAGGACAGCAGGGACAGAGAGGGGGAGGCAGACAGGGTCAGACCGTACAGGGCCGAGTGTATGCGGTTGCCACCCCAGAGGCTTCTACTGCTGGGCCATCTGTAGTCCGAGGTACTTTTCTTATGTTCAGTTCATGGGCTATCGTGCTGATAGACTCTGGTGCATCGCATTCTTTCATATCCACTATATTTGCCATGACATTGGGGTTGACTATAGATCGGTTGGATCCACCGCTACGTGTTGATACCCCTGTTGGGGGTAGTGTGACATTGACCAGGATCTGTAGGGGTTGTTCACTTGAGATAGCTGACCGTACTCTCTGTTTTGACTTTATTGTGCTTGATATGACTGGCTTCGATATTATTCTGGGTATGGATTGGCTGTTTACTTTCTGGGCTAGTATCGATTGTTACAGGGGGAGAGTTACGGTGTGCACCCCTGAGGGGGATTGTTTTTATTTCATAGGAGACCGTGGGGATTTCTTGGTACCACCCTTGTACGACACTAGGAGTTGGGGAGCCCATAGCTATATGTTGGCTAGTATGATTGTAGGGGATAGTGAGGCTACAGGGGTTGTGTTACCACAGGTGGTAGACGAGTTTCCTAATGTTTTTCCTGACAGCTTGACTAGTTTGCCACCGAGGCGGGAGGTAGAGTTTACCATTGAGCTTATCCCCGGTACTGTACCCATTTCTATTCCACCATACCGCATGGCTCCCGCAGAGTTGAGAGAGCTGAAGGAGCAGCTGACTGACCTACAGGGTAAGGGATTTATCCGTCCTAGCACTTCTCCTTGGGGTGCCTCAGCACTCTTTGCGAAGAAGAAGGACGGGACATTGCGGTTATGTGTAGACTACCGGAGGTTGAACCGGGTGACTATTAAGAACAAGTACCCGTTACCCAGGATCGATGACTTGTTTGACCAGTTGAGGGGTTTGAGATGCTTCTCGAAGATCGATCTTCGATCGGGGTATCACCAGTTGAGGGTGCGAGAGGAGGACATAGCGAAGACAGCCTTCCGCACTCGCTATGGTCACTTTGAGTTCGTGGTGATGCCATTTGGTGTGACGAATGCCCCAGCGGCATTCATGGACTTGATGCACCGTGTTTTTGGCCAGTACATAGATCAGTTCGTAGTGGTGTTCGTGGATGATATTTTGATTTACTCACCTTTTGAGGATGAGCATGCTTTCCACCTACGTACTGTGTTACAGATCTTGAGAGAGCACAGGCTATTTGCCAAGCTCTCGAAGTGCGAGTTCTGGCTTCAGGAGGTGCAGTTCCTGGGCCATGTTGTATCTGGGAATGGAGTATCTGTTGACCCTTCTAAGATTGACTCTGTTATGAGCTGGGAGAGGCCGAGGAATGTGTTTGAGATACGGAGTTTCTTGGGGTTAGCAGGGTACTACCGCCGTTTTGTGGAGGGATTTTCTTGCCTTGCGGCGCCGATGACCCTGCTGACGCGCAAGGGCATCAGGTTTCAGTGGACCGACGGCTGTGAGCAGTCATTTCAGGAGCTGAAGAGGAGATTGACTTCAGCTCCCGTCCTGATTATCCCCGAGGGAGGCCTGGGTTATACAGTGTACTGTGATGCTTCCCGAGAGGGATTGGGTTGTGTATTGATGCAGGAAGACCGGGTAGTAGCTTATGGTTCTCGCCAGTTGAAGAGCCATGAGAAGAACTACCCCACCCACGATTTAGAGTTAGCTGCCGTCATCTTTGCACTGAAGAGTTGGCGACACTATTTATATGGGGTGAGATTTGAGGTGTTCTCGGATCACAAGAGCCTCAGGTATATTTTTACACAGAAGGATCTGAACCTTCGACAGAGGAGATGGATGGAGTATCTAGAGGATTACGACTTTGACCTTCAGTATCATCCTGGGAAGGCCAACGTCGTAGCTGATGCACTCAGTCGGAGGCCGAGGAGCACCTTAGCCAGTTTAGCCATTAGAGAGTGGGAGATGATGGAAGCTATTGGGGAGTTTGACTTAGAGCTTACTGAGTTTGAGGGACACGCCACCCTATTCAGCTTGTGTGTACAGCCTACCCTTCTGACCAGAGTTATAGAGGCACAATTGCTGGATATTGAGGCCGAGCAGATTAGGGCACAGATTGCTAGCCCTGAGGGATTTGAGGGATGGACAGTCCATTCTGACCTTGGTTTGAGATACAGGGGTAGAGTATTCGTTCCCGAGTCTCTTAGGACTGATGTCCTTAGGGACTTCCACCATTCACGCTTAGCGGTGCACCCAAGGGGCACCAAGATGTATCATGATCTGCGCCGTCAGTATTGGTGGACTGGGATGAAGGCAGATGTAGCACAGTTTGTGGCTAGGTGTCTCACGTGCCAGCAGGTGAAGGCTGAGCACCAGAGGCCTGGAGGTTTGCTACAGTCATTACCGGTAGCCGAGTGGAAGTGGGAGCATGTTACCATGGATTTCGTGATGGGTCTTCCGAAGTCACCTAGGGGCCATGATGCGATTTGGGTTATTGTGGACAGGCTGACGAAGTCTGCCCATTTCTTACCGATCAGAGTGACTGACTCATCAGACGCCCTCAGTAGGTTGTACATTCGAGAGATAGTGCAACTACATGGGGTTCCGGTATCCATAGTTTCTGACAGAGACCCACATTTCACTGCACGGTTCTGGCAGAGTTTCCAGACAGCCTTAGGGACCCAGCTGCAGTTTAGTACTGCCTTCCACCCACAGACAGATGGCCAGTCAGAGCGCACTCTTCAGATCTTGGAGGATATGCTCAGGGCCTGTGTCATGGACTTCAGAGGTAGCCGGAAGGATCACCTTGCTTTAGTTGAGTTTGCCTACAACAACAGCTACCAGTCCAGTATTGAGATGGCACCATTTGAGGCACTGTATGGTAGGCCGTGCCGTTCCCTAGTATGTTGGACTGAGGTGGGAGAGACAGCTGCCTTAGGACCTGATATTGTTCGTGAGACCACGGACAAGATCCAGGTGATCAGGCAGCGATTGCTGACAGCCCAGAGTCGCCAGAGGAGTTATGCAGATAGGAGGCGGCGACCCTTGGCATTTGAGGTGGGGGACCATGTGTTCCTCAAGGTATCTCCCAGACGGGGTTTGAAGAGATTTGGGCACGGTGGGAAGCTGTCGCCACGATTTATAAGCCCCTTTGAGATTCTTGGGAGAGTTGGTGAGGTGGCTTATAAGCTGGCCTTACCACCACAGCTATCAGGAGTCCATGACGTCTTCCATGTGTCTATGCTGAGGAAGTACCATCCCGACCCCTCACATGTACTTGACTGGGTAGATCTTCAGTTAGAGGGGGACGCTTCCTATGACCAGAGACCCGTGGAGATATTGGACTCGAGGGACCAGGTTTTGCGAGGCAGGACCATCCCTTTCGTCAAGGTTCGTTGGAACCATCATGGGGTCGAGGAGGCTACTTGGGAGCGTGAGGCCGAGGTTCGAGTTAGGTACCCTGAGTTGTTTGATCAGTGATGTATTTTCTTTTGTTATATGTTATTTTAAATTTCGGGATGAAATTTTTGTAAGGAGGGAAGGATGTTATGACATGGAAAATTTTTTATTTATTTATTTATTATTATTATTCTTTGTTTCTATTATTATTATTATTATTATTAAAATGGAATGTATATATGTGATGTGTATAATGTATGCATGGATATAGGTATGTATATATATACATTATTTAATTTTGTGTGCATGTACATGGGTGTATGTATATGTGTGACATGTATGGTATGAATGTATATATGTGTAGAGTGAAATGTGTGCATGTGATTATGTATGTATGTGGGTATGTGTAACAGTGTGTGTGTGTGTGTACCAGACCTGGAGAGTGTGTGAGGTAAGTGTCGGTTAGAGTGTGTGTGTGTCTAGTGTGTGTAATGAGTGTAATATAGGTAATATATATATATAGGTAGGCTTATATAGGCAGCTTTGCATTTAATGCAAAGCTGCATTTTGGGGGAAACAAAGTGGCTGAATACAGGGTGATAGAAGTCAGGAAAGAGGGCTGTGAGAGAGAGACGTGTGAGTATGGGTTTGTGGTATATAAGGTTGGTCTCGGTTGGAAAGAAAGAAAGGAAAGAAAAGAAAAGTGAGAGCAAGGGAGAGAGAAAGTTCTGAAAAGAGAAGAGGTATGTGAAGCCTGATTCAAGCTTGGAACCAGAAGGGTGGAAGAGGGCACGGCTAGAGAGAGAAACAACAGGCAAAACCGTGAGTGACCTCCTTCTGTTTAGAATTTTTTTTAAAGCATGTTAATTGGTTTTATGCATATGGTCTTAGAGAGCATGTTGTAGGGTTAATTTTGCAAAAAGAATGAAAGGAAATGGCTAAGAAACAAGATAGAAAACCCTAGTGGCAGGTCTCGGCCATGGGGGTTGGACCTTATCATTTTATGTGTAAGACTCCCTTTAAATGATCCTAAAATAATCCTACGAAGTGCAGAAAGAGAATAGAAAAAGAAAGAATGAAAAACAGTGGGAAAATGAGCATGAAATCAGAATTTTTCAGTTGGCCGGAGATTCGGCCATGGGCCTTTGAGCTCTATTTCGAGGAGATTAGGAAGGTTTTGAGGGAAATGGAGGATGGATGTGAGGTCTACGTGAAAAACCGAAGAGAATGGCATTTTAGAAACTCGAAAACATCGTCGGAGATCGGTCGCCGGCGCCGGAGAAGGCGCCGGAACCCTACTGCTACGTCGCCGAAAAGTCGAGGAAGAAGGGGGGTGACCGGGTCGGGTTCCGGTTCGGGCGGGGCTGAACCGCCCATGCCACGTGTCGCGTTGATGTTTTAAATTAAAAAGGGATTGGGTCCGTTTGGTTGCAAGTATAAGAAATTAAAAAGATTTAAATTGGAATAGGAACAGGGATATCTTATCCCTGTTCTGGATAAGTCCCTGTTTGGTTAACCTGATTTAGAATAGTAAATTTAATTAATTACAAATTGACCTTGAACCTTTTGGAAATTGAACCTTGACCCAGAACTTTCAAAAATTACAAACTGACCCCCCCAACTGTTGGAAATTACACTTTGACCCACATGATTAAATTATTAATAAAATATTAATTAAATTAATTAATTAATTATTTAATTAAATTAATTTAATTAATTAAATATTCAAAAATATCCCGGAGTCCAAATGGGACAAGTCATTAGTGTATTTTGACTATCTCGACCATTCTGAGACCAATGGTGAGGTCCATTTTATGAGACGGGGTCTCGAAAAATAAAATACCCGTAGTAACCTTTAAAATTACCAAAATGCCCCTGAATTAAAGTACAGTCAAACGAACTCCGAATTAAGTAAACAAATGGTGAAACTTTATTATCTCGACCATTCCGGACTCAACCGTGGGGTCCAATTTGTGAAAAGAGGTCACGAAATGTAAGGACCCGTGAAAAGTGCAAAATGACTGTTTTGCCCTTTTGAACCCCGGTGTCCGAATTGAGTTCTACTAGAACCTAAACTTATTTTCTTCAACATCCTAGAACCAATGGTAGAGTTTAATTTAGCAGAATAGAAACCTATGAATTAAAGACATAAAATTTGATGAATAGCATAAATTCAAAAGACAATAGACTGAGTTGTAATTTATGCTTTTAGGGACACTGACAGGACAGGAGAGGGCGATCTGATCTCCTGCATTTTCATTTTTCGGTTCAGTTACATATAGTGCACGATCTTCTAGGGTTGGTACTAACCCATCAGGTATGGTGTTTTGCTAATGTTAGAAATGAAGTTAAGTTAGGAATATTTGTGAATGACTGGAATGCTTTATGTGTTTGTTTGTAATGCGTTTACTTGATAAATTGGAATTGATTGTTCACATGTTTATGCGTTACTTGCAAGTTTAGTAAAGTGAAGAACATGAAATATGATATATGAACACATGAGATATGCATGTATATGAAACTGATTGATGATTTATTTGTTATTGTCCGAGTATGCTATATTATTGAGATCCATGTTTCATTAATATTGCATTGGCATATTGGCATATGATGGATCCTTCGAGAACATGGCGTGGGTAAGCACGTGGTGCTTTGCATTATGAGGGTGTAGATCCTGCGGTGAAAAACCCAAAATTGGCCATTGCATTGGTACTCTGTGCCCATCGGGGAGTACCCGTAAATGAGACATGGGTGTGACATAGAGTTGTGCATGGGTGTGTCACGCATACCATTCATATATATATTACTGCGATGCTTGAATGTCATTTAGAAATAAATGTACACTTTGCACATGCCACGCCTTAGCTTTATTTCTTGCATTAGCACTTCATCATACCAGCAGTTGAGCTGACCCATTCGTGGGCAACATTTTTCAGATGAGGATCCACCAGCTACTTGAGACTCCATGATACTCTGATAGGGTGAAGTCCTTGTTATATTTTTGGTCCATGGGACTTGTATATTGTAATGTAAGGGCTTAAGCCCGAGTGACCTATGAACGATGTATTTAATGTTATCTTATGTATTGATGGGAACGGATGCATGTTTAGTGGATTTATTTATATTGTCCTTTTATTTATTTTATTTTCTATCTCGTCAGTCGCGCCTCGGGTTTGCCGAAATTCGGGGCGTGACAAAAACCCAAAATTTGGCCATTACATTGGTATTCATGGATCCATCGGGAATGATCCATAAACGAGACATGGGTGTGGCATAGAGTTTGCATGGGTGTGTCACGCATATTTCCTTTGTGTTGTGTTAAGGAATTGGAAGGCATGTAGATTATAAATGTACACTTGCACATGCCACACCTTAATTTTGTTCCTTGCATTAGCATTATGTCATACCAGCAGTTGAGCTGACCCATTTGTGGGATATCATATTACACATGAGGCCCCCGACACTTGAAGACTTGAAGAAGTCTTGAAGGATATAGGGGATGTGGACCATGGTGGATTTTTCGGCCCTTGGGGCATTATTTTGATGTTGTACTAGGGCATAAACCCTAAACTATATGAAATGGTATTGTAGAAAACTTGTGTATTATGAAAAGAATGGAAAAGACCTTATATGTTGTAATGAGTATAATGATGTGACCTTTAAAGTCCAAGCATATGTGTAGGTGTGATGAATTGTATATATATTTAAATAATGTATATTTAAATTCAATGAGATTGTGGCCATCGAGTGAGGATAGAATGTGCAAACCCGTAATTGTAAAATGTATCATGTATATTAGGTGGAAAAAAGACATAGAAAACAAAGGAGGTTATGTCAAAATTTTGTGACTTAAAAAGGGCCATTAGGTGTGTAAAATGCCCATGAATAAGTGAGAAAAATGGTTAAAAATTTGGAGTTAAATAGCTTGAATAATTAGAAGGAATGTCAAACGGCATACAACATGCCTTAATTTCGATTCTACAAAATCATTTCGACAGATCATCCTACTTCGTGGGACTATAACTTTTTGGTCCTTTTGAATTAATTAAAGTGCCTTACATTTATAGATAGTTCTATCTCTTAGCTTTCCTTTTTTATATCATGGACTTTGAAAGCTTTTAAAACGAGAAAGTTATATTGATTTTGCTTCAAGTGTGCAAAATCTGACCTATGGGTAGTGTTTTCATCATAACTTGAGTTCTACATAGACTGTTTGAGTGATTCAAAAAGGTATAGAAACTAGACTCAATGACAAATATTTTGGCACAGATTTCATTACATTTGGATCTGTAGATTGAGAGAAACATCGATTTGAATCAAGGGGTTCGGCGCAGCATTTTTCTGAAGTTGAATTTTTGCTCCAGGTGAACAGTAACTTTCAATGTTATTGTTCACTTTTAGCTACTGGTTTCTCAGATTACTGTTCATCCGAAAAAAAAAAAAAATTTGGATTGTTTCAAACTTTTCGATTTTTATATAAATTCATTTTAAATTTGAATTGAGTGATTCAAAAGTCTAAACTGATTGTCTCGACGAGTACTTTTGTTTAAAAATAATTTCACTTTGAGACTCCAAATATGTTTGGGTGAAATTGACCATGAAAGGTATAAAGGCCTAAACAAAGTTTTCAGAATGGATTCAAATGATTCTCAATTTTTTTTTTTTTATGTTGGTTAATGACCTTAGAGTATGGAATAATGAATTTTTATGCTGAAAATTAAAGGATGCTTTAAATTTATTTATTTATTTTTTTAGTTAATAAATTCATTTCACTCACTCCCTGGGTTTATGAAAATTCGGGGTGTGACACCCTCCTTGGTTTGGTTACACATGTACATCATATGTATATATATATACCCATATTTATACATACAGCTTTCTCTCTCTCTCTTTCTCTCTCTCTTTCTCTCATCCCACTATCTGTTGTCCCCCATATTCAGCCGATCCACTAATCTACAATAACACACACACATGTTTACACATATTTGAGCACAAAGACACTTCTCACATGTATTGCTGCACACATGCATTATTGCACAAACATATCACATTTCTTCAGTTATTCCCTTATTCACACGGCACTAATGCATACTAACACAAGTATACACATTGTATAGTCGAATATTGTCCACACACTATTGTTGTTCACATACATGTTTGGTATTATTATTTGGTTATCGATGTGTTCCATTTGGCCCTATTAACCATGGTTAAGTTAAGTCCTCACGTGGTTATATTATATTTCCAAATTTAGTTCATAATAGTGTTTGACAGCTTCAAAAAAGTCTTTCATTAATGTAGTTTTTGACATATTACATAAACTCTATCTCAGTGACTTTTAATTCCATTTATTGATAATATTCAGACATTAACATTTAAACACAACAACCCTTATTTTATTAGGTTGGGGTGTTACACCAAACCTCTCACATGTGAGACACTTATGCACACACGCGTGGCCACTATGCCACTCCACCACACGTGTATATATTTTAATGAAATATGTAAGTATATATATATATATATGTATTATATTAAATTAAATTAAATTAATTTAATTTAATAAAATTGAATGTTACCATGTCCGAATAAGATAAAAGGGGTGTCTACCCTGACATTTTTCGACATTCTGGACGCAATGGCGGGGTCCATTTTATGAAATGAAATCCTAAAAATTAGGACATGTAAAATGCAATAATGACCATTATGCCCTTAATGATGCCCGAAGCCAGTTGAATGTCTGAAAGGGTCTATTTTGACTTTCTTCGACGTTTTAGACCCAATGGTGAGGTTCATATAACCAAATTAGGTACTGGAAAATAGGAAACATGAAAATGTAAGTTACTAAACTACCTCTAAGAGTAAGACTTAACTACAAATAGACCTGATTAAAAGAAACAAGACTTATTCTAAGAGATTAGCAATTAATGAGTCTAAGAATAAATTAAGAACACCGACTAGGTAGTAACTTAAGTTTAATATGAAATTAATAAACTTCTGTGAATTTTATTTTTAAGAACTACAAAAGAAAAAGGAAAAGCCAACCAGTAGCATGAATCCCGAAACCCAAGGTGCTTTGAAGTGAAGAATTTAACTCCATGATCACTAAAATGTTTTAATTAAAATTTCTGTATTTATGTAACTCATGTTTCAACATGCTACATGTTTTATTTTCAAACTACTATCGTGAACTGCAAATGTATTTATTTTAAATGCCAATTTTTTTTATAAGATTTTTACTTTCGCATGTCTATCTTTGATTTCAAAGTTGTGTTAAATATCTTCTTTGAAAGTGAATGTTTCGCATTTCAGCAATGTTTTTCTACTCTTGAAAAGCATCTATGTTGAAAAATAATATTTTAAATACTTCCTATTTGCGAACTGGCAAGACAAGATAAGTAATGCATAAGCACTCGAAATTATTGAATCCTTCGGGACTCGTTCATCTAGCGCTTGGTAGAAGGCAAGAGATCCCTCGTGTTTGGGGTAATATATATAATATATTGACCACCTATTAAGCTTAAAGACTGGATTGATACGAACTCTTGCGTAAAGTGAAAAGATGTAACATTGTAGAATGGTTGAAGGTTTAACCCCCATTACTCTGAACATGATTTATATCCTCATATTTCATGATTTAAAGGATTTATGTTTCTAATTATAATAAAAAATTGAATCCTCTTGTTTTGTATTTTAGAAATTAAATGCTTTACTCGAATGCCCTGAATGCTTCGTGTTTTATGATTCAATGATTCTGAATTCTGTGTTTTAAATTATGCGAACAATTGTTAGTGATCACTTTTATAAACTTTCTTATACTTAAACCACTATTAGTTGAAAATCCATGACAAGGTACCAGAATTACTCACGGTCTTTTCATAAAGCTCACATAAGTTTTACCCACGTCTTTTTAGGCGATGACAACAAGTGAGGACCTTGCCCATTTTGGTAGAGAAGATCTAGAACCTCACCCTTTTTGGTACTATTTTTGTTTTAGGGTAGTTAGCTAGAGACAGGCCTCTAGCAAGCAAAAGTTAGAATGTCAGGACATATAGAATGTCCATACCTTTGTGGTTATGTGTGGGATAACATATATAATTTACTTCTACAGAAACAATGGCTATGTAATATGTTTATGTTTTTTAAAAAATATTTAACAGGTTTAGAAGCTCTAGTTAGATGGTTGTGCATTTTTCTTAACGCCTCTGCACTCTTTTAATTTATTATATTATGTTGCACTACTACCCGACTCTGTTATCGGCCCTTGGGCCAAGTTGCGTCACCTAATCTGCACAGGGTGGGTCATGCGATGTGACAGTAATAGCCCTTAAATGAGCCATGGGAAGGATGAAAGAATCTTCACTAATACAGCCCCTAAATCAAAAACTATGACATCAATTTTTCCCTTATATCATCATGAAGCACAAATTAGGGGCAACCACACAATTAAAAGTAAAATACTTGCCCCCAATTAAGAGTAGAATGCCGTATTTTTGGATTTTTAATTCTCCTAGTAGTTACCTTATCACTTACTTACCAACAAAGAGTATAAGTACCCCATATCATTTTTTAATTTGCTATCCTCATCTTGTTTAGAAGCCCATTGTAGCCTTCATCACATATGTAAGCTAAAAAATTGCCAAACTAGAGGCAACCTAGTACTGCTTAGGGTTCCATTCAAAGGGCCATGTTTTGGGTGTTGAGGAGTTGCCTAAGGGCCACATTAAAGCACAACTCCAAAATTCAGCACTATCTGTCGGAGACATTGAAGAAGATCGGATGAATCGCAGCCTCAAAAAAATCACAAAATGATCCTGTAACATTGAAACTACCAAGGTAGCTTATGACTTATATAGCGTATAGTTGAACCTTTACATATTTATATATTATTTTGCATTTTTTATATAATATTGTACATCTAGGTATGCTTATGTGTATACAAGTGTAGGATATCTTACACATTTCTTATCAAAATTTGGTTTCACGTTATATGGTTTTCATTTTTTTTAATGTGATTGCTATATTTGAATTTAGACTACTTTTGTAAATAGTAATAGGGTCAAGGTATTATAGGGTGTCTGTGTGTGTGTGTATTAGCCAATGGTCATCCTTTCATCTACCAACCAAAATCCACCATTTATAAGCCATGCAATTGCATGTGACACAATTGGAAATTTAAGATCCTATTTTTATGCCACATGTAATGACTTAGAAAATTCTCAAAGAGAAATTTGGTAATTTTTTAGTCTAAATTGATGTCAAATAATTAACTAATTAAAAATACATCAACTGAATTGCTAAATTGATTGATCAATACCATATACGATGTAAAGGAGCTAAAATGAAATTTTAGTAATTTATCCAGGACTGGTGTGAGGGCTACATAGTCAAATACAAGACATAAATAAGAAGACAATTTTAATGATTGAATGTGAAAAAATGGACTGCATACTTGGAATTAGTACATCAAATTTAGCTAGCACGTCAATTATGGTGCGATTCTGAAATAGTTGACTATCAGGCGCATGTGCGCACACACATTTGGCTAACTGGCCACGTGACGCTTTGGAAACTATGCAAAGCTTCCAAAAGAAGTTTAGTAGATAGTTATTAGCTTGGACACATGGCTTTATGTGGTTAGTTAGTAGAGTATCCATGGCCAAAGATTGGCTTGGGAGTGTTGTGTGTTATACAATGCGTGTGTGTGAAGCACACACATTGTAAAACCAAAAACCATAATAAGAAGAGGAAGAAGAAGGAAAGGAATAAGAAGGATAAAAAATGTAAAAGAAGAAAGAAGGAAGAACGAGGAAAAATGAGAAGAGGGGGAAGAAAAGGCAGGGAGGTTGGACATACTCTTGGCAGCCATGAATGGTCTTTTCAAAGATTTCTCTCTCTTCAGGATTTTCTCTCTCTAAAATCAAAACAAGTAGGGACTTGTGAACCTTTTATTTAGTTCATGTATAATATTATATATATATATATATATTGTATACTTGTTATTGTGCGTGCATATACATGTGTACGTATGATAGTGCGTAGATATATGCATCTCTATGTGTACATGAAGTAGGATGGAAAAATTGACGAAATTGATGAAGAACAAGAAGTTTAATAGGTGACTAACAGAACCAAACGTTCGCTTGTGATCTGGTGAACAACCACCACACAAAGTCCAGACGATAGACCAAGTGCTCCTTGAATCTCAGTAGGCTCTGATTGGCGAATGACCATTTCTCTCGTCTGGACAACCAAACCTTTATACTGGACGACTAGACTGTATTTTGGGCAAGCATGGCCACAAATTGAGGAGTTTGAAAATCTTGGCCTTTGTCAGTTGTAATCCATGTAATGGATCACTAGGAACACTATATGATGTTTTAAGATGTTGGAAGGATAGAAACGGTGAGAAAAATGAGCCAAAAAATTTTAGTTTTTTGTAATTTTCCAGTGAGCTTGCTGAAGAAAGTGACTAGCGACTCACCGACGGTAGTCAACTCCAGCTTTGACTGGTCAACCAATTAAGGATTGACTATTGACGAGTCGATGGTCAAATTGGGTCGGGTCACGGGTTTGGGTCTGGCCCATTGAGCCTTGGGCCTGGGGGCCTATTTAGTTTTGGAAAAATTGAAGTATTAAATTAGATTAGAATTAGAATATGACTATCCCTATTTCAAAACTTGAGAGCTAAATTGAATCTAGACTATTTAGGTGTTGGGATAAGAACTTGAAATTTCTGAAATTAAAAAAGAACTGCTTAATTTGAAATAATTACAAATTGATGGACTATTTTAAGAGAAATTAGAACCACTAATTTATAAAATTAAAAATAAAGCCAATTAAAATGTAAAAAAGGGCATACTCAACATTTTTAGGCATTCCTAACTCAATGGTGAGATCTATTTGGACATTTGGGGACTTGGGGTGGCCTTGTACATAATTATAAAATGAAGAAAATGCCCATGGGATTAAAACAATTAATTAAAATGTAAACTAAATTACAGAAAGGGCGTGTCCAAGGTTTTTAAACGCCCCAAATTCAAATATAACGTCAGATTGGACAAATTAGTACCCGGTGGTAGTTCTACCTAAATTGGTAAAATAACAATGATGCCCTTAGAATTAAATTGATTAATTAAATGCCTAATTGAAATTCAGAAAGGGGGTTTCTAAGGTTTTTGGATCTCTATGATGCCCCTTGTTGATTCCACATGAATGTATAAAAATTATGATGATGCCTCTAGCTATAGAGCGGATATATAGAAGAATTAATAAAATACAATAAGAGTACCTTTGAGATTTTTGGACCTTCTAAACCGATTCCGAGGTTCGTTTGACAAGATAGAGTCTTGATAAACATGAAAGTAGTTTGGTAAAAAATTACAATAATGCCATTGGGCATATGATAGATATCAAAAAGGGAATTAAATTCTAAGAAATACCTACCTTATTTTGGACCTTTTGGATCTGATTTAAGGTTTGCTTTGTGAGATAGTCTCAGTAGTTGTGAAACATGTCCGATAAAATTATAAAAATTCCCTTATGAGTTTAAAACACATTCAAATAAGATAAAATCATCGGGATAGGACCACCTTAAGGCTTTTAAGGCCCAGAAACATAATTTTAATATCTGTTTGAAAAAACAGGCACTTGGTGCATAGACTAGTGTATAATTAACCTTAGAGAACTTAAATAATCGATATAAAACCCAAGTATTAAGGGCCATGGTGCCCTCAAGAGTTAAAATATGAATGAACAATATATCCAACGCATATTATAACAAACATAAACAATGTTTCCTCATCGCCTGAGGACGGATAAGATTATAATTATATTGAGATGACTGTATTACATACTATTACTAGATTCTCATAGCCTGAGTGTTATATATCTCCTATTGTACATAGTACTAGACTTGAGTCGTGAAATATTATAGGCAGACACTTGATGATGCATACAAATTTTATGCATGTTGGTGTAGAGACCTGAAAAATGGAGATAATTTTTTTTTTTTTGTGATAGAGTAATATTTACATGTCTTTAATAATTATCTATTTATTTATTTTTAGTTTTATTTTATTCAAGTTAGACTATGAAAATTACGTGAAAATAAATAAGCTATTAACAGGGACCCAATAGTGGTAGAATAAATCCCCGGCTTTATTGGTGAGTTGTGATTTAATATTGTAAGAAATGAAAGAAATAAAATTTTAAAATAATGTGACAATAAATAAAAATGAAGTAAAATGATTAAATAAAATAAACTGAGATATATATATATATATGTATATATGGAGAAATTGGAAAAGCATCTTGAAAAAGCTAGGAAAAAAATATATAAAGTAAATAAATAAATAAAGAATAGATAAGAAAAAGGAAAAGAGGAATGGGTTGGTGATGTGTACCGTGTATGTGTGGGCCATTGTGTGTGTCGGCAGTAGGAGAATCATGTGTCTTAATATGTATATAAAATATCAAGGAAAAAGGAAAAGAGAAACCAAAAGAAATGAGGGAAGCTTCGAGGAAGCTGCTGGGAAAGAAACCGAGAGAAAGAAACATGGGGCGGCGCAGGTTGCGTGAAATAAGGAGAAAGGGAGAGACGGAGTGGAGAGAATTCTAGGATTTTTGGGTGCGCTGTAGACCCAAGTGTGCATATATGTATATCTGTGTGTGTGTGTGTGTGTTTGTGTATCGTTGGAACAGGGGGGAAACTGAAATAGGAAGAGAGTGGCAGTAGCGGTGCAGTGTGTTGGTTCGGGGAAGGTCCGTAAAATGAGACATACTTGGTTACTCGTGTCCTTCGAGGAAGATCCATAAAATGAGACATACTTGGTTACTCATGTCCTTCGGGGAAGGTCCGTAAAATGAGACATACTTGGTTACTCATGTCCTTTGGGGAAGGTCCGTAAAATAAGGCATACTTGGTTACTCATGTCCTTCAGGGAAGGTCCGTAAAATGAGGCATGGACATGGCATAGAGTTGACATGATATGCATAGAGTTGACATGGATGTGGCATAGAGTTTGTGTGGGTGCATTATGCGCATTGTCATCACATTGCACAGACATGGGAATTCTTGCTGTTATATTGTTTGAATGATTGGATGACATTTGGATTACTGCTGTTACATTATTTGGATGATTTGGATGATATGTGGATTACTATCGTTACATTATTAGGATGATTGGGATAGCATGTGGATTATTCCTATTGCATTGTTTGAGTAATCTGGAAGGCATGTGGATTATTGTCATTACACTGCTAGGATGATTTAGAAAGCATGTAGAGATAAATGTACACATGCACATCCCACGCCTTACATTTTGTTCCTTACATTAGTATTATATCATACCAGCATGTTGGCACTGACCCATTCGTGGGCACAGGTTTCAGATAAAGCTCCTGATACGTGGGACTTGATGAAGTCTTGGAGAAAGGAGAGGAAATAAATTTGGAAGAGTATTTAGCCCTTGGGGTATACTTTTGTAATATAAGGGCTTAAACCCAAATAGTATGTAGAAGATAACTATTGAGTGTATCTCATATGTATATACGTTAAAGGAAAAGAATGCGTGTTTAATTTTTATGAATTATGGCCATCGAGGGAGGATGGAATGTACAGTTATTTATGTATGTATATTGATGCATGTTATTAGGTGAGAAAAGGCTTAGAAAACACAGGAGGTTCTGCCGAAATTTTATAAAACAGGAATGCATGTGTGCTTGTATCTAAATTAGAGGAATTATCTTTTATTTGTTTATTAGTCTATTTATTTTCTTCCTTTATTTCGCTTTAGTCGTGTCCTCGGGTTCGGTTGGAAACTCGGGGCGTGACAACGTGGTATCAGAGCCTAGGTTCGAATACATAAGGGACAGTGGGAGAAGTTAGACTTTTAGTTTAGTTGGGTAAGTTTGAGTGGTACGTCTTAGGTACTTAGGTTGCACTGGTGTGCACGAGTATGGATTATAATTGATTTCCTGATTGACTGGGGGTACGTGGTTGTTGGATGTATTGGTTGACTAAGATTGGAAATTCCTGTCTATGTGATAGACCGTATATTGGTGGGATAGGCCGTGTGCCTAGTTGTTTGTAATGTAAGTCGTGTATTTAGTTATTTATATAGTAGGCGGTATGCCTAGTAATTTATGAGATAGGTTATAGATCTAGTTATCTACTTGGTTTGCTGTGTTCATTCATGTATATGTATATTTTTATGATGGGTTCTGTGGTTGAGTGCTTATTTAGGGGGATATGTATTAACTGTTGACTGTTGTTTGTAGATTTTGTATATGTGTGCTAGGTTAGTACCCGATATTCATGGATTACCGTACTATGACTATGATGTTTATACAGACTGGATTGGTCTCAGGTCTTGAGTTACAGTTGATGGATGGCGCCCCATCAACCAGTAACAAAGGGAGCTCTGATCCATGAAGGGTTATCACCTAGCTATAAAAGTAAGAAATAATAAAAGACACATCAAACCTTAACATGTTACAATAAGGATTTGGACTTGTGGAGATTTTTGTGTATAGATGGCTATTTAGAGTGTTTATCTTTAAATTTTTAGTGATGTTCTTGTGTTCAGCCCTGTTTGTGGAGAGATGTATTGTTTTAGATAGTGTTCACTAGGAGTTGAGTGTTGGTAGGCTAGTTGAACGCTAGCATTGATTGGAGTATGTGTATATTGTATTGTTTAAGTAAATTCTTCATGGTAAAGAGCTATGTTAGAACTCAGTGTTAGCTGGTTAGTGTAACCAACAGATAAGGATGGGGGACGTTAGTCACATAAGTGTCGATTAGACAGGTGTGTCATAACCTGTTGAAAAAAAAAATGGTTGCTTGTGGAGTGTGACTTGTCGACATAAATATGCTTTTGTGGCCATGTTCTATGACCACTATTTTCCCGAGACTGCCAGGGCTGAACTTAGGGAGGAGTTTGAGGCACTTACCCAGAGGGATATGACAGTGACTCAGTACGAGTCCCGATTTACGGCACTGGGGAGATTTGCCCCACACATCATTAGAGATGAGCATCTGAGGATTTTTCATTTTCTCAAGGGGCTGAAGGCCTCTATTAGAGAGCAGTTGTCAGGCCACATTGTAGAGACCTATGAGGAGACAATGATCAGGGCCATAGGGTTGAGAGAGAGTTGACTGAAATTAGGAGGATTAGAGAGTCCCAGACCTAGGGCAGGATGGCCACAGCACAGATGCCCACACATGCTCAGTCTACTATGCCTACTCTGACTCACACTGGTGGGAGATCATTGAAGAGGTTTCAAGCTGATGCCTCTTCCATATCGACATCGTAGAGACCCAGTCAGCCATTAGCACCTCAGCCCACTCTGACTATTGCTCCTCGGGAGGGGGTATCTTAAGGACCCATTAGATGTTACCGGTGTAGACAGCCAAGCCATAGAGTGGCCGATTGCCCATAGAGAGATTCCAGTCAGAGGTACAAGTCTGGGCCGAGTTTGATGTCATTTTCACCCCAAGCACAAAGTCAAGAGTGGGGAGCCCCACGGCTTTGTTTTACGTGCCACCAGTCAAGACATGTTAGGGTCAACTGTCCTCAGGGACAGACTTCACGGGGCTCGCAGAGACCGTCTCATCATCAGCCAATTCAGACATTACAACCACTACCATAGTTAGACTATGGACCTACAGTGCCTCATTTTCAGTCTGCACCCTCAGTGTAGAGTATTAGAATCCCCGGGCAGAGGGGAGGAGATAGGCAGAGTCATACTACCCAAAGTCGTGTTTATACAGTGGCTGCACCTGAGGCATCTACTTCCGAACCTCTTGTGGTTTGAGGTACATTCTTTGTTTTTAGTTCATGGACTAGCAGGCTGATAAACTTGTGCATCGCATCCGTTCATGCTTATTATGCTTATCATGACATCGGGATTAGATATTTATAGTTATGTGGCAGACTGAGTGAAACTCAGGGGTGGGTTATGTACTTGTTGTTTATGAGATAGGCTGTGAACCTGGATAGCCATGGGGTTGGATGTATACCTGGCTACCTATATAGCAGCATTGTATGTTTATTCTTGTATCTGTGTATTCTGGTGATGGATTTTATGCTTGGGTACTGATGTGGTAGGTTATATGCTAGTTATTGAATGTTATTTGTTTATTTTACGTGAGCATGCTAGTGTAGTACTTGTTGCAGTACTATGATTGTGATTTTTGTGCAAATTGATTATTGTTGAGGCATGTTTAAGAGAATGTTTAAATGTGTTCATATGATACATGTGAATAAACATAGATGTGTATCCATGATTTAAATTGGTGACAGGTCTCACTAATGTTTTATTTTTCTGAATTGTAATGCATTGCTTTAAGTTTTATGATTATAATGCTGAGAATGGGATTATTGCATTACATTGTGATACTGACAGTATATAGGTGATGCTATTGGGGTAAATCACTAGATGGTTTCATGGCTAGATTTGAGATTAGTTGGAAGGTTAGCAAATGTGTGAGGGATTTTGAGGTGTCCTTGTGAACATTGAGATTTTTCCTTTATTTTGTTTTTGTGTTGAATTATTGAAGTGGGTTTTGATATTTGAATGGATTGGGAGAATTGGCATTGATGGGCCAATGTGTTTTGAGGATTTCATTATGTGTTGTGCCATGTAGAGTGAGTCGTTACGGATGGGATCGGAACCAGACCCTAGCAGGGAGTGTGGGGATGGTTGCACTCCGCTGCACACCCACCTGTGAGGCTGAGCCTATGGGGGAGATGGTAATGGGAGGGGGTAATGCATTTCACACCGCCTGGCTGAGGGAGGGGTGAATGATCCATTGGTAAGGCTGTACGTCTACATGACACAATGCATTTTGCATCGATCTTTTATCATTTTGTTGAGGAAATGTATTTTTAAATTTCGGGACGAAATTTCTTTAAGGAGGGAAGGATGTAGAGACCTGAAAAATGGAGATAATTTTTTTTTTTTTGTGATAGAGTAATATTTACATGTCTTTAATAATTATCTATTTATTTATTTTTAGTTTTATTTTATTCAAGTTAGATTATGGAAATTACGTGAAAATAAATAAGCCATTAACAGGGACCCAATAGTGGTAGAATAAATCCCCGGCTTTATTGGCGAGTTGTGATTTAATATTGTAGGAAATGAAAGAAATAAAATTTTAAAATAATGTGACAATAAATAAAAATGAAGTAAAATGATTAAATAAAATAAACTGAGATATATATATATATATGTATATATGGAGAAATTGGAAAAGCATCTTGAAGAAGCTAGAAAAAAAAATATATAAAGTAAATAAATAAATAAAGAATAGATAAGAAAAAGGAAGAGAGGAATGGGTTGGTGATATGTACCGTGTATGTGTGGGCCATTGTGTGTGCCGGCAGTGGGAGAATCATGTGTCTTAATATGTATATAAAATATCAAGGAAAAAGGAAAAGAGAAACCAAAAGAAATGAGGGAAGCTTCGAGGAAGCTACTGGGAAAGAAACCGAGAGAAAGAAACATAGGGCGGCGCAGGTTGCGTGAAACAGGGAGAAAGGGAGAGACGGAGTGGAGAGAATTCTAGGATTTTCGGGTGCGCTGTAGACCCAAGTGTGCATATATGTATATCTGTGTGTGTGTGTGTTTGTGTATCGTTGGAACAGGGGGGAAACTGAAATAGGAAGAGAGTGGTAGTAGCGGTGCAGCGTGTTGGTTCGAGGAAGGTCCGTAAAATTCATACTTGGTTACTCGTGTCCTTCGGGGAAGGTCCGTAAAATGAGACATACTTGGTTACTCGTGTCCTTCGGGGAAGGTCCGTAAAATGAGACATACTTGATTACTCATGTCCTTCGGGGAAGGTCCGTAAAATGAGGCATACTTGGTTACTGATGTCCTTCAGGGAAGGTTCGTAAAATAAGTCATGGACATGGCATAGAGTTGACATGATGGCATAGAGTTGACATGATGGCATAGAGTTGACATGGATGTGGCATAGAGATTGCGTGGGTGCATTATGCGCATTGTCATCACATTGCATAGACATGGGAATTCTTTCTGTTATATTGTTTGAATGATTAGATGACATTTGGATTACTGTTGTTACATTATTTGGATGATTTGGATGATATGTGGATTATTACCATTACATTATTAGGATGATTGGGATAGCATGTGGATTATTCCTATTGCATTGTTTCAGTAATCTGGAAGGCATGTGGATTATTGTCATTACACTGCTAGGATGATTTAGAAAGCATGTAGAGATAAATGTACACTTGCACATGCCACGCCTTACATTTTGTTCCTTGCATTAGTATTATATCATACCAATATGTTGGCGCTGACCCATTCGTGGGCACAGGTTTCAGATAAAGCTCCTGGTACGTGGGACTTGATGAAGTCTTGGAGAAAGGAGAGAAAATAAATTTGGAAAAGTATTTAGCCCTTGGGGTATACTTTTGTAATATAAGGGCTTAAACCCAAATAGTATGTAGAAGATAACTATTGAGTGTATCTCATATGTATATACGTTAAAGGAAAAGAATGCGTGTTTAATTTTTATGAATTATGGCCATCGAGGGAGGATGGAATGTACAGTTACTTATGTATGTATATTGATGCATGTTATTAGGTGAGAAAAGGCTTAGAAAACAAAAGAGGTTCTGCCGAAATTTTATAAAACAGGAATGCATGTGTGCTTTTATCTAAATTAGTGGAATTATCTTTTATTTGTTTATTAGTCTATTTATTTTCTTCCTTTATTTCGCTTTAGTCGCGTCCTCGGGTTCGGTTGGAAATTCGGGGCATGACAGTTAACCTTATATGCCACATTATATATGATATGGGATTAATATCGGTGTAGGGACGATCCCACATCATTGATAAATGTTATGAACTAAATGATATTACGATGGGGATTGTGTATCCCTTTTGTTACGAGTCATAAACCCATGTGGGAGGGACTGAAATTGGAGCAGAGCCGATCCGTGGGACTGAAATCGGAGCATAGTCAGTCCCTTGTAATAATGTGCTCATGGAAGTGTGTATTCATCGAACATGAGTACATTGCATTAAGTGCATTATTGGATGATTAGTATATATTGTTCTTGCTGATTGTATTGTGTTTTCACTTGTTGTGTATGATAGTGTTATAAGCTACACCTGTAGATACATTGCTATTGACATTACCTTATGTAGGAAAAAAGGTGCGTCATGGGGCATGTATAGATAGATGCACGCTATACCTAGATATTTATTATACTATTTATCTTGTTACTGCTATACAATTACTTCCTTACATTTTATCATTGTTGATGTTTACTTTTGAATCTATGTTTTTGAGTTATATTCCACACTTGTTGTATGCATGATGGATACTAGGGTTGCTGTAATATCCCGACCCGGGATACCGGGTCATATGGCACGCATTACGAAGCAACAAAAAATTGTGTAAAAGTTTTACACGTAAGAGAAAAAGAAAGAGATTAATTAAATAATTTATTTATTTATTTTATATGAGAATAAAATTAATTATTAAAATTAATTTTAAATAAACACACATATACACACATTTTGTGTATTATGTGTGTATGCTATCAAGTGTATATAAACATGTATAAGTATACAAGTGGGTATATATATTATGTATATATATACCTATATACATATGTATAAGTATAAAGTATAAAGTATAAATAAACTATTATATATATATATATATTATGTATAAAATGGAAAGAGAATACAAAATATACATGTGTAAAGTATGAACAGTGCAAGGTGAGTGTGTGTCGGCTGTGTGTGTGTTCTCATGGTGTGTAGTGTGTGAATATATATATATATATATAATATATAATATGTAAATATCAAGCAAGTAATAAATGTAAAGCAACAAAAGGAAAAGAGAAATTTATGAGATGGGATGGCAGCTGAAATGGGGGACTGAAATGGGGTGAGTCATGTAGAGAGAGAGAGAGAGAATGGAGGAAAGAGAGAGAGGTCGGCTACTTCTCTTTAAAACCAAAACATGCAAGCATGTTTGTTCTCCTACGACATAAACCAAAAGAGGGAGAAGCTGAGGAGAATAGCAGAAAGATCAGAAGTGGGAAGAGGAGGAAACAGTGTAGAAAAAGGTAAACCCATAAAACAATTAAAATTCTCTCTCTAGAAGTTATGATTTAATATGAACTGTTTACAGTTATTTTTATACGTATGATGTGTTATATATGTCTAGACGTGTATCAAGCATGAAAATTGGCTATGAAAACGACTAAAAACATGAAACCCAGAAGCATCTGCCATTGAAGACCTTGCTTGAAGCAGGTCTGAACCAAGTTCTCCAAAACCCAATTTGGTTGGTTGGAACTTTAACTAGACCCTACGAACACTCCAAAAATGTGTGACTGCGACCAAAAATCACAAACAATGGCCTCCAAATATTCACTTGCAGGTACGGGTTCAAAACCCCAACCTCACGAACTTTCATTTAAATCCATTTTTTTGAATGGGAAATAAAACCCCATGAAGAGGGGATCACAATGAAACAAATCCCACTGGATTTGGCTCAGAATCGAGCATTCACGACTGACTTGCAGGTTTGAATTATCAAACCCAAAACCGAGCACATGAACCAGTTTTAATTCCTCAAACGAATGCCAAATGAATTGTTTATACCTTAAAAACAATTTGAAATGAAAACAAAAGGGAATGACCGAATAGAATTACACGAAATTGAAGCTGTTTAGCTTCAAAAATTAGGGCAACAGTGAGGAAAACGGTGGAGAAGACGACGGGTCGACTCATTTCTTGAATAGAGTCACCCGAGTTGACTTGGACACTTGTCAGGACGAGAATAGGTCCACCGAATTAATTGGACGACGGCGTTTTGATCGTGGTTTAATTTAAATGAACACTAGGGCTGACGTCATCATGACGTCAGCCAAACGCATATAAACCCACTGAACCGGTTGGTTTATAACCGGACCGGACCGGTTCACTTAATATTCAATTGAACCCTTTGGTTTTCTGGTTTTAATTTAAATCAATAAACCAAGACTTTTGGTTATTACGGATTGACCCCTGAGCTTCAGAAAAATTATACTGAGGCCCAACTGAGGGAGATTTTATGCAATTAAGCCCCTGGAAAAATAATTAAATAATTAAATAATAAATTTAATTATTTAATAAATAAAGTAAAATGACTATTTTGCCCCTGTATCATAAATGAGGCAAATAAAGTCCAAATTAAACGTATGAATAGTGTATCCTTACTATTTTGAATATTCTGAGACTAATGGTAGGGTCCGTTTTATGAGACGGAGCCCGAAAAAATAAAGATACGTAAAGGGGTAAATGACCAAAATACCCCTTGACCAAAATTAACAAGTTATTAGTGTATTCTTACTATCTCGGACCTTCTGAGTCCAATGGTGAGGTCCACGACACGAGATGAGGTCCCGAACATAAAGACACGTAAGGGGGTAAAATGACCAAATTACCCCTAGTACCTCAAAAGCCAAATGAAAACCAAGAAAGATCTAAATTGACTTTCTTTGACATCCTGGACTCAAAAATGGAGTCCAAATTGCGAAACGAAGTACAGAAAAATATGACACGTAAAACGGTAAATGACCATTTTTCCCTTTTACATGTAAAAGCCCGAATTAAATTCTAAGAAAGCCTAAACCAACTTTCTTCGACGCTCTGGACTCAATAATAGAGTCTATTCGACTAAAAGAAGTGTCTAAAATAAAAAGACATAAAATTTGATGAATAGCATCTGTCAAATGACTATGAACTGAAATATTGTCGAAGTATTAAACTAAGGCAAGTACGAAGAAATAAAGTACGAAAGACACGACACGTAAACATATGAAATAAATAACTTTAAATTAAAGTTTATGGAGCTACCAGAAGAGTATAAATTGAAATAAATTCAATTCCTAACACATTAATTGTGTCATAGGTTAAGAGTACGGGTTAAGTTAAGTACATATGAAATTATGAAATCGTTTTAGGATCTAATGCGATTTAAGCATAACTTAAGGAATATCGAGATGATATTACAATGAATGTGAAGTTGATGACATGTTTATGAATTGTTCTTAGAAACTACAAGGAAAGTAGAAAAGCGCATTATTAGCACTAACCCTAAAGGACCAAGGTGAGTAACCCTGTATTTGAAGTGGAGATTTAACTCCATGGATTTGAAAAGGTTTTAAATGCAAAGATATGAAGTGTTTGAAATTTCGAATTCAGTATTTACATGATTCAGTTAAATTGTTTTGTTTTATAAACTCTATTATGGCATGCTTAGTGAATGGTTTCTGTCATAGTTTTCTTAAAACATATTTCAGCATGTCTAAAGTTTTAAATGCCAAATTATGTAAAGTGTTTTGAATTTGTTTATATCAAGCATTTAAAGGATTTGTTATGAAATTATGTACATGATGTTTTAAATGTTTATGAGAAACACCTATTTGAAGAAATCATGTATTAAATGTATTTGAATGTAAGAAAAGCTGTGCCTAAGCACCATGGTTTTTGGTTGGGTTGTACGGAACTCAGCCGACTTTCTAAATAACAGATTTTTGGGTTGTACAGAGCTCAATTAATCTGTAAACATATGATGGATTTTTGGGTTGTACGGAACTCAATTAATCTATAAAAACATGATGGGATTTTGGGTTGCACGGAACTTAATTGACTGTCAAAATGCCAGGTAGCAGGATCTAATCCCCCAGGCATGAGATATCTCCATTTATAAGTAAGATGGGAGTCCGGTTCGAAACGGATTCCATTAATGGAAGCGATAAGATGACAAATGATTTGAAAATGGAAGCAGGTTTTACCCTCATTTTCGATATGCATATGTTTTGAGTTTATATACTCTATTTAAGAAATACATGTTATGTTATATGTTTTGAAGTTCATGAGTATAAGTATAGCTTGAATACTTTAAATGTTTCAAAGCTAATTGTTTTATGAAATGCATATGTTTTGAGTTATATACTTGATTTGATGAAGTATGAGTTTAGCTTGAATACTTTAAATGTTTCAAAGCTACATGTTTTAAGGAATGCATATATTCTGTATTCAAAGTATACGAACAATTGGCGGTGATTATTTTACAAACTCTTATGTACTAAACCACTGCTAATTGAAAACCCCATGACGAATACTAGAATTGCTCACAAGCTTAGATTAGCTTACCTGGACTTTGTTCGGACCCCCCTTTCAGGTGATTCACAGAAGACAAGGTCTTGAGGACGATGGCGATGAGTCTAGCTGTTTTTGGGAAGATATGTTTAAGTAGTTTCTTTTGAGGAACCTATGAACTCTAGTAGTACATTTTGTATTAGTAGACAATGTAAGAATATGTAATAAGCCCTTAGGGCAACCGAACATGTATTATATTAATGTTATAAGTCTTTAAGTTTTAGTTATACTCTGAATGTGTAACCATGTATGTTATGTATGGCACGGCAGTACCGGACGGATGTGCGTAATTTAAAAATAAGAAAAGAAAAGAAAAAGTTTTTCACGCTTCCGCAAAACGCATGTCGCACATCTATTCGATACCGCTGCCTATGTGAGCCTTCACCCAAGGGTCCTCGGGCCTGAGAGTGGTGGTCACGTTGCGAGATCCGCAGAGGGTGGGTTTCGGGTCGTGACAGTTGCCCACATAAGGCTTACATTATTTTTTGCATCCTATGTGCTTGTGTGTTTAGGGAAACTTTACTAAATGTTATGGCTCACTCTTATTGTTCATAGGAATGGCAGGTGCTGGATTGATAGATAACAGTTGTTGGAGTAGTGCAAGATGGGGAAGACCTTAGTAGCACTTAACAAACTTTGATGTACCTTATTCATTTATCCTTTTGTATAAGGGTGCATGTACCCTTTTGAGACTATATTGTATTGTATATGTACATTGGACCTAGATCTATACTTGGATATTTTAGTAAACTCTGAACATTTATCTTGCTACATATTATTAATGGATAGTTTTTGTATAGTCGAATATGAAAGTAATTAATTTTTTTTAATCCCATTACGGGACCTGAATAAGTATAAGCATGTCAACAAAATGAAACCAATTAAAGTAAATGGTTTCAAAGCAATTCAAAGAAAAAAAGGGCATCTTTTTAATACACTTTTCTTGTTATACATTATTGATGGATAGTTTTTGTATAGTCGCATTTGAAAGTAGTTAATCTTATTTAATTCCATTATGGGACTTGAAAAAGTATAAGCATGTCAACGAAACAAACCAATTAAAGAAAATGATTTCAAAGCAATTCAAAGAAAGAAAAAAAAAACGCATCCTTTTAATACATTTGACTAGGTTAATTAGTCCTACCTTCTATTCAGGGTTCAAATGACCCTATTGTTAGGCCTTATAGGTTAGGGTCATGACACCACATATAACTGAGTTTATTTTAGTATTTTATTAAGTTTTCATGGGGCATCATGTGTCTAGTTTTAGACAACTTGGCCAAAAACCAATCAAAAATCAACTCTCATAATCTCTTGAAAATTAACACCCTACCATTTTTTGAGGTGTAGAACGCAATGGCGTTGTCCATTTTTCAAATTATGACTCTAAAAATTTACCTTTCTTATATGGTTATGGTATTGGACTGTGTTAGTGCAATGGTACATTCAAAATGTTATAGTCTCAAAATTTTGTAAGAATTAACTAGGTAGTCCACTTTCATGCGTAGATTCTAAAGATAAGGTATGCTTTTCTAATTTTCAATTTATAAATTGGATTATAGACCTCATCCTATACTAGTGTACATAATGCTACAACCTTAACATCTAGGATGTTACATCCTGTGTTAGAAGTTTAGGTTTACTTAGGATTTGACATTATTTCATCATTATTTGATTTTACATTCATATTAAGATGTCATCAAGATTAGATTGGCTCTCTCACACAAGCAATCATATTTGTACTTAAATGATAAGCAAGATGAGATATGAGATTCTTAGACAATGAGAGAATTCCTTTGTGATATATGTCGCCTTAACAATGTCGTGATGTTCTTTTTAAAAATTGAACATGAAATTATTTCACACACCTCATGCAACCTGAAATTTGCTAAATGTGAACCTTCTAATAGGAGTTGAGAGAGTGACTATGTTGAAGTTGATTAAACTAAGATTCGTATGACATTTTATGAGCTTGAAATGTCCAATGGAATGAAAGCTTCGTTGTAGCATACATTGCATATTGTATGTGCTATTGATTCGACCACTAGTATAGAGTGACTGAATGAATCCCTTCTTAATCACTATGTGAGCTCTGAGAACCACCTAAGGTTGGCTCTACTTATGCCCTTACAACCTAGGGCAATATTATGAAGAAAGACTTAATGTCACTACTTTAGTGTGTACTAAAAGATCATGATTGATACAATATAATAAAACATATCTAAAGAAGTGATTAGGTCTAGTTGGATTAATGTGATCGTGATACACTGTCATGTTGTGACTCATAGCTTGGGTGACCTTTTCGAATTTTTTTTAAGTGATATGGTCATGAGTATAATACAAATGATGGGATTCAAGTACTGCATTGAGATGACTCTTGAGAGAGAAATCTGGTTTAATGGAATGGTGTGAGACATGAAAGAGATTATTTGTTTACAGTAAGGTACTATGTTACTTTGATGGTAACTTAATAAGTATAGTAGTTTTAACTTGATCTTTCTCGTCCAGTTGCACAATCTATTTTTGATACGGTCCCTAGTGTGAACCTAATAGAGAAATCTACCAAAAAAGGGGGTGAATATGTATTTTAACTTTTTTCCACAACAATATCTACCAAATATTGAATGTTCAATATTGAATTCAAATTGTGAAAATTGACTATTCATCATGTATCTACCAAATATTAATTCATTAATTCAATTGTTCTAACAATCAATTCTATTCATCAAATTATCCGATCAAATTAATCAACTAATAAATTTAATTCTTTAATTCATCAATTCACTCAATCAATTGATCAATTAACTAATTTTTCAACTCAATTACTCAAATTACGAATTCAGTTAATCAATTAACATGATAAACTAATCAAAATATACAGAAGCATGCATGAATTAATCAATCAAAGAATTATAAAGCTAGTAAAGAAAAATGAGATGTGCAAACTGAGATTAGTGATGAAGAAACCACCACAAACAAAATTTTGTTGTGGAAAACTCCAAAGCGCTCTTACCCAAGGAAGAATTCACTATAAGGATTCAATCGGTTACAACACAGCAATACACAAACCTAATTCCCTCTAGCTCTATTCCAATCTCCCAAATCTAATTGCTAATGATTCCGTAAGCAATCTCCTCCTATGAAATCTTCAACGCAATTGTGAAATCTAAGCGATCTCAGACTCTTCTGATTACTCAAGCTTGAACTCCAGAAGGGTGAACTTTAATGATGATAGGTGAGAGATTTAGGCTCTAAACATGACTTGTGTCGTGACCCGAAACCCACCTTATATGGATTAGAGGCAACGACCGATACTGTCACTCGGACAGGCCGTACAAAATCAAATGAATCACACAAAATGATAAATAAGTTTTTCTTTTTTTCATATCAATAAATCATGAATCATTTAATGTGGAAGCTACACCAGTGCAATTCATCTAATCATAAACCAAACTCCAACAGCCATCAATCAAATATCTCCAAGTACCATTTCGATCATCATGATTCACTAATCAAGTCTAACATCTCTACCAATGATACAATATTACAAATACCTATTATTTAGATCAGCTTTACAGAGTACATATTCAACTCATGACTTTGAGTTCACATCATCAATATTGCTCACAAGCACGCCACTAGCTCCACTAGTCGCCTCATTTTGTTTCATTCCTTATAGAGCTACCTGAAAAATAGTTATAAATATGGAGTGAGCTAACTTAGCTCAGTAAGTAAATTTTCTCACTCTGCCATGGGTCAAGGTTAGTCCAAAAGAAAGATAAAGGACAATAGCAAGCAAAGGATAATGTCATAATAGCATACGAAGGTTAGAACATCATAATAACTAGTCATTAAGTATGTGAATAACTAAAATGACCCATAGGTCCCAAAGGCACATCCCAAAGTAGAATAACAAATCAATAATATGGATCGGCCTGTATAATGAATAACTGCCACAATATCAAGATAACAATTTGAGTTCAAAGATAGGCAAGAAAATATATCATCAATCAAATAGTATGTCAACAGATAAACCAAGGATAGCTCACAAGGCGTATCCATAATCAAGAGTACATCATCAACATGTCCAAAGATAGGCTTACAAATCATATCAATAATCCATGAGTGCATCATCAGAATATCAATAAATGATATGAGATACTAACAGAACATATGTGATCACATATAGGGCCCAGCATACCCTCAAAAGCGCTCATCCATGTCCACTCCCCTGTCGGGCTATTGGATAGCACTAAAGTTCTATACATATATCATGTCTTGTCCTCCAAGGACTAGGCATTGGGCATCATTACCAAACACTGACCCGTAAGTCCACAAGCATCCATAAATCAAATGGACGTTGTGACAGATCACAACTCCAGACACTTATAATAATATCATGATCATCAAAATTTCACAGGCAATGTACATATTTGCGGAATAACAAATTCTTAGCAGTGAGAAGCATAGCAATTTTCCAATATCCAAGCAAAGTATAGACATAACAAATAATCACATTAGGATATTGGCAATCAAATTCTCATCAAGTCCATAAAATAGAACAGTCATCAAATTGTAGAAATCAAGAATGTCAGGTATATATGGAATACAAATTGGCAGCATAGAGGAAATACAACTATGACATGGCTAGGAATTACAACATGTTAGAGTTCGGGTTTATTTACAGTGAGTTCTTAGCATTGCATTCCCATGTGGTTACCATAATAGCTATCCCATAACTCTCTTTCCATTTTTCATCGTTTGCGTGATCCTATAATCACGAATTAAAAATACATAGCATAATAAATCAATATTCATTCTAATCTCAAACTTTGTTATTTAGTGTTTTAAGTTCTTTTGAACTTAGTCTATTCAATTAAGGGTCTTTAATTTCTCATTTAGGTTTCCCTTATTTTTCGTACACAAATTTACACACTCAGACTTCATTTTGAGACTATTTTGTTCTTATATAATTTATGTGGACTTATTAATTTTATTTTTATACTTCTGGTAACTTCATTAAGTCTTAAGAACGTATTCATCATTTTTTCAATTTGTTACCAAGTCTTATTTTCCTCCAAGGAACATTACCATCAAGTCCAGAATATTGAATATAATTAACTTAGGCATTTTCAGATCTTAATTTACATTTATGTGACTTACATTAAGCTTAGGGGCATTTTTGTAATTTTATACTTTCATGTGTCACGTTTTTCGGTATTTTATTTTCTAAAACTGACTCCACCATTGAGTCTATAATGCCCAATAAAGTCGCCACCTTTGATATTTAACTAACTTTTGGATTAGGAATTTTGACATTTCACGTGTCTATATTTCTGGGACTTCATTTCACAAAACGAATTTTGCCATTGGGTCAGGAATGTCTCAAAATGTTAAGGTACGTATTTTTACAATCCTCAGAGTCCAATTAATCACTTAACTAATCGTTGGGACGTATTTGAAATTACTCCAGTTTGCCCATTCATATTTTTCAGGATTTAATTTTGTAATTTGGACTCTGCCATTGAGTCTGGAAAACCCAAAAATATTGGGTTACACTACTTTTTTACTTTATTCGAACACTAGGAATATTTTGTGAATTTAACTTAATTAAATTAATTAAATTATAGTCTTTTATATTACATATTTATTTAAGTATTATTTTAACTAAGTGCCTCGGTGGCACAGTGGTTCCCACATGTAAAATAGGGTTCACACACGCACGTCAGTGGGTCGAAACCCACTGGCTGCAAGTTCTCTTCTTTTTTTCCAAGTATTTCAAAACTAAACAGTGGATAAGGTCCCATTCCAAGAATAGGTTATTCCTATTCCAATCGTGGCTATTAAATCAGTCCCTTATCCATGTAACCAAACAACACTATTTCTATTTAAATTTAAAGCCCACTAACACTAAACGACACCATCCTACTAACCCTTATTGTGCGATGGGGTGGGTCACCACCTGAACCCGGATCCGACCAGACCTATCACTGCTCATCTTCCCTATTGACCCCATCATTGTTACCCTAATTACATAAAATTTCCTTTTCTATTTCATGCATTTCTAGGCCATTTTTCTCTCTATTTTCAACTCGGTACATCTTGTAATCCTCTAACCTATCCTTCCTCATTGGTTTCAGGTTTATTAACACTCTGGAAAGCTTAGGTGAAGCTTCTATGGCCGAACCTATTCAAGCTTCATTCAAGCTTGTTTCTAACCCTTTTTCTGTGTGGTTCTTCAGTCATGATCTTCAGGACATAAGGTTTCATTTTCGTTTCACAAATAAAGGTTTCAAGGTCTGTATGTGCGATTTGGTCCTATGGCCAAAACCTGCAACTCAATTTTTAGTAGCCTTTTCTTGGGTATTTTGATCACGGGTTAGGTTTTTTATGGTCCTTGTGGAACTTGGTTTCAACCCCAAGCAACCAATCCCAATTTGTTTTAACTTGAATCAAACCCAAACTTTGAAGTTATCATCAATGGCGGTTTCTTGTAAGCCTTACTATTTTAAGCCTTACTAAGTCTCACTTTCACTCCCAATCCATAGTATAATATCAATAAGGATCATGCATGTACTTTACTTCATTAAACACCATGTTAACAATAAGATTTTTTAGAGAGAGATTTGGTGTTTTTGTGTTTTTACCTCCAATAGTGAAGCTTCTCTATCTTCTTCTTCCTCAGGTTCATCTCTCTTTGTTATTTTCTTCTTTCTTCACAATCGCACATGCACAATATACTCACACTATACACACATGAAGCTTAGCCTACGCCTTACACACATATACACAACACACACTCTTTAAGTCGATTAGATTCCATAACTCATGACACATGTCACACACATTTGTCCCTTATATACATATATCCTTACACAGTCTTGCATATATATATATATATATATATATATATATATAGTTGTATATATATATATGGGTCCAATAGCATGCTGCCACCTCAATTTTGAGTCTGTAGCAATTGGACTTATTAGAGCATATATGTATAGTTGGTGGAATGTATAGTTAAAAGTGCGCACAGCCCAAATGGTATTCTTTTTTGGGCTTTAAATGTCTCCTCATTTTGGTCTAGGGTTCAAACCCTTTTGGCTTTATTTTTTCCTTTTTCCCTCTTATGCCTTATTTGACATTTTTTTTATTTTCCTTTTTTTGCTTTGTTATTTTATGGCTTGTATTTTTCTTGGTCTAATTTTCACAATTGTCATTTTATTCCTTAAAGTCTCTATCATGCCCCGAATTTCCACGAACTCGAGGGTGAGCAATATAAAACAAGAAAGGTAAATAAATGAGAATCTAAAGGATTTAACTAGACAGATGTTCATTCTCATCAAACACATAACACATAAAGTACAGTCAATAAAACAAATTGTTCATGTCAATATGGGCTTAAGCCCTTACATCTCAAAGTGTACCCCAAGGGCCAATTAAAATTTCAAGTTTCGTTCCCTTTCTTTTGTTAAGGTCTCATCAAGTCTCACGTAACAAGGGCATCATCTGTAATATGATATCCTACGAATGGGTTAGCTCAACTGCTAGTATAATACAATGCTAATGCAAGAAACAAAATTAAGGCGTGGCATGTGCGAGTGTACATTTATATCTATATGTCATTCAAATCATCTATACAATGTAATGACAATGTGCATGACACACCTATGCAAACTCTATGCCACACCCATGTCTCGCTTTACAGTCCTTCCCCGTTGGCCTGCAAGTACCACAGTATGTCTCACTTCATGGCCCAGACCCCGTTTGGCATGCGAGTACCAATGACCGATTTTGGGCTTTTCACCATAGGATCTACATCCTCATAATATACAGTACCACGTGCTCAACCCACACTATGCCAATATGCCTTGATTCCACCATGCGATAATGCAATCTCTACTAAACAATTTCACATTCACCATCTTGACAATTCTCTAAAAAACATAAATCATACATTGTGCCAACACATGGAATATGCATATAGTCATAATTCACATTTGTCACTTAACCAAACTTTTAGAAGATAACAAGAAACACATAAGCACATAAACACTCAAACAAATATGTGAATCATTTAGTCAACATGGCAATTATTCCTAAACTTAATCCTATTTCTTACTTAGCAATATATCATACCTGATGGGTTGGCCTCAACCCTAAGAAATTGTGCTCGCCGTGTAACTGAACTAGGCAATGAGAATGTAGTCCCTCTTTGTTGTATCTGTCTAGAGAGTCAATCAGCCTTCTCCTTTCCCTTTGGCGTTCCTAAGATTCACACATCATGTCTCAGCGGATCGTCACATGAATTTATGTTGTTCATCAAATTTTATGCTTTTATTTCATGAGTTTCTATTTTACTAAAATAAACTCTACCATTAGGTCTGGAATGTCGAATAAATTCGATTTAGGCTTTCGCGGAACTCAATTTGGATATCTGGACTAAAAAGGGTGAAATGGTAATTTGGTTATTCTTGCCTCGGACCCTATCGTGGTCCTCAGGATGTTCTATATATCTTATATATAATTTTTTAAGTCTTTTGGACTTCATTTGGTATCTGCTTTTGATCATCAAGACACATCAGTCATTTCTTATTTTATATGTTGACTGTTCTAAAGTCTTAATTGTATTTAAGACAATTTATTAGATCAGATTGGCCTTTATTTGGTCCCTACTTTGCATTTACTATGCCTAGGGGCATTTTGGTCATTTTACACTTTGTGAAATTCTGACCCTGATTCATCATTTAATCATGTACACAGTTTCACGAGTGTTTGGGCTTCTATCGGTATCGATTTCGTCCCATTCAAACTTCATTTGGATTTCGTATAGCATTAGGGGCATTTTGGTAGTTTCACATGTTGTATAGCTAAATTTTTTGGGACCTCGGTTCATTAAACGGACCCCACCATTGGATCCAGAGTGTCTGACATAATTAAAATAGACTATCTTTTATGTTTAATTAACCCTGGGTATCATCAGGGGCAATACAGTCATTTACCATTTGTATGTCTGTATTTTTCAGGACTTAATTTCCCAAATCAGACTTCACTGTTGAGTCCGGAATGCCCGAAATAGTAAAAATACACTATTTATTCATTTAATTTGGACTCCGTTTGACTTATTTATGACCTGGGGGTAAAACTGTCATTTTACCTAATTAATAAAATAATTAAATAATTTATTTTATTAATTAGTTATTTTCCAGGGTATATTTGAATTTATTTTTAAAGAATCTGGGCCAGGACTTAATTTGCAGGACTTTTGGGGTCAAAATATAAATAGTCAAAGTTCCAGTTTTCTAATTTAAGTTTTGATTAGTGAACCAAAGGGTTCACAATTTGTAACCCTAGACCGGTCCTCAAACACAGTGAACCAGCTGGTTTAGGTTCTTCAGAAAAACTAGAATACGATATCCCCTTTAATCCCCTTATCCTCAGTTTGGGCTAACCCCTCTCTAATTTCAATTTATTGTCCTAGTGTCTAAACAGCTAGACTTCTTATTTAAAAATAAAAGACTCCAAATGGCGTCGTTCCACTAATGCAGTGGCATGCTCGTGAATGGACACGTGTCCGAGTCGACACGGCCGGTTTGAGCGAATTGGGCGAGTCGACTGAGTCGACTCGTCGTCTTCTTCCTTGTACAGGTTACTATAGCCCTAGTTTTTGCAACCAAAACTTCCATTTTCGTGGGTGTTCTCTCACTGAATCACTCTGTCTTCGATCCTAAAACATTTCTGAAACACCAAGGTGAGTTTTGGCATTCATTGGAAACCTTAAGTCTAGTTCAACGTTGCGGTCCAATGTTGGATAACCAGACCTATAACTCACCCATATGTGCTTGTTTTTGGCCCAAAGTTCATGGGATCTGTTTGGTTGCGGCCTACTGATCGTGGGGTTTTAGTCCTCATTCCCAAAAGCAAGTTTTGTCGTGAGGTTGGGTTTTAAAACCCAAACCTACAACCCGCAATTTCATGGTCGATTCTAGGTCCTTGGGGTCGTGGATTAGTGTTTTTAAAACGCTTGTGAGGTCTAGTCAAAGTTCCAATAAGCAAAACTTGGTTTAGTGTGCGTGTTTTCAGACCTGTCTCAACCAAGGTCCTCCAATGGCGGCTTGGTGTACGGCTTAGGGTTTTAGGTTGTTTTGAGATCTCATTTTTGTGCCTTTGGTCAGGAAAACTGTAATACCCCCAAATCCGACATAATCCAGACTGTATTCTGACTTAAGGAAAATAGACTATTTGACGTTAATAATTTAAAATAGCCAAAATACGGTAAACCATAACGGAATTTAAGGTCCTCAGATATAAAATGGTTCATGCTCGGGAAAATGGATAACTCGATCAAACGAGTGTCAGGATAAATGAATGAAGCCAATACGAACAATTACGTATAAAAAAAGAATATGAATATTACCTGACACATGAACGGGGATCCAATATTGGCAAAATAAATAATTATGATACCAAGTCTCGGCTTTAAGGCAAATTTTATATTATTAATATTTTCATATAAATATATATATATATGGAAATAAGGCCATGATATATATATATATATATATATATTTAATCCATGGTACAAGACATGTAAATATTATGAGATATGTACATATTTATACATATATATGTGAAATTATATAAGAGCCAAAATAAGATATATATATATATACATTATATATCATATAAAAGCTTCAACGAAGTTGCTAGAAGGGGGTGTAGCCAAACAAGGGAGTTGTAGCTTCTAGAAGCCATGCGCCTAAACCTATAACCGAGAAGCTTCTAGCTTCAGCCGAAGCAATTGACAAAAGGGGCAAATCATGAAGCTTCTAAATTTCTGTAGAAAAATGGAGAAAAGGTGAGAGGGGTCGGTGCAACTGATCAAGATATATATATATATATATCTGTAGAGAAATTGGGGGGAAAGAACGGAAGAGTCATCTCCAATTTGTTCTGTCGTCATTGTTGGCTCATCTTCAAACCCGAATAGGCCTTCTTAACTACTTGGTTTTTCTTCTACTCTGCCCAACCTTGGGTTCAGGCTGCCTCAGCAGTTAAAGATGGGAGTTATTGGAAGAGTTGTCGTTGCATGCTGCAGAAGCAGAGTCGTTAGAGGCTTGGGGCTGATTAATTACACTAAGCAGCAGGTATATGTATGTGTATTGTGTAGCGACAGAGTGCAGGAGAAGAAGAGTGAATGGATGTTGCAATTTTGTGTGTAGCGGCGCGGCAGGAGTTATATGTGTGTGTATGTGTGTAAGCAGTGCAGCAGGTCGCAGCGTGTGTACGTGGTGGCCAAGTGCTGCGGCTAATCAGGAGCAGAGATAAGTATTTGCTTGTAGTTGTATAGCTTGATTTGTTGTGGTTAAATTAAGGGAAAAAGAAAACTACAACATTGTATGTGTGTATATTTTTATATGTGGGTGTTCTGTAGTGGCTGCCTTAGCATTGTTGCCTCTTGTGAAGAACAGAGATGCAGAAGGGGCGAGAGATAAATTGTGAAACCGAGATGTCTAGACAGGTGTAGAAATTGGTCTTGAGAAAACAGGGGAAGCTGCTACAGGATATTAGGCAAAGGCTTTAGAGTTGAGGAATTTGTGGCAGCATGTTTGGAAAAGAAGAGAGCAGCAGAGCAGCAGCTGCTATGCTTCAACAGCAACAGCAGCGCACAATAGCATGGAGAGAGAACAATGCTCAACAACAGGGAAGTTCGTTGATCTAGTTGGGCAATATGCAAGATTAATTGGAGAGTTTAATTCAGGAGCTGTAGAGACAAAGTAATTTTCTGGTTTCCCTGGAACGCTACTCTCTCATAGTGTTAGCTCTGGAGAATGGATAATTCCATGACATGAAGCAGGGAGGCCAGTCCAGGTAAGGGAACATCTTAAGAGGGTTATGACTAACATGAAGGAATTAGTCAAGAGTTGGGGGTGATCCTAGAATCTGGTTTGGAAGAGGTAATGTTGCTTCTCCAAACTTGTTTACTAAAATTTATTCCGAGTAGTTTGTTAGAAGCAGTTGCGGCAAGAAGAATTGGCAGTGGTTTTACCAAAACATGGAAACCATCGGTAGTCTCTAAGACTGTCTCTGAAGAATATTGTTGGCATGAATGGTATCTTGACATTATGGACAGCAGAACCAGCAGCTAGGCAGTATAAGGAAGATCTGGGAAGGGCTCTGTTTCTATATGTTGGTTCACATCCTTCTCAGTTGGAACCTGCATGGGAAGATATGAAGTTGTGCAAAACAGTTGCTGTTATGATGTGAGGCAGCCTTATTTTGTCCTTGTTGGATGGAGGCATGTCATTTTAATGTATTCAGCCTCAGATGGAGAGAGAGAGAGAGAGAGAGAGAGAGCCTGATCTAATTGCTGTATTTTTTTTTATTGGGATTTTATTAAGGGGCTGCTATAATGAAGAGAAACCTCTTGGTCAAAGAGGTTGATTCAAAAGAAGCTTGGGGACATCTTTGTTGTTCTGAAGGCATTTGCTGATTATGTTGACAGTCTATGTGGGACACCATATCCTCTGGATTATGGTATTTGGCTAAGAAGGTTAAGAAGACTCTGCACAGTAATCTGATGAGAGGAAGGGAAAGTTCTTCAATATCTGATGGATGGGATATTAAAGGGACAGAATTTGTCAGGATTATCATCTGCTTGAGGGAAAAAGGCTGAAGAAGCTGATGAAACTGGATTTAAAATGGTTGGCTGACTCGATCAACCTGTCGGTGTGTTTTCTTCAATTGCTGAACCGTGGACTGAAGATCAACCTCAAACTCTAGATGCACAACAATTTGGTTCATGTTTGACTGCAATTCTCCAAAGGTTGGATATGTTCACATTTGTAGAGCATGATCTTCTGGATGTTGAATCAATTATGATGGCCATTAGAAGGATAATGCCCAGGATATGCATGGACATGGCCAACGATGTGTCTAGAGGATATTTATGGATGGAGATACGCGTAGATTCAAGTGAGTAACTCGGACTCCTGACTTGGTGTATATTTTTGAATACTGTACTACTTTATATGTTGAACTGTTTTATACACCGTATTGTTTTAATGCATATGCTTTCATGCATACTCTTTGCACTGCATTGCGCATGGCATGATTCCATTCTGTCTTGCCTTTTGATATATCTTGTTCTCATTCTGTTCGGGTCTATTCTGTTTGGAATCTGTTCTGTTTTGGCCTTGTTTTGATCCGATCTGTTCTGTTAGGGGGTGAGTATAAGTCCTACCCCAGAGGGACCAAGCGGCTGCTCCTAACGAGGAGTGAGTATAAGTCCTACCCCAGAGGGACCAGGCAATTGCTCTTGATTTGTCTTGTTATGGGGTGAGTATAAGTCCCACCCCAGAGGGACCAGCGGCTGTTCTTGACGAGGAATGAGTATAAGTCCTACCCTAGAGGGACTGGGCGGCTGCTCCTGATCTGTTCTGTTTGATCTGTCTGATCTGGTCAGTTTTGATATGTTCTGTTCTGTTATGTTCTGATTTGTTCTGTATTGGCTCTGTTCTGATTTGTCCGATCAGTCTGTTCTGATATGATCTGTTTGAGCTGCATTTGTTCTACATGAGATGCATTATTCTATTTGAGCTGCATTTGAGCATACATGTATATGTGAACTGGATTTGAAACCCATGGTAGGAACCTATGTTACTCATTGAGCTTGTTTAAGCTCATTCCATTTATTTAACATTTTTCAGGATATATCTCCATTGGATTAGAAAGCACAAGGACATGTCACTAGTGGACTAAGAGGTATTTCCAAGTGAGGATCTGATGGCAATAATATGTGGAGACTCGGGTTCTAATAGATTGATTCTGGTTATTCAGGTGAGTGTGATGATATAGTTGACTTTATTCATATGTAATATGTCACGACCCAAAACCCACCCCGTGCAGATTACCGGATCGCGACCGCCGCCCCGAGACCCGAAGGCCCCGAGACATGGCTCGCATCGGCAGCGGTATCGAATAGATGTGCTACACATGATTGCGGAAGCGTGAAAAACTTTTTCTTTTCTTTTCTCATTTTTAAATTATGCACATCCGTCTGATACTGTTGTTCCATACATAGCATACATGGTTACACATTCAGAGTATAAAGAAAACTTAAAGACTTCATACATCGATACAATACATATTCAGTTGCCCTGAGGGCTTATTACATATTCTTACTTTGTCTATTAATACAAAATGTACTACTAATGTTCATAAGTTCTTCAAGAGAAACTACTTAAACATATCCTTCCAAAAACAGCTAGACTCATCGTCGTTGTCCTTAAGACCCTGTCTGCTGCATCACCTGAAAGGGGGGTCCGAACAAAGTCCGGGTAAGCTAATCTAAGCTTGTGAGCAATTCCAATGTTTGTCATGGGGTTTTCAATTAGCAGTGGTTTTTAGTACATAAGAGTTGTAAAACATTCACTGCCAATTGCTTATACAATTTAGAATACAAAGTACATGCATTCTTAAAACAAATAGCTTTGAAACATTTTAAGTATTCAAGCTAAACTCGTACTTCATCAAATAGAGTATATAACTCAAACATATGCATTTCATAAATAAATAGCTTTGAAACATTTAAAGTATTCAAGCTAAACTCGTACTTCGTCAAATAGAGTATATAACTCAAAACATATGCATTTCAAATATAAATAGCTTTGAAACATTTAAAGTATTCAAGCTAAACTCGTACTTCGTCAAATAGAGTATATAACTCAAAACATATGCATTTCAAATAGCTTGAAAACATTTAAGATATCCAAGCGAAACTCGTACTTCATCAAATAGAGTATATAAACTTTAAATCACATCAATATGTATTTGAAAATGAGGGTAAAACCTGCTTTCATTTCCAAAATCACTTGTCATCTTTTCTCTTTAATTAGATGGAATCTGTTTCGAACCAGACTCCCATTTTACTGCCAATACTGTCGATCTCATTTGCCTAGGGGATTAGATCCTGCTACCGGGCATTTACTGTTGAATCCCAAAGGATTTCAACCTTCATAGGGGGTGGTACTTAGTACCGTTTATCTTGTAAAATATTTATCACATAACTTCTTCAATAGATACTTTCATGAATATTTAAAACATGAAATGTATAATTTCTACAATAGGACTTCAAATACTTGTAACTATCAAATTCAGGATATTAACATAATTTGGCATTTAAAACTTTAGACATGCTGAAATATGTTTTAAGAAAACTATGATAAATACCAATCACTGAGCATGTCATGTAGAGTTATAAAACAGTACAATTTAAAAGCTGCATCATGTAAATACTGAATTTGAAACTTCAAATACTTCATATCTTTGAACTTAAAACTTTTTCAAATCCATGGAGTTAAATCTCCAATTCAAACACAGGGTTACTCACCTCGTACTTCTGGTTTTCGATCTATTTAGTCACCTTTCCCTTGGCTTCCTTCAACCTGTGAAGCCATTCTTGCAGCGTTTCGGTGTCCTCCTGTTTCTTAATCTTTTTCGCTGCTAGTTGCTCCTTAGTTATAGTCTTGTAAATGAAGGGGCAAACGCTGCACACTTCATTTGTTTTGGCAATCCGAATATATTTCTGAACTATCTGGAGTTGTTTTTCTAGCTTCTCCCGAAAAACTTTCTGTTTCGGATCATTTGCTATTTGTGCCCTTGTCATCATTGGGGGAACTTCTCGTTCTTGATTCATTTTTGTGTCTATTAAATTCTCTGTTTAAAACACAATTTAACGTGTCAAGAAAACAGATTTCTACAATCATATTCTTCTGGGAGTTCCATTAACTTTAATTTAAAGTTATTTATTTGACATGTTTACGTGTCGTGTCTTTTCGTATTTCATTTCTCGTACTTGCCTCAGTTTAGTTCTTTGGCAATATTTCAGTTCATAGCCATCTAACAGATGCTATTCATCAAATTTTATGTCTTTTTATTTTAGACATTTCTTTTGGTCGAATAGACTCTACCATTGAGTCCGAAGTGTCGAAGAAAGTCAGTTTAGGCTTTCCTAACATTTAATTCGGACTGTTATATGTAAAAGGACAAAATGGTCATTTACCATTTTACGTGTCACATTTTTCTGTACTTCGTTTCGTAATTTGGACTCCATTTTTGAGTCCGGGATGTCAAAGAAAGTCAATTTAGACCTTCTCTGATTTCATTTTGGCTTTAGGGGTACCAGGGGTATTTTGGTCATTTTACCCCTTTACGTGTCTTTATTTTTCAGGACCCCATTTCGTGTTGTGGACCTCACCATTGGACTCAGAAGGTCCAAGATAGTAAGAATACATTAATAACTTGTTAATTTTGGTCAAGGGGTATTTTGGTCATTTACCCCTTATGTGACTTTATTTTTCGGGCTCCGTCTCGTAAAACGGACCCTACCATTAGTCTCAGAATATCCAAAATAGTAAGGATACACTATTCATATGTTTAATTTGGACTTCGTTTGCTCAATTTGGACTTCGAAGATTGATCTCAGATCGGGTTACCACCAGTTGAGGGTCAGGGAGGAGGACATAGCGAAGACAGCCTTCCGCACTCGCTATGGTCACTATGAGTTTGTGGTCATGCCCTTCGGAGTGACGAATGCCCCAGCGGCATTCATGGACTTGATGCACCGCATTTTCAGTCCTTACCTGGATCAGTTCGTGGTGGTATTTGTGGATGACATCTTAGTGTATTCACCAGCTGAGGATGTACATGCCTATCATTTGAGGACTGTACTACAGATTTTGAGAGAGCATCGCCTGTTTGCCAAGTTCTCGAAGTGCGAGTTCTGGCTTAGAGAGGTACAGTTCTTAGGGCATGTAGTATCCAGTGGAGGGGTATCTGTAGATCCCTCCAAGATTGAGGCGGTCATGAGCTGGGAGAGGCCGAGCAGTGTATTCGAGATTCGGAGTTTTCTGGGGTTGGCCGGATACTACCGACGATTTGTGGAGGGTTTCTCCCGTCTTGCCGCGCTGATGACTCGTCTGACGCACAAGGGCGTCAGATTCTTATGGACAGATGACTGTGAGCAGTCTTTTCAGGAGCTGAAGAGGAGATTGACTTCAGCGCCTGTTTTGATCATACCTGAGAGGGGAGTGGGCTACGCTGTGTACTGTGATGCTTCCCGAGAGGGATTAGGTTGTGTATTGATGCAGGATGGCAGAGTGGTAGCCTACGGTTCTCGTCAGTTGAAGAACCACGAGCGGAATTACCCCACACATGACTTAGAGTTAGCTGCCGTCATCTTTGCACTGAAGAGTTGGCGACACTACTTATACGGGGAGAGATTCGAGGTATTCTCTGACCACAAGAGCCTCAGGTATATCTTCACGCAGAAGGACCTGAACCTAAGGCAGAGGAGGTGGATGGAGTACATGGAGGATTATGATTTTGACCTTCAGTACCACCCAGGGAGAGCCAATGTGGTGGCTGACGCACTCAGCAGGAGATCGAGGGGTACAGTTGCCAGTGTTGCCATCAGGGAGTGGGAGATGATGGGGGATATTGGCGAGTTTGATCTAGATATTGCTGAGTTTGAGGGACAGGCCACTCTGTTCAGCTTGTGTGCACAGCCCACCCTTTTGACTAGAGTGATAGAGGCACAGCTAGTGGATGTTGAGGCAGATCAGATCAGAGTACGGATTGCTAGTCCTGAGGGATTTGCGGGATGGACGGTGCATTCTGACCTTAGTCTGAGGTATTTGGGTAGAGTTTTTGTCCCAGAGTCTCTTAGGGCTGAGGTCCTTAGGGATTTCCACCACTCACGTCTGGCAGTGCACCCAGGGGGCACTAAGATGTATCACGATCTGCGCCGTCAGTATTGGTGGGCGGGGATGAAGAGAGATGTGGCGCAGTTCGTGTCGAGATGTCTCACGTGCCAGCAGGTGAAGGCTGAGCACCACAGACCTGGCGGATTGTTACAGCAATTGCCAGTGGCCAAGTGGAAGTGGGAGCACGTGACTATGGATTTCGTGATGGGTCTTCCGAGGTCACCGAGGGGCCATGATGCAGTTTGGGTTATCGTGGACAGGCTGACGAAGTCTGCTCACTTTTTGCCGATCAGAGTGACTGATTCATCAGATGCCCTCAGTAGATTGTATATTCGAGAGATTGTACGACTACATGGGGTGCCGGTGTCCATTGTTTCAGATAGGGACCCGCGTTTCACTGCCCGATTTTGGCAGAGTCTCCAGACAGCCTTAGGGACACAGCTCCAGTTTAGTACTACCTTTCACCCCCAGACAGATGGCCAGTCAGGGTGCACCATTCAGATCCTTGAGGACATGCTTAGGGCTTGCGTCATGGATTTCAGGGGTAGCTGGGAGGATCACCTTGCCTTAGTCGAGTTTGCCAACAACAACAGCTATCAGTCCAGTATAGAGATGGCACCATTTGAGGCGTTGTATGGTAGGCCGTGCCGTTCTCCAGTATGTTGGACTGAGGTAGGAGAGACAGCTGCCTTGGGACCCGATATAGTCCGTGAGACCACGGACAAGATACAGGTGATCAGGCAGCGCTTGTTGACAGCCCAGAGTCGCTAGAGGAGCTATGCAGATAGGAGGCGGCGGCCCTTGGCATTTGAGGTGGGGGACCATGTGTTCCTCAAGGTGTCTCCCAGACGGGGCTTGAGGAGATTTGGACGTGGTGGGAAGCTGTCGCCACAATTTATTGGCCCCTTTGAGATTCTTGGGAGAGTTGGTGAGGTGGCTTATAAGCTAGCCTTACCACCACAGCTATCTGGAGTTCACGACGTCTTCCATGTATCGATGCTGAGGAAGTACCATCCCAACCCCTCACATGTACTTGATTGGGTAGATCTCCAGTTAGAGGGGGACGCTTCCTATGACCAGAGACCCGTAGAGATATTGGACTCGAGGGACCAAGTTCTGCGAGGCAGGACCATCCCTTTGGTCAAGGTTCGTTGGAACCATCATGGGGTCGAGGAGGCTACTTGGGAGCGTGAGACCGAGGTCCGTGCTAGATACCCCGAGTTGTTTGATTAGTGATATACTTTCTTTTGCTTTATGTTATTTTAAATTTCGGGACGAAATTTTTGTAAGGAGGGAAGGATGTTATGACACGGAATTTTTTTTTTTATTATTATTGTTCTTGGTTAATTAAATTTTTATTATTATTATTATTATTATGGTTATTAATTTTGATGCATTAATATATATACATAGTATATGGGTGTAGGTATGTGTGAAATAATGTATGTGCATGAATGTGTATATGGAAATGTGGGAGAAGATATGGCAGTGCACTGTGGGTGTGTGTAACTGGGTGTGTGTGTGTGTGTGTGTGTGTTTGTAACCAAACTAGGTGGACAACCGGTTGGAAATGTGTGAAACTAGTGTGTGTGTGTGTGTGTGATGATAATATATATATATATAGATATATAGGAGCAGCTTTGCATTAAATGCAAAGCTGCATTTGGGGGGAAGCAAAAGGTGGCTGAACGGTGGAGAGGGGGTCAAGGATAGTGGCTGTGAGGGAGAGACGTGAGAGATTTGACTTGTGTGTGTATAGGTGTGGTCTCGGGTGGGAAGAGAAGAGAAAGAAAGAAACAGAAAGTGAGGGAGAGAAATAGAGTTCTGAGAGAGAGTTTGAAGCTTGGTTTGAGCTCGGAGCAAGAAGGTGAAAGAAGGCACGGCCAGAGAGAGAAAATTCAAAAAACCCGTAAGTGCACCCTTTCTGTTTTTTTTTTTTTAAGGCATGATAATTTTTTTGATGCATAGGGTTTTAAAGAGTATGTTGTGAGGATCGTTTTGCAAAAAGAATGAAGGAAAATGGTTGAAAGATGAGGGAGAAAAAGGGATTTGCAGGTCACGGTCAGGGGGGGTTGGATTAGCATTTTATGTACAAAACTTGGATTAAATGAGATAGAAATGACCCTAATAAGTGCAGAAAATGAAATGAAAAAGAAATGAAGGAAAACAGTGAACAACCGAGTGAGAAATTGAACATATTCAGTTGGCCGGAGATTCGGCCATGGGCCTTTGAGCCCTATTTCGTGATAATCCATTGGTCTAAATTGAAAATGGAAGGTGGGAATGAAACCTACTTGAAAAACTCTAGAAAATGGCATTTTTAAAACCTGGAAAACTCGCCGGAAAAATGTCGCCGGCGCCGGAAAAGGCCCCGGAACCCTACTGGTTCACCGCCAGAAAAATGGGGAAGAAGGGGGGGCAGTTGGGTCGGGTCCGGTTCGGGTTCGGGTCGGGCTTGGGCTGAACCGCCCCTGCCACGTGTCACTCCCTGGTTTTAAATTAAAGGAAGGATAGGAGTGTTTGGCGACGGATATAAGAAATTAAAAATTTAAAGTTGAAATAGGAACAGGGATATCCTATCCCTGTTCTGGATAAGCCCCTGTTTGGTTAACCTGATTAAGAATAGTAAATTTAGCTAATTACGAAATTGCCCCTGAACTTTCTGAGAATTACCATTCTGTCCTGAACTTTCGAAAATTACCCTTTAGCCCCTGAACTTTAGAGAAATTACACTTTGACCCACCTGAATTAAAATATTAATTAAATTAATTAATTAATTAATTAATTTAATTATTTAAATATTCAAAAATATCCCGGAGTCCAAATGGGACAAGTCATTAGTGTATTTTGACTATCTCGGCCATTCTGAGGCCAATGGCGAGGTCCGTTTTACGAGACGGGGTCCCAAAAAATAAAAGACCCGTAGTAACATATAAAATTACCAAAATGCCCCTGAATTGAAATACAATCAAATGAACTCCGAATTTAGTAAACAAATAGTGAAACTTAATTATCTCAAGCATCCCGGACTCAACTGTGGAGTCCGAATTGTGAAAAGAGATCACGAAATATAAGGACACGTGTAAAGTGCAAAATGACTGTTTTGCCCTTTTGAACCCAGGTGTCCGAATTGAATTCTACAAAAGCCTAAACTTATTTTCTTCGACGTTCCGGACTCAATGGTAGAGTCTAATTTAGCAAAATAGAAACTTATGAATTAAAGACATAAAATTTGATGAATAGCATAATTCAAGTGATAATTAAACTGAGTTTCATGTTATGAATTTTAGGGACACGGAAAGGCAAAGAGAAGGTGACCTAACCTTCGGTGTTCTTACGGTGGTTTCACTTTACTACGAGTATACTTTTCCAGTTTGAGATCGATTACCAGGTACGATATATTGTGCTAAGTAAGAAATAGAATTGAGATTAGGAATACTTGCTTTGCTGCGTTGATTGTTCATATGTTTGCTTGAGTGTTCACATGCTTATGTGCTACGTGCTATCTTGTTAAGTTGGATGATGATTATGGGTATATCGCATGTGTTAGTGTGGTGTGTGAATTATATGCTTTGAAGAACTGTTGATATTATGAATTGTATACTTGAAGGCATGCTTTATATATGAATGAGATGCATCATTGAGATTGCATTGTGACATGATGAGATCAGAGCATATTGGCATAGTGTAATTCCTTGGACATGGCGTGGGTAAGCACTTGGTGCTTTGCATTATGAGGGTGCAGATCCTGTGGTGAAAAACCCAAAATCGGCCAATAGGTACTTGCAAGCCTAACGGATTCCGGACTGTGAAGCGAGACATACGTGGCGGTACTCATGCCAGCGGAGAATGACCGTATCATGAGACATGGGTGGCATAGAGTTGCATGGGTGTGTCACGCATACAGTACATATACTATATACTGCTCATATACTGCCATCATGATATTGAATGCCATATAGAAATAACTGTACACTTGCACATGCCACGACCTTAGTTTTGTTTCTTGCATTAGCATTATATTGTACCAGCATGTTGAGCTGACCCCTTTAATGGGGCAAACATTTCAGATGATGTCCCAGCTGTACGAGACGTGGAGATGATCTAATTAGGGACTATGTTAGGCCCAAGGGGCGTTTGTTTTTTTGATATTGTATAAGGGCATAAGCCCAAGACCGTATTTTATTTTACATGTTGTAAGCAAGTGGACTAGACCCTATGTATGTATCAGAACAGTGTACAGAATGTATGAGAATGTCATTATTATCTTTTATTTCCTTATTATTTTATTTTCCTTTGTCTCGTTACTCGCGCCTCAGGTTCGCTGGAATTCGGGGCGTGACATCCGCGTAGGGTGGGATGCGGGATGTGACAAAAACATCATGCATGCAGTTAATAGGGCTTAACCATACCAAAAACAGTACCAACAATTCAAACAAGAATCAAATAGTTGGTGTTTATACCTTTTGCACAGCAACCTCTCTTTCTCTCTCTCTTCGTGGCTCAAGGTGAGACCTCAATGGAATGGTCCTGTCTTGCTCATACACTCCCCAGTTCCTTCTCCCTTTGCACCTCCAATGGAACACACACACCATGCACACACAATCTTACACACAAGCTCTCACTTTCTCTCTCTACATCAAACCTCACTTCACTCTTTCTGATTCTGATCTTCTCCACCTACACACCCCTTCAGTTCTGGATTTTTCTACACACACACAATGCACACAACACACACTCATTTCACTTGCCCACTTGTGTGTTGTATACTCAACCAGTACACACACACACACATCACACACTCAATCAGTACACACACACACAACTAACACCACACACACACACCTTGCATGTTGCCCTTTATTTCATTATTATTGTTTTTATTTTCATTGTGTGGTGTAATCACTTTAATTTATGTACACATGTATATACATATATACACATATACTTAATTACACATATTTACACACTTATGCACATTTACATAAACACATGTATATTAATGCATATTATTCATTGTGTATATATATATATATATATATATATTAGAATATTTTTCACACTTTAGATTAATTAAAATAAAAGAATAAAAAAAATAAAGGACATTCAAATAGCGCTTCATTATAAAAAAAAATTATTACCATTTTTCGGGTCTTTACAGTCTCTAATCATTTAAATTAGTGACTTAATTCCCAACAATCGGATCGGGATGTTATAACTTGGATCAAGTGATGATATGCAAATCATGGAATGAAATGAAGAGATATAGAAGAAAGCTCTTAAGAACACTTTTATTTTAGTTCCTCTAAAAATCAAAATTTTTGATCTTTTATAACAAGTTCGCGGATCTCAAACAAAGAGTTCAATACATAAAAGTATTATGTTTTACGCACAGCTCGTTCGAACAAGGGCATATTCATTCGAATGAATTGACCTTTGTTTGAACGACAATCGGATGATCATCGAACGAACACCTTCTAGTGATCCTTGAATTTAAAGGCTTAAGTCCAATCGAACGAGAATCGAACAACTAGTTATTGGTGCTCATTCGAACGAACGTATTGGTCGTTTGAATGACCAATAGAAACTTAGCCTTCCTTGAATTGAGATGACAATTTTCCTAAGTAAAAATGTCATGATTTTCAAAATAATCCTTGAAAAATGTTTCGCAATTCAAGTATCAACACACATGTGAGAATAAAGATATATAAAATGTTATGCATGACATGTGTGAGTGTGTGAGATCCAAATCATAATCTAATATAACCCTCATGTCCCAAGAAGACCGGATGATGTGCATGGCAATAAAGCTTGAACCTTTTTGGAGAGGAACAAGGGCTTGAAAGAACCTAAGTCTAGGACTAAGTTACAATACAACAAAATAGTTTTTGTCAAACCAGATTAGCTAATTAATTACAACAAAGGACCCTTAGTCCTAACAAACTCCACCTTTGGCAATCTGTGACAAAACTACACTAATAGTACAATAATACAAACAAATCAAAATCCATAACTGTCACGCCCCGAATTTTCGCGAACCCGGGTGAGTATAACGAAACTAAAAGAAAATAAAATAAAGGACAATCTAACGGATTCAACTCAAACTTACATTCATTTCCTTCAATGTACATCCATGTAAAGCACAATCAATAAAAACATTCAACATGTCATTCGGGCTTAAGCCCTTACATCTCAAAATATGCCTCCAAGGGCCAAAATCATTCTAAGCTCATGTCTCCTCCACTCTGCAAGACTTCTTCAAGTCTCAAGTGCCGGGAGCGTCATCTGTAATGTGTTATCCCACGAATGGGTCAGCTCAACTGCTGGTACAATATAATGCTAATGCAAGAAACAAAATTAAGGGCGTGGCATATGCGAGTGTACAGTTATATCTACATGTCATTCAATGTCATCTATACAATGTACAAGCAATAATTTACATGCCATCCAACTCATTAACATAATCTAAGGCATGGCATGTGCAAGTGTACAGTTATATCTATATGCACAATTATAACCTACATGCCATCCAATCCATCCATACAATGCATTAACAAGATTCATCACACATTCATGAATTCATTAATACAATGTAATGAAAATATGCGTGACATGCCCATGCAACTATATGCCATGTCAACTCCATGTAATATAATTTAATGTCCCTTCACGGATCGCTCTCGTTGGTTCGGGTACCAAATGCAATGTCATGTCCCTTCACGGATCGCTCCCGTTGGTTCGGGCACCAAATGCAATGCCATGTCATGTCCAAGGAATCACACTATGCCAATATGCTTTGATTCTACCATACCATAATGTAATCTCGATAAAGCATTATATCCACACATGAAGCATGCTTTAAATGATGTATTACACAATAACATTCAAATCAGAAGATCCTTTCATCAAGGTTACATGTCATACATAGTCCATTTAACACATGCTTTAAATCACATATTTCATAATCCCAATAATTTTTGAGAATATAATCCACACATTATGATAACACATGCGATATACACATAGTCATGATTCTCATTCATCCCCAAACTTTCAAAAAGATAACAAGGAACACATAAGCATATGAGCAATCAAACAAATATGTGAATCATCAAGTCAACATAGCAATTACTCCTAAACTTAATTTTATTTCTTACTTAGCACAATATATCATACCTGATGGGTCGGTGTTAACCCAAGAAAGCGTACTCGTAGTGTAGTGGAACTACAGCAAGAATGCAGAAGGTTAGACCACCTTCTCTTCGCCCTTCAGTGTTCCTAAAATCATGAAAAATGATTCAATTCAATCGCTACTTGAATTATGCTATTCATCAAATGTTATGTATTTATTTTATTGGTTTCTATTTTGCTAAAATAATTTCTACCATTGGATCCAGAAAGTCGAAGAAAATAGGCTTAGGCTTTCACGGAATTTAATTTGGATATTCGCACTAAAAGGGCAAAACAGTCATTTTGCACTTTTACGAGTCCTTACATCCTGAGGAATCTTTTCATAAATCGAACCCCACGTTTGAGTCCGGAATAGTCGAAATAATAAAATTCCACTATTTTTTTACTTAATTCAGAGTTCGTTTGACTACAATTTAATCAGGGGCATTTTGGTAATTTTTAAGGGTTCTACTAGTCTTTTATTTTTTTTTGGGACCTCATCTCGTGTTACGGACCTCACCATTGGTCTTAGGAGGTTCAAGATAGTTAGAAAACATATATGACTTGTCTTCTTTGAGCTCCGGGCCATTTCGGGATATTTAATTTAATTAATTAATTTAATTAGATTAAATATGTATTTTATATATATATATATATATATTCTGTGTGAAATTGGTACGGGTGGTACCTGTCCCAAGTGGTTACACACGCCACTTCCAGCCGTCTGCTCCCTGGTTCGAACCCCTATACCAGCGCCTCTGTGCGCACTCCCCCTCCCCCTTTTTTGAACCCTTTTTGGGTTGTTGGGCTAACTAAGAGAAAGGCCCATTGGTTTCTTTAAATGAAATGGCCCAATAACTTTAAATAGAAACAGACCCAATAAGTTTAAATAAAAAAACAGGCCCAAGAGTTTAAATAAAAATAGGCCCAATTACTTAAAACTAAACCCAAACCAGTAGCCCAAGAAGGAAGGCCCAACCCTCAGCGCCTGACCGCCCCTTTTGTCCCACTCTTTTCTGGCTACTGCCGGTCATCATCTCCGGCCACGTCGCCGGAGACTGCATGTGTTTCCCCGGTTTCTTCCTCACGTTTTTCACGTTAGTTTTTGGCCATTTTTGCACCAAATTAATTCTAAGACATTGGGGATAATTTGGGACTGCTTTGGATCTCAAGCAACCTAACTTTCCTTGCGCCCAAATCAGTTTTTTCGGCCAGCTCCGGCGAGCTAGTTTTCTTCGTTTTCCGACCCTTCTCCTTACTGCTTTGACTCACACTCTTTTCAAATAATTTTCTGCACCTCACCTTGACCATTTCCCACCATTTGAACATAGTTTTAACACATAAAATATACGTACAGCCGATCACCACCCTCACCTGCAACTCGACATTTCTAACCCATTTCTTCACCTTTTTCATTCATTCTTTTTACAGTATTTTTTCATTTTTCATGCTTAACAAGACCCAACAATTTAAAATTAATATCATGCCCTTAAAAATTTCAAAACAAAAACGATGCTTGAAATACCTTTTCTGATTTTCTTGATTTTTCTCCCTCCTCCTCTTCTTGGTTTAGCTTCTGGATCTCCTCAACCTCTCCTTCTTTTCTGTTCCGATTTCCTTCCTCCTTCTTAGAACTCTTTCTCTCTTTCTCTCTCTCTCTCTCTCTCTCTCTCTCTCTCTCTCTCTCTCTAATCCAACGAATGCATACACATATACACACCTTATACATAATCTCACGTAACCCCCCTGCAGCAGTCCCACTGCCCTGACTTCCTCTCTTTTTCCTTCCTTTTTAGAATGCATTAAATACATTTCTTGTATCTTTGGGTTTTATATATATTTACATATATTATATTGCATACACACACACGCGCATACACACTCAGCCGAACCCACACTCCTAGCCACCTGCACACACAGCCTGTCCCCCACTCTCTTTGGTGCATTCACCTATATATATATATATATATATATACACACACACACACACACATTTAAATACTTGTACACTCATAGTGTATAATACTATATACATACGCATATATACACACATAACACACCAAATAAATAAATAATCAAATAAATATATTAATAGATACATAGAATTAGAAATAATAAAAATAAAAATTTTATTCCAAAATTTTGGATCTTTACAATAACCCCCCAAGAGCCTAAGAGAATGAAATTACAATTTTTACTTAGTATTTTAAACTATGTCAACACTTCGACTTGCTCATAAAAAGTCTCACATGTTTCCTGCACAACACCATTGAACTATACCACGTGAATTCATATCAAAGAATATAAACATCTAAATCTAATGAATCATGAGAATAGAGGTAGATATCAATATCAACAAGCTTATGTGCAGTATACAAGGTAAACTAAACAATCAGATCATGTAAGCAAGATAAGTGTGAACTATTTCTACCATATGCAATCATAGAAATAACTCTCCCTCACTAAACACTACTCCCCTTTTTTTGTCACGATGACAAAGGAAACAACCATTAATGCATAACAAGCATATGAAAGAGAGAGAATAAAAAATAAAAATAGACATGCAAATAGAGATACCAATGAGATGACAGGTAAAAAGATAAACACATGGCAATAGATATAAACAAAAGTACCATACAACTTTGTCCATCATCGATAAACCAAAAAAGAAATACAAACAGTTAGAGGTGTCAATTGGGCCAGGCTAGGCACAACACGACATGACATGGTGGGCCAAGCTCGGTCGGCATTCTCAGGCCCGGCACGGCCGAGTCGCAATTCCCTCCCTTTTTTATTTCAAAAGCATTCTTTTACCATTTTGCCCATCTAACAACCATATTAACGACTAGTTTAAGGGGCATTTTTGGAAAGTTATTTAAAATGATTATTTTTTACCTCCTAACAACTATATTAACGGATAATTTTAAGGGCATAATTATAAATTTAATACAATTGACTATTTTAGCTCTTCCAACAACTATATAATGACTAGTCCTAAGGATAAAATTAGAAATTCACTAGCTAATTTTTTCTATAAATACCCTACCACCTCATTTCATTTTTCCTCACCAATTCACTCATCTTCTCTCTACTCTACAATCACTTCTTTAAGCTCTCTCATCAATAGTAACTCAATTTATATTTTTACAAGCATTCTTTATAAACATTTTGTAATGAACAACCTTCTACTGATACTAGTATCCCTACACTAGGCGACACCACATCTAGTTGTCCTCTTAGGCCTAAGATCCTGCACATCGGAAGTATGAGCTCATTTTACCTTAGAACAATTAACTATTAATGGCCAAATGGGAAAATGGGTTGTTTGCAAATATTGCAAGACTAATTATACATGTAGAAGTAGTAGTGGCTCGAGCCATCTTAATAGACATATAAAAAAATGTTTAGAAAAACATGGTGTTAATGACCCTAGACAAGCACAACTTAGTCAAAATAGTAATAGTGTTGTGAAAAATTGGACATACTCAAATGATAATGCGAGGGATGACATTGCTAGATATATAGCTGCTAGGAAGCAACCTTTGAAGATAAATCATTTTCAAAATCTTAGGCATGATTATATGCAACTTGGTTATAAAGCAATTTCTAGAAACACTAATAGAAAAAATTGTATGAAAAGGTTTAAAAATTTTAAAAAATGATTTAATTAATAATCTTTCTTCTTTTAATGTATCTATTTCTTGCACATCTGATTTATGGAGTGGTAAGAATATTAGAAGTTATTGTTACGTGACTATACATTCTATTGACTATGATTAGATTTTAAATAAAAAAAATTATTGCATTCCATAGCATGAATACTCTTCACAATCCTAGTAATATATTTAATTGTATTATAAATATTTTTAGAGAATATGGAATTCAAGATAAAAATTTTAGCATTACTTTCAATAATACTACTGCCAATATTACTTCTATTGACATGTTTAAACATATTTTACGACCACCATTTGGTGGTATTTTTTTCTATGGTAGATGTGTTTGTCATATAATTAATTTAATGGTGCAAGGTGACTTGAAATTAATTGATGCCCAAGAAACAAAAATTAGAACATAATTTTTTTTTAATTCAAATTCTAGAGGTCATGAATTTAAAAATTATGTAGAAGTTTTAATTTAAAACCAAAAAAATTTAAAGCAGATGTTATAACTCATTGGAACTCGACATATCTCATACTCGAGTCTTGTGAGAAATATGAACAAGTAATTACAAATTTTTAAAATGAGGAGCATGTCAATCACATTTTAACTACTCTAGATTAGGCCATAGCTTTTATATTTAAATCATTTTTAGAATTTTTTATACTACAACAAATCATTATTCAGGTGTTTATTATCCCACTTCTTGTACTGTCATGTCTAAATTATATAATATTTCTTATACTTTTTCAATACATAGGAAAAATGAGAATTTTAAAGATATGTGTTGTAATGGAAGAAAATATTGGGAAGAATTACACCCTTAATTTTTATTATAGCTGCAGTAATAGATCCAAGATTAAAAATGATTGGTGTAGAGCATTTTAAAGATAGAATAGTAAAAAATTTAAATTGTTAATTAAAAATTACTAATGAACAAATAAAAAGTTTATTATATGATATATTTAATAAATATGTAATAAAATGTGATAATAATGAAACTAAAAATTTTGTTTCCACTTCTTCTTCTAACGTTTTGAGTAAAAATCATGCATTTGAATTTCTTAATCAGAGAAGATCGTCATGTACTTCTTCTCCCTCCTCGTCCTCATCCTCTTCTTTTTCTAACTCTAAACTAACTAGATATTTAGAAACTAATCTTATGAGTTTCCTAACTTCTAAAGAAATAGACAATTTTGATATTTTGACATGGTACAAACAAATGAAATCTCCATCATGGTTCGTGATCTACTAACATCTCCGATTTCAACAGCAGTATCGGAGTCTGCTTTTAGTGCAAGTAACAGAATACTAGATGAAAGAAGGTCCATGTTAGCATTGAACATTTTGGAGGCCCTCATTTGCATGAAGGATTGGGAGGAATTAAGACTTCACATTCAAAATTGGATGGATGAGGAGAAGATAGCATCTTTCACAAATTTAGACAAAGATACAAATTCTTTGCAAGTTTGATAGAATAAATTATTTTTTTATGTATTTAAAAATTACATTGTAATACAATTGTAAAAAAAAAAAAAAAAAACCTACACAAGGCTTGATCCCGAAAGGATATGTAGGTAGTCTAGTACTTATTATAAACTAGATACAGTCACAAAAAAAAAAATATTTGTAATTCATTTTCATTTTCAATAAAATTTTAAAATTTTATTTTTATTATATTGTCAAATATTTTATATTTTAGTGTCAATTATAAAAATAATTTTATTTTTCAATATTCATTTATACTAATAAAATTAAATAAAAAGGTAAATCACTTTTAAAAAAATTATCATGTAATCTTTAAAAAAATTGACTAAAAACAATGAAAGGCCTGGAAAAAAAAATAATGAAAACAAAGTAATATATATATATATTAGACTAACTAACATTTAACTACAATGTAACAATATTAAGTAATTAAATCTTAATCTAAAATTTAAAAAAAAAAGCGTAAATAACTTTAAAAAAGATATATCATGTAATCTTTAAAAAAATGATTGACCAAAAAAAATTGAAAGGCCCCAAAAAATAAAATAAATGAAAGCAAAATAAAATGTGTATATATATATATATATATATCATGTAATCTTAAAAAAAAAATTGACAAAAAAGGAAAAACCTGTAGGTCGGGCTAGCACGGCACGGCACGGCTCGTTGACCCGAATGGGCCGGCTGAAATGGGTCAGGTCAGCCCGTTTGACACCTCTATAAATAGTGTAGAGAAAAATGTAATAGCTTTCAAAAGAAAGCATGTGTTTGATGAGTAAAAATACAGGTAAACCTCACTACAAAGAGCACTCATCACTCATCTATAATAAACCAGATCACTGATCGGTGTTATGAGGTGGTGGAGGAGGAAAGTAGCGACCAACAGTGTTAGATAGGCATTGAAGCTCTGTCCGCTAACGTGCCATGTAGAGACTTGAAAAAAAATAATAATAATAAAATAAAATATAGGGAATATAAAATGGGACCCGAACGATATCCAATATTGGTAAATAAATAATTAAATTGAGTCCCGACTTTATATCAAATTTACTAGCATTTTATAATATATTGTGGCATAAAAATATTTATAAAATATTTAATATGGTAAGTTAAAAAAAAAAAGGGAGATATATCAGGTGGGTGTCGGCAGCCTTGGGAAATGGACATATAATGTGTGGTGTGTGTTTGAGTGTAGAGAGAAATAAAGAAGGAAACCGAGAGAGAGAGATGGAAAAAAAAAAAAGACAAGGGAAGTCGCGTGAGAACAGGGGAAGAAAAGAAAAGAGAGAAAGAGAAAAAGAGAGAGAGAAGAAGAGAGGAGAAGAGGGGCCAACGTTCGGTGAATCAGGGACCATGGGTTTTCGATTTCTTGCAGCTGTTGGATGAGGTTGCGGCGTGTTGGTTTGGGGATGTCATCACTGGAGTTGTGAGAAGGTTGCGATGATGGCACGGTTGTAGGGGTGTGGGGTCTCTTGGTTAGGCTCGAAGTGGCGACGAAGGAACGGTGGTGGTGTTTGGTCCCCGAGTGGATCGAGGCTGGGGTTTCTGCGGTTGGGTCGACGGGGAAAGCTACGGCAGATTAGTGAAATTCCTGTGGCTAAGTCGATCCGTTGGATTGTTCGAATTCAGAATAGTGGTGCAGAGATATATATATATATATATATATATATATATATAAGTTCCTGTTTGTAGGAAAAATTGGGGGGCTAATCACGTTGGATTAATCGTTGGTTGGAGGATTCAAATTGGTTGATTCAACAGTAGCGTGTTGGTGTTGGGTTGTGGCTTGAATTGATGGATAATTTTGGGTAATTTGCTGTCATTTGGGTCATGTGTGAAGAGGTTTCAAATTGGGAAATGAATTAATGTTGTTGCTATTGTGAATTTTGCGTGTGTAGCGGTGACAACACAGTAGTGAGCTGCTGTGTTTGGGGCGATGACGGCACTATAGCAAAATTTATGTATATAGATTTGTGTATATGTCTGTGTAGCATTGGAATAAGAAACAAATCGCAGAGGTCGGAAGTGATTAATGTGGGTATGTTTGTGTTGAAAGCAATTGCAACAGGAAGAAATTGGTAGAGGCTTAGAGTGGGAAATGCAGAAGGAAAGAGGGACATGCAGCGGAGCTACTGTCTAGCCATGGAGTAGAAACAATAAGGAAAAGAGCAGCAATAGTGGTAGTGGAGCTGGGGCAGAACTTCCAACAGCTGCTGCAAATTAAATGGATCTCCGTTAAGTGGAAAATTGGCAGAAAACCCACTGGATTGCTGATTAGTTCTGGAATGAAGCTTGTTCTCTCCTCAATTCCAGAAGTTTCAGGAAAAGATAGAAGGGAAGTTTTGGTGTTGTTGATTTGGAGGGATATTTTCCTAATGAGTCAATGGAGCTTTCCTGAGAGGATTTCTCCAGATGTGTAGACATGGATTGATTCATCAGGGGAAACAAATGGACTCATTTGGGTGGAGTTAAGGTTTTGCTGATGAATTATTGAGATATAATAATGCACTCTTTTATGAGGTTTCTATTTCTATTCACACCATAGATGACAGAACAAATGACTTGATTGTGGCTTCCGTGCCTAAAATTTAGTAGCCGATATTTGTGGAGGTTTTGAAGATAGGTTGTTGGGCACATTCAAAAGAATTGCCGTGAATAATTGAAGCAAGAAAATGCACTGTTTGTCTCAACTGCAGTGGATGACATCAAGTGGAATGGGGAATTCAGGAGTCAGCAAGCTGTATTGAATCTGATGAGAGGAAGGGAAAGTTCTTCAATATCTGATGGATGGGATGATAAGATAGATGGGATGATAAAGGGACAGAATCTGTCAGGATCATCATCTGCTTGGGGGAAAAAGGTTGAAGGAGCTGATGAAACTGGATTTAAAATGGTTGGCCGACTCGATCAACCTGCCGGTGTGTTTTCTTCTACTTCCGAACCGTGGACTAAAGATGAACCTGGTTGATTAGACTACGTAGTGGACATGACTTCTTAGGGTTGAGACAACCCGATCAGGTATGGTACTTTACTAAGTAAGGAATAGAATTAAATTAGGATTGATGTGCATATTGCTTGAATGATTGTTGTGCTTATCTGCTGATAGAAGATCACGTAGGAATTATTGCTTTGAGAACGCTTGCGTTGTTTGGTTATGTGCTTCATATGTGATTTACTTCTTGTGATTTACTTCTTGCGTTGCCATCATATGTGATTTATGTTTTAGAAGGATTGTCGATGTTGTGACTGAGATTGATTGTGCATGATGCGTATATTTGTGGATAAGGTCTTATGATTCAAATGCTATTGTTATTTTTAAGAGGACGATATTGTTTAAAAAGCATGCTTTATGCATTGGTGAAATGTTTTATTGAGATTGCGATATTGCATGATGAAATCATGGCATATTGGCATCGTGTGATTTCTTGAAAGCATAGTGTGGGTCAGCACGAGGTGCTGGTGCATTATGAGGGTGCAGATCCTGTGATGAAAAACCCAAAATTGGCCATTAGGTACTCGCAGGCCTACGAGGTCCGGACCGTAAAGCGAGACATATATTGGTACTTGCATGCCAACGGGGAAGAACCGTAAAGCGAGACATATATTGGTACTTGCATGCCAACGGGGAAGAACCGTGAAGCGAGACATGGGTGTGACATTGAGATGCATGGGTGTGTCATGCATATTACCTGTGCATTCTGTTGATGAATTTGTGAACGTGATATAGGGTTTTTATACAAATGTGTAGTTTGTACATTGCCATCATATTGTATGCATGATTAGGGAGGCATGTAGATATACTTGTACACTTGCACATGCCACGTCTTAATTTTGTTCCTTGCATTAGTATTGTACCATACCAGCATGTTGGCGCTGACCCATTCGTGGGCACAGATTTCAGATAAAGCATCCTGGTACGCGGGACTTGATGAAGTCTTGGAGAAAGGAGAGGAAATAAATTTGGAAGAATATTTGGGCCCTTGGGGCGTATTTTGATTTTATCAAGGATTGGTGTGTTTCTAAAAAGAATGGAAATGGTATTGTATATTGTAATAAATGATCTTTTAGTTTAAGTGTAGGAGTAGATGTGATGGATTGGATAATTAGACAATGTATATTTAACTTTGATAAGGTTGTGGCCATCGAGTGAGGATGGATTGTGATGTATTTATATTTATATGATGTTATATGATGCATTGTGATTATCAGGGGGAAAAAGGTTCGAAAAACAAAGGAGGTTCTGCCGAAATTTTTATAAACCGGGAATGTATGTGTATTGACAGAGATATATGGATGTAACGTTATGTTAGTGGAATAGGCTTGTATCTAAATTAGTAAACTTAGTTAAAATTCGTTAAATATTTATTTATTTATTTATTTACTCGTCTATTTATTTTCTTCTTTTGTTTCCTTTAGTCGCGTCCCCGGGTTCGGTCGGGAATTCGGGGCGTGACATGCCAGCTCCTTCATCATCGGCAAGAGGAAATTAGTTTGCCGACAAGCCATTTCCTCCATCATCGGCATGAAGAAATCAGCACGGATCCTAGTATAATGAGCATCAAGATTAGCTCTAGTAATTGACTGACTGGTGGTGGATGAGGAAGCTCTGATAGACTCATGTAATCTGGACCTTGGAAAGAGCTAGTGCTGAGGTGGAGTCTGGTCCACAAGATAGTCCTCAACTCGAAACTGCTTATCTGGCTATTGTAAGAGCTGTAGCTGGTGCTAGTCTTGAGCTGGAGTTAGTTGCTCAAGCCATTTCCTCCATCATTTAGGAAATGATGAGGTGGAGTCTGGTCATCATCGACATTATCATCATCATCGACATCCTTGGGAGGGCCAATGAATGAGCTCGTGATTGAGACAATCTCCTATGTGTAAATGGGCCAGACTGGAGACAAACTAGATCAGAGGTGAAGAATGGGACCTCCTGAGTAGAAAAAATCCTGTTGATAAGGATTCCAAACAGGAGAATGGTTGTCCTACGAGTACGAGAAGCGTAGGAATCGAAGACTCTGAGAATGGGGGATGGAGCATCAATAATAATAGTAGCTCCGATAACATTTAGTATAGTAGTATAAGAGAAAGTTAGCGTGTTGGTGTGGTTAAATGGATAGAGGATACTACCGACTATCAGATTGAGGATTATGTAACCCTTATGAAAGTAACCCTACTCTAATATGGCCTTCTTGGTATAGAAGGCCTAAGAACTTTCAACACAAAGAGTAAAAGCAATCCACTCAACTGGGAGAGGAATAACATCTAGACAATAAGGATATCCAGACTGCTCCACTCGAGGAATACCGAAGGTCTAAGCAATAAGGTCGGGTGTAAGATCAAACCTAACACCATGAACATATATAGGGCAAGATCCTTGAACGGTATGAGCCCCGAGGTTCGAGTAAAACTCTCAAACCATGGCCTCGTTGACTGCACCAGTAATGGAAATGAGAGGTAGACACCTCTTCGACTTAAATAAATGATATATGAGAGTCTCACGAATATGATCTGGTGTGGAGGCTCGCTCAACCAAAAAGGGATGAGAGCAAAGCATCGCAAACTGACTCCTAGCAATTGGGAATGAGTAAAGATCAAGACCTTAAGGCTAATGGTCCAAATGAATAGCATAGGGAAAATGCTCCCTGACTATGGGTACACTCTTGGAGGCCATGGATGCCAAACACAAAAAGGGTAAATACAATGAGAATATAAGGATGGCATTACGTCCATGTGCACTATCTAATAGTCCATGACTACTCCTAAATCTAGAATAATGAAAATACCAAGGAAATTAGCACAAATGACACAAGAACTTACTAAGACAATGATCGGATGAAACTTGAAACTGAACGGTCAAAATGTAGCCCTTAAGGTGCTGATCAAACTAACTAGAATAAAAACTAAAAATGACGAGGACCGGTAACAAAATCTGAGCAAGAATATGAAAGGGAAGAATAAAATCAAAGTGAAACCACAAAGAATTGATGAAAATCGATTGGATCACGCAACTTTCAAACGATTTTTAGGGTCATTCGAACGAAATGGCCTTCGTTCAAACGAGGGATGATTCGTTCGAATGAGGCACGATTCCTGCCAAATTTAAATGTTTAATCATTTGAACGACTACCAATAGGTGGCTTCCTTTAGACAAAATTGTAAAGATTTGAAAAATCAGGGTAAATTTTTTGTTTTACCGATAGGACATTATTCATGCATTATTTGTTGGTAAAGCACTATACTTGCATCATTTAGATATAAGTCATGTTTAGAAGCATATTTTGAGTATGTCATAGAAGATAAATATGCTTATAATATTAAAATACACCTCCTGTGAGAATTTGAGCCTAATCGGAGATAGTTTAAAAAAGGGACCCGAAAAGGGCATCCCGTGTGGCTCGGGTGGGCCCAACCGCAACTGCCAACAGGAGAAAATAAATTTTTCATAGAAATATCATTTAAAATAATTTTAAGAACTTTGGCTGAAGCAGAATGTCAAATTGAGGCATTTCAGGACGAGTTGTAGTGTAACAGGCTCCCGAACTCGTTAAGGGCAGAATGGTTTTTTTACCCCCTTAGCCCTTGAGTAGAAATACAACACTTGTGACATAAATTTCTTAGATTTGGTCTGAGAACATAGCAGCAAGTCGTGCATGGAGAAAAAGGTGAAGAAAACCTAGGGTTTTCTAACTTTCAACCCTCTAAAACTCATCTCTAGGCTTGGATTTTCACAAGGCTTCCTTCTAAGAAGTTGTTCCCCATGTCAAGGGCTACATTCTTACTGATTGGTTTCACTGCACAGCGAGCACAACTCCCTAGGGTTGAGAAAAACCCTTTTAGCTATGATATTTTGCTAAGTAAAGAATAGGGTTAAGTTTAAGAGTGTTTTTATATGTTGATTGTATGACTTACATACTTACTTGTTGTTAGAAAACTACCTAGCATATAGTTTCTTTGAAAACCTAGGGTTGATATTTTGTGTACTTATGTATTCTTTAAGAATTTGGTGAAGTGATGAACATATAACTTCTTGTGTAATCTTTGAGAATTTGCTTAAGTTGTGAACATGTAACATGATTATATGTGTAATTGATTGGATTATATGCTAAGTTCATGTAGGTAAAGTTTTGTGGTTTAAAAGTTATAGTTTACTTTATGTATGATGCATTATTTAAGGCATACCCCATGTGTTTGATAAATGCCTCATTGAACTTGCATAGAAAAATTAAGGCATCTTGGCATACTTGAATTTTTGGAAACATGCATGGGTTGAGCACTTTGGTGCTATGCATTATGAGGGTGTAGATCCTGTGGTGAAAAACCCAAAATCTGGCTAATGACAGTACTCGTGTGTTGACAGAGGCAGACTGTGAAACGAGACATACGACAATACTCACAAGCTGACGAGGAAGGACAGTGAAGTGAGACATGTGTTGGGCATAAAGTTGCATGTGTGTGTCATGCATATTGCCATTGCATTGCATTGATGAATTGGAAAGCATATAGCTTATTGCACATGCCACGCCTTAACTTTGTTCTTTATATTAGCATTATTTCATATAAGCCGTCATGCTTACCCTTTATGGGATTACATATTACAGATGAGGCTCCCGGTACTTGAGACTTGATGAAGTCATTGGAGCACGGAGGGGAAAATGGATTTTGAAGCATATTTGGCCCAATGGCTATATTTTGTATGTATGGGCATAAGCCCAAATAACTTGTGCTTAATTTGAAAAATAGTGGACTATAGGTCTTGGGCCATTTTATAATATAAGGGTTTAAACCCAAATGACAAATGGGATGTTTTGTTTAATGTGCATCACATGTAAATGTTGAGAACAATAGTTGTATGTTTAATTTCTATGAATTTGTGGCCACCGAGTGAGGGTGGAATGTATATATCCTTGTATATATGAATTATCGTAAAGTATTAGATGAAAAATGCTTAGAAAACAAAGGAGACCATGTCAAAATTTTATAAGTTAAAAAGAGCCATTAGGTGTGTAAAATGTCCATGAATAAGTGGGAAAAGTGCCAAAAAGTGGGGGTTAAAAACCTTAAGGAAGTAGGTTAAAAATTGAAAAAATCAACTTGCAACACTTTGGAAAAAAATTCAGAAAAAGGAAAAAACACCTTGCAGCAAATACACTGTTGCTACAGTGCAGCAGTAGCACAGCAGCCTGACTGCCCAGCCGCCCCCCCTCGCGCCCGCACCTGCTGCACGCCCACACGCTCACCCCGTGCGCCTGCCATGCCCTGCTCGCCCAGCCCTGACACCCTCCTTGGCCACCCTTTTGAGTCATGTTTGGCCACCCTATTGGGCCATGTTTGGCCAATCCTTAGGCCTTGTTTGGCCACCCCTTTGGGCCATGTTTGGCCACTTCCTTAGACAAATTTTGGTAGACTTTTTGACCTATTCTTAGCCTATGTCTTAGGGCATTTGGGACCCATTTGGGCCATTGTTCCAAGGCATATTTAGAGACATTTTGGGGCTATTTTAGAGGCCATACTTGAACATGACTTAGACTAATTTTGAATATTGATTGGGGGAGATATTTGATTGGTATTTAAAACCCATCTTGGGTAAGTCTAGTATCAAATTTTCATTCTTAATTTTTGGGAAACATAGGAAAATAAACTTGTAATCAACTAAATTCATTTAATTGCCTTTTATTTATTTTTCTTAATTCATTTCACTCACTCCCCGGGTTTATGAAAATTCGGGGCGTGACAAGAATAAAGTGTCGTGCTCTACTTCGCACTTGCTCTTCTCAACACAACTAAAAAACAAGGGAAATATAAACAAAAATTAGATAAAGAAATGTCTAAAATTAGCATGGCTAAGCAACATCCCAAATTTTTGAATTAAAAATAAGTTTGTGAGAAGATTTAAAATGCATTGTGAGGATGAAAATTGTTTTAGATTCAACAAAAATGTCACAATTAGCCCTTAAACACTTTAAAACATGCAACCTCACCCTCTAAACACTTTCACATGGGAGTTAAACATATACATTGCGTTTATCCATACAACATCATTATGTCAAGGTTATCACTATGGTGTTGAATGTTTCATCTCACAATAACTGCAAACAACTAGTGATCAATTCAAGAAATTATGAATCATTTCCAACCAAAAACTCCACATCAACAAGCAAGAAGAATTTGAATTTTGCTACAATCTCACTTTTTCAAGGAGGCTTTCGCACTGTTCAATAGGAAACTCTTTTAAAGGACATCCAATCATAACATACACATAAGCTCAAGGGTAGCCATTTCATTCTTCTCTTTTGAATTTTTCTCATTTTCTTTTTCCCTTTTTCTTTTAGGATATTTCTTATTTCATCCTAAGTCAATCTTTCTAGCCATGGACTTATTAGAGGAAAAACATAAAACAGTTTGATCCAACCAATCAATAGGTTCGATTTTATAAATGAATTCTTACAATGATAATTTCCTATGAGATTATGAGTAACTAGAGAGATTGAATGCAATTAAGTAACCAAAACTAGGTGTGAGACAATGATCAAAAGGAGAACACTTTTCATAGTCTTAAGTACTTGTAATGCATTCAAAATTTATTTTCCTTTCAAAACAAAGGATCAAGATTAGCCATGCCAAATAGAGAAAAATCTTTAGGGATTTTTTATAATAAGAAAGTAAGGAAAAAAGCTAACTAAGAATAAAAGGCAAGAATTCCAAAGAAATGAAAAACATAGACTTAAAGAAGAATAGACTCATGTAGATCAACTTAGGCAATGGGACAATGAACACACACTTTTTGCCAATATCTAGAGAATACTTCAATGATGAAATCCAAGATACATTAAGGCAAAAAGGACACAAAACAGTTCACAGGGACTCTAGGATAAGAGTGAAGAGCATGAATCCAAAATTACTAGATTTTCCCTTAATCACAAAAGAGAGGAATTTACTTTTCCGAAGAAGTAAATTTTGAAATGTGCCTTGTATATTCACTTTCAATATTTGATTGAATAGTGATGTGAGCATTATCAGCAACATGAACATCAAGACCTTTTAATTTGTCCTTCCTAAACCAAATTTGTCTAATCTTCTTAGGAGGATTAGGTTTAGAATTTACTTTAGGTGATTTGGTCTTGATTTCCTTTGTTCCAACCTTGGAGTTAGCTTTTGAGATTTTTTCATTTTTCATTTGAATTACTTTTTCAGCTAGGCTCCTAGATGTTTTAACATAAGTGTTCAATTTTTGTTTCATTAAACTTATTTTCTATTTTTTCTCATTTGACACTATTTGAGGATATGCTTGTTCCTTCCTTGTAACCCTACATTTCCTCCTAAAGTGACCATCAAGCTTGCAAAAAGAACAATAAGGGGCTTTGGATTGAGGTTGAGGTTGAGGTTGAGGTTGAGGTTGTCTCTTAGATTGAGGTAACTCTATCCCTTGGTGCTTGGAGGGAACAAATATCATCGGCTTGAAGGTGGAAGAGTTGTTTTGTGTGGATGGTGATGGCTTGTTTTGATCCGAGAACCTATCATAGCCAATTAGACTTTTTTCATTCTTGATTTGGACGGTATTAAGCATTCTCGCTAGCTTATTTGGCCTATCCTTAAGAGTAACTTTAACATCCTTAGCATGCTTAAGTTCTTGATCAAGAGATTGAACTTTAGCAACTATACTCTTCTTCTCACCTTCACTAGTCTCTAGAGAAGACTAGCCACTGACTTCCTCAATTAAGGAATTTCTCTCTTGTTCCAAGACCTTGAGATTTCCTAAGAAAGTGTTCTTATCTTCCTTAAGTTGACTCAACATGGCTTGGTCAACTTGTAAGGAAATCTTCTCTTTTTCACTCAATTTGAATTTAATGGCTAATTTCATGTTAGACTTTGTGAGATTTAGTGATTCATTAAATAGTTGCTTGTAAGTAATTTCAATATCACCTTCGTTATTACTAATCTCAAAATCTTCACTATCCTTTTGTTCATCATCATCTTGGTATGAAAAACCTTCGACGATATTAGTGGTGACCATGAAAGCCAAGAATTGGCTCTCCTCTCCTTCATCATCATCATCTTCTTCCTTTTCCTCTTCTTCCTTATCATCAGTTAATGTGGTTTTCATTTCCTTCTATTGTTTGATTTTCCTCTTCTCTTATTAGGGCAATCGGGGGCTATATGTCCAAATTATGGCAATTATAACACTCGATGGGTTTAGAAGTGGATTGGGTTGAAGGTCTTCTTCTATCACCACTAAATGAGAATTTTTGAACCTTCCCTTTTGTGTTGCTTGAGTTTCCTGAGGGTTTCTTATTTAAACTTTGACCTTCCTTAGGATTTGATATTCTTCCCTTAGAGAATTTATTAAACCTCCTAACAAAAAGGGCTAGGTCTTCCTCATTCATGGACTCGGGATCAACATCAACATCCCTTTCAAGATCCTATTGGATTGATTTCAATGCTAGACTCTTGGTCTTCCTAGATTGCCTAAGAGTTAGTTCAAAAGTTTGCAAAGACCCTACTAACTCATCAACCATAAGGGAGTCCACATCCTTAATTCTTCTATTGAGGTGACTTTAGGTTGAAACCTCTCCGGAAGAGATCTTTCTAACAATTTTGATTCTATCTATCTTCTCTTCTAGGTTGAATGAAGAGTTTACTATGTCACTTAACTTGGCATAGAATTTGGCAAAGGTTTTTGAATCCTCTATTCTGAGTGATTCAAACATAGATGTTAACATTTGAAGCTTGGACCTCTTCACCACTGACGTACCCTTATAGGTAGTCTCAAGTATATCCTAAGCCTCTTTGGAGGTCTCACATGTCATAATTCGACGGAACTAATCTAGAGTTACCGCATTGAATATAGCATTTAAGCCCTTAGTGTTGTACCTACTAATCTAAGTTTTATTTCATTCCATGTAATAGGGGGCTTGGGAAAGGATAGAGTTTCTATTATGGTGATTGTGACTGAATAGTCCAACCTTCTTAAACTACGAGCCAAACCCTTTCATCAATGGCTCTTAGAAAGGCTCTCATCCGCACTTTCTAATATGCATAGTTAAACCCATCAAAAAGTGGAGGTCGAGATATATACCCGTCTTCACGCAACCCATCCATTCTCACACAATTAGAAATACAATGAAATATCTTAGATTAAAGGCTCTGATACTACTTTGATACGGTTCCTAGTGTGAACCTAATAAAGAAATTTACCCAGAAGGGGGGTGAATATCTATTTCAACTTTTTTCCACGACACTATCTACCAGATATTGAATGTTCAACATTGAATTCAAATTGATAATGGAAATTGACTATTCATCATGTAAATCAATCCATAAAAGTCAATTCATTAATTCAATTGTTCTAACAATCAATTCTATTCACCAAATTATTCGATCAAATTAATCAACTAATCAATTAAATTCTTCAATTCATCAATTCACTCAATTAATTGATCAATTAACCAATTTGTCACCCAATTACTCAAATTACCAACTCAATTTATCAATTACGATTCAATTAATCAATTAACATTATAAACTAATCAAATTATGTAGAAACATGCATGAATTGATCAATCAAAGAATTGTAAAGCTAGTAAAGAGAATTGAGATGTGCAAACTAAGATTAGTGATGAAGAAACCACCACAAACAACAATTTTTAATGGAAAACTTTAGGGCGTTCTTACCCAAGGAAGAATTCACTATAAGGATCCGATCAGTTACAACACGGCAAGAAACAAACCTAATTCGCTCTAGCTTTGTTCCAATCTCCCGAATCCAATCATTCTTGATTCCATAAGCAATCTCCTCGGGTGAAATTTTCAACACAATCACGAAATCTAAGCGATCTCGGACTCCTCCGATTGCTCAAGCTTGAACTCAAGAAAGATGAACTTTAATGATGATAGGTGAGAGATTTAGGCTCTAGACATGACTTGGATCAAGTGATGAATCATGGAATGAAATGAAGAGACATAGAAGAAAGCTCTCAAGAACGCTCTTATTTCAGTTCCTCTAAAATCATTTTTTTTTTTATCTTTTATAACAAGTTCGTGGATCTCAAACAAAGAGTTCAATACAGAAAAGTATTATGTTTTACACAGAATTCGTTCGAATGAGGGCATGTTTGTTCAAACAATCATCGAACAAACACATTTTGGTGCTTGTTGGATTTGAAGGCTTAAGTCTAATTGAATGAGAATCAAATGACCAGTTATTGACCTATTGGTTATTCAAACGACCAGCAGAAACTCAGCCTTCCTTGAATTGAGATGAAAATTTCCCTAAGTGAAAATGAAACGATTTTCAAAATAATGCCAGGAAAATGTTTCACAATTCAAGTATCAACACACACATGAGAATAAAGATATATAAAATGTTATGCATGACATGTGTAAGTGTGTGAGATTCAAATCATAATCCAATATACCCCTCTCTCGTGTCCCAAAAAGACCGGATGATGTGCGCAGCAATGAAACTTGAACCTTCTTGGAGAGGAACGGGAACTTGAGAGAACCTAAGCCTAGGACTAAGTTATAATTATTTACAACAAAATGTCAACCAGAATTAGCCAATTACAATAAAAGACCCTTAATCTTAACAATTTTGTATTTAGAGATGAGATGAATAATTTGTTCTAACTTGGTGCTGGAAAACAACTTAAAAAGTAAAATAAAACCAATCATTACTTTTTTTAATTTATTTTTTAAGTTAAAAAAAAGTAAGAAAGTACCTAAAAAAAAGTATTATCAAATGATACCTTTTTAATAAATATTTCTATTAACTAGTAATTTTTCAGTCTGTCAAAGTTATTAATTATTAAAGCATCGCTGTGATCTGAACTAGTAAAAAATTGTATGATTATGCAGTTTTGAGTTGAAGAGAGCTTTGTTGTAAGCATTCCACTCTTATCGATCTCTGTCGTAAAGAACGCAAGTTTACCAGATATTTGCTTCCCACAAGTTTGTGGATAAATTTTTCTTGAAGTGTTGGGGTTCAAAACAAGTAAAAACTTCAGTAAAACAGCTGGAGGAATGTAGACATCGAAATGTGGGCAATCAGGTCAGGTGGTTAACTAATAGTGATCTGATCTAGGCAAAGGAAAATACCAACGGCTACAGTAATGAGAATATTGATATTGGGATCAACTGTCTTAACCTAGACACTCGGACTGGAAATTTGTTCCTAAGCAAGGCAGTGCAGTGCAAAATGTCCTGCTGCTACACTAATAAAGTTGGAGAAACATATGCTCTTATTTGACCCCCTGTTCCGTTCGTAGCCAAATGGATATATGCACATGCCTCTTAAACTTGTCAAAGTAAATAGCTCTTTCTAAGCATATGGTGGCATCCCTGGCATGGAGACAATGAAAGACCACAAGAAACGAATGTTCGTAGAAATTTTACCTAATTTTTCTTTCTACTTAATATTCCTCACAAGTAAGAAGATCAAAGGTGTAATTTACAAACAGGGAGAAACTCAAGATTCAAAATTTACATTAACAAGGCAAAGTATTCCAAAGTCTACATTGAGTATGAGACTTTATAGCACACCACAACAGGAAACCCTCTTCAGTGGAGTCGAGGGTTTTCCCTGCCCTCCCTGTAAATAGATCTCTCAAAACTGATTTTCTAAAGGATGGCGATTCTCCTACATCATACGGTTGTTAGTTATGAAGTATCTCAGGTCACAATAACAGCAGAAGTAGCATATCTTTCATCTGGCTGAAGCCCCTCCCAGCTTCTTCACTAATGTTTGGGCGATCAGCATAAACAATGAAAAACCAACTCCTTGCTATGTACATGATTCAGAAACCAAACAATCCAATTTTAATAGCATTAGCTCTCACTTTAGTGTGGGCTTCTGCCGTGTCTTGGTAAATTGTATGTCCCCATTAAGAACTGAAATGATAAATCTCTCTACCTCCTCTGTCGTTATTTCACCCACAAATGCTCCAAACTTCCCCTTCCGAGGTTTGTAGGCTACCAAGAGCTTGTCCAAGGATTTAAATCCAGCTTTGTCTAATGAGCTTAAAAATGATGGCTGCTTGGTAGCATCCAAAAGAGCATAGGAGATGGAATCCCTAGAGCTAGAGGCCGCATTCGGTCGTCTTGATAGTGATTTCTGAGAAACCTAAGAAAAAATCATGCAGATGATGAGAGCTTGGAGCTATTTATTCTTTTATTTGAGTAGTAGAATTGCAAATATAAAAAAGAAACTCTGACCATAATAAGAGGCAGAACTAACATCTTTTGTAAATCAATATTAACTATAAGTTGTTTATGTAATCAATCAAGAAACTGTTCCAAGTTGATAAACAACACATTCTCAAATAGGTAGTTGATTAGCTTAGGGGAGGAGGGAAAAACAATTTAAAGGTCACATGGACAAATGAATGTTATGTTGCAATGACCATATTGGCAGTATAACACTATATATTGATAAGAAATAGTTTCTTGCTTTGTACATATATAATGGCTAAGATTCTCCAAGTTATCTCAGATCTATCATTTTACAATCACCGTATATACTGATGAGGAACAATAGTGAGATACAAGAAGATAAATATTAATGGTGACTTAATGTTAAGAGATCATGTTTGCTTTCTTTCAAAGACCGAGGCTCAATGTGAGATAATTGATTCATTATATTGTATGATAGTTACACTCGTTATATGATTGACTCATTATACAGGAAGATAGTTACACTCGTTATATGATTGAGAAACTACAGAATGATGCATTTTTCCCATGTTGAATTTTAAACCACTCTAACCAAGAAAAATCTTAAAACGTTTGTTAGAGCTGTGAATAAATTTAACTCAGTGGCCATTTGGATCCACTGCAGTATCCAATATTCTTTTTTTGTTTTTTTTTATAATAAAATCCAATGTCCAAATGCTCGTGTTTGACAGTGATTTTGTTATAATCAGCAGATTTAGCACAAACTATAGCATTTAAAATTTTCCCACCAAGACAACATAAGTATCTAAATTCATAAAGATAAACTTACCAATGATAGAATAGCTTCCAGCTTGTCCCTTGCTTTGGATGACCTGAAAACACCAATGATGCAAACAGGAGTTCTCTCTCCGCACAGAGCATCAAAATTAGACCCCGAAAGCAGAGGTATCTGTTTATCCCCTGATTCAGTCCATGGTTTTTTAGCCCAACTTGAAGCAGCCGCCTTGTTCTTTTTCTCAAAACTGTCAAGTAAGACACTAAGATCGTGAACTGCAGTTCTCAAATCTTTTGAGGCAGTTCCTGTTTTTAAAATGTGTTTCTCCCCATTTGATAGCCAACCAACTACAGCTGGAAGTGCATCAACTCCTAGCCTTCTCACTGCTGGATCAGAAGCATCATAAACCTATGTAATCCAGAATTAGCATTAACTATACAAGATGGCAAGCAATAGAAATAAAAAGATTTAATTCACTTTGCACAAGAAATTTGGGAAGTCAAATCAATACCTTAGTATAAAGTAATACACACACAAACCCATTGTAATACCCCGGACCCGAATTAATTTAAAAACCAAATAATTAGAATTCTAAAAGGATTTAATTACGTTAAAATAGATTCAATTAGCTAATGGCTAATATAGTGTGTGTGTGTGTGTATATATAACTAATAAAATTAAACAAGAGAACATTGTGAGACACACATAATATAAGGAGTGTAATATCAAGACTAATGTCATAAAAAGAAGAAAAAGAGAAAAGGAAGGGAAGTTAAAAGGGTCAAAAGCCTTGGCCAAGACTTGAAACTAGGACCTTTGAGTATCCACCCAAAAACTTAACCAATAGGCCATTAGTCTATATTTGTTATAATTAAACCATAATATATATATATATATATATAAAACATAGAATAGAAGGCTTTCTTTGTGCATGAATAATGATGAGGTGTCAAAGGATGAGAAGTGGGAAATTTAGGTGTCATGCCAAGAGAAGGGGGAGAGTGACGTGGCCTAGCCGTCTTCCAATGGGAAGACGTGCAAATCCCATCAAACTTACACACCCATATACCTAGTGTTGTGAGTGAATGTCTCCGTGTATGAGAAGACAGACCTGAAGAAGAGTTTGGAAGAGAGAGAAATATATATATATATATATATAGAGAGAGAGAGAGAGAATAAAGAGATTATTCATGAATATGTTCTGAACCAAGGGGCGAGCTAAGCCAAATAGAGGAGCAGAAATAAGAGAGAGAGAAAGAGAGAGAGAGAGAGAGAGAGTGAATTTTCTCAAAGATCAAGCACCAAGAAGGTAAAGATCAAACCTTAAGCTCTTTTTACATTTCTGCAATGTTTTAGCATTTCTTTAGCTTAATAGAAACAGATGAAAGGCACTGGATGAACCAGCACAGTAGAGCTGCCATTAATGGAGGCTTGAAACTGAGTTGTGAAAGAAACCTAAACTAAACTAAATTTTGTGACCAGAACCCTAAACTAGATTAGAATAGGAGTAAAATGCAAAAAGAATCAGGTTAAATGGCTCAAAAATGAGTATGTAATAGGGAGTTACAGGTTGAAAGAATAATCGGTCAACCCATAAAAGTTAGTTTAAAACTGAGTTTGAAGCTATGATCTTGTAGGCCTTTGAACGATGATTCAAGTGGTCCAAAAATGACTCAAAATAGTGAAGAAACAAAGGAGAAAACTGAGAATCTCATACGTCATCGGAAAAGTGCGTTTAGCGAATATGGCCGTCTCACCAAGATATTTTGGACCAAAATGGTCCTAAGATGACCCTAAAGTAGTTTAGATCGGTTTAGAATTAAAGAGAAGCTCGAAAACCATGAGAAAAATGAATTGAAAATTTGAAATTTTTCAGTTTCCGGCCATCGTCGCTGAAGATTGATAATTGGCGACTAGCCGAAGAAGACGACCTACCCGGGTTGGGTTGGTCAACGGGTTCTCCTGGTCAACGTTGACTCGGTCCAATCAACAGGTTATCAGGTTGGGTCAGACCCGGTGCCATAAATGGCTAAACTACGTCATTTTGTCAGTGTTAAAATTCAAAAAATGAAAAAATAAGGTAAAGAAAAGGAAGGAAGTGCGTCACCTGAGGTTCGAACCTAGGACCTCAGGCATGAAACCTAAAAGCCTTAACTGCTCCGCCACTGTTGTGGCCTAAAAAATCTTTGCGTAAATAAATATACATTATATATAAAATAGTAATAGGAAAATAAGTAGATAATTAGTTACTTAATAAATTTAAACCAAATCAAGGACAATGAGTGCCTACCCTATCATTTCTCCACACTTCGGACCCAATGGTGAACGATGTTTTGAAAAATACGAGGCATAAAATATGATAATTACCATAATGCCTTAATGATACATGAGGCCAATTAAAATCTAGGGAGAGAGTCTATTCCGACTTTCTACGACATTTTGAACTCAACAGTAGGGTCCAAATTAGTAAATTGAGTGCCGAAAAATAGGACACATGAAATGATAAAATTACTAAATACCCTTAATGATTAAATAAGCTACTAATTGAACCCAAATATGAGAACAAGACATACCTTAGGGTTTTAAGGGTTACTGAGTCCAAAAATAGACTCCAATCAAACTAAGAACATTAGCTAGGAGATGATCTAAGATTAAGCGTATATTAATAAGCTTAAGTGACTTATATTTTTAGGGTGGATAAAAGAAAAGGAAAAAGCCTACCACTGACAAGGTGCCCGAAAGAGCAGGTGAGTAATCTTATATTTTGAAGTGGTGGTTTTAATTTCATGTTTCATAAGATATCTTGATTTAAATACGAGCGATTCAAAATTCCTGTTTGCAAGCATGCCACATGTTCTGATTTGAAGTGTCACAATTCCTATTTCAATACTTGTTGAGTATTCAACTCTTGTTTTTGCATCCTTGTAATACCTATTTGTCAAGCTATATTTTAAATTGCTCTCGAAAAGCATAATCTTGAAAAGCAAGTTTTGACCATGTTTCATGATTTGCAAAATAGTAATACAAGATAATTGTGCGTAAACACCACGAAATTGTGAGATCCTTCGGGACTCACCACGAGCAATGCCCATAAGGCGTGGAGATCTCCCACGAGTAATGGTTTATAGATAAAAATATAAACCCATGAGTAAGATTACTCCGGGTCAACACAGATGCATCCTGAAGTGATAGCAAGAATGATAAAGAAAATGACAAAAAGTTTTTGAATCCCCATTCATATAAATGGATTTTATAACCCTATTTTACGTAGAAAAATATATTTTATTCATCCTCATTTGCATAAAGTAAGTTTTTTGCAACCCTTGCCCACAAGTTAACCCTGTCAAGTATGTAATATTTGAAAAACCTCATGTACAAGACCATGTGTTAAATGCTTCTTGTTTCAAAACTTCAATCTGATTACGATTGATAGCGAATAGTCATTTACGAGCTCATTTGTAAAATATTTTACTTCAACGCTATTGGTTAGAAACCTATGACAAGGTACCGAAATTACACGAGTTTTTTAAGAAACTTGCATGGATTTATCCATGCATTTTACAGGCAATGACAACGAATGGGAAGCCATCCCTTTTTGGTGAAGGATGACTAGAACCCACACTTTTGGATTCATTTTTGTTGCAAATAGTGAAGACAGTGTTTGGCTTCCAGTTAGATCAGGATTTTTAGCAAGCAAGAATAGGACATGGCAATGAATAGAACTTCTACCATTTTTGTAATAGTAATTGTGGAACGAACGATGTAATAAAACTTTTGTAAACCCTAATATGTAATGTACCAAAAAAATTTGAGCCTGTCTAAAAGCTCTCATCGGATGAATGAGCATTTGTTATTGACGCTTCCGCACTATTTTATTACCTTTGTGATTGGTTGCACTTCCAACCGACTCCGCACAACCCACTAGGTTGAGGCGCATCCCCTAATCCGCATAGGATAGGTTTCGAGATATGACACCCATGTCCCAACTATGATTTAGAACCCTGCACCTCTCCCTTGGAAGGTGGCAAAATATACCACCTGAGCTAACAGCTTCCAATGAAATCAAATTTTATCTTCATTGAATAGTATGATGATCGCTTAATATTTTTTTTTTTTTTTTTTTTTTTATATATATGTATTATAAACAAGTATGCCAAGGGGATTCAACCCATGTACAAAAAAGAATGGGAGGCTATCTATTTCTGTGTGTTCCTTTCAACAAAATACGGCAAGCACATTGCTAGGCCATGCCACCAAAATCATTCTGTTAACTAAAAACTGCAAAAGATAATAAAAAATAAAAATAAAAAGCCAATGAGAAACGAAACTTACCTCTGCATCATAGAAGACAAAACGTTTGTGATACAACCCACTAAGAGCACACCAAATGACAGGGGTATCCTTTTTTGTAGTGAGAAGCATCACTTTAGGTAAAGTGTCCATAGTGTCCGCTGAGAACTCAAAATTACGCAAGTTGATGTGCTTTGAAAACCTCGGCAAATGGTCTTGGCAAAAAGTTTTCAAACTTTTCATAGCTAAATCACCATTATACTCTACCAAGGAACCACTTTCACTTGCTTTGTATGAATAAACAAACACCCTGGGTGCTCTGCGAGGATTTACACCAAGGTCCTTACAGAAAGTCATTTCAGTTTCACAATTTATGCTTCCGACCTGTCAGAGAGAAGTCATGATAATCAGCATATGTTATAACAGCATATAAATAATGCTAAAAGGGCACAGAAAATGCAGTAATACCTTTAGAGCTCCTTGCAATGAGCTGGCAACCTCTTCTACAATAGATTCATAATATTGGGTCCCCTTCAATGTTGGTGTATAAGATAATAAAAGCCAGGTGATCCCCTTATCAGTTATTTCTTTCCTATACACCTGCGAATTTACAGCTTGGATGCTCTTGGGGGAACTCCTAGACCCAGATTGAGACCTGGCTGAGCCACTGAAACCACCAAATTGGCCCCCACCTTTCATATCACCACCAAAAAAATTGGAGAAAATATCATCCAAACCAAAACCAAATGAACTCTGGCCACCAGGGTTGCCAAAGGAAAATGAAAATGATTTTGAATTTCCGTGCCCACCCATATTTTTCCATTCATCTGGCCTGAAAGTAAACCCACTGTGTCCTGGCCCACCACTTGTGAAGTAGGTATATCTCCTGTTGTCCCCAGGATTGCCTGCATCAAATCCAGGACTGCCCTTCTCATCCCCATAGAGATCATAATTTTTTCTCTTCTCTTCATCAGATAAAATATCATAAGCTGAAAACAAGTAAACAAAGGGTATAACTATTTAGAGTAAGAAAAAATTACAAGCTACACTTGTACAAAATACACAGAAGCAATTCTATTTATCTAATCTCCAACACTAGTAGTAGATGCATATCAGTTCCTTGTCCTGGAGGTGTAGCTTAAAGATCAGGTCAATCAGACATTTTATCAACTCATATAAAAACTTGTATTCAAACACTAATTGAAGAAGAATGATAATATGACAATACTGGTATTTTTTTTACGCCTATTAATTTCAGATGCTGCCATGATAGGATCAGTATATAACCTTAAAGAACAGGCACCAAAAAGATAAAAGGGAAATCCCCCAAAATTAAAAAGAAGCACTTAGCTCACCATACCATTATTAATCTCAGCAAACTTCTCTTGAGCACCCATATTTTTGTTCTTGTCAGGATGATATTGGAGAGAGAGCCTACAAAAAAGAATAACAGAGCGCCGAGTTATAAGAAAACATGTCCTAAGAACTAAAACAATGTTTAAATAGCATCCTTTAAGTATTTTCCCTGATATCGAAAAGAATGTAAAAAGAGAAAAGGCAGCTGGAAATAAGTCACTTTCAAAGTTAGAAATTCTCCACATTATTCAGAAAACTAATAACAACTCATTTTGTAGATTTCAAATTATAAAAAATCCCTGGTGGATGCTGGGGTGATAAAAAAAAAAAAAAATTAACTACCAATGATGCAAGGGTGCTTAACATATCCAAAGAGGATTTGCCTCCTCTACCTGTCTTAACCCCTACAAACAAGGGCAGAGCTAGGATTTTATGTTAGTGGAGGCAATCTAAAACTCACTAAAAAAATTTAAATTTTAATTCCAAAAATCTATAAAATAAACTGTTGCTAAATATATTTTGAATAATTACAACAAACAAAAATTTATAAGTTATTGTTTTTCAGTAAATAACAAATATTTAAATATTTAATCATAATATATTAACAAAAAATAAGAATTAAGTCTAACAACGATACTTCTTTCATTATAATTAGGAAATTCGCAATCTTCGTACATGTTATCCACAGAATTCGCCTCATTTGGGTACATTTTATACATTTTTTTTACTATTATTTATAATAAAAATATTTACACATGATTTTGACATTACTACCATAAAAATATTAATCCTAATTCATAACTCTTATACAAAAATTTTAATTTAATTATTCCCGATAAGTGTTTTTTTGTTCAATAAACACACACATCTCTATTCATTTTGATGATTTTTTTCTCCCACCCTTTTATTTAGAATTTTTTAATTTCTCATAGAGTAGCCATATTAATAACTGAAGAGTTTCATATTTGAATTAGTTATGGAGCATAAACTAGTTGTAACTATTTATCTGATATCTAAATATTTACTAAGTCCCTTCGAGGATACTTTTACTATATTTTTCAATTAATTCCAAGAATTCTCTCTCTCTCTCTCTCTCTCTCTCTCTCTCTGATAGTATATATATATACTTATACGTTTAGTAGTATATAAATTTTCTTCTTCCTCTTTTGAATGCCAAATTATAAGAATTTAAGCATATAAAGTATTTTGAATAAACCCTTAAATGGTACCTTGAAGAAAAACAAAATCATTAATTCTTTTCCTAAGGTCTAATCTTAAATATATTGAATAAGTAAAGTTAAAGAAAAAAATATCAAAAATTAGTGTTGAAATCTTAAATTATGATATAATTTGTGTGTGGAATTAAAGTATATTAAGAATAAGCAATTGAAGTAGTATATTAAAAATGAAGCAATGACACTTTTTTTTACGTATTAAACCAACAAATCATCTGCAAACTTAAGTTAATAAAGTATATGTGTCTAAATTATTTAATCTTTTAATAGGTCCCTACCCATGCAGCTAGAATGTCTACGATTAGTGGGTCAACATGTAAATCAATTAATTATAGGGTACCAATGAGATTTGAACTTAAGACCTCTGTTTACTCTATATCATTTCATTTTAAACCACTAACTTTCATAAATCTTAAAACTAATAGAAATGACATAATTATTTAATACTTTAACACTTCGTTTTTTCTAGTGCACATCCACAAATATGATTAATTAAAAAATTTGTCAAAACAAATATAATGGGACAAGCTTAAAAAATTTATTGAGTGGGAGCAAATTTAAAATATTTTTGAGAATTTTAAAAATATTAAATTGAATCTATTTTTTCAAAAATTTTAGAGAGCCCCCACCTTGACTACAAACCCTGATCCAACCACAAGGGCTCAAGATCCACCAGCTATGAAAGATGGATCAGATCAGTTGTTTGCTGATAATCACATCAAAGGAAATGGGATTCCACTGACCTATGTCCCTCTAGCGGATATAGATGGTGAAGAGTGTGTCCAAATTCAATCTGAAGAAGTAGAAAGTGTAGGAATGCTTTGGTAGGGTATGTCCTGGGAGCTAAAATACCTTTTAAGGTAAGAGTGTGTCCAAATTCAATCTGAAGAAGTAGAAAGTGTAGGAATGCATTGGTAGGGTATGTCCTGGGAGCTAAAATACCTTTCAAGGTAATGGAGAGATATGATGCAAAGAAATGGCAGGCCTGTGGCAGAATCCAAATGAATTCTGTTGGAAATAGCGGAATTCATATTTAATTTTGACTTGGAAGAGATGAAGCAAATTGTGACGGAGCTAGATCCATAGTACATGGATAACAAGTATTTAGTTCTCAAACCTTGGTCTACGAGTATAAAATTGGAGAAGAAGTCGTATCATCTGTTCCTGTCTGGGTTAGGCTACAAGGCAAAAGCTTCAATATTGGGCTCCTGCTATGTTGAGTGAAATAGCCGGTGTTAGTGGGAAACCTCTATTCTCTAACAAATTAATGGCAACTAAAGGAAGGTTATCATATGCTAGAATTTGTGTGGAGATAGACACCACTAGAAAATTCCTACTAGAATACAAATTAAAGACCTTGATACTACCACATACCGGCAGAAGGGAAGCCCCAGCTTTGAAATGACTGCCAATTAGTTGGGTATAATGTAAGCAAGTTTCAAAGGAGAACTAAAACCATAAAAGAATGAAGAGCCAAAGAAACTCGTTCAGAAATGCAGCAAGATAGGGATACAGTAATGAGTGCAACCACAGCTGCAGCTGGACCAAGTGACAAAGGAGATGGTCCTTGATCCTTTAGCAACAATAAAACAGAACAAAAACTCTGGAGAGATGAGTAAAAAAAAAATCCTCTGGGTTAACGATTCAACTAGGTCTCCCACAAAAGAAATCAGCTACAACAAGAAGGATAAGACTCCCTCAGTCTTTGGATAAGGCTGTTATAATTCTGATGAAATGAGTACATATGTGATTAAGGTACCAAAGGATGTCCCTATTTACCCAAACCCTTTTGCTGAACTTGAAGAATTGAATACTTGTCACAAGACCCCAGCCAAAGAAGATAAATGTCTGAAGTCTGATGCACCTGCTGCAAAATCAGGAGAGGGCAATATGAAGCCCAGGCAGAGAAGAAAATGTATTGGGGGGAAAACCCACTACCGAGACATTTCTTCTTTGGCTAGGTATAGCTCCATTACTTAGAATCTTCTTTGACTCCATTAAAAAAAAGTTGGACAATTTATAAAGACCAGGAAACTCTCTCTTCTGTGTCTAGTGAAAACTACGGTGAGGGCAGTTAATGTTACTCCTACTACTGTAAAATGCTATAAAATTTGGGGTTATATCCATAATAACCCTTTGATTGTACTAGAAGGATTTTGATAGGATGGGACCAAGAAGCTATTAGTTATATGCTCTCTTACCTTCTGTGATCAAACTATCCTATGCCTACTTGGAGATCCTTGGTGTTAATATCTTTTTTTTTGTTTCTTTGTCTATGGCTCCAATGACCATGACAATAGGAAGACTCTACGGAGGACCTTGGAGTACCATGCTAGCTTGGTTAACTCCTACAAATGGATTGCTTTGGGAGATTTTAATGTAGTTGGGCACTCTTTGGAAAGAAGGGGAGGGAGGGGTATCCCCAGGGAAGCTGCTAGAGACTTTGAAGAGTGCATTCAAAATATTAACATGGATGAAATTGCCTAGCAAGAGGGAAGGTGCTGCCAACATCCAGAGCAAACTGGACAGTCTTGATAAATGAAGCTTGAAGGGAATTCTCCACTGAGGCAGAAGAAAATTTTGAAGCTCCAGCCCAGGCCGGGTCAAGAGAATTTGAGGCCTAAATGAGATTTTATTTTTATTTTTCTTTTTGCTTTTCGAAATGCAAGAACAGTTTTTTAATAGAAAAAAATTTGATTTAAAACAAAGATAAAACAGTTTATAGTATAAGAATTTGAAGTAATTTAAATATAAATAAAACTCTAATATATATATATATATATATATATATATTTTCAGTATAAATAGTAATATAAAATTGTAATATTGTTCTAATAGAAGAGATGTAAATGTTGAATAAAACTCTAATAATAGAGTACTTGTGTAGATAGAATTAAATTTGTTTTTGGAGTATTAATGGGCATTGTGTAGAATTAGACTTTTATTATTTTTAAACTTCTAGTTTGGATTATATTATATAATATTTATCCAAAAGGCCTTGCTTTTATAGTCAGACTTTTATTAGCTTTAAACTTTTAGTTTGGACTATATAATAGAGAGATAAAATTTGAGGCCTTTTTTAAAAGTGGGACCTAAAGCGATTACTTTGTTCACTTCATGGTAGAGCCGGCCCTGGCTCCAGCTGTTTCTAACCACTGCTCAGTTATGGTCACCATCTTGCCAAATTCTAGGAAAGGTAAAAAGCCTTTCAAGTTCTTTAACTTTTGGATGAAGCATGAAATGTTCAGGCTACTCTAATCCAATCCTAGACTAAAGAAGCTTCACGCAGCCTGGTCTATAGAATCAGTACTAAACTGAGATAATTGAAGCATATTCAGAATGAGTTGAAAAAAAAATTTTACATAAGAATAACAGAAGCAAGAGAGGAACTTCACAGATGCCAGAGGTTACTGCAAACCCAACCACTGAACAAGAGAGAGGGAATGTCTGATAGCTTATGCCCCCACCTTAGCTCTGTAGAAGAAGCATTCTACAAACGGAAATCTTGTGTGAGATGGCTCCAATTGGGGAATCGCAAGACAGCATTCTTTTGCAGCAAAGTCAATAGCCATAGAACTAGAAATAAAATTTTGTGTCTCAATAAGAAGAATGGTGAGAGAGTGGAGAGAGTGGAGAGATATGAAGATGTAATCAAAGAAACAGTTGAAAATTTTCAGAATCACTTTGGTTATGCAAAGTTTCAGAGCAATGAGCTTAAAAGTAGATTGCAGCAGACAATAAACTCTCAGAGGAACGAAGTTCTGTTCTTGTACTCCCAGATAAAAATGAGGAGAAAAGAAAAGCTATGTTCTTTATCAATGGTGATGAATCCCTTGGTCCAAATAGGTTCTCAACTCCTTTTTTCCAACAAAATTGGGATGTGGTGGATGAAAAGGTGATCGCTGCAGTCAACTCCTCCTTTATTGGTAGCAAAATGCTAAAGAGTGGAACTCTACAACTATTGCTTGAGTCACAAAAATTCCATTCCCTAACTCCACACAAGAATTTTGTTCTAAGCTTGTTTTACAGTCTTCTATAAGTGCATCGCTAAAGTTAGAACGAAGCCCTTAATGCCTAGTATCATAAGTCGCTCCCGTTCTGCCTCTGTTTAGGAAAGGGGCCATATATGATAACATCTTGTTCATACAAGAATTGTCAAAAACTACCAAAGGAACAAAGGATATATTTGAAAAAATTAAAATACGAGTAAAGTAAAATTTAAACTTCGGGGGTGGGGGGCAGAAATATAAATTAAAAGGGTATATTTTGAAGAAAAAAAAATTGAAAAGTATAAATGTGGTTCAGAAAATAAAAGAATGCATATCCACCACCAGATTCTCTATGACTATCAGCTTGAATGGGAAGGTTATTTTGAAGGGAAGATGAAGCCTTAGGCAAGGTTCATGGCCCCACATCTTCTTTTATTGGTAATGGTAGCCTTTTTCAGGTATTTTGAAATGGAACATAAAGAGTTGTGTGGCTACACCTATCATCCTAGACGTGCTAAATTGGCTCTCCCTCACTTAACTTTTAGAAATGATCTTTTTATTTTAAGTGGCTCTGATATTTCTTTGGCCCAAACAATTAAGAAGTCTCTTGAAGAGATGGGTGAGCTAGGTGGATTGTTTTCTAACAAGCATCAAGTGCCATATTCTTTGCAGCCACTGAGGTTCATAACAAAGAGCCTTTCTGCCAGATTACTAAAATGCAAGAGGGTTCTCTCCTAAATACCTGGGAATGCCTCTACTTATGCAAAGCCATCATGTAATAATCTCATTGAAAAGATTACCAGGAGGAAAAAAGGTGGGTCTACCAGATCCCTTTCCTATGTTGGTAGGCACCAGCTGATTATGTCTGTCCTCTTTAGTGTGCAAATGTAGGGGTCAACCTAGATCATTCTACCTAAATGTGTTCTGAGGGAAACAAAGAAGATCCTTAGCTCCTTTCTACAGTCTAGCCCCAACTTGAGCAATGTAAAGCAGCAAAGAAATGTGAAAGGAATCGAACATGTCGAATTCCTTGAATTCAAATAACACGAGGATTACTCACCCAACAAGAAAAGAATTCTTCAAAAAAAAATTATTAATATCAAAATCAAAAGGTGTCTCTAATGGAGACTTACAATCCTATATATAGATATTGGAAGTCCTGATCCTGTTGGAATTAGAAGTCTTAATTCTACTAAAATAAAGAAATCCTGCTTTGAATAGAAAAAAATAAAGATAATAGCTATTTTTATCAAAAATAACCAAATTTAGATAAGCTCACATTTAGAAACTAAAGAATCCTACAATAATTTTGAAACAAAATACATGTTTTTGGAAGGTACTATATTTGTCCTACATTAGAATCCCTCACTTGAAAAGAACTCATCTCTGAGTTAACTAGATATACTCAACTTCGAATCTGTCCATAACCCAACAATAATAGTTGAATCTTTTGAAGATCAATTGAATATTCAAGGATTTCTCCTATCGCATCTTTCATGAAGTCTATAATTTTAGGTTTTTGTTTTGATGACAATAATGCTCCAGTAATAAAACAAAAATTATCTTCTTGATCCAACACTATAATTTCAATCTTCTTATAAGCATCAGAATCATCCTTCGCGAACTCAAGTTCATTCTCATATTTAGCGTTGACTACGTACATGAGAATTTCTTGCTCATTTTTCAATAAATGAGCTTGTATCGTCGATTAGTGCCATTAGATCCACACTTTGATCTATTAATTTTGAACTTTCTTTTTCTTCCAACACAATAGAATCTTCAATCAATTCATCTTCTTTATCATCCACATCAATCGAAAGAAATTCAACTTTACTTTCAAATGATTCCTTGTGATCATTTTCAATGGATGAAATAACTTGATTTGCATCTCCTCTGATAAGAGGGTCTTCTACAAGAATGTTGACTTCTTTTAACAATTTCAAATTTTACTTGTACTTTTTCCTTGGTGTGAGGAACAAATTTTGAAGTTTCTTCTTTGTTTTGAACAATATATATTCTAATCTTTTAGCAGAATCTCATGTTGGCTTGTATTGATATTCTAAAATCTGTAAATAATTCCTTGGCAAAAATCTATCTATCAGTAGTCTTATCATTCTTGGCCATGAACGAATGCATCTTTTTCTTTATAATTGTCTACGCCTCTGTAAATCAAACTACCATCTTTTCGCTACTCCAATAAGTTTCTCTTCTACCCAAAAATATTATTTTTCTTTTGAAAGTCTCATATCATAAAAACAATCATCCAAATCATATATCCAATCATGAAAGTATGAAAATAAAAGTAACTATCAAAGTCAAGAAGTCTTTCATAATTGTGCAGAGCTTTCCGAATAGAAACGTATCCACAAAGAGGCTGATTGCAACCTCCATCGTTAGTAGGTGCGGAATTCCCTAGCATGATCCCCTTCAAAGAGTTATCTTTAAACCCCTGTATAAAGGAGGGATATCTCTCATCTCTGAATTTCTGGAAATTCAACTTCAACTAGATTGAAAAACTGAAAGAATTTGTGCATCAAACAGTGAGAGAAGAGGGTGGATTTTAGAAAGAGACTGTAGAGAGAGAGAGAGGAAGAGGAGAATCAACACAACCTCAAGCTCAAACAAGTTATGAACTCAATATCTCCCTCTCATTTAGTTTCTGAATGGATTTTAAGTTAATTTAGTGTAGAAAATAGGCTTGAAAGGCTTTGGAAAACATGCATGCAACCCAAACCTCCATTGATTGAGCCTCAAACCAAACCTTGAAATGGACTTGAACCAAACCTAGTTTCAAGACTTGGACCTGAATCTACACCTCAAATGTTGCATAATGCAACTTAGACCCGATCAAATAGCTCAAAAATGAGCCTTAAAATAATAGTTGCAGGTTTTGGGTAAAATGAAGAAACTGAGAATTTGAACACAAAGCTTAGGATTTTAAATTGGGTTTGAAAGGCCTTGGCTTAAGGAAGCCAATGCAACTTGTTTCATGAAATTTGGTCAAGAAATGACCATGAAGGAAGCAAAACTCATAAACAGCCATCAAAGCTTGAATCAAGCTTTTGAGCTTGATTTGTGCTTCCAAATCAATGCCAAATTGATCTAGGCACTTCCAAAAGCCGTTTAGAATCAAGAACGACCAAAATCAATGGATCAAAACGCACGAAATTTACTCTGAAATCTTTAGGGTTTCGACGAACAATAGCCATGGTGAGATGGGGATGATGACCCCGCTGAGTCAGCTCGGCCAATTTAGGCTAAATTGGACCGAGAGGACTTGGCTTATAATCGAGTTGGCCCTTTAATGGAATGTTGCCATTTTATAAAAGAGGGGGTTTAATCTGCGTCATTTTAGATGTGTTTTAAATTTTTAAAGACTCAATTGGGGGTGTTTGGCTACTGGGATAATTAATTTAAACCATAACCTTCTTCCGGTTATTCAGAAAAATCAAGGATAAGGGTCATTTGAGTAGAAGGGGCCTAATTGAACATTCAGTAATCAAAAATTGACCCTAGAACTTTGGAACCATTTTGGTGAGCCCCAGAAAATTTTAGGAAATTTTCATTTATGCCCTTCAACATTTAAATAATTATATTTTAACTCCTGAACTTTTAAAAATTACAAAATAACCCCCAAGGTTTGTAAAAAGTATAACAGCCCAATTAAATGAAAATATTTTCATTTAAGCCCCCCTAAAATAATAAAAATCTTTTCAATTATACCCTTATGCATAAAATGGGCAATTTAAAGCCAATTCAAGATCCAGAAGAGTCAAATTTAGGGTTTTTCGATATTCTGGACTCAATAGGGGGTCCGTTTCATCAAATTAGACCCCAAAGTATGTGAACCAATAAAGTGTAAAATTACAAATATATCCTAAAAGCTTAATTAAGCTATCAGATGAACTCCAAACACAACAAGGGGACCTATCCCAAGGTTTTCCGGGCTACTGAGACCAAAAATGAAGTCTGTTTTAGCAAACAAGACACTAAAAAGTAGAATACACAAGAAGTAAAATTATAATTATACCCTTAATGGTAGAATAAGCTATCAAATGAATTCTTAAGGTAACAATGACTTACTTTAGGGTTTTTGAGGTCCCTAAACCCAACAATGAGATCCAATTTAGCGAGTTAAGTGCCAAAAAATGTGACACACAAAACAATAAAATTACAATTAATTTGCTGCCAAAATAATGTTTGCTCTTAAATGTTTCCAATATTAAATGCTTCAATGATTTAAACAAGCATAATATTGCTCTTTATCACCAGATATCATACCTTTTACACATAGTTTAAAAATTTTGTGTGTTTTGAAAGCATGATCAATGAAAAGTATTTACTACCTTACTAAAATGTTTTCTTAGATGCCAAAGGCCCGCAAGGGGCTAGTATTCAATGAAGGGCCACAAGGGGCCAATATCTAATGATGACCCACAAGCGGTCATTACCTAATGATGGCCCGCAAAAGGTCAGTACCATAATTCGATGTATAGAGCTCTTTTACGCTATATGCATACTATGGATGCTGAGTCCAGTACCATTACAATATAATGATCAATGTTGGGCATCTACTATTTTATAACTCATGTTTCATCGTGGCAGTACAAAATATGTTAAAGTTCAAGAAACTAAGAATGTTCTATGACGATTCTATTGAGCATGGCAACTAAAGTAAAGTTAAAGTACGTTCTTCATGAAATGTTGATCTATATTTACTAGTAGCTTTATCATCATGTTTTGTTAAATGTTTTATATGACTAGCCAGTTTCTTCAATGTGAACTCTAAAACCCCGAGTTTCAAAAACCCATGGTAGAGTGATGGCTTTACACACTAAGCTTAAGTTAGCTCACCCCAATCCCCTCCCCCTCCTTTCAGATGGTGACGAGCTAGAAGCGTAAAGAGACAAGTGGACTAAGTGACAAATATGTTTGCAAGTAAATACTCCCGTAAGTGGAGCCAAAGTGACAAAGTTGTGTTTGACAAGTGATTGTAACAGGACTTTTGTAGATGTCTTCTCCCGTGTATCCACATCCTATCAATATGTTTTTGTATGATGAACAGTTAACCTTGAAGAGTCCAGAAATGTAATATCAAACAATGCTTCCGCTCTAATGTAACATCATTATCTTAATTAGTGAAGTACAGCTCTATGGGCCAATCACAGCCCGATATTTGGCCTAAAACGGGATAGGCGGGTCACAGGTCGTGACACTAGCCAACTCATTCCTAGATGCTCCTCCATCATGAGGCTCTTAATGAAAGAAAAATTGACTACGGCTCTATTCTTCTTCCATTGAATCCATAAAGAAGTAGTTTTTTCTTGCCCCTTCTCTGCTGAGATTTGGAGCAACGTCCTTTATACTTGTCTCATTAAAAGAAGACCCCAAGAATGGAGTATGGAGATGGCTGAGGCTATATCTAATTGGAAGGGGAAGTCTTTTCTGGTGAACCTGAGGAAATCGGCTCTGAGTGCTTCTGTTTAATTCATTTAGTACAAGAAGAATGATTGTTTGTGGAAGAACAAGTCTCAAACTGGTAAGCAAGTCTTGTCCCATGTCTATCGAACTCTGAGGATAAAGGCTTCAACCTGGATAAATGTTAAAACCAATTTGACAACTGGGAACTCTTCATCCATTGGAACTTGCCTAAAAAAATCCATAAAATGCCTTAAGTCTTCTGTGTTGCAGCTCTGTGCTTGAATTTGTTTGCCTCTGTTTTGTTTGTAGTTTTGTGCCCTTGAGTCAACTAGTTGTAGCCAGTTTTGACTTGGGGGGGGGGGGGGGGGGGGGGGGGGTATGCCCCCCTCCTTGCTTTGCGCAATTTGTGCAGCTCTTAATACATACCCAAATAAAAACCTCAGTTTGTAGGTTTATATATTTGAAAAGACTTTGATAATATTTATCATTAAACCCTTGAAATTTTAAATTCAAAAATCAATATTTTGGATATTTGGTCGATGTCAAAAATTTTATTTTTGATGTTGAACCAAATAAACTAAATTTATAGCATAGCATGATCGCTGCCAAGCTTGGTGCACAATGGCAAACTTGGAAATGCATAGTGACATTGCTGTAAATAGTTCAGCAGGATTATGCATCCTCAAGTGGGGATAATGTCTCCTCTTGCTAGGATTATTAGTTTTGCATATATAGGGGTCACCTAATTGGGTATGTGATATGACCCTATCTTGTACATTAAACCTGCCACCTTTAACTGTAATCTTGAAAACCTACCCACCTTTAATTCTAATCTTGACTACATGCCTACTTGTGTTGCATACATTTTTTTTACTGGATGGATATATGAAGTAAGGATACTCTATTTTGACTCACGTATTTGTGTCGAACACGTCCCGGACAAGTTAGACAAGCCACAAACAAGCAAAAAAAGAGTATTCCAAATTTTCTTTATTTTTTCTGAATTTCAGCACGTTGTGATACATTTTGGACATGTTTTTAGGCTTGGACATGTTTTTAGGCTTTTTCTTTAGATTTTTTCCTCTTCTCCTCTAGTTCTTTGCTTATGTGTGTGTGTGTGTGTGTGTGTACATATGTATAGTTAGTAAATTTATTTTGGAACCTGGATCATGTACATTTTTTTGTTGATGAGTAATAGTAATTCTAATAAAAGAGTGCCGGAGGGGGATGGACCCATATGTACAAAAGAGAGGCCAAAACAATTCTAGCCTTAAATTCCCTAAAAAATCAACTTGAAGCATGGACGTTGATGATTTAAGGAAGAAGTTCTTAAGTTTTTTTTTATAACTTTATTATTTTGACATCTTAATAATATTATTATGATTTGCGAGTTTTTATGCCAAATTTGATTGAAATAATGTTAGATTTTTATTATATAGTTGTATAAAAAATATAAAAATATATATTCAATGTGTTTCTAACGTACACTTTTTTTTAAAAATGGTTTGTCCTCGTGTTTGTGTTATGTCGCATCGTGATCATCCTTCTTAGGGATGGATATTAATAAAAAAAAAAAAAGTTGTTTTACTTATTTCAATCCCTTGTTGCCAACTTATTGACTTGGTTGTGTACATGCGTGTTGCTCTCAAGGTGAACCTTCATGGGCGAGCTTGCTTTCTTTGTAATTTTCAAGTGCCACATAGCTCCTCTCTCATGCCTACAAGTGCGGAGTATGACACATCACTTTGACAACCATCAATGTTGCCATCATCAACTCTAGGAGTTAATTGGCCACGCCTGACTATCATCTTGATCATTGGATTTGAGCTAAAACTTTCAGCCCATCTAACTTTAAATCGAGGCATAAGACTAAAATTTTTTGAATACTTCGTGACAATAGTACATGATAAATTCAACATCCATTATTAATCATAAAAATGTGTGTATTTATGCACATGATCTATATTTGTTTTACGTTGTAAAATAATTGATTTGATTGGGGCTAACTTCTATGTTATTATATAACATATCCATTCAAGGTTGAGCCCAATCTTAACGACAACTCCTCTAACTCACAATTGGGCTTTTACATATAGGACTGATATCAAACTGGCTACATTGAAGTAAACAAAGTGCAGAAAATTTCAATTGTCATCCCTCCCATGGCCACATAGCCTACATTTGTTCCACGTGATTCCCAAATAAAATTTTGACTTTTGTGTTACAATATAGAGACAAGAAATAAACATATTTATATTCTTGCATCTCAAAAGGCATACTATCTATATCAGAAAGAGAGTCAACAAGGTTAAAGACAAGAATATGACAAAATCTTCACAATGAGAAGAGTTTTTTTTAAAAGAAAAAAGAAAACGTACTTGTGGAATGCTTTCTGAATTTCACGTTGACTTGCATTTTGCTCAACTCCAAGAACCTGATAAATGTATAGTTCATGAGAAAGTTAAGGAGGGAAGATAATTAGTTACTACCAATAAGATAAAATAAAAAGACTAAACAATTAAATTTGCAACTATCAACTGCTTGTAATAAAATGTTCAACATTGGATTGGATAATAATGACAACCAGGATCCCAGGACCAAACGAATAGTGCATTCTTTACCGATTCATGTTCCTCCATAAAGTTCAATAGATAATCAGACAACTACAATTATCAAAAATCCATTAGCAACTAATTATAAAACAAAAAGTCCTCCTACCAATCCATTCCAACTTTTCACTGAACTAAATCAAATATAAGGTGAAATGACTGCTTCATGCCAATACACATCTTATAAGGAACATAGTTAGTGAAAAACACTAATACCCTAGTAATAATCGTTTTGGTATGCATGTTCCAAAACACGAGAACACTTGAGTTCCAAAACATTACATTTAACTATCCAAGAAATTTCTTCTTAATTGTTTCCTAAATTTTTCTTTTAAGAGAAAAAAAGAATAGGAAATGACCAACACAAATCAAGATATCAATATAAATAGGTATGCTTAGTTCAATGATTTTTTTCATGTTTCATTCCAATATAATAAACTAAAATCTACAGATTCAATAGACAATCCCAAAATTTGTGCATATATCTTGGCCCTGGACTCAACTCTACTCCAAGAAAAGCTTATCATCCCCCCACGCTTCAACCCCAACCAAAGAGGGAAAAGAAAAGGGGGAAACTAGAATATAACATAAATTTATCAACATAAAACAATTCTTCAATTATAACACGCTAGATTCTACAAACACTTACTATCTACCACTCAACAATTATAACCTTTTCAAATAAATCACAAGCGTGATCTGCTCCTAAAAAAAACGATTTTATATCAAACAGAAAAAAGAAAAGAAGGAATGCGAAATCTAACATAAAAATGAGAAACGAAATGAGAACAAAAAGGGGCATATTTAACGTAATTACATATATATATATATATATATATATGTATGTATACAGAGAGAGTCATACCTTGTAGGGGTCGAGGGTTTTTGCTTCGAGAGTAAAGATGTAGAGCGATGCAAAGAAGATGATCGATAATGTTAAACGAGTGTTCATATTCGGATATGAATGGTGAGAAAGAGAGATGTTTCGTTTTCTAAATGTTGATACACAGGAACTTGAAGATGCAATAAGAATTTGTAAACTGAGTATCTTAACGACGCGGGCAGAGAAGGTTCGGGAATCAGGAAGAGGAGGACTCTACGTTTAATAGCCTTCGCGGGGTCCACTAACTCCAGAATCCAGATGCTTCGGCCATAAGGTACACGTGGCAACTAAGAATTGTTCCACGAAAACTAGCCAATAAGATTTTAGAATTCTTGATTTGTGTGAGGACTTGCAATGTCCACGTGGTAAAGTGTCCACTCGAGATTATGACCTCTCCCTTTTCATTTGGGTCATCTCCTTCGTAAATTTTAATAATTATAAATAATATTTTTCTAATTTTTAAAATTAGATTGCCTCTCTCTCTCTTAATTTTTGTTTTTCTCTAAACTTCTTATCGTCCCTATATATATACACACATCTTCGATCCCCTTATTTTTCTTCCCTCTTTTTCATACACCCATTTTTTTTCTCTCTCCACATAAAAATTGCCAGAAATATGGGTTTAATTAATTGTAATGGTAGAGAAGATAAAAATTAAATTTGGGTTTTAACTCATTCTGCAAGATATCAAAATGGCACATGTTAGGTAAAAAATAAATAAATAATAAAAAAAAAAGAACTCATATCAAACTCTTTCTATATCCTCTGCCCCCAACTTAGCTGGGTTAGAATATGGGAGGAGAAGGACCCATAAAAAAATTCAATTCTTACATATGTTCAATGGCAACGATAAAAGTGAAGAAATGGATAGCACAAAAGAATCACACAAAATATTTACAAATTCAAACTCAACCCCATAGCATGAGTATTCTGGTTTACCTACGACAATATTCCTAATTGCCATAGAAATCATGGCTGTCATAATTTTTTTTTTTATAAAACTGGTTGCTCTATGTGCAAAATTTGTTTTTGGTTTTCATTTGTGAGTGTGGATGATTTTAGAGAGAGAGTACCGTGGGTGTGGAAGATTTGATCAGAGAATATTTTCATAGTGTATATGTTTTAGAAGGCTAATATTGTAATTTTACAATGTTAAGTGAGGGCAAATTTGTCCTTTCAATATTTTGAAAGTAGTTAACGGTAATTAATGGCGAGGGGTAATCTGCTATTAATATTAAAAACATAAGGGGTGCAGTGTAATTTCAGAAACTAAAAATATGTCATATGTAATTATCATAAATTTTAAAAAAAATTAGTATAATTTACACATTTTTATTTTCAATAAGTCCGATTGACAAGATGGAAAGTGTTAGAAACTAGAGGAAAGAGACAAAAAGTTCAATTGTAAAAGAGTTTGGTTAGAAAAAAAAATATACTAAAAGTCCTTAAAATAAATTTTTTAAACCAAAAAATGCATTAAAAGTTTTTTATATCTAAAAGATCCAAAAAAAAATTGTTATTACAAAAAGTCTAGATGATAGTTATATTTGCCATGGAGGCAAGCACGCAGCTACAGCAAAACAATTAGGAACAAAAAAAGTAACATTAGATCATTAAGTTGATATAAATTTTCAAAAACATAAAATCAAAAGGTTAGCTCACTTGAAATATGTTGGAAAAATAGGTTTGAGCATTATAATTAGCTATTTTTGAACTAAAATTAAAATAGGTCCCACAAATTAATTTTAGTGGGTCCACATGGAAATATGCTCTCCTCCATGAGGAGATGAAGATTATATATTGGGTTGCTCAAAACCATTAAGGAGTGAATGAGAAATTACCTCCAAACATCACCACTTGGAAATGGTAACAAAAGCTTGAAGCATGTGCAAAAAGCTTATGTCCCACATAGGATGGGTACAAGGCTTTCAAAGAGTATATATACACATACCTTGGAGGAGGGTTTAGGCCCCAAGGGGCACCCCAGTTTTGTGGAAGAGGGAGGAACTAGCACATACTTGGTTCACCACATACGCGCGCACCGCCGCCCCGAACTGGGTCGGGCCTAGCTTGGGCTTGGGCGCTATCGTTTTGAAAGCGTTGGTTGACTGAATAGGCGTCTTCTCCACAGACGCAACTGTGTTTGTTCGCCATGAACAGTTGTTTTGAACGTACGTTTAAGTTACCGCGCATGGTTACCTTTGGGAGTCCAAAACACTGTCGTTTTGGAAGCGCTGTTTGACTGAATGGGCGTCTTCTCCACAGACGCGACTGTGTCTATTCGCCATGAACAGACACGACCCAAGCTTCATGCCTATACTAAACAAGCGTGAGCGAGTCTATAAATAGGACACAATGCACAGCATTCTGCATCCCATTCATTACATATCATCATCTTCATTTGAGAGAGTTCTGCATAGTTCTGGTTCGATAGACAACAAAAAGAAGTGCTTGCCTTTGTGTTGGTTCGATCATCATATCCTAGGAGACATATTGCCAAGAGCTCGTAAGCACCACTGCGAGGGCAATAAATTGTCTTAAGGACATTGTGTCCAACACAAGACTTGATCCATTTACAGAAGTTCTATGTTCTTTGGATTCTGCAATTTCTTCTTCTACAACAGGTTCTGCTTTTAATTACGTTTAATTGTTTATGTTGCTTTAATTAAGTCTAATTCTGTTTTTATGTTTAATTGTTTCTACAATTCAACTTTGTAACAGAATTGTTTTTTATGTTTTCTAAAATTGTTCCTGCCTAAATTATGTTCTGTATTTTCAAAATAGTTAATGTTTTCATAAAATAGAATTGTTTCTGGTTTACAAAATAGTTTCTGTTTTTACAAAGATTTGAAATTTTGTTCATGGTTTTTAATCTAAGTATGTACAAAACTGTTTTACTAATATACGAATTAACAATCTTAAGACAATTTATTTATATATATATATATATATATATATATCAGTTCAACAGCTTATAATTTTACAGTTTTTATGTATCAGTTCTGTTTTACTGTTCTATACAATTCAGAAACTACAGAACTTGAAATTCATAAACTAGTATACTATTCTGGTTTATGCAGAAATTATATAACTATAAGTTTTGCTACTGTAATCACTAAAGTAATCTGGTTTAAAAAATCTTTAATATTCAAGTTTTAAAAAATATTGTTTTGGTTTCTGTTTAGTGGTACAAATTTATTTACTAACAGAAATCCTCAAACCAATTTTTATCAGCTGTAACCAAATCCTTTTTAATTGCTTTTATTTTTTTCAGAATTTGGTTCTGAACTTTTTGACTAAATTAGAGTGTCCTAAATTTCAATAGTAATGGCTACTGACAATACATCTCCTCCTAACCCCGTCGTTATGGCGGTGCCTCCTCCTACGCCTATTATGGCATCAATGATTGTGAGTCATGGAGAGACGCAAGAGAAGTTCAATGGCACTGATTTTAAGAGATGGCAACATAAGATGTTATTTTATTTGACCCATAGAGATCTAAAAAATTGGGTAAATTTTTCGTTTTTGCCGGTAGGGCACTATTCATGCCTTGTTTGTTGGTAGGGCGCTATATATGCATCATTTAGGTATAAGTCATGTTTAGAAGTATAATTTGAACATTACATAGAAGAGAAACATGCTTAGAATGTTAAAATACACCTCTTGTGAAAATCTGAGCCTAATCGGAGATAGTTTAAAAAATTGGATCAAAAGGGCATCCCGAGTGGCTCGAGTGGATCCGGCCAAACCCAGCCACAGGTGAAAATAAAATTTTTTGAAAAATATCATTTAAAATAATTTTAAGAACTTTAGCTAAAACAAAATATAAAATTGAGGCGTTTCGGGACAGGTTGTAGTGTAACGAGGTTCCCAATTCATTAAGGGCAAAATGGTCCTTTTGCCCCTTTACTATAAATAGGACCCCTTAGTGATATAATTTCATTCTTTGGTCTGAGAATATAGTAGCTGCACGTTCATGGAGAAAAGGGAGAAAGAAACCTAGAGTTTTTCAACTTTCAAGCCTCCAAAACACATCTTTAAGCTTGGATTTTCACAAAATTTCCTTCTAGAAAGTTGTTCCCCACATTAAGGGCTACATTCTAACTGATTAGTTCAGCTGCACAGAGGACACAACTCCCTAGGGTTGAGAAAAACCTTTTCAGGTATGATATTTTGCTAAGTAAGGAATAGGGTTAAGTTTAGGAGTGTTTTATAAGTTGATTGAATGATTTATATGTTTATTTGCTATTAGAAAGTTACTTAGGATGTAGTTTCTTTGAAAACCTAGAGTTAGTTATTTATGTACTTGTGTGTTCTTTGTATTCTTTAGAAATTTGGTAAAGTGATAAACATGAACCATGATTATATGTAAAATTCATTGTATTCTAGCTTATGTTCATGTAGACAAAATCTTGTAGTTGGAAAGTTATGATTTATTCAATGTGTTGGTACTTTATAGATTTTGTAATATTTGAGAATTTGTCAAAATAATGAACATGTAACTTGAATATATGTTTAATTCATTACTTTGTGGCTTATGTTCATATGGATAGACCTTGTGTTTTGGAAGATATGGTTGTTTATGTCACGACCTGAAACCCACCCTCTACAGATCTCGAGTCGCGACCGCCGCCTTTCGGCCCGAGGACCTTAAGGCGAGGCTCACATAAACAATAGTATCGGATGGCGGTGCTGTAAGATCCCGACCCAGGATACCGGGTCACATGCACGACTTACGAAATTTTAAAAATAAGTGTGAAGATTTTTATAGATTAAATTAAATAATTAATTAATTAAATTAATTAATTATAATAGTATACTATATTAATTATAAATTTAATATGGTATGTATGTATAAGAAAACATGTATGTATGCATGCATGTATATGAATAAGAAATGATAAAGTTATGTGTATTTATATATATATAGTTAAAGAGTATGAACAGTGCGTGTATATGTGTGTGTATATGTGTGTACTGTGACGGCAGTGTGTGTGTTGCATGATGTTAGTGTGTGTATATATATATGTATATATATAAAGTTTGCAAAATATCAAGCTTAAATCCAAGAATCATTAAGAGAAGCTGAGATGAGATAAGGCAGCATTAAAATCATGTAAGAAAAGAATGATGAGAGCTAGGAGTAGGGTTCAAACGTGTAGAGAGAGAAAGTAGAGTGAGAAGGGTCGGTGGTGAGAGTTTAAAAAGCCAAAGCATGCAAAACATGCTTGGTTCGTAAGAAACTGACCCTGGAGAGCATTAGGAAGCTTAAGGAAGAAGAACTAGAGAACCAGAGAGAGAGAGAGAGAGATACAAAACATCAAAAACAAGTATTTTCTCTCTCTAAAAATATAGCATAGATATGAACTGTTTTAGAGTTTATTTTCTTCATATGGTGTTCAATATATGTTTAAAGTTGAACCATGCATGAAAAATTTAGTGTTATAACACTTTAAAATAGAAACCCAGAACAGTAGCCATGGTAGGACCTGGGTTAAAATTGTACCAAAACTTAAAGAAAAGAATGAGAAATGAAACCCCATGAAGAGGGGATCATAACAGGACAAATCCTAAAGGATTTGGCTAAGAAACCAGTATTTACGACCCATTTACAGGTTTGATTATCAAACCTTGAAACGAGCTAAAGAGATCAGTTTGATCTTCCAAATGAATGTCAAGCTCTTAAATGATGTTCCAGAAATGAAATAAGTTAAAAACAGTCAAGAAACCTTGATCCAAACTTCACGAAAATGAAGAAAATGGAAATCGGGATTTCGGGCAACAGTGGAGTCGACGTGGGGAAGAAGAAGATGAGTCAACTCGGTTTTTGAAATAAGGCCGAGTTGACTCGGACACGTGGCAGCCTCTGGGCTTGTCACCGAATAAGTAGAACGACGGCGTTTTAACATGGTTTTAAATTAAATAAACGTTAGGGCTGATGTTATCATGACGTCAGCATCACGTAATAAACCCAACCGGACTGGATTGGTTCAGTTGAAACTGGACCGGTTCACTTGAAATGTGACTGAACCCACTGGTTCAGTTCGAAAGTTTGCAAAAATTATATTTTGACCCCAGAGTTTCTGAGAAATTCTACTGTGGCCCAACTGATGAGAATTTTAAGCAATTAAGCCCCTGGAAAAATAATTAAATAATTAATTTAATTATTTAATAAATAAAGCAAAATTACTATTTTGCCCTTGAGTCATATACGAAGCAAATGAAGTCCAAATTAAACATATGAATAGTGTATCCTTACTATTTAGGATATTCTGAGACTAATGGTAGGGTCCGTTTTACAAGACAGGGCCCGAAAAATAAAGATACATAAAGGGATAAATGACCAAATTATCCCTTGTCCAAAATAAACAAATTATTAGTGTATTCTTACTATCTCGGACCTTCTGAGTCCAATGGTGAGGTCCAAATTACAAAACGAAGTACGAAAAAATATGACACGTAAAACGATAAATGTCCATTTTGCCCTTTTACATACAAAAGTCCAAATTAAATTTTAGGAAAGCCTAAACTGACTTTCTTCGACGCTCTGGACTCAATGGTAGAGTCTATTCGACCAAAAAAAATGTCCAAAATAAAAAGACATAAAATTTGTTGAATAGCATCTGTTAGATGACTATAATTAAAGTAATGCCAAAGTACTAATCTACGACGTATACGAGGACATGAATTACGAAAAGACACGACACGTAAATAAATTTAAATTAAAATTAATAGAGCTACCAGAAGAGTATAAGTCAAAAGCAAAAATACGTTCTTGACACATAGACCTGTATTTTAGAATATAGTAGAGAGACATTAAATTCCTAACACATTGGTTTGCCTTAGGAAATTCATGTTATGGAAATAATGAACAAAGAACAACGCAAGAATGACAAAAAGCAACAAAAATTCATGGAAGAATTGTTACGGTAGCAGAGAGTGATTGCCAGGTTCATCAGGATAGCCAAGGCGACGGAGGTCGTCTTGGTGAGACCGTTCATTCATAAATCACCCACCAAGGCAATGGTGGCCGAGGCTAAGAAAAAGAAAGAGGAAGAAAAGAAAAGGAAAGAGGAAGAAAAAGAAAACACCGAAACTTTAAACGAGTGGGTTAAAAGGTAAAGCGTGTTTCTTACTCATTATATACGATACCACTATAAGATAAGTTGTAGTTGACTTATGTAGTGAAGGAAAAAGTTAAGTTTTAGTTGATTAATTTCATTGTGAAATTTACGAGTCTTATTCTAAATTGTTTTAGGATAAAAGCAGATAAGGGCAAGACTCCTCAGTAGGGTCTGCTGTATATGAGGTGAGTAACCCTACATTCGAAGTGGAGATTTAACTTCACGGATTTCAAAGAAGTTTTGAGTTCAAGTCATGAAAAGTATTTGAATATCGAATTCAGTTTTCATACGCCTTCTATTTTAAATTACGCTGCTCAGATAACAGACTTACTTGCAGTTTCCTTTAAATATGCCTTAGCATGTTTGAGTTTTCTTTTATGAAATTGCAAAATGTCTGAGATATATTCTGAATTCATATATTCTGAGAATTGAAAGTTCTATTATAAAGTTATATACTTTGTGTTGAATACTCTTAAATAGTATTTATGAGAAGAAGTCATGAGATAAAAGTAGTTTCTTGAAATACAAGATAACTGTGCATAAGCACGAGATAGGGTATTGGGGTTCGCAAGGGACTCCATTATCCTGTGGAGTCGACAAGCTTTTGGGTTCTATGGAATTCAATGGATTGTCAAATGCCTGGTAGCAGGATGTAATCGCACAGGCAAAGAGATATCTCGACAAGAGTAAAATGGGAGTCTGGCTTGAAACAAACTCCAAGAGCAAAAGTGAGAAGAAAAGATATTTGAAAATGAAAGTAGATTTTAATCCTCATTTTCATATTTACATGTTTGAGTTCACATATACTCTATTTAAATAATAACACATTTTTAGCTTGAACACTGTACATGTTTCAGAGTTATGAGTTTTATGGAATACATAGATTTTGTATTCAGAGTTACAAGTTTTATATGAAAAAGCATATGTTAGCTTGAATGTTTTGAATGTTTCAAAGCTATAAGTTTTATGAATGCATATATTCTATGTTCAAAAGATACGAACAATTGACAGTGATTGATTTATAAACCTTTATGAGCTAAAACCACTGTTGATTGAAACCCCATGACGAATGTTAGAATTGCTCACAAGCTTAGATTAGCTTACCCAGACTTTGTTCGGATCCCCCTTTCAGGTGACTGACAACAGTCGAGTTTTGAAGACGGTGTATCTACCGGCTTCTGAAGATGTGATTAGATGGTTCCTTTTTGGAGTTATGTAATGTTTAATAGCACTTATGTTTAAGATACAATATGACAATATGTATAAACCCTACGGGGTAACTAACGTTGATGGTTGTATGATATAAGTCTGTAATATTTTAGTTATGCTTTGATTGTATAACCATGTGTATGCATATGAGTAGAGCGGTAGTATCGGGCGGTGTGCTTAAATTTTAAATGAGAAAAGAAAAAGTCTTCACGCTTCCGCAAAACACAGGTTGCACCACCGTCCGATACCGCTACTTACAGGACCGTTCTGCCCAATGGCCCCTGGGCCTGAAGGTGGCGGGTCGCGATCCGGGGATCCGCACAGGGTGGATTTTGGGTCGTGACAGGTGCGGCCTTGGTTTGCGGAAGCGTGAAAACCTTTTTTTTTTTTCTTATTTAAAAATTCTGCACAGCCGTCCGGTACTGCCGCTCTTCATAGCGGTACACATAAATATAAAATCAGAGCATGATAATAATTCTAAAGTTTTACATAACACATATCCGTTGCCTCTCGGGGCTTAAGTATATATTTGTTCAAAAAGTGTGACAACCAAATTCGTTCATCTATAGGCCCTAATGCTTCCAAAATATCTCCAGATCCTAATGGAGCTGCCAATCATCGCTCCCCAAATTGGGCAAGGGTCCACCCGTCATCATCACCTGAAAAATGTTGGGGAATGAGGTGAGCTTCGAGAAGCCCAATGAGTAATTCCAGTACTTTGTCATGGGTTCCAACTGGTAGTGGGTTAGTTCAAGAGAGACTTCATATTAACATACACTGCCAATTGTACATATACTTCAGATACAAAAATAGAATTCTTCAAAAAGGATAGCGTGAAGCATACAAGGCATTCAAGCTAGGCACATACTTCAATAATCGCAGGATACAAGAATCTTCAAATCACGTTGCATGATGCATTTTTAAAGCATTCAATAAAGCATTTAATATGCAACAGAATTTATAAACATGTGCAGAGTGGCCATTTGAAGACCAAGGAAATAATTTGAATTTCCTTCCATGAAAATAGGAGGATGCAATTTTCTTCTTCTTCAAAACTTGGGGTCATATAAAAACCGTTTCAGATAAAAGGGGGTTAAAACCTGCTACCATTTCTGAAAACATTTGTCATCTTTTCACGTTGATTAGGTGGAAGTCTGTTTTGAACCAGATTTCAGTTTTACTGCAATGCTACAATGGAGATATCTCGTTGCTTGGGGGATTAAATCCTGCTACTGGGCATTTCTTCGTGTCATAGTTGAATCCCGAAGGATTTCAACGTCGAATGTTGTGCTTATGCACAATTATCTTGCAAAAATATGACTTTTTCATGAAATACTTTTTATAAGTATTTAAAAACAATATTTCTTCATTGGATGCTTTTTAAAGAGCATCGAATTATGGCTTCTTCAAATAAATGCTTTTCTTGAGTATTGAAAGGATGATTTCTTCCAATGTAAGTTTTTCATGAGTGTTTGAAATATGATTTTCAAATAGATGCTTCTCATAAGTACAAAAGTCTGGCTTTTTCAAGAAATGCTTTTGATGAACATCTAAAAACATGGCTTTAATTAAAGAATGAATTTTCATGTGTATTCAAAACACGGACAATTTAATTAGGGCTTTTAAATATTTGGAGGACAATATTTGAAATATTTGACATAAAAGCTTCAGGAATTTAAATCACGATGCACAGGAATTTATTAAGGCATAGACAGAATAAAACATTTAATTCAAGAGGTATTTAGTGAAACCGACAATTACATGGACATGCAGGAATTAAACGTATCATTTGTCAGAATGTCAGGAAGTAAATTTTCATGCCATGTTAAAATTCATAAATGATTATGATAAAACGTTGGAATATAAAGCATATAAATACGAGATTTCAAAATACAACAGATATGAAAAACGCTTCAGAATGTTTAAACTTAAACTTCTTCAGAATCCATGGAGATTAAAACCTCCACTTCAAAGTACAGGATTACTCACCTTGATTCCCCGGGTTTGTACTACTGGTGGGCCTTTCCCTTCCCTTTGTAGCTCCTAAGAAAATTATAAGGAACTCGTCAACTTCACATTTACCTTAAATTATAAGCATATAAATACGAGATTTCAAAATACAACAGATATGAAAAACGCTTCAGAATGTTTAAACTTAAACTTCTTCAGAATCCATGGAGATTAAAACCTCCACTTCAAAGTACAGGATTACTCACCTTGATTCCCTGGGTTTGTACTACTGGTGGGCCTTTCCCTTCCCTTTGTAGCTCCTAAGAAAATTATAAGGAACTCGTCAACTTCACATTTACCTTAAATTATTACCTATTCATGCTCTTTCATTTAATTTTAGGTCTGACGTATCCTAACTTCCTAGGATTGGTCTTACCGGTCTACTCGTGGTAACTTAATGAGTTTTATTTTTCATGTGAATTATTTTTTTCAGTACCTATTTTGATATCATGGACCTCATCATTAGGTTCGGAACATCGAAGAAAGTCAATTTAGACCCTCTCGGACCTCCATTTGACTTTAGGGGTACTAGGGGTAATTTGGTCATTTTATATTTTAATGTGTCTCAATTTTTTGGAGTCCCGTCTCGTGAAATAGATCCCACCGTTGGTCTCAAAAGGCCCACGATAATAAGAATACACTAGTAACGTGTCTTATTTGGACATCGGGCATATTAGGGACAATTTGGTAATTTAAACTTTAACGTGTCTTAATTTTTTGGGGTTTAATTTCATCAATTGGACTCCACCATTGGGTCCGAGATGCCCGAAATAGTAAGAATACACTATTCATTTACTTTATTTGAACTTCGTTTGACTTATTCAATAGCCAAGGGCAAAATAGTAATTTTACTTATTTAATAAAATAATAAAATTATTATTTTATTATTTTTGCTAGGGGTTTAATTGCATAAAATTTTCAGAAACTGGGCCATAGTATAATTCTGTGAAAGAGTTGGGGTCAAACCGTAAATATGAGAAGTACTGGTTTTAAATTATTTAATTTAAAACGGTAAACCAGTGGGTTCAGTCACCAAAACCCTAGACCTGTCTTTGTTAACAGTGAACCAACCGGTTCACTGGTCTACACAGAACCGGGATGAGATAACCCCTATAACCCTGTTATCCACGGTTTGTCTTATCCCCAAATCCAAATTTTAATTCCTTACAACCGCAACCAAACAAGCGCATCCCAGTTTAATAAAACCTCAAAATGACACAATTTTAATAATGCCGTGGCTTATTCGCATCTCGACACGTGGCCGAGTCAATACGGTGGGTCTAACATGTTGGATGAGTCAACTCGGTCGACTTGGTCGACTTGTCATCTTCTTCATCACGCAGTGCACTGTAACCCTAATCTCCGATTTCAAAACTTTTCATTTTCATGATTTTACAGGTTATTTTAGTCTCTGTTTTTAGGTGACCTCGACTCCTGGAGGTTTAACCCACACTTTGGCATTCACTTGAGAGCTCAAATCGAGCTCTATGGTTCGTTCCAAGGTTCGGTAAACAAACCTGCAACAGGCTGGTAAATGCTCGATTTAGCACCAGAGCTTGCGAGACTTGGCTTAAAATGACCCTCTAGGCATAGGGGTTCAATCCCCATTCAGAAAACATGACTTAGGAGCCTTCAATAGGAATTGGGTTTCATAGTCGAAACTTGCAACCCAGGTTTTGAGGGCTTTTCTGTGTGATTTTTGGTCGCGGTCTATGATTTTTAAGACCCCCTTGAAGTCTATTTTAAGTCTAAATAGTCCAAACTAAGTTCGGCGAGGGTGTTTTCAGACCTGCTCCTCAAGGTCCATCCTGGTGGGTTGTGTACAGTTTTAGGGTTTTAAACTGCCTCGGTCTCAGATTTTCATGCCTAATTTAATGACAAGATGTTTTAAGCTGCATGCATGCGATCTAACAGGCTCTATAATGTTAAAACAATATAAAAACTTAAAACCAAGAATGGGGCAGTTTGAGGTTATACCTCCAAACAACAGCTTCTCCCTCCTTATTCGTGGCTTAAGCAGAGACCTCATTAGTTTGGCTTGTTCCAACCGTGTACTTCCAGTCCTTAGTTCCCTTCCCTTGCTCCTTCAATGGCCAAACTCACACACAAGCATACACACAATGTCTCATTCACTCTCTCTAACCCTCTCTCTCTCTCTCTTGTTTCTCTCTCTATATATTCCAGACTTACACACTTTCTGATTCTTTACTTCAGTCGTCCATACACCATAGGACCATATATATTTTACTTATTTGGTTTGTTTGAACCAAAATGATTATTTTGGGTTTTGCATGTAAAGTAATTGGTGAAGGTGAGATCAAGTGCTCTAAGGTAGGGTGATGATGGGCTAGGGTGCATAGGGGTGATGCAGGGGTGAGGTGTTGCATGGATGGCCATTGGCCAGTTTGGGAGGTGGCTTTGGCTGAATGGGTTTTAAATACATTTTGTTGTGTATATAGACACAAGGGTGTTAACAGCCTAGTTGGTAAATTTTGGGTAACAAGAATCTTGTCCCACTTGGTCAAGGGTTCAATTCCCCTTGGCCTCACTTTTGGCTATTTTTCCCTATTTTAGGCTTAGGCCCTGTTTGGTTGGCGCAGAATTCCATTTTGGCTATTTCTTAAATATTTTCTTTTCCGTTGCTTCATTTTTGACGCGGTTTCTTCTGGTCATTTCCTATTTAGGTTAGCTTCAATCTCCAAGGTCTAGTGTCAGTTATTAATCCCTTAGAATTCCCGTAGTTTGTTAACTTGAGTTTTCTTAGTGTTAAAGTAACATCATTTCACCTAATTAATTGGTAATGAGGTTCAGACAATTTTTTATGGGTCTATCATGAGGTTCTCGATTAACTTCTAAATTATTCTTTATGTTTGGTTCAAATTAATGATTAGTAACTAATCATTTCTTAATCAGGGTCGGGGTGTTACAGTTTAATGCATTTATGCTTTATGTAATTATGTGTTCTTTGAGAATTGGTAATATAGTAAACATGTAACATGAGTATGTGTTTAAATTGATTGTATATAGCATATGTTTATGTGGAAAAAGTTGTGTAGTTTGAAAGTTAGAATTTACTTTATGGGTGATGCATGATTTAAGAAGTATACCATGTATTTGATAAAATGCCTAATAGAAATTGCATAGAAAAATCAAGGCATATTGGCATATTATGATTCCTTGAAAACATAGTGTGGGTTGAGCATTTGCTACTATGCATTATGAGGGTGTAGATCCTGTGTTGAAAAATCCAAAATTGGCCATTGCATTGATGCCTACTTACCTAACGGGAGCGATCTGTGAACAGGTGTTGGTACTCGCTGATCCAACGGGAGCGATTCGTAAACCGAGACATGGTGGCATAAAGTTTGCATGGGTGTCTCACGCATATTGCCATTGCATTATATTAATGAATTAGAAGCCATGTAGATTATAAATGTACACTTGCACATGTCACGCCTTAACTTGTTCCTTGCATTAGCATTATGTCATATCAACGGTTGTGCTGACCCTTCGTGGGATATCATATTACAGATGAGGCTCCCAGTACTTGAGACTTGATGAACTCTTGAAGGAAGGAAAGGAAAAGAACTAGCAAGGATATTTGGCCTTTGGGGCATATTTCATATGTATGGGCTTAAGCCTCAAAAGACTTGTGTTTTAATTTGGAAGAATGATGAATTATAGGCCTTGCGCCATTTTGAAATGTAAGGGTTTAAACCCAAATAACATATATGATATATTTGTTTAATGAGCATCATATGTATATGTTGAGAACAATAGATGTATGCTTAATTTTAATGAACTTGTGGCCATTGAGTGAGGATGGAATGCATAATGCTTGTATATACAAATGGTTGCAAAATATTAGGTGGAAAATGCTTAGAAAACAAAGGAGATTATGTTAAAATTTTGTGAAATTAAAAGGGTTGTTAGGTGTATAAAACACCTTATATATAGGTGGGAAAAGTGCCATAAATGGGGGGTTAAAAACCTTAAGAAAGTAGGTTAAAAATTGGAAAAACTAGTTGCAGCACTTTAAAGGAAAAATCAGAAAATGGAAAAATCAGCTTGCAGCTAGCTATAGTGAAAATTCAGAAAATCAGGTCCAGCAGCCCCAGGCCATGCCAGCCCCCCTTGCCGCGCGCCTGCTGTTGCCCCCATGCGCGCCCACGCATGACAATCTATTGCTTTGTCATGGCACCCAGCCTGACAGCCCCCTTGACACCACCCTTTGGCTACCTTTTTGAGCCATGTTTGGCCACCCTTTTGAGCTATGTTTAGGTACCCTTTTAGGCCATGTTTCTTAGGCCATGTTTGGCCATCATTTTGGGCCATGGTTTGGCCACTCTTTTGGGTCATGTTTAGCCACCTTATGGGGCCATGTTTGGCCACTCTTATAGGCCATGTTTGGCCACTTCCTTGGACCACTTTTGGTAGACTTTTTGATCTATTCTTGGCTTATGCTTTAGGAAATTTTGGGGACCTATTTGGGGTCACTATTCCAAGGCATATTTAAAAGACATTTTGGGGCTATCTTGAAGGCTACACTTGAACATGACTTAGACTAATTTTGGCCATTGGTTGGGGAGATATTTGACTACCATTTGGGACTTATCTTGAGTGAGTCTAGTTAACGAATTTTCATTTTTATTTTTGGGAACATGGGAAAATAGATGAGTAATCAATCAAATCTATTTAATTATCATTTATTAATGTCTTTTTAATTCAATTTTCACTCACCCCCAGGTTTGTGAAAATTCGGGACGTGACATGACCACTCTGAATTTGGCTCGGTTCCTACAAGAAGATGCTCCTGTATTGACAGAGAATAAATCTGATCGGCAAGTGGTTGCTGCAGTTGAGGCTTGGAAACATGCAGACTTCCTATGCCGAAATTACATTTTCAATGGGTTGGACAACACATTGTATAATGTGTATTGCACCATCAAAACAACAAGGGAATTGTGGGATTCACTTGACAAAAAGTACAAGAGTGAGGATGCCGGAATGAAGAAATTTGTTGTTGGTAGATTTTTGGACTACAAGATGGTTGATTCCAAAACAGTCATTAGTCAAGTTCAAGACCTTCAAGTTATCCATGCAGAAGGAATGTCTCTAAGCGAGTCTTTCCAAGTGGCTGCCATTATTGAAAAATTGCCACCCCTATGGAAAGAATTCAAGAATTACCTTAAGCACAAGCGCAAGGAGATGAAACTTGAAGACTTGATTGTCCAATTGAGGATAAAGGAAGATAACCGTGCTTCCAAAAAGAAGGTAGGAAAGATGGTCATGGAATCCAAGGCCAATATTGTGGAACAAGGACAAAACTCTCAGAATAAGAAGAGAAAGCACAATGGTAATGGTCCCAAACAAGGTCCCACTAAAAAGTTCCAAGGTAAGTGCTATGTGTGCAACAAACAAGGGCACCGTGATAAGGATTGCCACAGCCGCAAGGACTAAGAAAATCCAAACAAAAAATGCCCTCAAGCCAATGTGACTAAAGTGGACGGCCTTTCAGACAATGTCTCAAACATGAACCTCTCAGCCCGTAGCCTCCAAGGTGAACTTCATTGGTTGCTACCAAGGAATGGTGGGTGGACATAGGGGCTACTCTTCATGTTTGCTCAGACAGGAAGATGTTCTCATCATATCATAGGATAGATAATAGAGAACAACTCTTTATGGATAACTCTTTTTCTTCCAAGGTTAAAGGCCAAGGGAATGTGGTATTGAAAATGACTTTAGGCAAGGAGCTTACTCTCAATGATATGCTGCATGTGCCATAAATTCAAAAGAATCTCGTGTCTGGCTCATTGTTGAGTAAAAAAGGTTTTAAATTGGTCTTTGTGTCTGACAAGTTTATCCTCACCAAAAATGGGATGTATGTGGGGAAGGGGTATATGAGCAATGGGCTCTTTAAAATGAATGTAATGACCATTATACCTCTAATTAAGAATAATAATAATAATAACATATCTTCTGCTTATATGCTTGAGTCTTCAAATGTGTGGCATGGTAGATTAGGACATGCTAATTATGATACATTGCGTAGATTAATTAATATGGGATGTTTGCCTAAATTTGAAATAGATCCAAATCATAAATGTGAGATTTGTGTGGAATCTAAACTTACAATAACTTCTTTCCAATCAATTGAAAGAAGTAGCGAACCTCTAGAATTAATACATTCAGATATTTTTTATTTGAAATTTATTCAAACTAGAGGTGGTAAGAAATATTTTCTTACATTCATTGATGATTGCACAAGATATTGTTATGTTTACTTATTGAGAAGTAAAGATGAGGCATTGGAAATGTTTAAACATTTCAAGAATGAGGTTGAGAACCAACTTGCTAGAAAAATCAAGGTGATAAGAAGTGATAGAGGTGGTGAATATGTAGCACATTTTGGTGAGTTTTGTTCACAACATGGTATTATATACCAAACAACTGCACCCTATTCGCCTCAACATAAGAACAAAACTTTAAAAGAAATGATGAATGCATTACTATTAAGTTCTGGACTACCACAAAATTTGTGAGGGGAAGCAATTCTTTCCGCAAATTATATTCTCAACCGAATACCTCAGAAGAAAACCAATAAATCCCCTTATGAGTTGTGGAAAGGTCGAAGACCTTCTTATAAATACTTAAAAGTGTGGGGGTGTTTGGCTAAAGTGGTGGTACCTATACTTAAAAAGGTTAAAATAGGACCAAAGATAGTTGATTGTGTTTTCATTTGGTATGCTCATAATAGTAGTGCATATCGATTTCTGATTCACAAATCAAAAATTCTCGATATGCATGTTAATACTATTATTGAGTCAAGGAATGCATCTTTCTTTGAAAATGTATTTCCTTACAAATCAACAGAGGAGTCGAGTTCAATTAAAAGAACTTATGTACTACAATAAGTAGTAGTCAAGGTCAACAAGATGATGATGAACCTAGACACAGCAAAAGAGCTAGAACATCAAAATCCTTTGGTCCAGATTTTCTAACGTATTTGTTAGAAGATGAGCCTCAAAGCTTTAAAGAAGCAATGTCGAGCCCTGAAGCTCCATATTGGAAAAAGGCTATTAATGATGAAGTAGAATCCATTCTGCGAAATCATACGTGGGAACTAGTGGATCTTCCACCAGGTTCTAAACCTTTCGGATATAAGTGGATATTCAAGAACAAAATGAAGGTAGACGGATCTATTGACAAATATAAAGCTCGGTTGGTTATCAAAGGTTACAAACAAAATGAAGGCTTGGACTATTTTGATATGTATTCACCAGTTACGAGAATATCATCCATTCAAATGTTAATAGTTATTACAGCTATACACAATCTTGAGATACATCAAATGGATATAAAGATAACTTTCTTAAATGGTGATTTAAATAAAGAAATATACATGGAACAACCCGAAGGGTTTATTGTTCCAGGTCAAGAAAAGAAAGTTTGTCGGCTTGTTAATCCCTTTATGGATTAAAGCAAGCACCGAAGCAGTGGCATGAGAAGCTTGACAGTGTAATGATGTCAAATGGGTTCAAAATCAATGAGTGTGACAAATGTGTATATGTCAAGAACACCGAACATGGTTTTGTCATTATTTGTCTTTATGTTGATGATATATTCATTATGGGTAGTAATAATGCAGTCATTAAAACTATCAAGAAAATGTTAAACAATAAGTTTGACATGAAGGACTTAGGTGTTGCCGATGTTATACTTGGGATAAAAATCTCTAGAACATCATATGGATTGATATTATCTTAATCACATTACATTGAGAAAATTCTCAAGAAATTTAAACAAGATGATAGAAGTCCAACGAGAACACCTATAGATGTAAATCTAAATTTATCGAAGAATAATAGCAAAAGCATATCACAACTAGAATATGCACAAATAATTAGCAGCCTAATGTATGTCATGAATTGTACCCGTCCAAACATAGCTTACGCTATCAGCAAATTGAGTAGATACACAAATAATCCAGGTCCAGACCATTGGAAGGCAATAGTTAGGGTTTTGAGGTATCTGAAATACACCCAAAACTATGGATTGCATTACTCAAAATATCCAATAGTACTTGAAGGATACTGTGATGCAAATTGGATATCCAATACCAAAGACTCAAAATCCACAAGTGGTTATTTGTTTACACTTGGTGGTGGAGCGGTATCATGGAAATCTTCTAAACAAACATGCATTGCCAGATCCACAATGGAATCTGAGTTTATTGCACTTGAAAAAGCTGGTGAAGAAGCTGAGTGGCTTCATCACTTCCTAGAAGATATTCCAATGTGGCCAAAACCTGTGCCCGCTATCTGTATTCATTACAATAGTCAATCAGCGATTGGTAGGGCACAAAGTTATATGTATAATGGTAAGTCTCGACATATTCGTCTAAGACATAATACCGTAAAACTTCTCTTTAATGGTATTATGACCATTGAATACATAAGGTCAAAAGATAACATTGCGGATCCGTTAACCAAAGGTTTGACTAGAGAGCAAGTAAGTAAATCATCAAGGGGAATGGGTTTAAAGCCTATATACTAAAGAGTCGCCATAATGGCAACCCAACCTAGCTAACTGGAGATCCCAAGATCTAGGTTCAAAGGGACAATTGAATTGTGTATGACTCATTAAAGATCACTATGGAGATCAAATCTCCTACTCATTCCTATGATTAGAATAGTGATGCTTGCAGCGTTGAAAAGGATAAGCTAAGCTTTTAATGATTCTTATATCTTGTTGAAGACAAGTGGGGTATAGCATAATACTCTTAATAAGAAATCACCTATGTGAGTGTGAACTGGGCCGCTTCTATGAGAATGATAAAGGCTAAATTCTCTAGGAGCACTCATGAAACCAGGAATTGTTCAGAGCCAAAATGAACACAATCATGAGAACCAACTGTGTCAGGAAAGATTCTGTGTGAATGTTATTGTCTAGGTTTACACAAACGATTGAACAATTTAAGACATCATGTTCACTGATCAATCAGTAAACCCAATAGCATTTCACAAGGGAAGGTTTAAGGCCACAAGCTACCTTCCTCTATACAGGAAATTTCCAACTGAACTCTCTCTTAGTGTCTGCATGTCATTTACATTACTTTCAATCAATTTCATTTATTTGGGGGATTGTTGAAAAAATGGGTTTGAGCATTATAATTAGCTAACATTGAGCTAAAATTAAAGTGGGTCCCACAAATTAATTTTAGTGGGTCCATATGGGAATGTGTTCTCCTTCATGAGGAGATGAAAATTATATATTGGGTTGCTCAAAACCATTAAGGAGTGAATGAAAAATTGCCTCCAAACATCACCACTTGGAAATGGTAACAAAAACTTGAAGCTTGTGCAAAAAGCTTGTGTCCCACATAGGATGGGTACGAGGCTTTTAAAGAGTATATATACACATACCTTGGAGGAGGGTTTGGGCCCCCCCAAGAGGCACCGCAGGCTTGGGCACTATCATTTTGGAAGCGTTGTTTGACTGAATGAGTGTCTTCTCCACAGACACAACTGTGTCTGTTCGCCATGAACAATCGTTTTGAACGTACGTTTAAGTTATCGCATATGGTTACCGTTGGGAGTCCAAAACGCTGTTGTTTTGGAAGTGTTGTTTGACTGAATGGACGTCTTCTCCACAAACACGACTGTGTTTGTTCGCCATGAACAGACACGACCTAAGCTTCATGCCTATACCAAATAGGCGTGAGCGAGTCTATAAATAAGACACAATGCACAACATTCTGCATCCCATTCATTACATATCATCATCTTCATTTGAGAGAGTTTTGCATAGTTTTGGTTCAACAGAAAACAAAAGGAAGTGCTTGCCTTTGTGTTGGTTCGATCATTTTATCCTAGGAGACATATTGCCAAGAGCTCGTAACACCACTGCGAGGGCAATAAATTGTCTTAAGGACATTGTGTCTAACACAAGACTTGATCCATTTACAGAAGTTCTCTGTTCTCTGTATTCTGCAAATTCTTCTTCTGCAACAGGTTATGCGTTTAATGACGTTTAATTGTTTCTGTTGCTTTAATTAAGTCTAATTATGTTTTACGTTTAATTGTTTTTGCAATTCAACTCTATAACAGAATTATTTATGATTTCTTCTAAAATTGTTCCTGCCTAAATTTTGTTCTGTATTTTCAAAATAGTTAATGTTTTCATAAAATAGAATTGTTTTTGGTTTACAAAATAGTTTATGTTTTCACAAAGATTTGAAATTCTGTTCCTGGTTTTTAATATAAGTATGTACAAAATTGTTTTACTAATATACGAATTAACAAAATACACACACACACACACAAACAAATATAATTTTTACTATAAAATATAATATGTTGGCCTTTTATTTTAAAATTAACATTATGATGTATATATTTATCATATAGCATAACAATATAAAAAATAAAAACAATCAATAATATCAAAGGAGAGAATGTAAAGAGAAAAACAAGAAAATTTGACCTAAGAAAATAGTGAGGCACGCCTCCAAGCACTATCCTAAAGTTAAAGCTCCTCTCCACGCGTGAGTGCTACCAGAGTCAATCGGCTCTAAGTTACAACCCTATGATCTCACAGGAGATGCCTACTATATGCACATCAACAATAGGTAAAGGTATCGAATCCTTTATCACATTGCCCAAAAAAACAAAAATATATGAAGAAAACTCACAAGAAAAGAGAAGAGAAAGATATTGTAGAAGAGAATGTCAAATATTTTTTTGTCATGTCTTGGAATGATCCAATCCATAGCTTATATAGATAGCTTCTCCATCAATTAACCGTTATAGCCTTTAAGACTGATGTTATACCCATTATGGCTACTTAATAAATTTTTTAATAAAATCATAACAGTTAGTAACCTTAAAATTGAAATATCCCATTTGTTGTTTTTATTTTAATTAAAATATTCAAGAATCCCCCACTTTAAATAAAATAAAACAAAAATGAAACTTTATAAAATCAAGTATATGTAAATAAAATTATTAAGGAAACTTTATACTATGCAATGGGTGTAGGTGTCTTCCGACTTGAACCTCACGTAGTGTTAACTAGCTTCTATTTGAAGGATCATAGTGAACTAGGTGAACTACACCCTTTGAACCAAACTTCAACTAGTCACACACATAATACAGATGTAGGATTGGAGTGTGGGTTAGCGCCATTAATGGCCATGCGCTGATCATGATTCTCATGGAACCTTTAGAGAATTGCCCAATTCTCACATCGCGACCTCATGGTAAGTTCCATTTAGGGAGTCCTTCAGGGTACATGTGACTCGTACCTTACAGGAAAATCATGCCTTGGCCTCATTCAGGGTATTATATAAGTGAGTCCTTCAAGGGTACAATAAATTTCACCTCGCAGGCAAAACCCTTACCTTGGCATTCATGGTGAATAATACCCTTTCTAACGTCACATATTAACAAAACAAAGTAGTATTGAATCTGAGTAACGCAATATGGATTGTTCTTACCTATCGAACCTTCTTTGTGGGATCTCAAATCACAAAAGTTGGGTTACCTCCCTAAATGATTCCCTTACGGGCTTAGGCCTATCCCCCTCGACAATTCTAGGACTCCGCTCCTAGACAATCCTTTCGTTAGCTGATTAGCTATATTTTTCTCAAATTTCACAAACTCTAAGGATATTACATCCTTATTTAGCAAGCTTATTACATATTTATACCTTACCAATATATGCCTGTTCATCTTTTTATTTGATTGCGCCTGCCTACTAAAGCTATCACAACTTTACTATCATAATGTATAGCTATTGCAGACATTGGTTTCTCCACTAAGAGTAAGTCTAATAATAGATTTTTAATCCACTCAGCCTCAGTACATGTGTTATCTAATGCTATCAATTCAAACTCCATAGTACTCCTTGAAATCAAGGTTTGTTTCTTAGACCCCCAATAAATGGTTGCTCCTCCAAACATAAATACATATCCAATTGTAGATTTCACATCTAAGTTATCAGTGATTCAATTAGCATCACTATATCCTTCCACCACTCTAGAAAGACTTTTATAACACAAGGAATATCCCATTGTTCCTCTTAAATATCTAAACACTCTTTCTAAGGCAACCCAATGGACTTTACTTGGATTATGTGTATACCTACTAAGTCTCCCAACCGTAAAGGCTATATTAGGTCTGATTTTATTAGCTATATGTAGCAGTGATCCTATTAATTGGGATATAGACTCTCCATTATTCTTCATCAAGGGTACATTATGATCATATGGAGTTGTCATAGGCTTACTTTCAAAGTAATTGAACTTTTTTTTAACATTTTCTCTATTATACTTGTTTGATTTAAAATAATCCCTTTAGAAGTTCTCTCTAATTTTATTCTCAAAATTACATAAGCCTCGTCTAAATCTTTCATATCAAAACTCCTTGAAATATATGTTTTTATATCATTAAATATTTCTAAGTCTATCCCAAATATTAAAATATCATTAACATGAAGACACAAAATTACATACTTTTTAATATTTCCTTTGTAATATACACATTTTTCATGTTCATTTATCTTAAAACCATAATCAAGTATCACTCTATCAAACTTCTCATGCCACTGGTTAGGAGCTTGTTTAAAGCCATAAAGTGATTTGACCAACTTGCATACTTTATGTTCTTGACCCTTAATTATAAACCGTTCAAGTTGTTCCATAAATATCTCCTCATCTAAGTCTCCATTTAAAAAAGCAATTTTAACATCCATTTGGTGTATAACTAAGTTATTTATAGAAGCTAAGGCTACCAAAGTTCTAATAGTAGTGATTCTAGATACAGGAGAGTAAGTGTCAAAATAATCTATATCTTTCTTTTGTGTAAAACCTTTAGCCACTAGTCTAGCCTTATATTTATCTATACTTCTATCAGGTTTTAACTTTTTCCCAAACACCTAATAGTCTTATTTTCAGGAGGCATATTAGTTAACTCCCACGTATGATTTTGAACTATAGATTCAAATTCACTATTAATGGTCTTTTTCCAAATGGAGCGTCTATAGAAATTATTGCTTCTTTATAAGTACTAGGATCTCTTTCAACCAGAAAGGTATAAAAATCTTCACCAAAGTTCTTTCCTACTCTAGGCCTCTTACTCCTCTTAAGTTATGTTAATTTTCCTTGATCATTAGAACTAGTTGATGCTATATCTTTATTTGAAGGAATATTAGAAGTAGAGGAGGGTATCTCACTAATTGATGTAGAATGATTTTCAACAATTTGATTTGGGATTTTATTTTTGTGTGGAAAGATATCTTCAAAATATGTGGCATCTCTCGACTCTATTATTGTATTTTTTTAGATGTCATTTATTTCTGAACTTATAACAAAGAATCTATTAGCACTATTATTTTGTGCATATCTTAAGAAAATAGTGTTTATAGTCTTATGACCAATTTTCTTTCTTTTAAGTTTAGGGCTAGCTACTTTAGCTAGACACCTCCCACACTTTTAAGATTTTCAAATTAGGTTTTCTTCTTTCCCAAATCTCAAATGGTGTCTTATCATTATCCTTCATAGTTACTCGATTTAAGATAAAACATGCAATTAAAATAATTTCTGTTAAGACTCGAAACCCACCTTATGCAGATTAGGAGCCGGTGACCAACACTGTCACTCAGACAGGCTATAAAAAATCAAATGAACTGCACTAAAGAGTGATAAAAATTTGTTTTTTTATTTTATGTATTAAATGCGGAAGCTACACACATGCAACTCATCTGATAAAAAATCAAACTCTAGTAATCATCAATAAAATTATCTCAAAGTATAAATTTCATCATCATAAATTGCCATTTAAGTCTAATAACATTTCTAGTGTCACCATGTCACAACATCTAATATTAGCATTAACCTTACAGGGTATATACATTCAAATTATGACTTAGAGCTATACATCGTCAACGTTACCCATAAACACATTACTAGCTCCACTAGTCGCCATTATTGCATTTCCTTCCAAATTGTGTTACTTGAAAAATTGTTATAAATTTGGAGTGAGCTAACTTAGCTCAGTAAGTAAATCTTTCACTTTGCCACGGGTTATACAAGGGTGTATAACAAGAGAATAATCATAGGATTTCCAATTCAAAGGGATTGGCCATTAGGCCAGAATAACACAGTTCACAAAGGGTTCAGAAATGCAATAAGAATGACTAAGCAAGTCAACAAGCACAAATGTAACAGCATATGATGCTTAGCTGCCCAAATTAAAGATTCAAATCGAATACAAAAGATAAGCCTCAAAGATGTATTTCACATCCAACGACAACATTATCAAATTAACAAAGGGTGTGAAATCAAACATATAGAATCTTGAGTCAAATAAATGCTATCAACAAATAGGGCCCGACTACCCCTAAACAGCACTTATCCAGGTTTTACCTTGAATAGCACCAAGAGCTCTTATCAAATCATGTCCTCATTAGGCTATGTGTTGGTTATCATTCCCAAGTACTGACCTGTAGGTCATCAATATCACAAATGAGCGTTATGACCAGCATAACCTCGAGTAGTCACAGATAGAATTTTCAGACAAAGGATTCAACAAGGTTTGTACATATACATAAGTTACAAATGTCCACAATAGAAGGGATCACAATGATCATAAAAATAGTATATAGTCAAGGAATCAAAAGACTCACAGATGTTCACAACAAATAGGATATCAACAATCATAAATTTTTACATAATGAAAACACAGTAATCAATAGTTCGTAGACTTGAAGCAATTACATATATACAATTTCAAGAAACAATGATTGGCAACTATATAAGTAGGCCACATTGGCAGAGTAGAAATCCTCAGATTAGAGTTCAGATTTACTTACATTGGGTCTTAGTATTGCATTCCCATGCGGGTACCATAGTAGCTATCCCATAGCCTTGTTCCATTTTCTCATCATTTGGGTAATCCTATAATCATGAATCAAAAATACATTGCATATTGAATTAGTATTCATTCTAATTCCAAACATTCTTATTCAGCGTTTTTAAGCTTTTTTGAACTTAATCTAATTGATTAAGAGGTTCTCAAATTTCTAATTTAGGGTTTCCTGATGCTTTATAGCTTATTTTGCCCTTTAGGGGCATAATGGTAATTTATACTTTTAATGTCCCATATTACTCCATACACAATTTACGTATTCAGACTTCATTTTTGAGTCTAGTCGGTCCTTATAAAATTTACATGGACCTTTAATTCCATTTATACACTTCTGGTAACATTCATTAAGTCTTATGGATGTAATAGTCATTTTTTTAATTTGTTATCGGGTTTTATTTTTCTCAAAGGAACTTTCCCGTCAAATCTAGACTATCGAATATAATTAATTTGGACTTTTTTAGATCTTAATGAGCTTATTTGTGGCTTACTTTAAGCCTAGGGGCATTTTTATAATTTTACACTTTCACGTGTTATATTTTTTGATACTTTATTTGTTAAAACGAAATCCACCGTTGAGTCCAGAACGTCAAAGAAAGTCAGAATATATCACATTTGACATTTAACTGGCTTTTGGATTACTAAAGGTAAAATGTTAATGATGACATTTCACATGTTTATATTTTTGGGACTTCGTTTCACAAAACAGATCCCGTCACTGGGTTTGGAATGTCCCAAAATGCTAAGGTACGCATTTTCACAGTCATCGAAGTTTAATTGGTCACTTAATTAATCATTAGGACATATTTAAAATTATTCCAAGTTCCTCTTTCTATTAAGACCTCATCAAGTCTTATGTAGCCGGGGCGTCATCTGTAATATGGTATCCCACGAATGGGTCAGCTTAACTGCTGGTATAATATAATGCTAATGCAAGAAACAAAAATTAAGACATGGCACGTGCAAGTGTACATTTATCTCTATATGTCATTCAATATCATTAATGCAATATACTAACAATATGCATGATGCACCCATGCAAATCTATGCCACACCCATGTCTCGGTTTCATGGATCGCTCTCGATGGTCAATCGAGTACCACACCTGTTTCACGGACTGCCCCCGTCGGATCAAGCAAGCACCGATACATTGGCCAAATTTTGGGTTTTTCACCACAGGATCTACACCCTCATAATGCATAGCACCACGTGCTCAACCCACACTATGTTCCAAGGAATCACACTATGCCAATATACTCTAATTCCACCATGCCATAATGCAATCATAATGAAGCATCTTATCCACACATGAAGCATGCTTTAGACAACGTATTACACAATAACATTTCAATCACAAAATCCCTTCATCAAGGGTACATGCCATACATAGTTCACTTAAACACATGCTTTAAGGTACACATTCATAATCTCAACAATTCTCAAAAATATAGTTCACACATTATGCTAACACACGGAATATACATATAGTCATGATCCACATCCATCACTTAACCAAACCTTCAGAAAGGTAACAGGAAAATACATAAACATATAAGCAATCAAACAGATATGTGCATCATCAAGTCAACATAGCAATTATTCCTAACTTAATCCTATTTCTTACTCAGCACAATATATCATACCTGACGGGTTTGTCTCAGCCCAAGAATTCGTACTCGTAGTGTAGCAGAACTAACAGTAAGAATGCAGAAGATCAGACCACCTTCTTTTTGCCCTTTAGTGTTCCTAAAATCACAAAATGTAACTCAGTCCGTTTACCCCTTGAATTATGCTATTCATCAAATTTTATGTCTTTATTTCATGAGTCCTTATTTTACTAAAATAAACTTTACCATTGGGTCCGAAACGTCGAAGAAAATAGGTTTAGGCTTTCGCAGAATTCAATTTGGGCATTCGTAATGAAAAGGCCAAAATGGTTATTTTGCACTTTCACGGGTTCTTACATCCTGAGACCTCTTTTCACAAATTGAATTCCACGGTTGAGTCTGGAATGGTTGGGATAATAATGTCCCACTATTTGTTTACTTAAATCGAAGTTCGTTTGATTACATTTTAACTCAGGGGCATTTTGGTAATTATTAAGGGTTCTACTGGTCTTTTATTTTTTGAGGTCTCGTCTTGTGTCACGGACCTCACCGTTGGTTTTAGGAGGTCTAAGATAGTCAGAAAACATATATGACTTGTCTTATTTGGGTTCCGGGCTATTTAGCTATATTTAATTTAATTAAATAAATTTAATTGATTAAATAGAGTATGTAACACCCCGACCTTGCGTAATTAATAATTAGTTGTTAATTATTAATTAGCACTGACTTAATGAATGATTAAGGGAATTAATAATAATCCCGACGGTCATGATAGACCGATTAAAATAATTAAATATGTCTGGAGAGAATGGTATAATACCCGAACCTGATTACTGATTAATTCGATGAAATAACGCCGTTTTAACACCAACAAAATTCGAATTAGCTAACCCGGGAAATCCCGAATGATTAATAAATGACACGGAACCCCTGACATTGAAGATAACTGAAATATAAACTGACCGGAAGAAACCGCGTCGAAAAAGGAGCTACGGAATGAAAGTTATGAAGCAAACATTGAAACTGCATTAATGCGCAGCCAAACAGGGCTTAAGCCCGAAGTATGGAAAATAACCAAAAATGTGGCCAAGAGGATTTGATCCCTTGAACAAATTGGGTAGAATTGGTTTACCAAAAAAATAACCAACTAGGCTAATGGCACCTTTGTGTACAAACATACAAAGAAATGTATATAAACACAAATCTGATTAGAGCACCTCCAAAGTGACCAATAGCCAAGCATGCAACACATCAACCATGCATCACCCTACACCCTTAGACTATCATGCCTATACACCACATGATGGCATCTCCTTCCAACCAAAATGCATGCAAAACCATCATGAACTTTGGGAGATGAAAGGACAAGAAAGAAATCTGATTTCATATACATGTCTCCATATATGCATTGGAGGGAAATCAGACCTGTAGATATCCTGTGTACTGATATATAGAGAGAGAAAGCTAGAGAGATAAGTGTGTGCATACATGATGGTGCACAAGAAATTCAAGAGGAGGGAGAAAGGAACTGAGGGAGGCACACGACTGGGACTGTGAGGCTCTGAGGTGCCAAGGAACTGAACCAACAAAGATGGGAAGGAAGATCACTATTTCAGAGGTAACCTCAAAACTGTCTAGTTTCTGTTTAGACTTTTGCTACTGTTTTTAATACCTTGAGGCCATATAAACTGCTTATATGAACTACTATGAGGCCTAGGAACCGTTATAGGATAACTGGGAGGGTCGGATAAGCTTGAAAACCCAAAGCCGTGACCAAACCGCCATTGATGACCTTCCATACAGCAGGTCTGATTCGACCCTCAAAAAATTGATTCCTAATGATCTAAACCTTATCTAGACCTTTCTAGGATGCCAAAAACACTGATCCACGACCCCAAAACCCTAGGAAAGGCCCTCAAACCTGAACTTGCAGGTCACGGGTCCATGACCCATTTTTATCAAAAAGGCTTTAAAACTTGTTTGAAACACATGCACTAAACCGCCATGACCTAGGGATCACAAGGAACCAAATCTCACGAGATTTGGTTGAGAAACGAAGGTGCACGACCGAGTTGCAGGTCTACACAATAATGGAGTAGACCGAGCTCCATGTGTGGATTCGATCCATGAAACTGATGCCAAAATGTTGGCATGAAATCCAGGAATCGATTGGAACCAGAAGCAGTAGGAAATCGTGGACAAAATGTCACGAAATTGAGAAATTGTGAAAACTGGAATTTAGGGCAACAGTGGGTTATTTGATGAAGAAGACGACGAGTTGACGAGTCGACTCGTCCAACTCGCCTGAGCCCAAACGTGTCAACACAGACACGTGTCCACCTACGGCTAAGCCACCGCATTAGTGGAACGGTGGCGTTTTGGGGGAAACTGAATGGGTTTTTAAATTTAATTCGGACTGTTTGGGCGCATGGATAATAAATTGAAATCAGGAACTTGGTTAAACTTAACCTGGATAAGGTGGCAATTAGGGATATCATGGATAACGTATTCCGGTTTTCTGAAGAGAAGTGAACCGGTTGGTTTTTGAGGATTTTGGACCGGTTCAACTCCTGAACCCTAAAACCATTTGGTCTGAGCCCCTGATTTATGATATTCTGTTTTGACCCCAAATGTTTTCTGAAATTATACTCTGGCCCAGACTTTTAAGAATTTATGCAGATACACCCCTAAAAAGATAATTAAATAATAAAATAATTATTTTAATTATTTTATTAATTAGGTAAAATTACTATTTTACCCCTGGACATTAAATGGGTCAAATGAAGTTCAAATTAAGTAAGTGAATAGTGTATTCCCACTATTTCAGGCATTCCGGACTCAATGGCGGAGTCCGATTTAGGAAATTAAGCACCGAAAAATACAGACATGTAAGTGATAAATTACTGTTCTACCTCTGACGGTGCCCAAACCCAAATAAAAAATAAAAGACATCCTATTTTAACTATGTCGGACACTTTGGACTCAATGGTGAGGTCCGTTTAATGAACTGAAGTCCCGAAAAATACAGACACATAAATTGTAAAATGACTGAATTGCCCTGGTGATACCCAGGGCCAATTAAACATAAAAGATAGTCCAAGTTAACTATGTCGGACACTCTGGACCCAATGGTAAGGTCCATTTTATGAACTGAGGCGCCGAAAAATATGACGCATGAAATTACCAAAATATCCTTGATACTGTACGAAGCCCAAATGAAGTCCGATTGGGACGAAATCGATACCGATAGAAGCCCAGATACTGGTGAAACTGTAAACATGATTAAATGATGATTCGGAGTCAGAAACTTACAAAACATAAAATGACCAAAATACCCCTGAGCACAGTAAGTGCAAAGTGGAGGTCAAATAAAGGTCAAACTAATCTGATAAATTATCATAGGGATAATTATGAACACTGAAGGGCTAAATAAGACTCCGAGACAGTCAATGCGTAAAATGAGAAATGATCGATGTGTCCCGATGATCAAAAGCAGATACCAAACGAAGTCCAAAGGACTTAAGAATTTACATATGAGATGTATGAGACATTCTGAGGACCACAACAGGGTCCGGGGTAAGAATGGCAAATTACCATTTTGCCCCTAAGGCTAAGTAAGCCCTTAACTGATAGCGATTCAAGTCTAAAAGACTTAGAACTTCATGTATACGATATATGGGATATTCTGAGAACCGCGACTGGGTCCGGGGCAAGAATGACAAAATTACCATTTTGCCCCTATGGTTAAAATAAGAACCTAACTGATACCGATTGGAGTCTAAAAGACGTAGAACTTTATATTTAAGATATAAAGACTATTCTGAAGGCCTTGACAGGGCCCGGGGCAAGAGTGATAAAATGACCGTTTTGCCCCTAAGGCTGAAAAAGTAACTGATTGATAACGATTGAAGTCTAAATGACTTAAATTATAGTTCTGAAGACTACTAAGCCTAATTAAGGAATGAAATAGCCCCGGATGAAACCCGATGAGAGGGCGATAGGCTACTAGGCTATCTTAGGTAAACCGATAGACACCTAAGATGACGAATAAGGCCTGAATGGATGAATTTTGATCTATCTATAATAACCTGAAAATTTTTTTTTTATAAATAAAATTTTCAAGTTATTATTATTAACATTATTATTATTATTATTATTATAGATGAATGTAAGTATGTAATGTGTATAATGTAAACATGGATGTGTATATATATATATATATATAAATTAAATTGTTTGGTGTGTATATGTGTGTACATATGAGTGTGTATTTAAATATGTAAATATATATGTGTATATATATATGTATAAAACAGTGTGTGTGTGTGTGTGCCGTGTGTGTGCATGTGTTGAGTGTTGCACACTCAAAGGGGCATGGGTTGAGGTTGTGTGTGTGAGTGGAATTCAGGGAGTGGCAGGTGCAGAACAGTGGGGTTAGGTCTGGTCTTGGAGAGAGAGAGAGAAAGGAAATCAGAGATAAGAGAGAAATAGGGGCAGTTGCACTTGATGTGTATATGTGCATGTATACATTGGTTGGAGAGACCAAGGGAAGGAACTGAGAGTACCTTGGAGGATTCAGGAGGCTTAGAAGGAAAAACAGAGGTGGGAATCAAAGAGGAGAAAAAGAGAATCAGAAAACTAAGGTAAGTGGGTTATGTACTGCTTTTAAATTTAGATGCATGCTAGTTGCTTTAAGTAGTGGGACTGTTTAAGCATGAAAAGTATAAAATATTGCAAAAAGAATGAGGTAATTTGGTGAAGAAACCAAGTAGTAAAATGGAATTACAGATGGTTGTAATAATTTGGATTTTTAAGATTTTATGTATGAAATTTAGTTTAAAATGGGTAGGATTAATCTTGTAAACTGCAGGAAGTAAAGTTGAAAAGAAGGAAATAAAATCAGCAAGAAAATAGGCTCAAAACTTTAAAGAAACAGGTCGCCGGAACCTGGGTTTAGGTGGCCGGAGTTGCGGTGGTTGACCATTTTATGGGGATACGATGGTTGAAAATGAAAATGGGGGTTACGGGTAGAATCTATGGAAAATTTGGAAGAAAACCGTGTTTTTAGAACTTGAAAAGTCCACCGGAAAATGGTCGCCGACGCCGGAGAAGGCGCCGGAACCCTACTGGCCCATCGCCGGAAAATCGGGGACGAAGGGGGGGCTGATCCGGGCTTGGGTCGGGTCGGTTCGGGTCGGGTCGGGCTTGGGCCGGTCCGCCCCTGCCACGTGTCACTCCCCTGTTTTAAATTAAAAGTCCAATGGGTCTGTTTGGCTACGAGGATAAGAAATTAGAAAATTGAATTTAATGGGAACAGGGATATCTTATCCCTGTTTTGGATTAGCCACTGTTTGGCTATCCAAATTGAGAATAAGGTTTTTTCCGAAATTACAAAATTGTCCCTAGACTTTTAAAAATTACAAACTTGACCCTGAACTTTCGAAAATTACATTTTAACCCCTGAACTTTGGAGAAATTACAGTTAGGCCCACCAGAATAAAATATTAATAAAATATTAATAAAATATTAATTAAATTAGTTTAATTAATTAATTAATAAATTAATTAAATTAATTAAATATTCTAAAATATTCCGGAGTCCAAATGGGACAAGTCATTAGTGTATTTCGACTATCTCGGCCATTCTGAGACCAATGGTGAGGTCCGTTTTACGAGACGAGGTCCCGAAAAATAAAAGACACGTAGCAACGTATAAAATTACCAAAATACCCCTGAATTGAAATACAGTCAAATGAACTCCGAATTAGGTAAACAAATAGTGAAACTTTATTATCTCGAGCATTCCGGACTCAACCGTGGAGTCCGATTTGTGAAAAGAGGTCACGAAATGTAAGGACCCGTGTAAAGTGCAAAATGACTGTTTTGCCCTTTTTAACCCAGGTGCCCGAATTGAATTCTACGAAAGCCTAAACTTAGTTTCTTCGACATCCCGGACTCAATAGTGGAGTCTAAATTAGTAAAATAGAAACTTATGAATTAAAGACATAAAATTTGACGAATAGAATAAATCCAAATGACAATGAACTGAATTACCTGTTATGCTTATAGGAACGCGAAAGGGTAAGGAGAAGGTGCTCTGACCTTCAGTATTTTCACAGTGATCCTACCATACCTCGAGTGCACTTCTTGAGTTGAGACCGATTTACAGGTACGATATATTGTGCTAAGTAAGAAATAGAATTGAGATTAGGAATACTTGATTTGCTGCCTTGATTGTTCAGTTGTTGCTTGAATGTTACATGCTTATGTGTTCCGTGCTATCTTGCTGATGTTGGGTGATGATGTGGGAGATGATTATGTGTATATTGAATGTGTTAGTGTAGTGTGTGAACTACATGCTTGGAGAACTGTTGACATTATGAAGTATGTAATTGAAAGCACGTTTTATGTATGAATGAGATGCATCATTGAGATTGCATTATGACATGATGAGATCGGAGCATATTGGCATAGTGTGATTCCTTGGACATGGCGTGGGTAAGCACTTGGTGCTTTGCATTATGAGGGTGCAGATCCTGTGGTGAAAAACCCAAAATCGGCCATTAGGTACTTGCGAGCCTGACGGATTCCGGACCGTGAAGCGAGACATAAGTGGTGGTACTCATGCCAGCGGAGAATGACCGTATCATGAGACATGGGTGGCATAGAGTTGCATGGGTGTGTCATGCATATTGCTCATATACTGTATACTGTTTATATACTGTCATTATGATATAGAATGACATATAGAAATAACTGTACACTTGCACATGCCACGACCTTAGTTTTGTTTCTTGCATTAGCATTATATTGTACCAGCATGTTGAGCTGACCCCTTTAGTGGGGCAAACATTTCAGATGATGTCCCAGCTGTACGAGACATAGAGACGGTCTGATTGAGGGTTATATTGGGCCCGAGGGGCGCTTTTGATATCATGTAAGGGCATAAGCCCGAGACTGTATTTTATTTTGTATGTTGTGAACCAATGGACCAGACCTTATATATGTATCAGAACAGTGTACGGAATGTATGAGAATGTCATTATTATCTTTCATTTCTTTATTATTTTATTTCTTTTTGTCTCGTTACTCACGCCTCGGGTTCGCTGGAATTTGGGGCGTGACACTGTCTGTGATTGATGATGATTATTCAGGACATACATGGAGATGCCTGACGTACTTGGAGGTTATCGGATTATTTGTGCAAGGAGATAACCGTAACAGTTTATGAGTAACCCTGACTCCTGAATTGGTGTATAAGTACACTGTCTAGTTACTCTATTTTAAAATACTGTACTGTACTGTTTTATCTGATACATTGATTTCATGCTCTTACTCAAATGCATGATCTTTACTTTGTCTAACTTCTCTGTTCTGTACTGAAATCGCTATTTTAAACTGGTTCTGAATGAACAACTGACTCTTGGTACCATTTCAGTCTTGAGCACTATATGAGCATACCGTACTGTTTAATCTGTGCATACTGCACTGTTTGTACTGTTATACTGTTCTGCTCTGCTCATTACTGACCTGTTCTATTACTCTGATGTTTTAACTATACTCCTGTTTTAATATTGTTTCAAATGAACGAACAGTTTGTGAGTAACCTTGACTCCTGACTTGGTGTATAGGTACACTGTCTAGTTACTGTATTTTAAAATACTGTACTGTACTGTTTTATCTGATACACTGATTTCATGCTCTTACCTAAATGCATGATCTTTACTCTGTCTGGCTTCTCTGTTCTGTACTGAAATCGCTGTTTTTAACTGGTTCTGAAAGAACAATTGACTCTTGGTACCACTTCAGTCTTGAGCACTATATGAGCATACCGCACTGTTTAATCTGTGCATACTGTACTGTTTATACTGTTATACAGTTCTGCTCTGCTCATTACTGACCTGTTCTGTTACTCTGATGTTTTAACTGTACTCCTGTTTTAATACTGTTTCAAATGAACATATTTAACTATCTTGGTGAGTAACCCTGACTCCTGAATTGGTGTATAAGTACACTGTCTAGTTACTGTATTTTAAAATACTGTACTATACTGTTTTATCTGATACACTGATTATATGCTTTTACTCAAATGCATGATTTTTACTCTGTCTGGCTTCTCTGTTCTGTACTGAAATAAACCTATTACTGTTTTTAACTGGTTCTGAAAGAACAACTGACTCTTGGTACCACTTCAGTCTTGAGCGCTATTTGAGCATACCGCACTATTTAATCTGTGCATACTGTACTGTTTATACTGTTATACTGTTCTGCTCTGCTCATTACTGACCTGTTCTATTACTCTGATGTTTTAACTGTACTCCTGTTTTAATCCTGTTTCAAATGAACGTATTTAACTATCTTGGTGAGTAACCCTGACTCCTGAATTGGTGTATAAGTACACTGTCTAGTTACTGTATTTTAAAATACTGTACTGTACTGTTTTATCTGATACACTGATTTCATGCTCTTACCTAAATGCATGATCTTTACTCTGTCTGGCTTCTCTGTTCTGTACTGAAATCGCTGTTTTTAACTGGTTCTGAAAGAACAACTGACTCTTGGTACCATTTCAGTCTTGAGCGCTATATGAGCATACCGCACTGTTTAATCTATGTATACTGTACTGTTTATACTGTTCTGCTCTGCTCATTACTGACCTGTTCTGTTACTCTGATGTTTTAACTGTACTCCTGTTTTTAATACTGTTTCAAATGAACGTGTTTAACTATCTGTTATGTTTGATCTATTTTGTCCTGACCTGTTCTGTTTGATCTGTTTGATCCGTTCAGTTCTAATCTGTCCTGATCTGTTACGTTTGATCCATTCTGCCCTGACCTGTTCTATTTCATCTGTCTGATCTGTTCAGTCTTGATCCGTCCTGATTTGTTATGTTTGATCTGTTCCGTCCTGACCTGTTTGCTTTGTTTCGGTCTGTTCCATTCTGTTCTGTCCCGTCCTGTTCTGCTCAATACTGATCTATCATGTTCTTTGATGATGTACCTGTATCTCTGACTGACATACTGTTTCCGCTTAGTTTTGTCTTGTTCCGTTTTGTTGATGATATACCTGTATCTCTGGTTGACATATTGTTTCCGCTCCGTTCTGTTATGTTCTGTTTTGTTTTATTCTGATTTGTTATGTTTTATTCCGTTCTGTTCGGTTATGATTTGCTATGTCCTATTCCGTTCTGTTCGGTTATGATTTGTTATGTTCTGTTCCGTTCCGTTCTATTATGTTTTATTGTGATCCGTTCTGACCTGTTCTATTCTGACCTGTTCTATGCTGACCCGTTCTATTCTGACCTGTTTGTCTCTGATTGATATATTGGCATCATTTACTATTCTGTTTTGATTTGTTGTGCTTTGCTTCATCCTGTTCTGATTTGTTATGTCCTACTCTGCTCGGTTCTGCTCCGTCCTGACCTGTTGTGTTCTGTTCTGTACGGTTATACTTGATATGGTCTGTTATGTTCTGTCTGTTCTGATCTGTGGTTTTATTTTGTTCAGTCTTGCTTTATTCTACTGAAACTGCATTTAAAGTAGATTTATAAAACTGCTATTTCAGAAACAACTGAACTACCCTTGTGCTTTGTAAACAACAATGGTTTGAAACCCATGACAGGGAACCTGTGTTACTCATTGGGCTTTTCGAAGCTCACCCCATTCCCTAACATTTTTCAGGAATGATATCTATTGGATTTGATGGCACTGATATGTGGAGACTGGATTATTAAGGATTGAATCTGTTTAATCAGGTGAGTGATGTAATACGACTGACTTGACTGATATGTACTAGATATAGACATGGCTCATGGATTTAAACGGTACTCTAGAGATTATAGTTCTGCTCTGTTGTTATATGTCGGATTATAGATATGCTCTGAGGTTAGAATTGTTAGCTGTTGGATTTTAGACTGGCTCTGTGGTACATAACCTTACGGTGAATACACGAGTTGCATTCCCTTGACAAAAAAAAAAGGTTTTAAATTCCGCTGCATCTGACCCTACAGTCGGAGTGCAATTCACTGGAAAGTTCAGAAATTGCCTTCGGTTGGTCGCGTGGCGGCTGATTGGCATCACGTCCTCGACATCCGCGTAGGGTGGGGTTCGAGATGTGACAGAGTAAAGTATAATATATATATATATATATATATTAATTGCATAATGGGGCACGGTTGGTAACCGTCCCCACTTGGTCCACACGTGCCATTCCACACTCACGGTTCTTGGTTCGAATCCCCCCACCCCCTTTTTCTTCTTTCTTCCCTTTCCCTTTTTTTTTTTTAAAAAAATTTTTAACTGTTGGGCCCAAATTCTTTTTTGAACAACCCAGGCCCAATGATTTTTAAAAGAGCCCAATCCTTTTAAAAGAAGGTTGTCACGACCCGAAACCCACGCTAGGCGGATTACCGGATCGCGATCGCCGCCCCGAGACCCGAAGGCCTCGAGACAAGGCTCGCATAGGTAGCGGTATCGAATAGATGTGCTTCATGTGGTTGCGGAAGCGCGAAAATCTTTTTTTTTTTTTTTTTAAATTTGCACATCCGTCCGATACTGCCGCTATTCTCAATGGTACACATGTTCACACATTCATATAAAATCAGAGCATAGCTAAAACTTAGAAGACTTTATAATTACATCTTAGTTCAACTGCCCCGTGGGGCTTAATACATATCCTTAGACTGTCTGGAAATACAAAATATACTAATCAAAGTTCATGTGATTTTTCCCAAAAGAACTACTTAAGCAAATCTTCCCAAAGGCTAGGTTCATCCTTAATGTCTTCAAAAATTCGATCTGCCATTAATCACCTGAAAGGGGGGGGCGGATAAAATCCGGGTAAGCTAATCAAAGCTTGTGAGTAATTCCTGCATTCGTCATGGGGTTTTCAACTGGTAGTGGTTTTAGCACATGAGGATTTATGAAATACTCACTACCAATTGCTTGTACATTTTAGAACACAGAGTATATGCATTCTTAAAATAATAGCTTTGAACAATTAAAGTATTCAAGCTAAACACACATTTCCTTCAAATAGAGCATATGCAATTTAAAAGCATATAAACATGTGAAATAGAATAGGGATAATGCCTACTTCTATTTTCAAAATCACTTGTCGTCTTTTCTCTTTTATTAGGCGGAATCTGTTTCGAACCAGACTCCCATTTTACTGCCAATACTGTCGATGGAGATATCTCATTTGCCTGGGGGATTAGATCCTTCTACCGGGCATGTACTGTTGAATCCCGAAGGATTTCAACCATCGTATAGGGTGGTACTTAGTACCGTTTATCTTATAAAACATTTGTCACATGACTTCTTCAATAGATATTTTTCATGAACATTTAAAGCATGAAATGTATAAATTCTACAATAAAGCTTCGAATACACGTGATAATCAAATTCAGAATATTAAAGAGGTTTGCAATTGATTTAGACATGCTGATGTATTTTCAAGAAAAAAGCTGAATTTAAAACATTTAATAAGCATGCCGTAACAGAATATTTTAAAAGAACGGAATCATATATAGACTGAATTTGATATTCAAAGGCTGCAATGACTTGTGCTTAAAACTTCTTCAAATATATGGAGTTAAATCTCCAGTTCAAATACAGGGTTACTCACCTTGGTCCGTTTAGGGTTAGCTCTACTGAGGCGCCTTCCCTTTTACTCTCTCTTTCCTTAGCCTATCAAGATTCATGAAGACTTCATAAATTTTCATATGTACTTAATTAACTCCACAACTCACTAAGTGTAAACTGTGAGAGGCCTAACTTGTCATACCTGTCTGTCTTATAACTGAAATACAGAGCTAGTAACTTATGTTCTTAATGATAATAATATTACCTGCGACGCCATTCGGCTAAGGTTTCTGTGTTCTCTCTCTCCTCTTCCAATTTCCTTTCTTCTTCCTTCTTCTTTTTAGCCTCCGCCACCATGGCCTTGGTGGGTGATTTGAACATGAAGGGGCTTACCGAGACGACCTCTGTCGCCTTGGCTATCTTGACAAATCTGTTGATTACTCTCTGTCGACGCAACAGCTCTTGCATGAAGGCCTGTTGCTTTGGGTCCTTGGCCCTTTGGGCCTTAGTCATGATCGTGTATTTGGTTCGTTGTTCTTCCATGATTTACCTAAGATCAATTTATGAGTTAGAAATTTTTATTCTAAGGTTGATGTGTTGTCATGTCCTCGTATATGCCGTAGATTAGTACTTTGGCATCACTTTAATTTATAGTCATCTGACAGATGCTATTCATCAAATTTTATGTATTTTTATTGTAGGCATTTCTTTTGGTCGAATAGACTCTACCATTGAGTCCGGAGCGTCGAAGAAAGTCGGTTTGGGCTTCCCTAGGATTTAATTCGGACTCTAGTATAAAAAGGGAAAAAGGGTCATTCGTCGTTTTACGTGTCATATTTTTCTGTACTTCGTTTCATAGTTCGGACTCCATTATTGAGTCCAGGATGTCAATGAAAGTCAATTCAGACCTTCCTGTGTTTTAATTTGGCTTTTAGTGTACTAGGGGTAATTTGGTCATTTTACTTCTTTACGTGTCTTTATGTTCGGGACCTCATCTCGTGTCGTGGACTTCACCATTGGACTCAGAAGGTCCGAGATAGTAAAATTACACTAATAACTTGTTAATTTTGGACAAGGGGTATTTTGGTCATTTACCCCTTCATGCGTCTTCATTTTTCGGGATCCAGTCTCGAAAAATGGACCCTACCATCAGTCTTAGAATGTTTGAAATAGTAAAAATTTACTATTTATTTATTAAATTTGGACTTCGTTTGACTTGTTTAGGGGGAAGGGCAATTTGGTCATTTTGACATTTTTAGGAGTCTTAAATTTTTCGGGGCCTCATCTCATGTCACAGACCTCACCAATGGACTCAGAGGGTCCGAGATAGTAAGGTTACATATATAACTTGTCATTTTTGGTCAAGGGGTATTTTGGTAATTTATACCTTAACGTGTCTAAATTTTTTGGGCCCCGTCTCGTAAAACGGACCCTACCATTGGCTTCAGAATATCCGAAATAGTAAGGATACACTACTCGTTTATTTAATTTGGACTTCATTTGCCCTATTTATGACCCAAGGGTAATTTAGTAATTTTACTTATTTAATAAAATAATTATTTTATTATTTTATTATTCTTCCAGGGGTATATTTGCATAATTTTTCCAAAATTTGGGCCACAGTGTAAATCCGTAGAACAGTTGGGGGTCAAAATTAAATATTCAAAACTTTCGGACTGAACCAGTGGGTTCAGTCCTACCTCAAATGAACCGGTCCAATTTCAATTGAACCAATCCGGTCTGGTTGGGTTTATTGTGTAATGCTGACGTCATGATGACGTCAGCCCTAATTGTTTAAAAATTTAAACATAAGCATAAACGACGCCGTCCACTTAACCGTTTATACGACGGGTCGGGTTCCGACCCGAACCCGATTTGACCCATTTGACCCGAACCACCACTGTTCATCTTCTTCCCCGTTTCTTCCCAGTGTTGCCCTAGTTGCAGGTTTTCAATTTTTTTCTATTTCGTGGATTTCTACAACTCCGTTTCTTCTGCTTTCTTTTCCAAACACCTCCTAATACATTTTAGAACACTTCTACATTGATTTAGAGGTTCGAATGTAGCTCAATGACTCGAATTAAGTCGCGATAATCCGAGCTGTTCATGGGTCGTTCATGCTCGTTTGTCGATGGTTTTTCACGAGGTTTTGCTTGTTTTAATCCTCTCTTCATGGGGATTAAATTCTCGTTCATAAGGGTAGGTTTAAAGGCAAGTTTAAGGGTTTGGGTTGAAAACCCGAAACCTGCAAGTCAATGGTCGAGGGTCATTTCATGTGATTTTTGGTCGCGGGTATAGGTTTTCATGACCTTCATGACTTCTTCTTGAAGTCTCTATGCACCAAAAAGAGTTTGGCTTCCATCATTTCAGACCTGCTATAGCATGGTCTTCAATGGCGGTTCACTGTTGGGTCACGTAGTTCTAGGTGTTTTTATGACCTAATTTCATGTTTAATCATGCCTAAATATGTTTAAAACATCATATATACAAAATCTAGAACTAAAACAGTTTATGCATGCCAAATTTTCTAGAGAGAGAAAGTAATGGTTCTTGGTGTTTTACCTCTAACAGTGGCTTTCTCTCTCTTTCCTCCTTCCTCTGAGACCTCTCTTCTCTTCTTCTAAATGCCCAGAACTCTCCCTCTCTTTCTCTATTGCTGATCGGTGGAGATCTTGTGTGTAAGCCATGTATGACCATTTGTATAGGTGAGAAATTAAATGGCTATCACCTCGCTTAATTGCCCCTCATTTCACTCCCTTACTCCATCAGACCATAGCCATACTTCTCCCTATTCATCTTCACCTAATGGCCATATAATATACACATAAAGTACATGCCACCTTACCCATATTAATTCCCATGTCTTCCTCTCATCTATTCATGTATACATATATATATATATATATATTACATTTAATTTACATATTACTCCACACTCACACACACGGCTGGTATATATATATTTATATATGTATATATATATATTTATATATTTTTACTTAATTTGTCATATTTAATTTATTATTAAATTATTTATTCAATTTATTACACTTTACCAATTAACCATCATATTTCATATTAATCATAATAAATACTTAATTTCTCATATTAATAAATTAATTTTATTAAATTAATTTATTATTGTTTTAAAAACATAATATTTACTTCCATTTTTCATACCCTCGAAATACGTGTCATATTACCCGACATTCTCGGGTCGGGGTATTACAAAGGCAACCCAAATCAACAGCCCAATGACTATGGCCCAACCACCCAATGACAACAAGGTTGTCTTCTTCGGTGTACGCCGGCCTTCTTCTCGGACTTCGGCCGATTTTTCGATCTGATTTTTAACAGAATTTTAATGGTGTTCAGTCCTATTTATCTAGTGGCTTTCATATATCAACTTAAAAATCAAAATGAAGGAGTTTTTGGCTATCAAACAGGCCATTACAGTGGCCATCTCCGACGGGTTTCGAGATTCTGGCGACCGTATAGACCCCCATTTCGTGGCTTGTTAGCCACGGTTTTTACTCTAAATCTTTCCCTCTTCATTTCTGCACCTATGGGGAGTGTTTTCCTCCCATTCAATTAAGTTTCTTAAGCATTAAACTCACCTAGCCGATTATCTATGCCGACTTGCGACTCTCCATAACTCTCTTCTCTTCCAACCATTTTTGTTCATTCTTGTTGCAAAATGATCTACATTTTATACACCACAAGGCCCTACAATCAAATCAAATTAACATGTTTCAAAGTTTAAAAACTGAACCGAGTCAACTCACCTTTCTTCCTGGGTTTTTCTCCTGTTGTAGATCTCCTTCTCCCCTCTGTCTCAACTCCTTTGAATATCCCAGCGCCTCACAACTCTCTGACTTAGCCTCCTTCCCACTGATTCACTTTCTTTCCCTAACCAAACGGATACACCTAACTTATACACAAAAAAAAAAAAATATACACACTTCCTCACATAAACACCTGCAATAGCCTCACTGTTCCTGACTTCCCTCACTGCTTTCCATCATTTCTGCTCTTTTCCTGACCTCCCTACTGTTCTAGCCACCATTCCTTTCACAAATGCAACTTTGCATTAAATGCAAATTTGACATTGGGCGTTTATATATATATATGTTATGTCATACACACATGCACACGGCAATACATTGCCACCCTCACACACACACAACTGTAGGCAATCAGATTTTCACTCATATATATGTATTTAATTTTCATGTATATATATATATATATGCATGCATATACCATACACTATTCACACACATCTTATATGCATGACACATAAAAGAATAAATAAATGAATAGATAAATAAATAAATAAACAAATAAATAATTAAATCAATATAAATATAAAATAAAAAATTTTATTCCAAAAAAAAAAAAAAATTCCAGGTCATTACAGCATGCATGGATGGAAGGAGCAAAAATGGAAGAAGATGAAGGAGGCCAAGGAATGGATGGGGCAGAATGGCTTGACAGAAGAAGAAAACTGAAGAGAGAGATAGAGAGAGAGGTAACTTATCTCTCTAAGAGTTTTTTTGGTTTAGCTTTTGCTTTTTTTAGGTTATTAATGCATGCATAGATTTACATGGAAAGTGAAAGAAAATGGAAAAGAATTGGAGAATTTGGGCTTGAAAAACCCTAGATCCCGAAATATGAAAAAAAATGTTTTTTTAACCTAACTTGTTTAAAGCTTTGGAATAATGGCATAGCTCGAAAAAGTATAAGGATAGGAGTATTCTACAATTTGTCTCGTTCAAAATGGTTGAGAAACCACTAAGAGTTACCAAATTGCAACCATGAGAGAGAGGAATGAAAACTTGATTTCGAGCCTAACTCGTTGGGTTTTAGGAATGAGAAAACATTCCCTGTGGTCCCAGGAATCTATAGGAGAAATTTGGGAGCAAAAAGGTAACTAGAACTCCACGAAATAGGAGAAGTAGAATCGTGCTGAAAAATCGGGTCTTATCGAAGACCCACTGAACTACCCTATTTCGATGACTAGGGCTTAATGAATTGAAAAACCCACATTGGCTATGGAATCCCCAGGAAAAATGGGTTTGAACCCCTTTGGACAGTGGCTGGAAATCAAGCAGCAATGGTCGCCGATGCTGGAGAAGGCTACCGGAGCCTTCGCCGGAAACTTGGGGAAGAAGAACAGTAATCGGGTTGGTCAACGGGTCAAGTCGGGTCAGATACGGGGTTTGGGCCGACTCGCATGTAATTGAATTTAAACCCTAAAATTAAATGTCGTCGTTTTGCTTAAAAGAATTAAAAAGTAAAAAAAGTAAGGCTGACGTTAGCATGCTGCAATGAACTGGTTGGTTCTTTACTGTTTGGGACCGATTCACTTGGAACCTAACTAAACCAATGGGTTTTATTTAAATAGTTTCTAAAATTACAATTGGACCCCTAGAACCTTCTATTAATTATAAATAACCCCAACAGTTTTGATTAATTACGGATTGGGCCAGAAAATTAATTAAAAACTAATTTTAAATCCTTTTAATTATAAGAGAAATTATCAAAATCCCTTAGGCCAAATGAAGGCTAATTAAAATGAAAGAATAGTATAACCTAATATTTTTTGGCGTTCCGGACCCAACAAAAAAGTCCGATTTGTGAAATTAAATCTCGAAAATATGAACGGGCAAACTAAAATAATTTTAAATATTTCCTAATAATTAATTAAGTGACCAATCGAATTCCAATGACTATGAAAATACATATTTTGACAGTTTGGGACATTCCATACCCAATGACGGGATTTGTTTGTGAAAGTCTTGAAAACATAGATACGTGAAATGTTAGAATTATCATTTTACCCTTAGTAATCCAAAAGCGAGTTAAATGTCAAAGGTGACATAGTCTGACTTTATTTGACATTCTGAACTCAACAATGGAGTTCATTTTACCAAAGTACCAAAAAATGACACATGAAAGTATAAAATTATGAAAATGCCCCTAGACTTAATGTAAGTCACATAAATGCAAATTAAGATTTGGAAAAGCCTAAATTAATTATATTTGATATTCTAGACTTGATGGTGACGTCCCTTTGGAAAAATAAGACTTGGTAACAAATTAAAAATGACGAATATGTCCTCAGGACTTAATGAAGTTATTAGAAGTATAAAAATGAAATTAATAAGTCCACATAAATGTTATAAAGATCGAGTAGACTCAAAATGGAGTCTGAATACGTAAATTATGTACGAAAAAATATGGGATATTAAAATTATAAATTACCATAATGCCCTTGAAGGGCCAAATAAGCTATAAAGCATCAGGAAACCCTAAATTAAGAATTTGAAGACCCTTAATTAAATAGACTAAGTTCAAAAGAACTTAAAACACTGAATAACAATGTTTGAAATTAGAATGAATATTAATTCATTATTCAATGTATTTTTGATCCATGATTATAGGATCACCAAACGATGAAAAATGAAAAGAAAGCCATGTACCTGCATGGGAATGCGATGCTAAGAACCTAATGTAAGTAAACTCAAACTCTAATATGTGGTATACCTTGGCCATGTCACAGTTATGTTTTCTTAATGCTGCTAATTTGTACTCTATATACACACCTGACAATAATCTGATTCCATAATTTGATGTTTATACTTTCTTGTGGATATGTTAAGATTCCATTTGCCAATGTCTTGATGTGATTGCTTACACATTTATATAACCTTTGATTTGGATATTGGAAAACTACTATGTTTTTTACTACTGAGAATTTGATATTCCACGTATACGTACATTTCTTGTGGAATTCCTCTGATTATGACATTATTATGAGTGCTGGGAGTTGTGTCTTCACAATGCCCATCCTGATTCTTTAGATGTTGATTTAGACCTATGGGTCAGTGATTGGGAATGATACCCAACACTTAGTCCATGGAGGATATGATATTTGATAAACGCTCTTGGTGCTATTTAGGAACCTAGATGAGGGGTGAACCTAAATGAGTGCTGTTTGGGAGTAGCTGGGCCTTATTTGAAAGCATCTATTAGACTCATTTGTTAGTATCACATATCTTATATTTTGATCATAATTTGATGATGCACTCTTTGATTGTGGATACGTTTTTTAAGCCTATCATTGGATTCGATTTGGTATCTTGTGATTTTTGGCAGTTGATTATTGAATGTGCTAAATCCCTATTGTTGACTTGCTAAATTACTTACATCGCCTTTTTCAAGCTGCTTTGGGATATGCCTTTTTGACCCATGGGTTATCTTTGGTGATCTATTTTCCTTTGTGACTAATTACTATTCTATAACCTTTTGCTTGTCATTTGGTTGCATTCTATTACCTAAACTAACCCTGTCCCATGACAGAGTGAGGTAATTTACTTACTGAGCTAAGTTAGCTCACTCCATATTTATAACAATTTTTTAGGTAGCACCATATGGAAGGAAATGCAATGATGCGACTAGTGAAGCTAGTTATGAGCTTGTGGGCAATGCTGATGATGTATAAATCTAAGTCATGATTTGAGTATATATCATGTACCATTGATCTTAATATTAGATATTGTGATATTGTAACACTAGACATGATGTTAGACTTAAGTGGTGATATATGATGATCAAAATCGTACTTAGAGATATATTGATCGATGGTTGTTAGAGTTCGATTTGTTATCAGATGAGTTGCATATGTGTAGCTTCTGCATTTAATAAAAGAAATTTTTTTTATCACTCTTGTGAAATTCATTTGATTTTGTACGGCCTGTCCAAGTGGTAGTGTCGGTCACGGCCCCTAATCCGTAAAGGGTGTGTTTCGGGTCGCGAGACTCAGTGTATTTCTTGAACTCCTAAAATTATATTTTAAATGTCATAAAAAAAATCTTGAAATTCTTGCAATACTTTTTGATTTTGCATGCTTCATCTATGCATTACTAATCTTATCTTGGTATATTTTTAATGTACTTTAATTATTCCAAAAATCTATTATAATTTTTGGAATAATCTTGATTAAACACAAGTTCTCGGGTAATCCATAACTTATTAACACTGAATTAACCATGTCCATTAAAGTTTTATTTTTCCTCTCAACTACACCATTAGATTGTGGATAGTAAGGTGGGGTTACTTCATGTAAAACCCCATGCTCGTCACAAAAATTATTAAGTTCAGTTAAAGTATACTCTCCACCTCTATCATATCTAAATCTCTTAATTTTCCTCTCTAATTGATTTTCAACGATATTCTTATAAATCTTAAATTTGTTAAAAATCTAATCTTTAGTTTTAATCAAATACAAGAGACAAAATCTCAAACAATCATCAATAAATGTCACAAAACGTTTATTCCCAACCCTAGCAGGTGGTCTATTTGAATCGCACACATCACTATGGATTAACTCTAAAAGTTGGGTATTGCCAACAATAGACTTATGTGACTTTTTAGGTTGTTTTGCTTGTACACATACCTCGCACTTTGTTTAAAATCTACTTTGGATTTAGGAATTAAGTCAAGATCCATCAACTTTTTAATTTTCTTTAAATTAACATGCCCTAATCTCTCATGTCATACATCACATGATTCAACATTGAAAATGAAAAATGAAATTTTATTATCATCAACAAGAACATTCAATTTAAAAAGACCTTCACTCACATATCCTTTACCAACAAATACATTATTCTTTGAAATCACTACTTTATTAGACTCCATTACAATTTTAAACCATTGTTGGACTAAGGATGACCCATTCATTAAATTTCTTCTAATTCTAGGAACATGTTGCACATTTTTTAAAGTCAAGATATTTTTAGAAGTCATCTATAGACCAGTTTCCCCAATTCCATGAACTCGTGCGACAGAATCATCTCCTAGAGTTATACTTCATCCACTTGACTTCTATTAAGTTTTGAAAAGATCATGAGCAAAACACACATGTATGTTAGCTCTAGAATCTAACCACCAATCTTTGTTTTGACAAGTCAAATTAATAGAAGTGCTAGGATTATACCTAAACTTAGGCTCAGAGGAATTTTCTCGATCTCCCACTATGTTGACTTGGGCTTTTGGACCTCGTTGATTTTGCTTGGCCTTAGGGACATACTTCTTAGTCTTTTTGTAATAGCAATTTTTGGCCCAATGATTTGTTTGCCCGTAATCATAACATGGTTGCCTCTCTCTTCCTTGGGTCTTAGGTCGATTATTATGGTGATACCTATTTGGATTATTATTTTTAGTATTTCTCTTAAAATTTCTCCCATTTGGTTTGAAATTTTTCCTCCCAATATTATTTCTTGCATTATTATTCTTGTTGTTAAAATTGTTATGATTTTTCACAGTATTAACATTAGGGTATTTATCTTATTTCTTTGATGTGCTAGCCCTATGTTTTTCTTCTACCCTAAGAGAGCTTCTCACTTGGGTAAGGGTCAACTCTCCTTGTTTATGCCTAAGGGTTTTAGCAAACTCGGTCCATGATAGGGGTAGTTTATCAATTAAACAAAAGACATTAAAATCTTCACTAAGTGTTGTTCCACTTTTCTCAATTCCTCTCAAAATTTCTTGGAACTTATGGACTTGGTCTCCTACGGATTTTGAATCTTCCACTTTATAACTATTAAAAGTGGATACTTTAAACATCTCTACCCCAACATTTACAATTCCATATTTTGCTTCTAAGACATTCCATAATCATAGAAATGGTCAGAAAGAGCACTAAGGATTCTATTGTGACAATGATATTCAATTTGTTCCTTAAACATTTTAGAGGTTGCTTCTTGGGAGGATGTTGTTTGGGTAGTAGTTGAAGTTGTTTGAGAGGCTTGGGGTCCTTCTAAGGTTGATATGAACCCTAGGACAGTTAGTCAATACCTTAACTATTTTTGCCACCTATGAAAATTTTGGCCATTAAATTTCTCGGGCTTAACACTAAGGGCTTCCTTAATATTTGCCATTAAATTTATAATAAGGCCTAAAAAAGAGAGAAAGAGAGAGAGAGAGAGAGAGAGAGAGAGAGAGAGAGAGAGAGAGAGTTGAGAACCAATGTATCTAAACACTATGAGAATAAACACAAGTGCCACTATAGGTCAATATAGATAAAATTAAAAAGACTTGCTGTTTTTCGTTACTAGTTTCCAAAACGGATTTAAATTCCATAGCTTTAATATAAATCTCTACACAATTATGCTATACAATCAAAGCCTATATTCTGTTATAGCAAGTGCTATGTGATATCAAATGAAGAGAGAGAGAGAGAGAGAGAGAGAGAGAGAGAGAGAGATTATTATGCACAATTAAAGGCCTATGTCACGACCCAAAACCCACCCTATGCGGATTAGGGGTCTGTGACCGGGTCTACGGCCTGTAGGCCATTCCCCGTCAAAAGGATCTGAAATACTAAGTAAAGTTTTAACAAAACATTCTATAGACATTAGTTAAAACTGGTAGCATGGTCAGGTTATCATTTAATACATGCCAAAAGAACATAAGTGTTTATAAGTACAGATCCTCCAAAAACACAAACTGACAGGACCATGGTGACATCGGAGATATTAAGACCTTCTAATACTTTAACTTAATACAAAAACTCGCCAAAAAGCTACCAGTGGCTTGCAGGCGTCTAAACCTCCTATGCGCCTGAGGGTCCTCCTACTTCCTGTTGTCCAGAAAAAAATAAGGGAGGGATGAGCTAACAAAGCCCAGTAAGTAATTTCCTAGCTTTAACATGTGTCGGAGTTAGTTTACAAGAATAATAAGGAAAAAGATAACAGATAGCCAAGAAAATATATCATGTATAAATATAGCCAGTCACTGAGATACAACAATAATGACCCGAGGGTCCAAAGAGAGGCATATCCCACAATATGATACAAGAGGCAATGACAAGGTCAATCAAAATTGGGATCTAGCCTATCATGATGAATTGTTGCCACATACAAAACGTTAGCCAATCAAAAGTGTAACATGCTTGCAATAATATGATCATTCACAAGGTATAAAATATAATCATCCAACAATGCAAAAATTTCATAATCGAATTCTAACAAAACAAATGTGTAAACAAAACGGGACCCAGCATACCCCCAAAACATGCATATTTAGATTCGCCTCAATTCCTCGGGCTTACTGAATAGCGTTAGAGCTCTTTTACTACAGGTCCCGAAGGACATAACAGACCCCAAAGGGTCCACCCCGTATTTGAGAATAGATGGGCCATTGTGACTAAGCACAACCCCGGGCACATACCGACTATCATGATCAATAAGTTTCCACACAGGATGTACAATCATGTGAAATAGACAAAATCTCAATCAACGAGACATAAGTGTGTGGAACAAGATTTCCATCAACAAGATATGATACAAGATCATGACATGGTATATATGATAGTATAAATATGCTCAATTATTAGCAAATCAAGATCACAAAAGGTATAGGCAAGCAAGTCAATTTTGAAGTACATGCATGAATAATTGATCACAAGTTGATTGGCATCAAATCGGAGAATCAAGTCCAATAGGTAGGATATAGAGTACAAATTTGGCAGCATATGAAAATAAATGTGACTGGCGGGGGATAACCCATATTAAAGCATAGGAGTTACTTACCTCAGTTTCTTAATATTGCTTTCTCAACCGGCACCACTATTGTTACCTTATAGCTTCTTTTCAATTCCGTTGCTTAGGTGATCCTATAATCATGGATCCAAAATATTATATAATGAATTAGTACCCATTTTAATCCCAAATATTGTTATGTAATGTTTTAAGTTCCTTTGAACTTAGTCTGTTAAATTTCTTAAATGAGCTTAGTAGTTGTTAGAATTATAATTGAAGTCATTTGGACTTCATTCGTTATCAATTAGTCACGTATTTGACCTTAGGGGCACAATGGTAATTTTATCATTCTCGCCCCGGACCCTATCGTGGTCCTTAGAATAATCGTCATGTCTTATGTGTAAATTTCTAAGCCTTTTAGACTTCATTTGGTATCTGTCTTAGATCATCGGGACACATCGATCATTTTTTTATTTTATACTTTAACTATTTTGGAGTCTTGCTTAGCCCCATAGTTATGTTTTATATCAGACTGACTTTCTTTTCTAATTTATTTGGCCTTTACTTTGCGTTTTCTATGCTTAAGGATATTTTGGTCATTTCGTATTTGATGATATTCTGACTCCGAATTATTATTTAGTCATTCATACAAGTTTACAATTACTTGGGCCTTTATTGGTATCAATTTCGTCCAATTTGGACTTTATTCGGGCTTAGTATTGTATTGGGAGCATTTTGGTAATTTTATATTTTCACGCGTCACATTTTTCGGTACTTCGTTTGTTAATACAGACTCTACCGTTGAGTCCAGAGTGTTCGACATAATTAGATTAGGCTATCTTTTATTTTTAATTGGCCCTGGGTACTATTAGAGGTAGTATAGTCATTTATGATTTACGTGTTTGAATTTTTTGGGACGTAATTTCCCAAATCAAACTTTACTGTTGAGTCCGAAATGCCCGAAATAGTAAAAATATACTATTCATTTACTTATTTTGGACCTCGTTTGATTCATTTAATGTCTAGGGGTAAAATGGTCATTTTACCCATTTAATAAAATAATTAAATAAATTATTTTATTATTTTATTATTTTTCAGGCGCTCAATTGAATTAATTCTTTTAAAATCTCGGCCATAACAGAATTTCTTAAGAGTTTGGGGGTCAAACCAGAATTTATAAAAGTTCTGGTTTATTTGTTTTTAATTAAATCTTTGAACCCAAGGGTTTAAGGATGGAAACCCTAGACCGGTCCAAGTTCTAATTGAACCAATTGGTTCAGTAGTTACTTTTGGATTTCCCTCAAAATTTACTCTAAAAACCAACTGGTTTGCCCCATCTTTAAATGAACCGGCCCCAAATCATCAGGAACCAATCGGCTCAAGCCGGTCTACCACGTCAGTTAAATGAAACGCCCCAACAATGTCGTGTTGATTACGTTCAAACCCGCACATTATACAGTCGGGACCTAAACCGTTATTGACACCATACCCGACCTGCGATACTGTTCATCGTCTTTCTCGTCAAGGGAAACATGAACCAGACTAAACCCTAAATTTTTCTTCTCAATTTCATGGTGAATCAGTCATCTAATCCCTCTACTTTCCACCCCAAAGGGTTTCTGGGATCTTATACTTTAGTTATACGTCCATTTCGTGGCTCGAATCTAAGGATAGAGTTTGGTCCAACCCATTATTGTGTGAACATGCAATTCCTTCGTTTAGGTCCAATTTTGGGCCATTTCGACTGAGGTTTGTTGGGTTGCTCTCATCGGACAATGGAGCTTCAAACCTCGTCCCTAAAATCCAGTGTAAGGCCTTTTGCATAGATGATTGTTTTTGGACCCCAACCTGCAACTCCAATTTTAGGGCTCATCTTTGAGCCTTTTCTCTATATTTTTGTTGCGTTGTAAAACTTCTTCCTCCTAGTGTTAATCTCTATCCCTTGTAACACCCCGAACTTAATTTTGTTGATTAATCAATGTAATAAAGTCTTTTGCGAATTTAATACGGTGATTTAGCTATTTAAGCCTTATTTTAATACTATTAAAACTCGAATTAGCTAACTACGAAAAACACAAGGAAATAATAACCGACACGGGTCATGGGACATTGAAGCTAACTTGAATAGGGAATGACCAGAAGAAACCGTTTCGTGAAAAGAGCAATAGAAAAGAAAATATTAAAGAAATAGCCAAAATGGAAATCTGCGCCAGCCAAACGAGGCATAAGCCCAAAATGAGGAAAAAATGCCAAAAGTGAGGCCAAGGGGATTTGAACCCTTGACCAAATGAGGAAAGTAATTTCATCTAAAAACTTACCAAGTGGGCTGCCAGCACTTTTTGTGCCCAATTAGGAAACAAAAATGTAAATAACCTCAATTTAACCAAGCCCACCTCCCAAATTGGCCAATAGCCATTCATGCAACACGTCACCCCACATTACCCTATGCTTCAGCCCTTATCATCATGCTTGCCCTAGCTATCATCACTAAAGCTGCACACCATGATGTGCATGCATAGGTGTAATTGTATAGGTATGAAATTATATATATATATATATATAAGTTATACACTATAGAACACTTCAAGTGTGTGTGCTGTGTTCAGATAATAGGTGGGTGAAACTCTGTAGTATGTGTGTGTGTAAGTGACAAAGAGAGAGAAAGAGAGATTGTGTGTGCAAATACAAGGGAGTGTGTGTGTGTATGCACATGTGAGCTTGTTTGGAGGCTTACAACTAGGAGAGAAGAGGGGGAGGAGGTCAAGACTGCTTCCTAAAGAAGCTTTAAAGAACAGAACTGAGCTTAGGAGAAGAGAGAGGCCATCAAAGGTATAAAACACAAAACTTTGGAAATTCCCTTTTGAATTTTTGGTTTCTGTTTCAGTTTTAATTAGTATACATGCATTAAAATAACACTGAGGGACAAATTTAAGCAAAGAATTGGACCCTAGATGACTTAAAATAGTGGACCGTACAACCAACTCCCATGTATGACCACCTTAAAGCTTGGGTCTGAATCGACCAAAGCAGAACCCATTTCTTTCATTTTAAACTAAAATGAGATCCTTTAAGGGTTCCAAATCTGTTGGAACCATCTCAAATGGATGAGGGATAAGGGAGAACACCCCATTTACAATCACGGTTCAGAAATTGGGTTCCTTGAAACTGAGCCCCAAAACTGATTCTTGGAATGTGGCTTGAAAGCCACTAGACTGAGGGTCATATTGAGCCCAACCACACATGAAATGGTGGAGAACTAAGGATTTATAACCCAGTTGCAGACCGAGACCTCCCAACACGCCATGGCCCCCTAGAGCTCGATTTAAGCTCTCAAACTCATGCCAAAATATTGCCCAGACATCCAGTGACCCACACCACCCAAAAGCAGAGACCAAATCAACCCTAAACTTCATGAAATTGAAAGAAGAGAAAACCAAAAATTAGGGCAACACAGTCGATGTTTGGGGAAGAAGACGACGAGTCGATTGAGTCGACTCGCCCAACTCGATCAGACCTAATGTGTTAACTTGGACACGTGTAGGCCTGCGGGTTAGCCACTGCATTAAATAGACGATGCCGTTTTGTGTGTTTGTGTTTTAAAATTAAAAAAAACTTGGATGTTTGGTTACTAAGATAGCAAATTAAGTTGATAACCCTGTGCGGAATAGGGATATCATCCTATCCTAACTCCAGCTTGTCCGCCGTTTGGGTCAACAAAAATTAAAAAAAATGGGGGAGCCACAGCTCCCCTAGAATCGAACCCGTGACCTGTTGGGGGGGTGACACTTAACCAACCACTGTGCCACCCAATTCTCACCCGTCATAAACCCAACCGAATATATATATATATATATATTATATTGATATAATTAAATTAATTAATTAATTTAAATTATTTAAAAATAGGTAAATGTACCGATGTCTAAATTAATTAAACAAATAGTGTATTTTGACTATGTTGGACATTCTGGACCTAATGGTGAGGTCCATTTTGTGAACCGGGGTTCCAAAAAATTAAGTCACATAAAACATGAAATTACCATTTTGCCCTTAGGAGTGCCCGAAGCCAATTGAGAAGCCGCGAAGGCCTAGATTTATTTTCTTTGACGTTCCGGACTCAACAGTGGAGTCCGTTTACCTAAATAAAATACTCGGAAGGCCGATGTATTAAATTTAGCAACTTTAAGAATATAATTAAATAATACCGAAAGAGTTAAAATAAATTACGAATGCTAACATCGACCTAAATAATTGAGATGAGTTAATAACAATTAAATTTTTGATTTATAGGAACCTCTAAGGGGAAGGAGAATGAGATTTAAATTAATAGAACTGCTGAAATCTATTTTTGAGGTAAGTAATTCCGATGCTTTAATATGGGTTATTCCTAGCCAGTCACAGTTATTTTCATATGCTGCCAAATTTTTACTCTATATCCTACCTATTGGACTTGATTCTTCGATTTGATGTCAATCGACTTGTGATCAATTATTCATGCCTGTACCTCAAAATTGACTTGCTTGCCTATATCTTTTGAGATCTTGATTTGCTGATGCTTGAGCATATTTATACTATCATGTATCCCATGTCATAATCTTGTATCATATCTTGTTGATGGAAATCTTGTTGATGGAAATCTCGTTGATCCACACACTTATGTCTCGTTGATTGAGATTTTGGTTATTTCACATGATTGTACATCTTGTGTGGAAACTTATTGATCATGATATTCGGTATGTGCCCAGAGTTGTGCTCAGTCACTGTAGAGGTCTAAAAAATGAGGATAAATTTTTTGTTTTGTCGGTAGGGCATTATTCATGAACCGTTTGCTGGCAAGGCACTACATATGCATCATTTAGTTATGAGTCATATCTAGAGGCATATTTTGAGTATGCCATAGAAGAGAAATATGCTTAGAATATTAAAATACACCTCCTGTAAAAATTTGAGCCTATTCGGAGATAGTTTAAAAAAGGGACCAAAAGGGCATTCCGGGTGGCCCGGGCAGAATCGGCCAAACCCGGCCGCAAGAAAAAATAAAATTTTTTAAAAATTTTCATTTAAAATAATTTTAAGAACTTTGGATAAAGCAAAATGTCAAATTGAGGCGTTTCGGGACGGGTTGTAGTGTAACGGGGTCCTGGATTCATTAAGGGCAAAAAGGTCATTTTGCCCCTTTAGTATAAATACAACCCCTTAGTGTTAAAAATCACATTTTTGGTCTGGAGAAAGAGCAGAACTCGCGCATGAGAGAAAAAGTGAAGAGAAAACCTAGATTTTCTAATCTTCAAGTCACCAAAACACACTTCTAGGCCAAGATTCTTGCAAGACTTCCTTCTAGGAAGTTGTTCCCCCCCGCCAAGAACTATATTCTCACTAATCGGTTTGGTTGTGAGCAAACATAACTCCCAAGGGTTGAGAAAGACCCTTTTAGGTATGATATCTTGCTAAGTTATGAATAGATTTATGTTTCTTTACCTTTTTATATGTTGGTTGAGTGATTTAGGTGTTTTTATTTGATGTTAGAAAATCACTTAGGTGATATTTGCTTTGAAAACTTAGAGTTGGTAGTTTAGGTACTTTTGTGTTCTTTGAATTTCTTGACAATTTGTTACCATGATGAAGGTGTACCTTATATATGTGTTGGATTATTATATTTTAGCTTATATTCATGTAGAGAAACTCTTGTGGTTTGAGAGTTATGATTTATTCCATGTGTTGGTACTTTATGTGTTTTGTGATCCTTGAGAAATTGTTAAGGTTGTAAATATGTAATGTGTTTATATGCGAAATTGATTGGATTGCATGTTAGGTTCATATAGATGAAGCTTTATGATTAAAATGTTATGTTGCTTTAAGTTTAATGAATTATCAAAGGCATGTTCCATGTGTTGATGAAAGGTTTTATTGAATTGCATAAGAACAAAGTCAAGGCATGTTGGCATAGTGTAAATCCTTGGAAGCATAGTATGAGTTGAACACTTTGGTGCTATGCATTATGAGGGTGTAGATCTTGTGGTGAAAAACCCAAAATTGGCCATTGGTACTTATTCCAACGGGGACAGACCGTGAAGTGAGACATATGATTGATACTCGTTCCAACGGGAAAAGGCCATGAAACAAGACATGGGTGTGGCATAGAGTTTGCATGTGTGTGTCATGCATATCACCTTTGCATTGCATTAATGAATGGGGGCGGATGCATAGCTTGGAAATGTACACTCGCACATGCCACACCTTAATTTTGCTCTTGGCATTAGGATTTTGTCATACCAGTAGTTGAGCTGACCGTTTGTGGGATATCATATTTCAGACGAGACCCCGGGTACTTGAAACTCGATGAAGTCGTTAGAGAACAGAGGGAGGAAGTAAATTGTGAAGCATATTTGACCCTTGGGGCACATTTTGTATGTATGGGCATAAGCCTAAAAAGACTTGTGTTTTAATTTGGAAGCCTGGTGAACTATAGGCCTTGGGCCAAATTTGTAATGTAAGGGCTTAAGCCCAAATGATATGGAGGATATATCTATTTAATGTGCCTTACATGTATATATGTTGAAGGAAATGAATGTATGTTTAATTTTTATGAATTATGGCCATCGAGTGAGGATGGAATGTGCAAATCCTTAATTGTATAATGTATCATGAATATTAAGTGGGAAAAAGACTTACAAAACAAAAGAGATTATGCAAAAATTTTGGAAAAATTTTAGGATTTGTTAGGTGTTTAAAACACCCTTTAAATGGGTGGGAAAAGTGCCAAAGAGGGGGGGTTGAAAACCTTGAAGAAATGGTCTAAAAATGGGAAAAAAGTGACCTTCAAAACTTGAGAAAAAAATTTGGAAAACAGAGAAATTGGCTGCTGGACAGAGAAATTCAGTCACAGCCAGTTACAGTAAAAATGTAGAGAAATGGAAAAACAGGTTGAAGTTGCTACAGTAGCCACTGCCCAGCCGCCCAGCCACGTGTTTTGCGCGCTCCTGCTGCCAGCCATGCCATGCGCGTGTTGTCTTGCCTGCTGCCCTTTGCCTGTGCCCCATGCGCACCCAGCCCTTGACACCCCTCGACACCTGCCCCTTTGGCCCACCTTTTTTTAGCTATGTTTGGGCACCTTTTTGGACCATGTGTAACACCCCGATCCTGTATAATTAATAAGTAAATATTAATTATTAATTAATACCGGCTCAGAGAATAATCAAGGGAATTAACCCTAATCTCCCGACGGTCAAGATAGACCGATAAAACAATTAAAACATGTTCGGGAATAGGGTACAATACCCGAACCTAATTACCAATTAATTAGGTGAAATAATGTCAATTTAAAATTAACGGAACCCGAATTAGTTAACTACGGAAATCCGAGATAAATAATAAATGACACGGAACCTCTGACACTGTAGATAACTGAAATATGAAACTCTCGGAACAAACCGCATCGAAGAAGGAGTTACGGAATGAAAGTTATGAGACAAACATCAAAAACTGAATTACTGCGCAGCCAAACGTGACCTTAGCCCAAAATGGTGAAAAATGGCCAAATTGGTGGTCAAGGGGAATTGAACCCTTGACCTATGGAGAGAATGAATTCCATCCAAAAATTAAACCAAGTGGCCACCAGCACCTTTGTGCCCATATACCCAACTTAATGGTATATAACACTGAATTGCCCCAACTTGCCACCCAAATGGACCAATAGCAATCCATGCAAACCCCATATGATTAGTTTCCATCCCCTCATGTCAACCCCAATCAGTCGCCCGAACCTGCACACATAGATATATACATAGATGTATATATGTATATATATAGATATATGCTCCTTGAAAAGCAAGAGGGTTTTGCATGTGGACATGAGTTCTCACATAGATGCAAATTAGGCATGCTGAGAATGGCTGTTGTGTGTGTGCTCGGGTAGGGGAGTCTAGAGAGAGAAACATGTGAGGCTTGCATGTATATACAAGCTTGTGTGTGTGCATGGTGTGTTTCATTAGAGACGCACCAAAGGGGATTGAGGACTCAGCAGCACACGACTGCACTGGGACAACCTGGACCAAGCCATGAACAGGCTTGAATCGAGCCAAGAGGAGAACTATCACTGTATGAAAGGTAACCCTTTAAAACTGAAAAATTTTCTGTTTAAATATTGACACTGTTTTGATAGTCTTAGACCATACAAACTGTGTAGATGAGTTACTGTGAGGCTTGGGATGGTTATAGAACCACTGAGAGGGTCGAATAGGCATAGAAAACATAAAACCGAGACCCAACCGCCATGGATAGAGCTTCCCTGTAGCAGGTCTGATTTGACCTCCATAAAACTGAATCTTGATGGTCTAAACATGAACTAGACCTTCCTAAGGTGTCAAAACCACGGATCCGCGACCTAGAAACCTAGGTTTAGACCCTCAAAACCGAACCTATAGGTCTCGGCCATGGAACCCAAAATCTAGAATAGGCTCTTAAATTGAAATGGCTAAATGGGATGTTGATCCCCATGGACATACGGTCACAAAGAACCAAACTTTGTGAGATTTGGTTGAGAAATAAGGCCCCACGACCGAACTGAAAACCTGCATGATAATCGGTTATACAGAGCTCCATGCATGGATTCGAAGCTCAAAATCGATGCCAAGTTTTTGGTCTAGACTCTAGGAACAGTTTGGAACCAAAATCAGTTGAAAACAGCCTTCGAAAACCCACGAAATTGGAAAAAACTTGATGACTACAACTAGGGCAACAATGCCCTGCACGATGGGGAAGATAGAGTCGACTCGGTCGACTCGCGTGTCGACCCAGACACGTGTCGGTCTAGGGCGTGCCACTGCTTTAGTGGAACGGCGCCGTATGAGGTTAAAGGTTTTAAATTTAAAACCTGAATTCGACCTGTTTGGCAATCCAAATAATAAATTGAAATCTGAACTGGGCCTATCCAAACCAAGAATAAGAAAGAAATTGGGGTTACCAGGGATATCATATCCCGGTTCTCTCAAGGTAACTAGACCGGATGGTTTAGGGAAATTTGGACCGGTTCACTTGGTGAACCCTAGAACCAAACGGTTCTGAAACTATATTTTATTAAATTCTGTTTTGGCCCCACAGCTTTCTAAAATTACATATTGACCCCCAACAGTTTTGGGATATTATACAGTGGCCCAGATTTTGGACAAATTATACATTTAAGCCCCTGGTAATTAATTAAATAATAAAATAATTATTTAATTATTTTATTAAATAGGTAAAATTACAATTTTACCCCTAGACATTAAATATGTCAAACGGAGTCCAAATAAATTAAATAAATAGTGTATTTTCCCTATTTCAAGCATTCTGGACTCAATGGTACAGTCCGATTTTGGAAATACAGTCCCGAAAAATACAGACCCGTAAGTGATAAATGACCGAACTGCCCCTGATGGTACCCAGACCCAAATAAAAATATCAGATAGCCTATTTTGACTATCTCGGGCATTCTGAACTCAACGGTGAGGTCCGTTTAATGAACCGAGGTCCCGAAAAATACAGACACGTAGGTGTAAATGACCGAGTTGCCCTTAATGATACCCAGGGCCGATTAAACATAACAGACAGTCCAATTTCACTATGTTGGACGCTCTGGACCCAATGGTGAGGTCCATTTTATAAACTGACGTACCGAAAAATACGACACATGAAATTACCAAATTACCCCTGATACCGTACGAGACCTAAACAAAGTCCGATTGGGACGAGACTGATACCGGTAGGAGCCCAGACACTGGTGAGACTGTATACTTGATTAGATGACGAATCGGGGTCAGAATTACACAAAACATAAAATGACCAAAATACCCCTGAGCACTATAAGTGCAAAGTAGAGGTCGAATAAAGGTCAAACTGATCTGATAAATTATCATATGGATAATTATGAACACTGAAGGGCTAAATAAGACTCCGAGACAGTCAACGCGTAAAACGAGAAATGACCGATGTGTCCCGACGATCTAAAGCAGATACCAAATGAAGTCAAAGGGACTTACAAATTTATACATGAGATATATGGGACGTTCTGAGGACCATGATAGGGTCCGGGGCAAAAATGATAAAATTACCATTTTGCCCCTAAGACTAAATAAGTACCCGACTGATACCGATTAAAGTCCAAAAGACTTAAAACTTCATATATACGATATATGGGATATTCTGAGGACCATGACAGGGTCCGGGATAAGAATGGCAAAATTACCATTTTGCCCCTATGGTTAAAATGAGAACCTAACTGATATCGATTGGAGTCCAAAGGACGTAGAACTTTGTACTTAAGATATAAAGACTATTCCGAAGACCACGATCGGGTTCGGGACAAGAATGATAAAATTACCATTTTGCCCCTAAGGTTGAATGAGTGCCTGACTGATAACAATTGAAGTCTAAATGACTTAGGATATAATCCTAATAACTGCTAAGCCTAATTAAAGAATGAAATAGCCTCGGGTGAGATCCAATGGAAGGGCGATAGGCTACTAGGCTATCTTAGGTAATCCGATAGATACCTAAGATGACGAATGAGACCTGAATGGATGAGTTCTGATCTGTCTGTGATTGATGATTATTATTCAGGATATACATGGAGATGCCTGACGTACCTGGAGGTTATCGGATTATTTATGCAAGGAAATAAGCGTAAAGTTTGTGAGTAACTTCTGACACTGTTTTGATACTGCCCCTTGATTTACTGATTTGTTTCGAATGCAATTATTTAAGTGCAATTATTTAAATGCATGCCTTTTCGTACTATATCACTTATGACATGGTTTTAGTCTTTTTAAATAATTGACTATATTCCTAATCCCTGTGCTAGCATCCCGTACTGTTTTGCCCGTTTTGAACTGTTGAGATAAAATGGATATATTGAACCATTATTTCTGAAATGATTAAATAAACCATGTGATATAGGCAAAGAACAACATTTTGTAGTATCGTACCGCTTTGTATAGTATACTGTCTGAATGCTATATTGTTTAAATGTATGTACTTAATGTACGCCCTTTGTACCACATTCCACGTGATGTGCTTGTGTCCTTCGAATTAGGAATTCTGTTCAGTTCGGTTATGTGCTGTCCGTTAATGATATGTCTGCCTCGATTGATATGTTCCGTCCGGTTCTGACATGTTCTGTCCGTTAATGATGTTAAGTCTGCCTTGATTGATATATGGTCCAGTTCCGTTGTGCACTGTCCGTTGATGATACGTCTGTCTTGATTGAAACATTGTTCAGTCCAGTTATGATTAGTTCCGACAGTGATGTGTCCCTGACTTGATTGTTATATTGTTTCTACCCAGTTCCGTTATGTTGTGTCCTGTTCATGATTTGCCTGTGTCCTGATTAGTGTATTGTTTCCGTTTAGTTCCGTTATAATTTTATCCGTTCGCGATATGCCTTTGCTTGACTGATGTATTGTTTCCGTTCGATTCTGTTATATTCCGTCTGTTGATGACATCTCTAGCCTGATTGATAGATGGTCTAGTTCCATTATGTTTCTGTCCTGTTATTGGTATGCCTTGTCTTGATTGATCTTGTTCAACTCCGCTATGTTCTAGCTATTGATAATATACCCCTGTCTTGACTGACTTATTGTTCCCACTCAGTCCCGATTGTGATTCGTTCCGTTAATGAAAAGTCTGTGTCTTGACCGATATATTAGCAATAGTTATTGTTTTGACCGATTGGTTATGTCATGTTCCGATCCGTTTGTATTGTTTGTTCGATTCTGTTTTATTGTACTAGACTGCTTATGAAATGGATTTATAAAAATAGTTATTTTTGAAATGACTAAATTATCCATGTGCCTTGGAAGCACAAAACTGGTTTTGAAACCCATGATAGGGAATCTGTGTTACTCACTGGGCTTATTTAAGCTCACCCCATTATTCTGACATTTTTCAGGAATTACCTCCATTGGATTAGAAGGTACTATGACATGACGTGAATAGGCCAAGTGGCATCGCAAGTAAGGATCTGACGGCACTGAATTGTAGAGACTGGTTTATTGTGGATTGAACCTGGTTATTCCGGTGAGTGGTATGTTATGACTGACTTGACTGATATATACTAGATAGACATGGCTCATGGAACTAATGGTACTCTAGAGATATTAGATCTGCTCTGTTGTTATATGCTTGATTTTAGATATGCTCTGAGATTAGAATTGTTGACTGACTGGATTTAGTCTTGCTCTGTGATACATATACTTAAAATGGATAAGTGAGTTGCATTCCCGTGACACAAAGAAAAAGTTTTAAAATCCGCTGCATCTGACCCTACAGTTGGAGTGCAATTCGTCGGAAAGTTCAGAATTTGCCTTTGGTTGGTGGCGTCGCGACCGACTGGCAGTCACATCCTCGACATCCGTGTAGGGTGGGGTTCGGGATGTGACACCATGTTTGGGCACTCTATTAGGCCATGTTTAGCCAACCTTTGGGTCATGTTTGGCCACCCTTTGGGGCTATTTTTGGTCACCTTTTTGGGCCATGTTTGGCCTCCCCTATTGGGTCATTTTTGGCCACCCTTTTGGGGCCATGTTTAGCCACTTCCTTAGACCTATTTTAGTAGACCTTTTGGCCTATTCTTGGCTTATGTCCTAGGACAATTGGGACCCATTTGAGCTATTATTCCAAGGCATATTTTGGGGCTATTTTGGAGGCCTAATTTGGACACGACTTAAATTATTTTTTACCATTGGTTGGAGGAGGCGTTTGACCACTAATTGGAACTCACATTGGGTGAGATTAGTAATAAATTTTCATCTCAAATCTTGGGGAAACATAGGGAAATAAATGCAAAATCAACTGAATCCATTAAATTATCTTTCATTTACTTTTCTTCTTTCTTTTCACTCACCATTACATATTGACACCTCGGTTAGGGGTAGTTTGACTTTGACGAGGATCTGTCGAGATTGCTAGATAAAGATAGCTGACCGCATCCTTTATTTTGACTTCATTCTACTTGACATGTCTGGTTTTGATATTATATTGGGGATGGATTGGTTATTTACTTTTTGGGCGAGTATAGACTGTTACAAAGGGAGTGTGACTGTGTGTACTCCTGAGGGAGATAGCTTCTATTTCGCGGAGGATCGTGAAGATTTCTTAGTTCCACCCTTGTATGACTCGAGGAGTTGGGGAGGTCATAGCTACATGTTGGCTAGTTTGATAATAGATGGGAGTAGGACTACGAAGAGTGCATTACCGCCTGTAGTAGATGAGTTCCTAGATGTTTTTCTCGATGACTTGACTAGTCTACCACCGAGACGAGAGATAGAGTTCATGATAGAGCTTATCCCAGGCACTGTGCCTATTTCCATTCCATTTTACCGTATGACTCCAGTTGAGTTGAGGGAGCTAAAGGAGCAGTTGACTGATTTGCAGGGTAAGAGTTTTGTTCGTCCTAGTACTTCTCCGTGGAGTTCTTCGGCGCTCTTTGTGAAGAAGAAGGATGGGACATTACATTTGTGTGTGGATTATAGGAGATTAAACCGGATCACTATCAAGAACAAGTACCTGTTGCTGAGGATAGATGATTTGTTTGATTAGCTTAGGGGTTTAAGATGTTTCTTGAAGATTGATCTTCGGTCTGGGTATCATCAGTTGAGAGTACGGGAGGAGGATGTGGCAAAGACAGCTTTTTGCACTCGTTGTGGTCATGATGAGTTCGTGGTTAAGCCAGTCGGTGTGACGAATGCCCCAGCGGCATTCATGGACATGATGCATCGCATTTTTAGTCCTTATTTAGATAAGTTTGTCATGGTATTTGTTGATGACATTTTGATTTATTCACCTTCTGAGGATAAGCATGCTTTTCACTTACGAACTGTGTTATAGATTTTGAGGGAGCATTGTTTGTTTGCTAAGTCTTCGAAGTATGAGTTTTGGCTTCAGGAGGTGCAGTTTCTAGGCCATGTTGTGTCAGATAGTGGGGTATATGTGGATCCTTCTAAGATTGATGCTGTTATGAGTTGGGAGAGGCCGAAGAGTGTGTTTGAGATTCGGAGTTTCTTAGGATTGGTTAGATACTACTATCAATTTGTAGAGGGATTTTCTCGTCTTGCCGTGCCGATGACTCGTCTGACGCGCAAGGGCATTAGATTTGAGTGGACAGATGACTGTGAGCAGTCATTTCAGGAGCTGAAGATGAGGTTGACTTCAGCACCTGTCCTGATGATACCTGAGGGAAGAATTGGCTATACCATTTATTGGGATGCTTCATGAGAGGGACTAGGCTGTGTATTGATGTAGGAGGGTAGGGTAGTAGCCTATGGTTCTTGCCAGCTGAAGAATCATGAGCATAACTATCTTACACATGATTTGGAGTTAGTTGCCGTCATCTTTGCACTTAAGAGTTGGCGACACTACTTATATGGGGAGAGGTTTGAGGTGTTCTCAGATCACAAGAGCCTTAGGTATATTTTCACGCAAAATGACTTGAACCTTCGGTAGAAGAGATGGATGGAATATATGAACGACTATGAATTTGACCTTCAGTACCATCTTGGGAAGGGCAATGTCGTAGCGGATGCACTTAGTAGGAGACCGAGGAGCACAGTTGCTAGCATTGTTATCAGGAAGTGGGAGATGATAGGAGATATTGGTGAGTTTGACTTAGACTTTGTCGAGTCTAAGGGACACGCCACACTGTTCAGTATGTGTGCACAGCCTACACTATTGAGCAGAGTTATTGAGGCACAGTTACAAGACACAGAGGCAAAGCAAATTCGAGCATGAGTTGCTAGTACCGAGGGCTTTGAGGGATGGACAGTTCATTCTGACCTTAGCCTGAGGTATATGGGTAGAGTCTTTGTTCTAGAGTCTCTTAGGACTGATGTTCTTAGAGATTTCCACCATTCACGTCTAGCAGTGCACCTAGAGGGCACTAAGATGTACCATGATTTACGCCGCCAGTATTGGTGGACGGGGATGAAGAGAGATATGGTACAGTTTGTGTCGAGATATCTCATGTGCCAGCAGGTTAAAGCTGAGCACTAGAGACCTGGAGGTTTGATACAGCCATTACCAATGGCTGAGTGGAAGTGGGAGTTCGTTACTATGGATTTTATGATGGGTCTTCCGAGGTCACCTAGAGGTCACGATGCAGTTTGGGTTATTGTGGATAGGTTGACGAAGTCCGCACATTTCCTACCGATTAGAGTGACTGATTCAGCGGATGTCCTCAGTAGGTTGTATATCCGAGAGATAGTACGACTACATGGGATTCCTGTTTCCATTGTTTCAGACCGAGACCCACGTCTCACTGCATAGTTTTGGCAGAGTCTTCAAACAGCCTTGGGGACTCAGCTACTGTTTAGTACTACTTTCCATCCTCAGATTGATGGTTAGTCAGAGCGTACTAGTTAGATCCTTGAGGATATGCTTAGAGCCTGTGTTATGGATTTCAGGGGTAGTTGGGAAGATTACCTTGCTCTGGTAGAGTTTGCCTACAACAACAGCTATCAGTCTAGTATTGAGATGGCACTTTTCGAGGCATTGTACGGTAGGCCGTGTTGTTCACCGGTATGTTGGATTGAGGTAGAGGAGGCGGCTGCTTTAGGGCTTGACATAGTCCGTGAGACCATGGGAAAGATACAGGTGATTAGACAGTGTCTGTTGACAGCACAGAGCCGCCAGGAGGTGGGGACCTCTATCATTTGATGTTGGGGGGACATGTGCTCCTCAAGGTAGCCCCACGTCGGGGATTCAAGAGATTCAGGCGTAGCGAGAAACTGTTGTCGCGGTTTATAAGGCCATTTGAGATCCTTGAGAAGGTTGGTGAGGTGGCCTATAAGCTGGCATTACCGCCACAATTATCTGGAGTTCATGATGTCTTCCATGTGTCGATGTTGAGGAAGTACGAGCTTGACCCTTCACATGTGCTAGATTGGTTAGATTTTTAAGTGAAGGGTGATGTTTCTTATGATGAGAGGCCTGTGGAGATATTGGACTTGAGGGACCAGGTTTTGCGAGGCAAGACCATCCCTTTGGTCAAGGTTCTTTGGAGCCATTACGGTGACGAGGAGGCCACTTGAGAGCGTGAGGCCGAAGTCCGCACTAGGTATCTAGAGTTGTTTATTCCTAGAGGTACATTTTAAATTTCGGGATGAAATTTCTTTAATGGGGGAAGGATGTAGAGATCTGAAAAATGAGGATAAATTTTTTGCTTTGCTAGTAGGGCACTATTCATGCACCGTTTGCCGGTAGGGCACTACATATGCATCATTTCGCTATGAGTTATGTTTAGAAACATATTTTGAGTATGCCATAGAAGATAAATATGCTTAAAATGCTAAATACGCCTCCTGTAAAAATTTGAGCATATTCGGAGACAGTTTCAAAAATGGGACCAAAAGGGCATCCCGGGTGGCCCGGGTGGAACCGACCAAACCCGGCCACAGGAGAAAATAAATTTTTTTGAAAATTTTCATTTAAAATAATTTTAAGAATTTTGGATAAAGCAAAATGTCGAATTGAGGCGTTTTAGGACGAGTTGTAGTGTAACGGGGTCCTGGATTCATTAAGGGCAAAAATGTCATTTTGCCCTTTTGCCCCTTTAGTATAAATACAACCCCTTAGTGTTAAAAATCAAATTTTTGGTCTAGAGAAAGAGCAGAACTCGTGCATGGGAGAAAAAGTGAAGGGAAAACCTAGGTTTTTCAATCTTCAAGCCACCAAAACACACTCTTAGGCCAAGATTGTTGCAAGACTTCCTTCTAGGAAGTTGTTCCCCTCGCCAAGAACTATATTCTCACTAATCGATTCGGCTGCGCAGCAAACACAACTCCCAAGGGTTAGGTTTGATATCTTGCTAAGTTAGGAATAGATTTAAGTTTCTTTGCCTTTTTATATGTTGGTTGAGTGATTTAGGTGTTGACTTGATGTTAGAAAACCACTTAGGTAATAGTTGCTTTGAAAAGCTAGAGTGGGTAGTTTAGGTACTTTTGTGTTTTTTGAATTTCTTGACAATTTGTTACCATGATGAAGGTGTACCTTATATATGTGTTGGATTATTATATTTTAGCTTATGTTCATGTAGATAAACTCTTGTGGTTTGAGAGTTATGATTTATTCCATATGTTGGTACTTTATGTGTTTTGTGATCCTTGAGAAATTGTTAAGGTTGTAAATATGTAATGTGTTTATATGTGAAATTGATTGGATTGCATGTTAGGTTCATGTAGATAAAGCTTTATGATTAAAATGTTATGTTGCTTTAAGTTTAATGAATTATCAAAGGCATGTTCTATGTGTTGATGAAAGGTTTCATTGAATTGCATAAGAACAAAGTCAAGCCATGTTGGCATAGTGTAAATCCTTGGAAGCATAACGTGAGTTGAACACTTTGGTGCTATGCATTATGAGGATGTAGATCTTGTGGTGAAAAACTCAAAATTGGCCATTGGTACTCATTCCAACGGGGACGGATCGTGAAGTGAGACATACGATTGGTACTCGTTCCAATGGGGAAGGGCTGCGAAGCAAGACCTGGGTGTGGCATAGAGTTTGCATGTGTGTGTCATGCATATCACCTTTGCATTGCATTGATGAATGGGGGGGATGTATAGCTTGAAAATGTACACTTACACATGTCACGCCTTAATTTTGTTCCTGGCATTAGCATTTTGTCATACCAACAATTGAGCTGACCCCTCGTAGGATATCATATTTCAGACAAGACCCCGGGTACTTGAAAGTCGATGAAGTCGTTGGAGCACAGAGGGAGGAAGTAGATTGTGAAGCATATTTGACCCTTGGGGCATATTTTGTATGTAGGGGCATAAGCCCAAAAAGACTTGTGTTTTAATTTGGAAGCATGGTGAACTATAGGCCTTGGGCCAAATTTATAATATAAGGGCTTAAACCCAAATGACATGTAGGATATATTTATTTAATGTGCCTTACATGTATATATGTTGAAGGAAATGAATGTATGTTTAATTTTCATGAATTGTGGCCATCGAGTGAGGATGGAATATGTAAATCCTTAATTGTATAATGTATCATGAATATTAGGTGGGAAAAAGACTTAGAAAATAAAGGAGATCATGCAAAGATTTTGGAAAAATTATAGGATTTGTTAGGTGTGTAAAACACCCTTTAAATGGGTGGAAAAGTGCCAAAAAGGAGGGGTTAAAAACCTTGAAGAAATGGGCTAAAAATGGGAAAAAAGTGACATTCAAAACTTGAGAAAAAAATTTGGAAAACAGAGAAATTGGCTGCTGGACAGAGAAATTCAGTTGCAGCCAGCTACAGTAAAAATGCAAAGAAATGGAAAAACAGGTTGAAGTTGCTACAGTAGCCACTGCCCAGCCGCCCAGATACGTGCCCCGCGCGCGCCCTGCACGTTCCTGCTTCCAGCCATGCCATGCGCGTGCTGTCTTGCTTGCTGCCCCATGCGCGCCCAACCCCTGACACCTGCCCCTTTGGCCACCTTTTTTAACCATGTTTGGGCACCTTTTTGGACCATGTTTGGCCACTCTATTGGGCCATGTTTGGCCAACCTTTGGGCCATGTTTGGCCACCCTTTTGGGCTATTTTTGGTCACCTTTTTGGGTCATGTTTGGCCCCCCCTATTGGGTCATTTTTTGCCACCCTTTTGGGGCCATGTTTGGCCACTTCCTTAGACCTATTTTAGTAGACCTTTTGGCCTATAGTCCTAGGACAATTGGGACCCATCTGAGCTAATATTCCAAGGCATATTTTGGGGCTATTTTGGAGGCCTAATTTGGACACGACTTAAATTATTTTTTACTATTGGCTGGAGGAGGCGTTTGACCACTAATTGGAACTCACCTTGGGTGAGATTAGTAATAAATTTTCATCTCAAATCTTGGGGAAACATGGGGGAATAAATGCAAAATCAACTGAATCCATTAAATTGTCTTTCATTTACTTTTCGTCTTTTTTTTCACTCACTCCCATGGTTTATGAAAATTCGGGGCGTGATAGTCACAACGGCCCATCTATTCTCAGATGCGGGGTGGACCTTTTGGGGTCTGTTATGTCCTTTGGGACCTGTAGTAATAGAGCTATGGCGCTATTCAGTAAGCCCAAAAGAGAAAGGCGGATTTGAATATGCGTGTTTTGGGGGTATGCCGGGCCCCGTTTTGTTTACGCATCTGTTTTGTTAGAATTCGATAATGATGTTTTTGCATTGTTGGATGATCATATTTCATACCCTGTGAATGATCATATTATTGCAAGCATGTTACACTTTTGATCGGCTAACGTTTTGCATGTGGCAGCAATTCATCATGATAGGCCAGATCCCAATTTTGATTGAACTTGTCATTACCTCTTGTATCATATTGTGGGATATGCCTCTATTTGGACCCTCGGTTATTATTGTTATACCTCAGTGACTGGCTATATTTATATATGATATCTTTTCTTGGCTATCTATTATCTTTTTCCTCATTATTCTTGTGAACTAACCCTGACCTATGTCAAAGCTAGGAAATTACTTACTGGGCTTTATTAGCTTACCCCTCCCCTATATTTTTTTCATGACAACAGGAAATAGGAGAACCCTCAGGCACTCCAGAGGTTTAGATGCATGCTAGCCACTGGTAGCTCTTTTTGGCGAGTTTTTGTATTAAATTAAGTACTAGAAGGTCTTAATATCTCCTATGTCACCACGGTCCTGTCAGTTTGTATTTTTGGAGGATCTGTACTGATATACCACAAACAGACGCACCAATCACCTTGAGACACGTGTGCTTACAGAGTTAATAATCTCGATCATACAGAGCTGATACTTTCGATCATACAGAACAGCCACAAGCCTTCAGAGCATTCTCATATATATATATATATATATATATATATATATATAAGAATGCCCTGTAGGCTGTGAATGCTCTGTATGACCGAGTTTATCGGCTCTGTATGATATATATATATATATCCTACAGAGCCGACAAACTCGGTCATACAGTGCAGGCGGAACCTCCAAGTCATTCTCATGCACATATCTTCCAGACCTTATGCTCTGGGCAATATTCATTCAGCATTTCACATGGTTCCGACCTTATGGTTTCCTTAACAACTGCCAAGTAGGGAATAAGGAAACAGTCTTCGACACGGAAACTACTATCTACAATTATCTCCATCTACGACTCAATACTCCACAAGGTAACTGCAATCTCCGATGATCAAATCCCTATATTCATGGCGTCGAATCCTAATCAATTTAGGAAGGCCATGACCTATAAATTAAACCCTAAAGGTACGCTTTATTTTTATGCTCATTCTTTGGCTTTCAATACAGTCTTTCAATTCCATTTACTTACTTAAGCATCGGAGCGGCTACCGCCGGAGCCAATCCGGTGGTCCTCTGATCATATTTCTGAGTGTTCTACAGGTCACAGAGCCCATACTTATTGCGAGTCGAAAAGTGCAGCATCAGTTTGGCACCGTCTGTGGGAACGACTAATCTCCAAGTGCTCTATTCACAAACTCATCTCTTTCCTCACCGGAAAACTATGGCCCCAAATCTCCGACCGCGACAGAATACTCAGATTCCGCAAAGCTCTCAACGTTGGCCGCCTACTCCACGAGCAAGGGGGCCAACGGTTAATCCCATGTGACAAGAGATCGAATCGATCAAACGACACAATGAACTGGTGCAGGAACAGTTGCTTGCCATCACTAGAACGCTGGCAACGCTCACACAGAATCAAGGGACGAACCCTCCTAACCCACCGGTCAACGTTGCTGCAGGGACTCAACCCCCTGTTACCACGAAGAATGAAGAGCCCCATGAGCAGGCTCTAAATAACCAGTCCGGGCACCCCCAGGGTGTTGCCCGCATTGGTAGAGATCCACAGCTGTCAGCAGCTCCAGGCTGGGGAACATCAGCCTTCGTCCCTGACGTCCATTACCGGAGCACTACTCGAGCCCCAACTCCAAGGGCTTCAGGAGCACATCTGGCACCACAGGAGCCTCATCCCCATGCAGCACCAATCCTTCTGGTTCGTAACCCTCCTCCGTCCGAGGGACGTGCTTAACCCTACTACCCTGAAGCCGAGGCTGTCAGGCAGGGTTCGCAAGATGTCTGACTCAGAGACCCGCGGAGGGTAGAGGAAATTGTCGAGTCTATGGAAAGGACAATTGCCTTGAGAGGACCTCAGAACCCTCCAGAGCAAGACGAGTTGGCCAGGCTGCTCGGAAGACTGGCCACCCCATTCACTCACGCCATCATGTCAGAAGAAAGGCCCAGAAAGTTCATGGTGCCAAAATTCACCTTGTACGACGGGTCTGGAGACTTAGGAGATCATCTCTCGCACTACCAGCATACTATGGCCCTCCACGGGGCCTCTGATGCTTTTATGTGCCGAACTTTCATCACTAGCTTGAAGGGAACTGCTCTGAAATGGTTCCACAACCTCCCTCCGAACTCAATTACCAGCTTCTATGAGCTCGGTAGACAATTATTGGACAGGTTTATGACTAGCAGAAGGCTCAGAAGGGGACTAGAGTTCCTGTTAAATGTCAAGTAGACTAAGGAGGAGTCCCTCAGAGCCTACATTGCGCGCTTCAATGCCGAACTCACGGAGATCACTGACTGCAGCCCAAAATTCCTTATAGCTGCCTTAACTGCCGGGCTTGCCCACGGTGGCTTCAGAGACTCCTTGACAAAGAGCCCTCCAGCCGACATGGCGGCACTAATGGATCGGGCCAGGAAATACATCAACCTAGAAAAGGCTAACCGCACATCCCAGAAGGGCAAAGACCAGACCCAGAGGGATAGTCCAAAGAGGGAGGATCACAAGAAGGAGGACCACGAAGAGACTCCAGCAAGAAGAGGGCCAGGAGCCCAGAGAAAAGAACAGCACCCAGAGCTGTGTACAATTCCGGACCAAGGGAGTTCACTAACTTCACTCCTTTGAACACTACACCGAACCAGGTACTCCGGCAAATTCGAGATCGGAAGAACCTGAGGTGTCCGGAACCAATCAAAGGAGACCCCAGTCTACGGGACCAAAGTAAGTATTGTAATTTCCATAAAGATCATGGACATACGACTAACTCATGCAGGACCCTCCGGTATGAGATAGAGCAGCTCATAAAGAAGGGGTGTCTTCGGGAGTTCGTCAAGCAAGATGGAAGGCAGAACCCTCAAGAAGACAAGCCCCAACAATGGCCAGACCAGAGGCCCGAGCAGAGGCAGGAGCAGAGGGAAGGACAAAATGAGCCTCAGAGGCAGAACAACCATGTCATCTATGTCATCCATGCTGACTCCCCTATCACAGGAATGTCCAACAGGGCAAGAAAAAGATATGCTCGGGAGGCTAGAGCTGCCCCGAACGTATTACAGATCTCCAACGTGGAAAAGAGGCTCAAGCCAGCACCGGAGATCCAATTCACTGAACAAGATCTGGCAGGGGTACACTGCCCTCACAGTGATGCCCTCATCACACTCTCAAAATTGCCAACTTCGAGATCAGGAGAGTCCTGGTCGATACTGGCAACTCCGTCAACATACTGTTCCATGAGCCACTTAAAACAGATGGGAATGGACCACGATAACATCAAGCCTACTACTGCCATGATGGCAGCTTTTGATGGCAATCTCAGTACCTCGTTGGGGAGAATCGACCTTCCTACTACTGTAGGAGAGGGTGAAGGGCAGAAGACCACCATCTTGGAGGACATGGTGCTGAATATGAAATCTCCCTACAACGTCATAATCGGGAGACCTTGGTTGCACCAGATAGGAGCGGTCACCTCGAACCTCCATCAATGTCTGAAGTACGTCCACAACCAGAGCGTTCACGTTGTCAAAGGGTGTCAGCCAACCTTCCGGGAGTGCCATGCTATTGTCCTCAAGGAGAAGGCCCCCAAATAGCAATTACAGTACACTCGGGACTGTGCAGATCCAGTTCTCACCAACACTCTCGAGGTGGAAGGTTGCCCATCCAGCATTGAAGAACCCCTGAGCCCAAGGGGACGTGACAGCTGAGCCAAACCTGTTGGGGAGCCCATCAAAGTGTTGGTCAGTTCAGAAGCAGAGGGGCGTTATTTGTATATCGGCCCAAATCTTACGCACACCGAGCAGGAGAACATAGTCAGGTTTTTGAAAGACAACCTCTCTATATTTGCTTGGGAGACCAGAGACATGGAGGGTATAGACCCTAGCCTCATAACTCACAAGTTAATGGTAGATCCAGATCATCCACCAGTCAGACAGAAAAGAAGACCGATTGCTCTTGAATGGTATCGGATTATAAATGAAGAAGTCCAGAGGCTGCTTGAAGCCAGGATGATACGAGAAGTGTTCTATCCTGAGTGGCTAGCCAACACCGTGCTGGTCAAGAAGAAAAATGTCAAGTGGAGAGTCTGTGTTGATTATACGGACGTCAATAAGGCGTGCCCCAAAGACAGCTTTCCACTGCCAAGGATAGACCAACTGGTTGACGCCACTGCGGGGCATGAGCTCATGAGCTTCATGGATGCCTACTCTGGGTACAACCAGATCCAGATGTACCCTCCAGACCAAGAGAAGACATCCTTCATAATCGAACGAGGACCCTACTGCTACAGAGTAATGCCTTTCGGTTTAAAGAATGCTGGAGCCACTCATCAGCGGTTGGTGAACAAGATGTTCAGCCCACTGCTCGGTAGTACCATGGAGGTATACATCGATGACATGTTGGTTAAGAGTCTGTAGAAAGGTAGTCACCTCCAGCACTTAGCCCAGACCTTCGATATCCTCAAACAGCACAAGATGAAGCTCAACCCCTCGAAATGTACCTTCGGGGTTACGAAGGGAAAATTCTTAGGATACATTGTCTCTTAGAGGGGTATCGAAGCAGACCCCACTCAGATCCAAGCTCTGATTGGACTGAAGTCACCAAGAACCAGAAAGGAGATTCAGGCACTGAATGGAAGAATCGCGGCACTAAGCAGATTCATCTCCAAATCCACTGATCGCTGCCTACCTTTCTTCAAAGCTCTGAAGGGAAACAAAGCTTTGCAGTGGACGGAAGAATGCGAGAAAGCTTTTCAAGAACTAAAGGAGTATCTAGCCTCTCTAGAGCTTCTGTCAAAACCAGTGCAGGGAGAAAAGCTACTCTTGTACCTTGCAGTTTCTGAAAACACGGTCAGCTCCGCATTAGTCAGACAGGACAGAAGAGTACAGAGGCCCATATTCTACGTCAGTAGGGCACTACTTGACACAGAAAAAAGATATCCAGAAGTAGAAAAGCTAGCCTATGCCTTGGTCATATCAGCTCGAAAGCTTTGACCTTATTTCCAAGCCCATCCAATTGAAATCCCAACAGCCTATCCTCTGAAGTCAATACTGAGGAAACCTGAGGTATCGGGGAGATTAGTGAAGTGGTCTGTAGAGCTAGGGGAATTCGACATATCATATGTACCCCGAAACTCCATCAAAGGGCAGGCCTTGGCTGATTTTATTGCCGAGTTCACCCCGGCACTTCAGGACAAAGCATAACTCATCGAAACCTCGGGAACCTGGCTGCTGTACATCGATGGATCATCAACCGATCAAGGCTCGGGAGTAGGCCTGGTACTACAGTCCCCTGATGGGCTCACGTCAGAAAAAATAGTCAGCTTGGGATTCAAAGCTTCCAACAATGAAGCAGAATATGAAGCTCTAATCTTGGGCATGAAACTTGCCTTGGAATGTGAGGCTGAGGACCTCAAAGTCTTCTCAGACTCCCAACTGGTGGTAAGCCAAGTCCTGGGAGAATTTGCCATTAAAGATGATAGGATGCTCCGGTACTCCGAACTGGTGAACCACTTGAAGCATTCCTTCCAGACATTCACTATCCAAAAAATTGAAAGAAGCCAGAACTGCAGAGCAGATGCTTTGGCTAACATGGCGTCCCGCCTAAAGTCTGAAGCAAACTCCACAGCAAAAATCTCCTATCAGCTAGGGCCTAGCATAGAGGAAGCCCAAGTTGCTCAAATTGCTAAACAGCCCCAGAACTGGATGACTCCAATCCTCTAGTACCTGCAATCCGGGCTCCTCCTAGAAGACAAAAACAAAGCCAGGAGAATCCAAATCAAAGCGGCTCGGTACCTGATCCTGAACAATAAGCTGTACAGAAGGTCGTATTCTCAACCTCTGTTAAAATGCTTAACTCCAGAAGAATCACAATATGTCTTGGCTGAAATACACGAGGAAATTTGCGGGAATCATAATGGGGGCAGAACTATAGCTCACCGAGCTCTGTCTCAGGGCTATTATTGGCTTAGCATGCTAAAGTAGGCTAAAGAGTATGTTCAGAAGTGCGACAAATGCCAAAGATTTGCCCCATATCAACATCAGCCTCATCACGAGCTCATCCCGATTCCTAGTCCTTGGCCCTTTGCTCAGTGGGGAACGGACATCGTGGGTCCATTTCCAAGGGCTCCACCAAACAGGAAGTATCTCTTGGTAGCCATTGACTACTTCTCTAAATGGGTCGAAGCTGAACCTTTAACACATATCACAGAAAAGGAAGTAGAGAGCTTCACCTGGAAGAACATTGTGTGCAAGTTTGGCATACCACGTGTGATTATCTCCGACAATGGGACACAGTTCACTGGTAAAGGCTTCAAGAAATTCTGTGAAAATCTCAATATTAGGCAACACTTTGCCTCTCCAGGTCATCCACAAGCAAATGGGCAAGTAGAGGTCACCAACCGAACGATCCTTGACGGGTTAAAGAAAAGGTTGGAACAGGGCAAAGGAAAGTGGGCAGAGGAACTCCCTGGAGTTCTTTGGGCCTACAGAACAACCAGAAGAATTCCTACCTTAGAAACTCCCTTCTCACTGGCTTATGGTACAGAAGCAGTAATTCCGGTTGAGATCGGTATGCCAACCCTGAGGACTGAAGCCTTCGAGCAAGAATCCAATGATCAGCAGCTGATGGAAAACTTGGATTTGCTTGAAGAAAGAAGGGATCAAGCCAGCATCAAGATGGAAGCCTATCAACAGAGAATGGTTGACAAATCCAAGGTAGGACTCAAGATGGTCAGCTTTCAAGTCGGAGACTTAGTCTTAAGAAGAGTCTTTCAAAACACCAAGGATCCCACTATGGGAAAACTGTCACCAAACTGGGAAAGCCCCTACAAAGTAACGAAGGTTGTTAGGCCTACCACCTACTGGCTAGAAGACATGACCGGGAAGCCTATCCCTAGGCCATGGAACGTGGAACATTTACGGAAGTATTATCAATAGAGATGTTTCTTTCTTTTACTTCCATGGAATGTTCATCTATAAATGCACAGGCCTCCAGAGCTTGGTCCATAATGTACAAGTCTTAGTATTTGGTCCATCTATAAATGCACAAGCCTCTAGAGCCTGGTCCATAATGTATAAGTCTTAGTACTTGGTCCATCTATAAATGCATAGGCCTCCAGAGCCTGGTCCATAATGTACAAGTCTTAGTATTTGGTCCATCTATAAATGCATAGGCCTCCAAAGCCTGGTCCATAATGTACAATTCTTCGGACTTGGTCCATCTATAAATGCACAAGCCTCTAGAGCCTGGTCCATAATGTACAAGTCTTAGTACTTGGTCCATCTATAAATGCACAAGCCTCTAGTGTCACGACCCGAAACCCACCCTATACGGATCTCGTGCCGTGGGGCCGACCCAATGGCCATCCTTACTTTTTTCATTCTTTTACCAATGATAATAATAAGAAATATAACCATAACATAAAAGTGCGGAAGTCTTATTACATCATTGTTTCAAAACTAAAATAAGTCTGACCAATCCAAACATAAACCAACATAACTTAAACATAAACCATCGTTTTAGGTGGTGAGTGCATGGGAGAACTACTGTATTCTACTGTGCTCTTTAACCGTCTCCTTATGCTTTGGATCTCCTACTGTGGTTCCATAACATCCTCACCTGAAAAATTTATTAAGGGGTGAGCTACAAACTCAGTAAGTAGAAGCCTATCCCCAATACGAGTGGGGATGACATAAATGAATACAAGTCAAGGTAACATGATAGCCAGTCATGATAATGATTGCAGCCAATTGTAAAATGCCTCAATGGCCAATAAATGACAAGGTACAATAACGGTCAAGAGTAATCAATGAATAACAACGTATAATAACCGTCAAGAGTAACAACGTAGCATGAATATAGAATAGGCTCAATGAACACGATCAACATAAATACTGCCACAATGAAACGGTCACAATCAAGTCCAATAAATCAAAACCAATCAACATAGAACTATATCAATTAACATGGATGATGCCTTTACTCTGTTCAGGGTTTGGCAGACCCTCGGTCTTTTGGGGCCCGGCATACCCCCATTAACATAAATGCATATAAAATGCCCATTAACCTTAATGCGTAAAAACGCCATAATTGCCATATGTCCTTTTTGACCCGTAGGTCCTATAAATTGACCCGTAGGTCCCAGTCAATCAGATAGCATCAGATAGGTAATGTGGCTGAGCACAAAACCCGGCACTTAACATAATTTAAGATTTTATAGTATTCCATATGAATGTACAAAACATGGAACATCATAACATAACATACCGTAAATGGATATCAATGAAATGAATCAATCATGCAACATCAACCAATAGGCATCCACCAGGTAGAACAATATCCATGGTGGGAAACAATGATAGTAAATACATATATGAGTACAAGGTTGGCAGTAATGGAAAGATAGTGGCTTGGAAACCACGTATCAAGATAGGAATCCACTTACCTTATCAACGTCTTAATATCCCGTGACTTTCTCCTTTCCTTTTGACTTGCCTATAAATCAATAAACACGTTTCAGCTTTCATATTATTTATCAAATTTATGCCTCGTTACTCTAAATACCTGCCTTACTAATTTATGCTTTACGGTTTTTCATTTTAAACTTAATTTATCCAAGGGCAAAATGGTCATTTAAGTGTCTCTACTTTTTGGGTTCTGTTTTCATAATTTGGACTTCACCGTTGAGTCCAGTAGATTTGAATTAATAAAAATTTACTATTTACTTAACTAAATCGGAGTCCGTTTGACTCCCCTTCGACGTAGGGGTATTTTGGTCATTTTGGCATCCTACGGGTATTTTATTTTTTCGGGACTCCGTCTCATAAAATGGACCTCACTATTAAATTTAGAAGGTCCAAAATAGTAAGTTTACACTATTCATGTGGTTAATGTGCATGTCGGGAATTAAATTAATAATTAACCAAAGTAATTAATTTAATCAATTAATTATATCTAATATCTATATTATTTGGGCAGAAAGGATCACATGTGCCTTAGTGGCACAGTGGTCCGTGCTCCCTAATAACCCATCAGATCCTAAGGTCGAGCCATGGGGGCAGCAGTCTCTATAGTGTTATACGTATATATATATATATATATATATTTTTAAACTGCTTCAGTTTCAACACATCAACCCATTCAATTTTAAAAAATCAAGCAGCCCAATCCACATCACCAGCCCATCCCATTAAAAAAAGCCCCTGTCTTATAAAAATAACTGAAGCAGAATGGCACACAGTAGCCTGTTCCATGGCTGTCACCCATGTTTTTCCGGCGAGATGCCGGTCGTTTTCTCCGGCGACGGTGACTCGCCGGCGGTCATTTCCTTCCGTTTTCTCGATGGGAATCAGTTGGGCATGTCAAGAGGGTTTCATATCTACCCTTAGAATTGAAATTGTTGGGGTTTTGGGCTGCCAAAAACAGCCATAACAGTGGCTGTGCAGTGCTGGGCATTTTTTCGGCGACTGTTCAAATTCTCAGTTCGTGGCTTCCTAGCCACGGTTTGAACCCCATTTTCTTTCTATGTTTTTCGGCACCCATGGGGATCATTTCCCTATTTTTAAATCTAGCTAAATCAATCAAATTTTGGATTATCCAAAATTTTCCATAGACCTGCAACTGATCATTACTCGCTTATCTCTGGACCAAACCCACAAATTTTTGGTTCGTTGTGCTCTCCCTAAAGTCTAGTTTTGATCCTTACGTAACAAATTAGATTTTATCTAAGTTGGTTTCTGGGCGAGCTTTTAAGCTCCATCAATGGCGTTTCTATGGTTTCTTCGGTTTCTTACGTCTAAGGCACTCAATGGTTGCCTACTATTTTTCCGTGTCAACTTAAATTACCATGCATATCAAAACAAGTTCCTAACAACCTAAACAGTGTTATTTTCTTATTGAAAAAAAAAATCTAAATTTGAGTTTTGAAATACCTTTCAATGGCCTCCTTCTTCTCTTTGATCTTCCTGTGCACTCCTGTTGCGTCCAGCCCCTTCTTCCTTCTCCCAGTTTCCTCCTCAATTCCTCTCTTACGTTTTCTTTTTGTTTCCCGTTCTAACGCACATGCTTCCAATTTTTATATATATAAAACCTGCTCTCTTAATTCTCTCACTCTCTCTCTCTTTATTTTTCTCTTTGGCCTTTCCTCTTCCTGCGCCTCAACCTCTTCCACCCGTTTACTTCTTTTCTTTTCCTTTTTTTTTTTTTTCTTCAGTTACATGTTGTAACTGACTTCCACACACATAAATATCTATATATATATTTACACCTATATCTAGATAGACATATATATATATATATATATTGTCCATATGTCCAAATTCTTATTTTTATTTCCTTCAAATCCTTGTTTTATTTATTTATTTTAAATTTTGTTTCATTTCCTTTTAAATTTTATTTTTATTAGTAAGTATTATTTTCTTTTTATTTCTCTAGTTATTTATTTATTATTTTCTTATTATCGTTAGTCGATTGCCCTGTCATTTATCCATATATTCCAATTATTGAAACTCAACCCATTTATTGCATTATCGTAGCATTAGGCCGTATTGGCTCGGTTACAATGGGTCAGGGTATTACATTCTCCCCCCCTTAAATAAGTTTGGTCCCCAAACTTAACCAAATCATGATGCAAATAAATGAGGATACCGAGTACGCATTTCCTCTTCTCGTTCCCATGTGGCTTCCTCCAGTCGAGAATTCCTCCATAATACCTTCACTAATGGAATGGTCTTGTTCCGTAGAACTTGCTCTCGTCGGTCTAAGATCTGTACCGGCTGCTCAACATAACTCAAATCCTCCTGAACATTTAGCGGCTCGTGTTCGATTATCTGATCTGGATTGTGCACACATTTTCTTAACATCGAAACATGGAACACATCATGTACATGAGCTAATTCAGTTGGTAATGCTAGCTGATATGCTACTGGTCCGACTCGTCCAACAATCCTGAATGGTCCAATGTATCGTGGTCCTAGTTTCCCTCTCTTGCCAAATCTGAGCACTCCTTTCATCGGCGATACTTTCAAGAACACATAGTCGCCTGTCGTGAACTCCAACTCTCGTCTCCTCGTGTTAGCATAACTCTTCTGTCGACTCTGAGTTGCTAGTAAACGCTGCCTGATCAAATGAATCTTATCGGTGGTCTGCTCTACTATCTCTAGCCCAAATAGCTTCCTATCACCCACTTCCGTCCAGCATAGTGGAGATCTGCACTGCCTGCCATATAGTGCCTCATACGGTGCCATACCAATACTAGATTGGTAGCTGTTGTTATACGTGAACTCTACTAATGGTAGCTGAGCCTCCTAACTTCCTTTAAAATCAATGACACAAAATCTCAGTAGGTCCTCCAATGTTTGTATCGTCCTCTCAGACTGTCCGTCTGTCTCGGGATGGTATGCAGTGCTAAGACTCAACTCGGTGCCCATAGCTTTCTGTAGACTCCTCCAGAACTTAGATACAAATCGTGGATCTCGATCGGATACAATGGATACGGGGACTCCATGTAATCGAACGATCTCCCTGATATAAAGCACGGCTAAGCATTCCAAAGTCTGAGTCGTCTTGGTTGCAAGAAAATGGGCAAAATCTGGTCCATAATGTACAAGTCTTCGGACTTGGTCCATTTATAATGCACAGGTCTTTTCTGGTCCATCTTTAACACACAGATTCTATAATCCAGTCCATCCAAAGACAGAAGTTCTGAACATCTACAAACTAAAGTTTCCTAGATCAAAACACCTCAAATCTGATACTTAGATTATTTGGCTTACCTATCAGCAAGCAACAAGTACGATAATACCGAGTAGGTGTGAAGTACTTTGATTCAAGACTTCTACAAAGTTTCTTTGATCTATTCTTAGAATAGTCATATATCAGAAGTGCACAAAAAGATGTTTTAACTCCAGAAGAGCACATTCAAATACAAAGAACATCAGATCTGAGAAGAAGGAACTCAATTTTATTGATGATTCAGAAGATTTACATCAGTACAAGAAGACTGGAAACAGAATGAGTACACAAAAAGCTACAACAAAGGCAAACACTATACGACATCATGGCTTTCTGCCTCGGACGACAAAGGGGCACAGGATCCAAACTTCCATTACCGCCACCGCCGGCTCCATTTGAAAGGAAGGAATCCTAAACCCCAATTTGCATCAAGAAGCACCCAGGCCATTTCATCATCACTATCATTGATCTCAAGACCAACGGACGATGAGGGCGCTGGGTCTCAAGGGACCTCCATTCATCTCCCTTAAAGTAGTTGTCACACCCCAGCCGATTTGAGCAAGGGTCTCTGCGAAGACACAGAGGGAAGGAGGCATCCCACTTTCGTCTTCATCACTAATACTCCAAGCCTCGGTTGAATCAAGGAGGGTCCACCTCCCATCGGAGAGATCTCGACCTGATGCTAAGATGGACAAGAAGATCTTAGCCTCCTCTAATCCTTCCTTGGAGACTGAATCAAAGGGAAGGTTAACTCTCGACCACAGTTTAATCATTCCCAACTCGGACTGAAAATCGTCAATCATCTCCGGGCAAACAGTGAGCCTCTAAATGGCATTCAAAATTCTCTCTGATAGAGGAACAGTATGGGAACACAAGTAAAAGATGGGGGGCAACCTTATGCTTCTCCTCCCTATATATAAACCCTCGAAGCCCAAAAGTCACCCAGATGAACCGTCGTAACGGTTAAATCAAGGGTTGGTTTCGAAAACCCAAAAGACAGCTGTATAAATGGATGACGTATAGGATCGTCCTTTCGGATACTTAGGCGACAAGATACAAGGCTTCCCTAAGCATACCGAACTGATAAAAGCAGATAAAGTCCGATCCACCTTTTACCTCCCGTCTAACATACAGACCTCACAGTCTTTGCCATTCCGTTGATCCTTGACGGACCACGTGTATGACAAAAACCTTCGGTTCGGATATATATCAGTCCAGGTCTGAATGATCTAGGAGGCAGAAGTTTCCAATATCAAAGCAACAGACACAAGACACCGTTATTACTACAGGACTTGGGTTCAGAACAAGCTGCCTTAGAATTCTTCAGAAATTTACTCTCAGTATATATGTGGCACAAGACCATCGTTAGATCCTTATATGTCAGAATGAAATTGCTTTCCTATCTCATCCTAAGAGGAAGAAACAATCAGAACTAGTCTATAATCATTATCTTATCACAACTACAGTTTGGAAGGTAACGGCAAATTCTTGGAAGCTGATCTGGAGGGGTCCAGAACAGCTTTACTTGCATCAATTTCTTACATCAACAAAAAATTCAAAGAAAATACTATATGAGTCAACTAAGCACAAGAGAAGACATTTGATGATTTCATTGAAGAAGTCTGTTACACTGAAGTAGTAAAAAAAAAAAAAAAAAACAAACCTAAGCCAAGCATATTTCAAGCCTGGTCAGCAGGCTCAACGGCTGGGAGGGGATCGGCAGGAGCAGCATCAATCGTCTCACTTGGGACGACAACTTCGGTAGGAGCGGCAAGAAGAACCTCAACCACCTTGTTCAGAACTGTAACCTCAGGAGGGGACTACCGATGTCAACTAGAACTCTTTTGATCTCGAAGTTGGCAATTTTAAAAGTAATGACAAGGGCATCGCTGTGAGGACAGTGTACCCCGGCCAGATCCTGCTCTGTGAACTGAATTTTCAGTTCTGGTTTGATCCTTTTCTCAACATTGGTGATCCACAGAGTGTTCGGGGCAGCTTTAGCCTCCCGAGCATACCTTTTCCTTGCTTTGTTTGACATTCCTGTAACAGGGGTATCTGCATGGAGGATGTAAATAACATGGTTGTCCTGCTTTTGAGGCTCATTCCGTCCATCCCTCTGCTCTTGTCTCTGCTCGGGTTTCTGGTCTATCCTGCGTTGATGCTTGTCCTCGTGGAGGTTCTGCCTCTCGTCTTGCTTAACGAACTCTTGAAGACGTCCTTTCTTTATAAGCTGCTTAACCTCATATCTAAGGGACCTGCATGAATTAGTCGTATGCCCGTAATCCTTATGGAAATTTCAGTATTTATTCTGGTCCCGAAGACTGGGATATCCTTTTATCGGTTCTGGCCATCTCAGGTTTTCCCGATCTCAGATCTGCCGAAGTACCTGAGCCAGTGTAGTGTTCAAAGGAGTAGAGTTAGTGAATTCCCTTGGACCGAAATTATAAACAGCCTTGGGTGCCGCTGTCTTTTCTAGACTCCTAACCCTCTTCTTGTTAGGGTCCCTTTTATGGTCATCCTTCTTATGATCTTCCCTTTTTGGATTGTCCCTTTGGGTTTGTTCTTTGCCTTTTTGGGACGTGCCGTTGGCTTCCTCCAAGTTGATATATTTCCTGGCCCAGTCCATTAATGCAGCCATGTCGGCAGGAGGGCTCTTTGTCACAGAATCCCTAAAACCTCCATGAGCAAGACTAGAGGTTAGGGCAACAACGAGGAAACCAGGGCTGCAGTCAGTTATCTCAGTGAGTTCGGTATTGAAGCGCGCAATGTAAGCTCTGAGGGACTCTTCCTTAGTCTGTTTGACATTCAGCAAGAACTCTGGTCCCTTTCTTAGCCTCTTGCTTGTCATGAACTTGTCCAGGAATTGCCTACCTTGCTCATAGAAGCCGGTCACTGAGTTCAGTGGGAGGTGTTGGAACCGTTTTAGGGCGGTACCTTTTAGGCTGGTAATGAAAGTTCGGCACATAAAGGCATTAGAGGCCCCGTGAAGGGCCATTGTATGTTGGTAATGCGACAGGTGATCTCCTGGGTCTCCAGTCCCATCATAAAGGGTGAACTTCGGCACAACGAACTTCCTTGGTCTTTCTTCCGACATGATGGCAAGAGTGAATGGGGTGGCAAGTCTTCCGAGTAGCCTGGCCAATTCATCCTGCTCTGGAGGGTTCTGAGCACCTCTCATAGCCACTGTTCGATCCATAGATTCTGCAACTTCTTCAACCCTCCTTGGGTCTCTAGGTCGGACTTCCTGTGAACCTCGCCTTATAGCTTCGACTTCAGGGTGGCCGGGCTGAGTATGTCCCACAGATTGAGGAGGGTTCTGAGGCTCCCGAGCTAGAGCGATTGGTGCCGCTTGAGGCTGAGGCTCCTGTGGTCAGCAAGCGTGTGAGAGACTTTGAGGTGTCTTTGTGAACATTAAGGATTTCATTATATGTTATGCCATGTGGAATGAACCGTTATAGAGGGGATCAGAACCAGACCCTAGCTGGGTGTGTAGAGATGTCTGCACGCCGCTGCACGCCCGCCCAAGTGGACGAGGTTCCTTGGGGGGAGAGGGTAATGCATTCCACGTTGCCTAGCTGAGGGAGAGATGAACGATCTATAGGTAAGGTTGTACGCTTCCACGTCACAATGACATTTTGTATTACTCCTTTTGAATTTTGTCAAAGAAGTACTTTATTTTAAATTTCGGGACGAAATTTCTTTAAGGATGGAAAGATGTAATGACCTGAAAATTTTTTTTTTTTGGAATGAATTTTTTTTTTTAATTATTATTATCATTTAGGTGATGTGTATATTATGTGTATGTTATGTATGCATGTATGTGTGTTTGTATATATATATATTAAACACATTGTGATATATATATATATATATATATATATATATATATATGGGCTGACATGTGGGGCATGTGAGTGTGTGTAAATGTGTAATATAATATACATATATGTATATATATATATATATGTATGGAAACCAAGAAAGCAAGCAGCCATTTAATGCATCCTGCAAAAGAAGAGAAAGAAAAGAGAGAAAGTCAGAAAGGGGTAGGGCTGCTGCAGGGTTGCGTGTGGCTGTGGGTATGCCTGCGTGTATATTGAGTATGTGTGTGTCAGGGGACATATTCAGTGAGGGGTGTAGACCGAACGGTAGGGGTTAGAGAGAGATAGGGCAGTGTATATGAGTGTGTGTTGGTTGGGTTGGAAAAGAAAATCAGAAAGAATAAGAGAGAGAGAGAGAGAGAGAGAGAGAGAGAGAGAGAAACAGATCTGGAGTGGAGACGTGAGGAGGAGAAGCTCAACACCAAAGGAATCCAAAATTTGGAGGTAAGCCACTTTTCTGTTTCAGAAACTTTTAGCATGATTTAATTTATTTTGAATATAGGACCAAAAACAGCATGAAATATGGAGTAATTAGGAAAAAGAATCGAGCAAAATGGTTAGGAAATGAGAGAGAACTTTAGAGTTGCAGGTTACGAGAATTTTCGGGTTCATTGATATTTCATGCGTAGAATCATATTTAAATGACTTATATACGATCATATGAAGTTAAGAAGAATTGTAGGATGAAGCTAGAAGCAAAACAGTGATGAAATCACTGAAAAATCAAGGTTGCGGGAATCTGGGTTAGTGGCCAGAAAACCGATCTGGGTGTGGATGGAACCAGTGTGTTTAACGCTGAAATGTGTTCTAAAAAGTTGCTTGAGGTCCTAGGGTTCATTTGAAAAAAAAAAGGGTAAATCGGACGTCGAAAATGCAAGAAAAATGAGAGAAAAACTGGCGGTCTCCGGCGAGGTGGCCGGAGAAGACGACCGGAGGGTCGGTCGTGAAGTCGGGGACGAAGGGGGGGCAACCAGGGGCCTTGTTGGGTCTGTTTGGTTTAAAAAGGGGTTTGGTCTGTTTGGGGTTTAAAGGCCTTTGGGCCTGTTTTTATTCCAAGTGGTTTTGGGCCGGTTTAATTAAAAAGGTTTTGGGCCTACTTTGGTTTAGAAGGTGATTGGGCTTCACCAATTGGGCCTCACAGGGAAACAAAAGAGAGGTTTTTGAAAATAAAAAGAAAAGAGGGAATAAGGGATATGCGGCTAAGAGGGATTGAACGGGGGACCGGAAGGGGGTGAAACCAACCCTTAGCCACTGAGCCACTAAGGCTTATGTGACCACACACCAAACTGCTATATACATATAATATAAATAAAGTATAAAATAAAAATAAAAAGAGCATATGCGCCCTTAGAGATTTGAACCAGGGATTAAAGGATTGGGGACGTGGCACGCTGCTAACGTGCCACCCATTTCACACCCAACCATTTGTGCAACTAATATATATATATATATATATATATATATATATATTATGTTAAGTTATTTAGTTCATTAAATTAGTTTAGTTAAATTGAATGTCCCGAAGTGGCCCGGAACCCAAGTGAGACAATTCATAAATGTTTTTTGACTATCTTGGACCTCCTAAGGCCAACGGTGAGATCCATGACATGAGACGAGGTTCCGAAAAATAAAAGACACGTAGAACCCTTTAAAATTACCAAAATGCCCCTAAGTCAAAACACAGTCAAACGAACCTCGATTAAAATAAAAAGATAGTGGATTTTTATTATTTCAAACATTCTGGACTCAATCGTGGAGTCCAAATTACGAAGAGAGGCCTTGAGAAGTGGGAAACCATACAAGTGCAAATGACTGTTTTGCCCTTTTCGCCCGAACGTCCAAATTAAATTCCACGAGAGCCTAAACCTATTTTCTTCAACGTTCCGGACTCAACAGTAGAGTTTAATTTAGTAAAATAGAAACTCATGAAATAAAGACATAAAACTTGATGAATAGCATAATTTAAGTAGTAATAGACTGAGTTGTATTTTATGATTTTAGGGACACTGATAGGACAGGAGAGGGCGGTCTGACCTTTTACATTTTCACTGTAGTTCAGCTATACCGCAAGTGTGATTTCTTAGGGTTGAGACAACCCATTAGGTACGATATATTGTGCTAAGTAAGAAATAGAATTAAGCTTAGGAATAACTGCCATATTAACTTGATAATTCACATGTTTGTTTTATTGCTTATATGCTTATGTGTTCCCTGTTACCTTTTTGAAAGTTGGTGATGAATGTGAATCATGACTATGTGTATATCGCATGTGTTAGCATAGTGTGTGGATTATGCTTTTTTTTTTAGAATTGTTGGGATTATGAAATATGTGACTTAAAGCATGTGTTAAATGGACTATGCATGACATGTGACCTTGATGAAAGGATCTTCTGATTTGAATGTTATTGTGTAATACATCATTTAAAGCATACTTCATGTGTGGATATGATGCCTTATTGAGATTACATTATGGTATGATGGAATCAAAGCATATTGGCATAGTATGATTCCTTGGACATGACATGACATGACATGATATTGCATTTGGTACCCGAACCAGCGGGAGTGATCCGCGAAGGGACATGATATTGCATTTGGTACCCGAACCAGCGGGAGCGATCCGCGAAAGGACATGATACTGTATTTGGTACCCGAACCAACGGGAGCGATCCGTGAAGGGACATTACCTTACATGAGTTGACATGGGTGTGACATAGAGTTGACATGGCATAAAGTTGCATGGGTGTGTCACGCGTATTTTTATTACATTATATTAATGAATTCCCGAATGTGTAATGAATCTTGTTAATGCATTGTATGGATGAATTGGATGGCATGTAGGTTATAATTGTTTTGAATCTTGTTAATGCATTATATGGATGAATAGGATGGCATGTAGGTTATATATGTGCATGGAGATATAACTGTACAGTTGCACATGCCATGCTTTAGATTATGTTAATGAGTTGGATGACATATAGATTATTGCTAGTACATTGTATGCATGATGTTGAATGCCATGTAGATATAACTGTACACTTGCACATGCCACGCCCTTAATTTTGTTTCTTGTATTAGCATTATATTGTACCAGTAGTTGAGCTGACCCATTCGTGGGACAAACATTTCAGATGATGCTCCCAGCACTTGAGACTTGAGGAAGTTTTACAGAGTGGAGGAGATATGAGCTTAGGAGGATATTTGGCCCATAAGGGCATATTTTGTGATGTAGGGTTTAAGCCCGAATGACATGTTGAATGTTTTTATTGACTGTGCTTTACATGGATGTACATTGAAGGAAATGAATGTAAGTTTGGGTTGAATCTGTTAGATTGTCCTTTATTTACTTTATATTTTATTTACTTTCTGTTCGTTCAGTCGCGCCTCGGGTTCGCGGGAATTCGGGGCGTGACAAACAAACTGTTCAGGTCATCCACGAAGCCATTTTTAGTGGTTAAAATTGCTTTATTTGTAACAAATTCTAGGTCTCCTACATTGGTAGAAAGGTCTGGAAAAATAGCGTTGATGAATTCATATTTGGAAGCTATTTTTTCTTTATAAGGGACAATCATGTCATGTGGTATCTGGATTTTATCTTCATGTCCATGTTTCTCTGATTCATTTCCAACATGTAGTAGGAATTGACAAAATGTCGGGTTTGATTTTGCTAGCATATTTTGTTTCAAAGTCAATTTCTGAATTTGGTGCCATAATTTTGACCCAACTAATTGTTTCATTTTTTCCATCACGAGGTACAACAGGTAATACCTGTCGAAAGTTTCCACCAAATATAACCATTTTTTCGCCAAATATTTGGTTACAGTCGACGATATCTTGTAGCAATACATCAAGTGCCTCTATTGCATGTCTCTTAGCCACGGATACTTCATCCCATATTATCAATTTAGCCTCCCGGAGTAATTTTTCTAGACAACTTTGTTTCGAGACGTTGCAAACTTTGTGATCCTCATTGTTGAGAGGTATTTTGAATCTATAATGTACAGTGCGACCACTTGGTAGAATTGCAGCTGCGACACCTGATGTTGCTGTTGCAAGTGCAATACCGCCTACACTTCTAATTGAGGTTAATAAGGCACAATCTAGAAATGTCTTACTCGAACCACCAAAATAGACCACAAAGAATGCTCCATCCTTGCTTTCTTTGATTCGCTTCATAATTGTGTCATATGTAGCTTGTTGTTCTGCATTCAAACATGATATTGGTAATAAATCTTCATTAGGTTTTGGGATACCTAACTCTTTATTGATTTCTCTTTGGGTTTTTTCATCGTTGTTCTCGGTGATACTAGGCAAACCCAAATCTAAAAAAGTCTTTCCAGTAGAGTCCAAGTACCTATCGATGCCATGTAAAACTTTTGACTATATAATACTTAGGTTGAACGAGTCATTATTTTCATAATCTTCAACCCTTGCATTTTTGAAATTTTCCCATAAAATAGTTGGATTTTGTGGACAGCAATAGAATAATATTGTAGCAAAGAGTCGATGAAGGTTAGATGGTGTTTGAAACAATGAAGCCTCGGAAAGGCATTCTTCAGGATTATTATCTTATTCTAACAAACCAAGTTGTTCTGCAGCCTCACGAAATGTAGCATATTGTAGTCTTCAGATTAGTATATGATGTTGCACCTTTAACATGATTTAATATACATCACAAATAATATCGTTCTCTTTCAGTTGGATTTGGAACAATGAGTCTTCCAATAACATCGCCTTGTTTCTTAGGTTTCCAATATCTACTACTTTCATCCCATACATAATATTCAGGAAAATCTTTATATAAGTAATGCCTTGCATTATCATCTATAAGGTTCATTTGAAAATATTCAGTCAGCATAATCCGTGATGCTTATTCATTCTGTATAACATTTTCTAAATTTTGGTGGCCTTTGAACCCCACCGTGTGCATATCTTCAAGATGTAGTTGTAATACTCTAACAGCTGGATGCATTTCATTTAGATGGAATTGATATATTTCCAAACAAACTCGAGATGGGATACCCATCTAGCTGATTGAAATTGTTGAATCTCGTTGGAAATCAACTGAAACAAAACTTGATCATGTCGTTTATAGATGTATTTGTACATGTACTTTACAGCTTTAATTGTAGAACATATCTCGACATTGATATGATAATCATACTTTCCTAGCAAATATGGATTATACGGAACTGCCCAACGATTATTAAGGAAGGCATTTCGAACCTTTACTTTATCACTAGTGTCGCTTCTTCTATATAAAGGATATGAATTGCTACCCTGAGATGTAACCGAGCAAACTCTCGTGGATAGTGATTTTTGCAATGTTTATTATGTATACAAACATTATTCACATTTAGCTTACAACAAAGACCATGCATCATGTGCTGAATAACCATTATATACAAATGGGGTTGCAATTCTCGATCTAGAAGTTCAGCAAATACGAAGTTGTCATACATAATCAGGGATGTAATCTTATGTTTTGAGTCTAGTATCAATAGTAAATGGACGTGAGGAAGTCCTCTTTTTTGGAACTCAACAACATAGACATAAACAACAACACATCCAAAAACATGCCTTTTAAATAAGTCTACCTTAAACTCTTCTAATTTTGCTCTGAAGACCCTAGCAATTAAGTCTAGTCGATTTTGAACTTTTTTCTACTTTGATTAGGTCTCTTTTAGTTTCAGGCCACATTAGATTACAATTCATTGTCAAGAAAATATCAAGTTTGCTAAATTTTTGAACTAAGGCCATTGCATCAAGATAACGATGGTGCATATCTCTTGGACCACCAATGAACGAGGCTGGTAAAATGACTCTCCTTCCAACTTTATAACCATGAGTTTCACCGTGAATAATACTATTAACAATTCCTTGATACAAGTCAGCACGTATAATATGTTGATCATTTCGTAACAAAACCAAACGACTAGTTTCAAATTTTATATACATATCGATGACATATTGTTACAGGAGGTGCTCAGAGTGTAATAAGGTAGACGTGTCGTGTTCTCTAATTTGTAACTTGTAAAAATAATATTCACAACATGATGCACGTCCTCCTCTTATCCCTTTTTTGTGAGAAACTGTAATGGAGACAATTGTATCAGATTGTTGTTTTTACATGAACAAAAAACAATATTAGAAATCGAGAACACACATTTTCCCTCCATGCTTAGGAGATCAGAAGGTGGGCCTAAACTAGAATAATTGAGAAGGCTTTTGTCTGAGGTGAGTAGTTGGGAACACCTTTTTTTTTTTCTAGGTATTCCTTCGTGCCATCAAGGATCTCCATAAGGGAAAAGTAAAGGATACTGCAAAGGGTCATAGCAACCATAGTAATAGTTTACTCAATGATTTTTGCCAAAGTGAGTAAATTCGACTATGTCTCGTTAGCCAGAAAGCTGGTTATTGCCATTTTTGCCAAAATTCCAGCAACTTGTAAAGTTGATGGTGTATTATATACCCTTTGATCGATCTGTTGAGTAGACTTTAAAAAAATTGTGTTTGTTTCCATATCCTCAACATTTTTAAGATTATAGAAGAATTTCCAATAAGGGTTAATAGCCAAAATATCCATAAGCTTCTTTACAACATCTTTTCGCATCTTTAATGATCTTTGTAGCCTATTTTCTACCTCATGTTCAGTGTCATAGAATTATAACTGCAAAAAGGATGGCATACCATCTGGAGGAAGTAATTCATTGATAAAATGATACATTTGGCCTTGAACCTTGAAAGTGTATACACCTTTGTTGCTTTGGCTAAGGGTTATGTCGTATTTGACACCAAGAGAATTGAAAGCAAAAGTATTGTTATATGTCCTAACGCATTGTCTAAATTAGATTGCATGTTCAGTGGTAGATGTAAACAATTGTTGAAGTTCATTTAGAACCATGTTTTCTGCTAAGTGCAATTCTCCACTATAATAACAGAAGCCTTTTGACTCGTACGAGAATTTTTTGGTTCCACAATAAGTACAAATAGAAACACATCTCTAGAACATGAGTTTCTAAAGGTATGCTTTCTCTGCTTTCAGTTGAATCTACAAGGAAGTAATGATATTTAAAGTTCACAATTAAAAGTCATATCATTAATAGGAAGATATTATAAATACCACTTGATATACCACTATGTGACACACCAACCACTGCATGACACGTGCAACTGCAAGATCGGTTCATGACCCATAATAGAGCTCAGGCTCGGCCATATAACTTGTGTTCGGTCGCCCAGCTCGGGCTCGGCCATATAACTTGTGTTCGGTCGCTTAGTTCGTGTTCGGCCATTTAGTACATGCTCGGTCATACATCTCATCCTCAGTCAGTCAAGGGCATAACCTACATGGGCCGAGCTCACAGTATCAAAGCAAGACAGTTCTCCCATAAAGACTAACTTGTATAGATGCAAGCTTGCAATACAACACATCAATGATCAGACCTAATCATCGCTTCAGTAAGCACCAAGTAGGAAATAAGGAAGCTATCTCCAACAAGGAAACTGCCACACTAAGTTACCATATTCAACAAGATAACTGATATCTCCAGAGATCCAATCCCTATATTCATGGCTCCAAATCCTAATCAACTTAGGAGAGATATTGCCTATAAATTCAACCCTAAAGGTACGCTTTATTTTCATGCTCATTATTTTGGCTTTCATTACGAGTCTTTCAATTCAATTTATTGACTTAAGCATCGGAGCGGCTACCGCCGGAGCCAACCCGGTGGTCCTCTGATCTTCTGTTTCGAGTGTTTCGCAGGGAGCCGAGCTTGGATCTCACGTGGGCCAAAAAGTGCAGCATCACCACTATAATTACACAACTTGTATTAGTAGCAGCCTACCCTTTGTTCCCTCTTCATTATTAACTTGTTTCCATAGTTTGTTTTCTACATGCATAATGTTCCCGCCTCTTTTTTAATCATTCCAGACTTTTGTCTATTGGCATTGAAGAATACAAATCTCTTTTTGTACGTAATGAGTCCTCTTTCCTTTTCTCAAGTATTTCATAATATGTTATCTTTGGTCGCTTAAGTGATTCAGATGCCTCTCCTTCCAAATTTCCTTGCTTCGCCATTTTGATGTGTTGATGTGTACAAGATGACGAAACTATATATATAAATGCAAATATAATGATTAAATAAACCAACTCTAATGCAACACAAAAAAATCTTGTATGTAAAAAGCAGCTATTTCTATAAAATAAATCCTGTGAAAAGAAAAAAAAAAAGAGTAAACATGAGCATAAGAGGATATAAGGAAATATTTTTGATCAAATAAACTTGTCATCTATTTGAAATGTTGTGTGTGTCAAAAGTGTTAATTCTAGCAAATTTCCTGAGTGTTGTTTAGACAATATTCAAGTATTCCAAGTTAATTGAGCCTAAACACGTTTAATTTAAACCTATTCCAAATCAGAACTTCTAATTTAGCAGTGCTATCGAGACAATGTGTCACGAATGTATTATGTCTTTGCTAAAAAAAAAACGATTCCAATACAGCAAATAAAATATCAAAAGAAAAATAATAAAGTCAATTTTTTAATTGGTTTAACATCGTACTGGACAAATGTGATATTACGAGGACAAATATAAGAAAAGAAATAAAAGCAAGAAACTGAAATTTTCCCATCACAATTAAAAAACAAGGTATAGTTTAAAACCTAGGAATTGTTAAATAGCAGGTGGGTAGAGCTTATGGCTGTAGAGATTTTTTTGTCCTGCTATAGAAGCCAAGAAAATGATTTAATAGTCAAGTGAACGAGGTTTTTGATTTCTGTACAAGTCTTATTTTTAAGAGTTGCAGTTTTTATACAAGATAGAATAGAGACACTCGAACAATAAAAATAATCCATAATGAATATTTTCATACTAATGCACTTTTTTTTTGAAAAAACCATGGAAATCTAAGCATGCTCTAAGATTTCTCATTGGTAAAACACAATCTAGTATTTCAAAGGCTACCAAATTAACTACTCATTTTAGCAAAAAAACTCAAAATAATTCCTCGTTCCAACCAGAAAAAAAAGCATTATTTCCCATTCAACGAAAAATCAATTACAAAATTAAAAAAAAAAAAAAAACGGCTTCTATAAATTTTACCTACGTCAAGTCTCTTCAGTTTACACACACTACAAGAAACAAAGAAATTCAGCAATAGTTGGAGCAATTTCCTTGTTGGACACCTCATCTATAAGGAAAACTTAAAAGTTCGCTGAAAATAATTTCAATAAAAGAAGTGTAATCTTATTCACAAGAGAAGCTTTAAACACACAAATAAAAGTACAAATCATGGTTATTTAAATATACTTGTAAAGACCCGATTTTTTTTCTAAATTATAAATTTCTAAAATAATAATAATAATGAAAAAAATAATGTAAATTTTTTTTAAGAAATCAAAAATTTAAATGAAAAGACTAAAAAAGGCTTGGAAACAAAAAGGAGGAAAATAAATAATGGTGGGCATAAGATTAATGCCAAATCCCTACACATCTAAAACACACACTAGACACACACACACAAACCCATTTATATAGAAAAGAGAAAATGAGAGTGTCACGCCCCGAATTTCCACAAACCCAGGGAGTGAGTGAAATTGAAATTAAAAAGGATTAATAAATGATAATTAAATATATTTGGCTAAATTCCACTTTTTATTTCCCAAAGTTTCCCCAAAATGAAAAAAAAAAAAAAATCGAATACAAGGTTCACCCCAAGATGGGTTACCAATGGTAGTCACAAATCGCCCCAACTAATGGCTAAAACTAGTCTAAGTTATGTTCAAGTGTAGTCTCCATGATGGCCCCAAAATGTCTTTAAATATGCCTTGGAATAGTCACCCCAAATGGCCCCAAAATGCCCTAAGGTATGGACCAAGAATAGGTCAAAAAGTTTACCTAAAGTGGTTCGAGTAAGTGGCCAAACATGGCCTAAAAGGTGGTCAAACATGGCCCTAAAGAGTGGCCAAAAATGGCCTAAAAAGAGTACCAAAACATGGCTCAAAAGGTGGCCAAGGGGTGGTGTCAAGGGGGCTGTCAGGTGGCTAGGTAGCATGGCCAGACAGCAGGCAACAAGGCGGGGGCCCGCGGCATACGTGCGCGTGTGGGAGAGCGGCTGGGCAACAGGGGCTGGTGCATGACCTGATTTTTTGATTTTTTGTAGAAACACTATTCATGGCTGTAACCTAACTTTTCCATTTCCTACAGGTTTACTGTAGTGGCTACGGCTAAATTTCTCTATTTTTCCTAACTTTTTCTAAAGTTTTGTAAGTTCGTTTTCCCCATTTTTGGCCTATTTCTTCAAGGTTTCTAACCCTCCGTTTTGAGCACTTTTCTCACCTATTTAAATGGTATTTTACACACTTAACAAATCTTTTAATTTTTCATAAAATTCCAACATAGCCTCCTTTGTTTTCCAAGCCTTTTTCCCACCTAATTTTCTTGATACTTCATATATATAAGTATGTTACAACCCACCCTCACTCGGTGGCCACAATTCATGTAAATTAAACATACATCCCTGTTTTTCAACATACACATTTAGTTATCTCAATATACACATATGATGCTCATTAAATAAAGATATCCTATTTATCAATTGGGTTTACACCCTTACACTTTAAAATGGCCCAAGGCCTATAATCCACTACTTTTCCAAACTGAATAGAAGTCATTTGGGCTTATGCCCATACATACAAAAATATGCCTCAAGGGCCAAATGTCTATTCAAGTCCCCTTCCCCTCCTTCCTTCAAGACTTCCTCAAGTCTTAAGTACACGGAGCCTCATCTATAATATGATATCCCACGAGGGGTCAACTCAACTGCTGGTATGACATAATGCTAATGCAAGGAACAAAGTTAAGGCGTGGCATGTGCAAGTGTACATTTATTGTCACGCCCCGAATTCCAGCGAACCCGAGGCGTGAGTAACGAGACAAAAGAAAATAAAATAATAAAGGAATAAAAGATAATTAAGGACGATCACATACATTCTACATATTGTTCTGATAAATACATAAGGTCTGGTCCATTTCTTCACCACATACAAAATAAAATACAGTCGCGGGCTTATGCCCTTACACAATATCAAAAGTGCCCCTTGGGCTTAACATAGTCCTTAATCAGTTCATCTCCACGTCTCGTACAGCTGGGACATCATCTGAAATGTTTGCCCCACTAAAGGGGTCAGCTCAACATACTGGTACAATATAATGCTAATGCAAGAAACAGAACTAAGGTCGTGGCTTGTGCAAGTGTACAGTTATTTCTATATGGCATTCGATATCATGATGGCAGCATCTAAATAATATGCAGTATATGAGCAGTATGCGTGACACACCCATGCAACTCTATGCCACCCATGTCTCATGATACGGTCATTCTCCGCTGGCATGAGTACCGCCACGTATGTCTCGCTTCACGGTCCGGAATCCGTCAGGCAGGCAAGCACCTATTGGCCGATTTTGGGTTTTTCACCACAGGATCTGCACCCTCATAATGCAAAGCACCAAGTGCTTACCCACACCATGTCCAAGGAATCACACTATGCCAATATGCTCTGATTTCATCATGTCATAAGGTAATCTCAATGATGCATCTCTTTCGTACATAAAGCATACTTTCAAGTACATATTTCATAATGTCAACAGTTCTTAAAGCATATAATCCACACACTACACTAGCACATGCAGTATACACATAATCATCATCCACATCATCACCCAACATCAGTAAGATAGCATGAAGCACATAAGCATATGAACATTCACGCAAATATGTGAACAATCAAGGCAGCAGAACAAGTATTCCTAATCTTAATTCTATTTCTTACTTAGCACAATATATCGTACCTGATAATCGATCTCAACTCAAGAAGGTGTACTCGTAGTATGGTAGAATCACTGTAAGAACACCGAAGGTCAGGTCACCTTCTCTTTGCCTTTCCGTGTCCCTAAAATTCATAACATGAGACTCAGTTCAATTGTTACCTGAATTATGCTATTCATCAAATTTTATGTCTTTAATTCATAAGTTTCTATTTTGCTAATTTAGATTCTACTATTGAGTCCGGGACGTCGAAGAAACTAAGTTTAGGTTTTCGTAGAACTCAATTCGGACACCTGGGTTCAAAAGGGCAAAACGGTTATTTTGTACTTTTTACGGTTCCTTACACTTCGATACTTCTTCTCATAAATCGGACTCCACGGTTGAGTCCGGAATGCTCGAAATAATAAAGTTTCACTATTTGTTTACTAAATTTGAAGTTCGTTTGACTGTGTTCCAATCTAGGGGCATTTTGGTAATTTTAAAGGTTACTACGGGTCTTTTATTTTTTGGGACCCCATCTCGTAAAACGGACCTCACCATTAGCCTCAGAATGGCCGAGATAGTCAAAATACACTAATGACTTGTCCCATTTGGACTCTGGGTTATTTTTGAATATTTAAATAATTAAAATAATTAAATTAATTAATCAATCAATTAATTTAATTATTATTTTATTAATATTTAAATCTGGTGGGTCTAATTGTAATTTCTCCAAAGTTTAGGGGTTAAAGTGTAATTTTCGAAATCTGAGGGGTCAAATCAGAATTTTTAAAAAAAGTATAGGACAGAATGGTAATTTTCAGAAAGCTCAAGGGCAATTTCGTAATTTGCAAAACCCTATTCTCAATTTGGATAGCCAAACAGTGGCTAATCCAAAACAGGGATAAGATATCCCTGTTCCTATTTAATTCTAATTTCCAATTTCTTATCTTTGTAGCCAAACACTCCTAACCCATTTTTAATTTAAAACAAGAATGCGACACGTGGCAGGGGCAGTTCTGCCCCGCCCGAACCGGACTCGACCCGGACTCGAAACCCGACCCGGGTGGCCTCCCTTCTTCCCCGTTTTTCCAACGATGAACCAGTAGGGTTCCGGCGCCTTCTCCGGCGCCGGTGACTGATCTCCGACGACTTTTTAAGGTTTTAAAAATGTGATCCTCTAGGGTTTTTCGCGTAGATTCCATCCCCACCCTCCATTTTCAATTTGGACGCACTCAACCATCTCGAATATGGGGTTTAACAGCTCCGGCCGGTTTTCCGGCGAGCTGAATATTTCCATTTTTTTCACTCGATTGTTCATTGTTTTTCACCCCTTTCTTCACTAATCATTTTCTGCACCTTAGGGGGTTATTTTCCCATCATCCAAGCACGGTTTTGTACATGAAATGTTAACCCAATCCCCCCCACGACCGTGACCTGTAAATCCCTATTTCTCCCTTATCTTTTAATCATTTTCCTTCATTCTTTTTGCAAAATACTCCTTACAATATGCTTTTTAAGATTCTAAGTATCAAATAAATTATCATGCTTTAAAAAAAATAAAACAGAAAGGACCACTCACGATTTTTTTTTTCCTGTTGTTTCTCTCTCTAGCCGTGCCCTCTTCCACCTTCTGGTTCCAAGCTTAAATCAAGCTTCACAGAGTTCTTCTCCCTTCCAGAATTCTCTTCTCCCTTGCTCTCAACTTTTCTATCCTTTCTCTCATCCCAACCGAGACCCAAAATATACACACAATCCACTCTCACACGTCTCTCTCTCTCTAGCCCCTTTCCTTAACTTCCCTCTCTGTTCAGCCACTTTGCTTCTCCCCAAATTTCCCTACAAAGCAGCTTTGCATTAAATGCAAAGCTGCCCTACACCTTACACCTATATATATATATATATCACTTATCACACACACACACTAGACACACACACACCCATTCGGTTTCACTCACACACAGTGCATACATGCACTGTTCTAAACATATATATACATACATATACATGCACATATATTACCCTACACATAAACACCTACACACCATACATACATATCATACACATGTATAAATGAATCACAAAGAAAAAATTTAATAATAATAATTATAATAATAAAATAAATAACCACGAAAATTTATATTTAAAAAAAAAAATTTCGGGTTATTACATCCTTCCCTCCTTACAGAAATTTCGTCCCGAAATTTAAAATAACATAAAACGAAGGGAAATACATCACTGATCAAACAAGTCGGGGTACCTAACTCGAACCTCGGTTCCAACGAACCTTGACCAAAGGGACGGTCCTGCCTTGCAAAACCTGGTCCCTCGAGTCTAATATCTCTACGGTTCTCTGATCATAGGTAACGTCGCCCTCTAGCTGAAGATCTACCCAATCTAATACATGGGGGGGTCAGGCTCGTACTTTCTCAACATGGAGACATGGAAGACGTCATGAACTCCAGATTGCTGCGATGGTGAGGCCAGCTTATAAGCCACCTCTCCAACCCTCCCAAGAATCTCAAAGGGGTTTATAAATCGTGGCGACAGCTTCCCACTGCGCCCAAATCTCCTCAAACCTCGTCGGGGGGGGATATCTTGAGAAACACATGACCCCCCACCTCGAATGACAAGGGTCGCCGCCTCCTATCTTCATAACTCCTCTGGCGACTCTGGTTGGCAACAAGCGCTGCCTGATCACTTGTATCTTGTCTGTGGTCTCATGGACTAAGTCGAGTCCCAAAACAACCATCTCCTCTACCCCAGTCCAACACACCGGTGAACGACACGGCCTACAGTACAACGCTTCAAATGGTGCCATTTCAATACTGGACTGCTAGCTACGGTTGTAGGCAAGCCCTACCAAAGCAAGGTGATCCTCCCAGCTACCTCTAAAGTCCATAACTCAAGCCTCAAGCATGTCCTTAAGGATCTGAATGGTACTCCCTGACTGATCATCAGTCTGGGGATGAAAGGTAGTACTAAACTTAGTTGAGTCCCTAAGGCTGTCTGGGGCTCTGCCAAAACCGGGCAGTGAAACGTGGGTCCCTATCTAAGACAATGGATAAGGGAATTCCATGTAGTCGTACTATCTCTTGACATAGTAATAAAAGATCAATGCAAAATGCATTGTAACATGTAGACGTGTAGCCTTACCTATGGATCACTCACCTCTCCCTCAGCCAGGCGATGTGGAATGCATTACTTTCTCCCATTACCATCTCCCCCGTAGGCTTCGCCTCACCGGTAGGCGTGTAGCGGCGTGCAGACATCTCCACACTCCCTGCTAGGGTCTGGTACTAATCCCATCTGTAACGACTCACTCCACATGGCACAACACATAATGAAATCCTCAAATTACATTGGCTTATCAACGCCAATCCCTTTTCAATTTCATCTAAGTATCACGACTCTCCTCAATAATTTAACACAATAAAAAAAAAATAAGGAGGCTTCTCACTGTTCACATGGATAACTCAAGGTCTCTCGCACATGCTATGTCATCTAACCCACCTCAAATTAATCCATGAAATCACCTAGTGATTTATCCCGATGGTATAAATACACATTATCTGTACCACAATGCAATCTCATCATCCAATATTTTCTAAGTACTCTAATTACCCACAAGATGTCAACCGTACAATCTAAAAGTAAAGCTATCATCTCCCGCCTTAGTCTATATATAACTGAGACTAAGTGTCATGTACTAATAAGGACTAGCCTATTCATTTCATGTACGCGTATGTCGATTGGGTATACAATGTAGACAGTGTAGGTTACGTACTCTAATCATGAAATTTAAGTCAACATACCATGGTTCAGAAGAACAAAACATTAAATCCTTCACCAATTTCCACTACCAACATACATTGATTTTCACACACATGCATCAACACACACATGGAAACATGTTTTAGCATTCTCTTATATATGCATCAATAATAATTAGTCTGCATATATAAAAAAATAAAGTCATAGTCGCAGCACTATAACGGTCATTAAACTAGCATGCTTATATAGAGTAAACGTACAACATTCAATAGCTAACACGTAGCTTACCACATTAGCACCCAGTACAAAATTTTATTCCAGGAATACACATATACATAAATAAGTACATAATCTGTTGTATAGGTGACCAGGCACATTCCCAACCTTACGGATATCCAGGCTCATAGCCTATCTCACTGACAACAAGCATATAGTCTACTGTTTAATCTCATTCGTTACACTGTATAAAGGCAAGCATTGAATCCTAGATCATCAATAACCAAGTATACCCCACATTGTACAATTTCACAACTAAGGTAACAAGCACTCCTCTAATCATGTAATCCAAATCAACCTAATTCAACTTAAGGTCTAACCCCTCTTAACCCTCAATAAAGTCAATCTAAAAAGAATCTACGGACACCCCATGAAACAAAGGAAACATCTCCCTCAGGAGTACACGCTGTCTCTCTCCCCCCGTAGCAGCCTATACTCGTCTAAAGTGTAAACAACCGATCTATCTCCAACATAATACCAACACTAGACGCATCAAATAAGATGAAGAATCCAAACAAGGTATGCAGTCAGCTACATTTATTGAGTAATCTCTACAGATTCTTGTCAGCATCACTCTACCCCTAACGTCATGGCACATGGTGAATATGAATGAATGAGATGCACTATGGTCTGTCAATATGCTAGTCCATAAACTAAACACACAAAAAAAAAAAAAAAAAAAGAAATGTACCTCAAGGCTCTGAAGGTCCCAAAAAAAAATAGGTGACTCTAGGCTGGCTATTGCATAACGCCACTCTGAGTGGTCTGGTCCTGCCTACCACCCCTCTGACTGAGAGTCCTGACACTCAATGTTGTAAGTGCATGCTGAAAACACGGTGCCGGAGGTCTCTGACCCGATAGTGGCTGTGGCAGAGGCACTTGAGTATACTGATAGTAATGTGGCTCCTCTAAGTCCTGGGAAATCGGCCTCTGAGGGCAATTGGCCCTAACATGGCCAGCCTGGTGGCATACAAAACAAAGTCGTGGAGTCCCCCGTCCTTGACTCTGTACTGGTGATGGGAATGACTCCTGACTAGACTCGATCCTCTGTCTCAAGCTGGGGTCCCTCAAAGGACAAGTGACCATCTTGTGGCCAGGCTGTCCACAAATAAAACAAATAATGGTCCCTTGGGATGTGTATGTGAATGTAGAAGAAGCACCAGTCCGGGACCTCTTCAATAGTCTCCTACCAGTGTGAGTATGGGCGGGTATAGACATCCGTGCAGCAGCAGCACGGGCTCGAGACCTCTTCGATGGCCTCTTACCAGCGTATATCGGGGTAGACCTAGGGATCTGTGCTAGAGTCGCCTCGTTCTGGGTCTGGGGCTCTCTAACTCCTCTAAGCTCAGCCAACTCTCTCTCAGCCTTGACCGCTCTCGTCACTACCTCCTGTATAGTGTGAAGGCATTCCCGCATAATGGTCGCTACGTCCCCAGAACCACTAGTCTGCCCTACCTCCACTGGAGCAGGTGTAAAAGTGACGGCCTCCTCAACTGCAACATCTGCCGAAGCAGCATCTTGGGGCCAACTATGCCACGGTGGTGCAGTGGTCCTAGGCTCATCGTGTCTAGGTGGTATAAGTCTGGGAGTAGCTTGTCTCGGTGGCATGTCTACAAGTTCAAAGAGAAGAAAAAATTAATACCCCATTGGACACAGGTGTTAAAAGAACATTAAGTAGGTACTTTTCAACACTTCACAATTTCGAAGTAACAACCACAATATATCATGACACACTTGCCTAATCAATACCTACATAACTAATGTCGACCATCCCTACCCGTTTGTTACACTAAACAATTTATACCGAGTTCTAACATAGCCCTCTACTAAGAAGGATTTTATTTAAACAATGTAATACGTGCATACTTAAACATTTGAACACCAGCAAGGTTTAGCTCCCAGTGAATACTATCCAAAACAATACATCTCTCAACAACCAGGGTTTAACACAAGAGCAGCTTTAAAAATCTAAGGATAAACACTCTAACTATCCATCTATACACACAAGGCTTCACAAGTCCGAATCCTTATTCTAGCATTTTAAGGTTTGATGTCTCTCTTATTATCTCTTACTTTTATAGCTAGGTGATAACCTTTCATGGATTACAGCTCCTTTCATTACTTGCTGATGGGGTACCATCCATCAACTGTAACTCAAGACCTGAGACCAATCCAGTTTGTATAAATATCATAGTCATAGTACTATAATCCCTGAAAATTGGTTACTAACCTAGCACACTCATACAGAATCCCCGAACAACAGTCAACCGGGTAAACAACTAGGTTCACAACCTGTCTCCTAAGTAACTAGGCATAATGTCTATCGTATAGATAACTAAGTGTACAACCCACACCTCAAATGACTAGGCACACCTTCTATCCCCTAAAGTATACGGTCTATCATATTGACATGAGTTTCTAATCTTAGTCAACCTCCACAAAAAAATAATTCGTATGCTCCCTATCTACCGGGAAATCAAGCATAGTGCATACTCGTGCACACCAATGCGACATGTGTATATATAAAATATTTGAGCTAAAAGCTCAGTCATGTTCTTATCAACGACTAGGGAGTATGCATAGCAGGTCATAATATACACTGAACAAATTCTCACACATTACACAAGTCATGCACCTTACCACATTAAATCACATAATCATGCATCATAACATATCATCAATCAACACGTAATCACAACAAGTCATGCATCAGGACATATAAAACCACATAGCACACAAGATCCTATCACATGCTGCTAAAGGTTCACATTAAGTCTCATTCTTTTCTCTAGGGTCTCGTGGCGTTAAACAACACCCCACGGTCTCTAGGTATTCGAACCTAGGCTCTGATACCACGTTGTCACGCCCCGAATTCCAGCGAACCCGAGGCGCGAGTAACGAGACAAAAGAAAATAAAATAATAAAGGAATAAAAGATAATTAAGGACGATCACATACATTCTACATACTGTTCTGATAAATACATAAGGTCTGGTCCATTTCTTCACCACATACAAAATAAAATACAGTCGCGGGCTTATGCCCTTACACAATATCAAAAGCGCCCCTTGGGCCTAACATAGTCCCTAATCAGTTCATCTCCACGTCTCATACAGCTGGGACATCATCTGAAATGTTTGCCCCACTAAAGGGGTCAGCTCAACATACTGGTACAATATAATGCTAATGCAAGAAACAGAACTAAGGCCGTGGCTTATGCAAGTGTACAGTTATTTCTATATGGCATTCGATATCATGATGGCAGCATCTAAATAATATGCAGTATATGAGCAGTATGCGTGACACACCCATGCAACTCTATGCCACCCATGTCTCATGATACGGTCATTCTCCGCTGGCATGAGTACCGCCATGTATGTCTCGCTTCACGGTCCGGAATCCGTCAGGCAGGCAAGCACCTATTGGCCGATTTTGGGTTTTTCACCACAGGATCTGCACCCTCATAATGCAAAGCACCAAGTGCTTACCCACACCATGTCCAAGGAATCACACTATGCCAATATGCTCTGATTTCATCATGTCATAAGGTAATCTCAATGATGCATCTCTTTCGTACATAAAGCATACTTTCAAGTACATATTTCATAATGTCAACAGTTCTCAAAGCATATAATCCACACACTACACTAGCACATGCAGTATACACATAATCATCATCCACATCATCACCCAACATCAGTAAGATAGCATGAAGCACATAAGCATATGAACATTCAAGCAAATATGTGAACAATCAAGGCAGCAGAACAAGTTTTCCTAATCTTAATTCTATTTCTTACTTAGCACAATATATCGTACTTGATAATCGATCTCAACTCAAGAAGGTGTACTCGTAGTATGGTAGAATCACCGTAAGAACACCGAAGGTCAGGTCACCTTCTCTTTGCCTTTCCGTGTCCCTAAAATTCATAACATGAGACTCAGTTCAATTGTTACTTGAATTATGCTATTCATCAAATTTTATGTCTTTAATTCATAAGTTTCTATTTTGCTAATTTAGATTCTACTATTGAGTCCGGGACGTCGAGGAAACTAAGTTTAGTTTTTTGTAGAACTCAATTCGGACACATGGGTTCAAAAGGGCAAAATGGTCATTTTGTACTTATTACGGTTCCTTACACTTCTAGACTTCTTCTCATAAATCGGACTCCACGGTTGAGTCCGGAATGCTCGAAATAATAAAGTTTCACTATTTGTTTACTAAATTTGAAGTTCGTTTGACTGTGTTCCAATCTAGGGGCATTTTGGTAATTTTAAAGGTTACTACGGGTCTTTTATTTTTCGGGACCCCGTCTCGTAAAATGGACCTCACCATTAGCCTCAGAATGGCCGAGATAGTCAAAATACACTAATGACTTGTCCCATTTGGACTCTGGGTTATTTTTGAATATTTAAATAATTAAATTAATTATTATTTTATTAATATTTAAATCTGGTGGGTCTAATTGTAATTTCTCCAAAGTTTAGGGGTTAAAGTGTAATTTTTGAAATCTGAGGGGTCAAATCAGAATTTTTAAAAAAAGTACAGGACAGAATGATAATTTTCAGAAAGCTCAAGGGCAATTTCGTAATTTGCAAAACCCTATTCTCAATTTGGATAGCCAAACAGTGGCTAATCCAAAACAGGGATAAGATATCCCTGTTCCTATTTAATTCTAATTTCCAATTTCTTATCTTTGTAGCCAAACACTCCTAACCCATTTTTAATTTAAAACAAGAATGCGACACGTGGCAGGGGCAGTTCTGCCCCGCCCGAACCGGACTCGACCCGGACCCGAAACCCGACCCGGGTGGCCTCCCTTCTTCCCCGTTTTTTCGGCGATGAACCAATAGGGTTCCGGCGCCTTCTCCGGCGCCGGCAACCGATCTCCGGTGACTTTTTAGGGTTTTAAAAATGTGATCCTCTAGGGTTTTTCGCGTAGATTCCATCCCCACCCTCCATTTTCAATTTGGACCCACTCAACCATCTCGAATATAGGGTTTAACAGCTCCGGCCGGTTTTCCAGCGAGCTGAATATTTTCATTTTTTTCACTCGATTGTTCATTGTTTTTCACCCCTTTCTTCACTAATCATTTTCTGCACCTTAGGGGGTTATTTTCCCATCATCCAAGCACGGTTTTGTACATGAAATGTTAACCCAATCCCCCCCACGACCGTGACCTGTAAATCCCTATTTCTCCCTCATCTTTTAATCATTTTCCTTCATTCTTTTTGTAAAATACTCCTTACAATATGCTTTTTAAGATTCTAAGTATCAAATAAATTATCATGCTTTAAAAAAAATAAAACAGAAAGGACCACTCATGGTTTTTTTTTTCCTGTTGTTTCTCTCTCTAGCCGTGCCCTCTTCCACCTTCTGGTTCCAAGCTTAAATCAAGCTTCACAGAGTTCTTCTCCCTTCCAGAATTCTCTTCTCCCTTGCTCTCAACTTTTCTATCCTTTCTCTCATCCCAACCGAGACCCAAAATATACACACAATCCACTCTCACACGTTTCTCTCTCTCTAGCCCCTTTCCTTGACTTCCCTCTCTGTTCAGCCACTTTGCTTCTCCCCAAATTTCCCTACAAAGCAGCTTTGCATTAAATGCAAAGCTGCCCTACACCTTACACCTATATATATATATATATATATCACTTATCACACACACACACTAGACACACACACACCCATTCGGTTTCACTCACACACAATGCATACATGCACTGTTCTAAACATATATATACATACATATACATGCACATATATTACCCTACACATAAACACCTACACACCATACATACATATCATACACATGTATAAATGAATCACAAAGAAAAAATTTAATAATAATAATTATAATAATAAAATAAATAACCACGAAAATTTATATTTAAAAAAAAAATTTTTGGGTTATTACATTTATAATCTACCTGCCTTCCAATTCATTAACACAATGCAAAGGCAATATGTATGACTCACCCATGCAAACTCTATGCCACACCTATGTCTCGGTTTATGGATCGCTCCCGTTGGATCAGCGAGTCTCAAATGCAATGACCAATTTTGGGTTTTTCACCTCAGGATCTACACCCTCATCAAGCTTAGCACCAAGTGCTCAACCCACACTATGTTTTCAAAGGATTCACCATATGCCAATATGCTTTGATTTCACCATACAACAATGCAATCTCAATGAAGCATTTCATCAAACACATGGAGTATGCTTCAAATAATGCAATATACTTAAAGTAACAATAACCTTTGAATCATAAAACTTTGTCTACATGAACCTAGCATGTAATCCAATCAATTATACATATAAACACATTACATATTCACAACCTTAACAATTTCTCAAAGATCATAAAATACATAAAATACCAACACATGGGATAAATCATAACTCTCAAACCATAAGAGTTTCTCTACATGAACATAAGCTAAAATGCAATGAATCAAATATATAAACAAGTTACATGTTCATTACTTTGACAAATTTCTAAGGAATAACAAAGAACACACAAGTACATAAACAATCAACTCTAGGTTTTTCAAAGAAACTACGTCCTAAGTGATTTTCTAACATCAAATAAACATATGAATCATTCAATCAACATATAAATCACTCATAAACTTAATCCTATTCCTTACTTAGCAAAATATCATACCTAAAATGATTTTTCTCAAACTGAGGGAGTTGTGTTCGCTGTGTAGCCGAACCGATTGGTGAGAATATAGGTCTTGATGAGAGGAACAACTTCCTAGAAGGAAGCCTGGCAAGAATCTTGGCCTAGGAGTGTGTTTTGGTGGCTTGAAGCTTGGAGAACCTAGGGCTTTTCTTCACTTTTTTCCCATGCACGACTTCTCCTCTGAATCTCATACCAAAATATGAAAAAAATACAATAAGGGGCTGTATTTATAGTGGAGGGGCAAATGTGCAAAATGACCTTTTTACCCTTAATGAATCTGGGACCTCGTTACACAACAATTTCTCCCGAAACACATTTAAATGAAATTCGATATTTTGTTTTAGCCAAAGTTCTTAAAATTATTTTAAATGAAATTTTTCAAAAAAAATAAATTTTCGCCTGTGGTTGGGTTTGGTCGGATCCACTCAGGCCACCCGGATGCCCTTTTGGTCCAATTTTTGAAACTGTCTTTGAATAGGCTCAAATTTTTCAAGGAGCTGTATTTGAACATTCTAAGCATATTTCTATTCTATGACATACTCAAAATATGCTTCTAAATATGACTTATGTCTAAATATGCATGTATAGTGCCCTACCGGCAAATGGTGCATGAATAATACTCTACCGGCAAATGGTGCATGAATAGTGCTCTACCGGCAAAACGAAAAATTTACTCATTTTTCAGGTCTCTACATTCTTTCCCCCCTTAAAGAAGTTTCGTCCTGAAATTTAAAAATGTACCCTTTCGACAAAATTTAAAAAGATCAATACAAAATGCGTTATAACATAAGGACGTGCAGCCTTAGCTATGGATCCCTCACATCTCCCTTCGCTAGGCGATATGGAATGCATTACCCTCTCCCATTACCCTCTCCCCCCAAAGGAACCTCGTCCACTTGGGCGGGCTTGCAACGGCGTGCAGACATCTCCACACTCCCAACTAGGGTCTGGTTCTGATCTCATCTGTAATGGCCCACTCCACATGGCACAATGCGTACTGAAATCCTCAAACATGTTGCCTTATCAATGTTAATTTTTCAAATCCATCCAAGCATCATGACCCTTCTCAATAATGTAATATCAAAAAAAAAAAATAAAAAAATTCTCAATGCTCACAAGGATACCTCCAAGTCTCTCATACATGTGATGATCATCTAACTAACCTCAGATCAAGCTATGCAATCATCTATTAATTCATCACAATAGCATCAATATATCACCTGCACTTCGAGATCAACCCAATCGAGTACATGTGAAAGGTTAGGCTTATACTTCCTCAATGTCGATACATGAAAGATATCATGAACCCCAGATAACTATGGTGGCAGCGCCAACCGATAAGCTACTTCTCCAATACTTTTATCAATCAAGATCTTGCAAAGGTCTATTACACTCACGTTACGTTCTCGACTAATTAAAGGAACCCGTCAATCATATGAAACTTATTACATTAGTTTCAAATCTAACTTAATTTAGTCATTATAATCAACACAATCTGAAACCATTTTACACACCAGATTCATCATTTAGTCATTTCGTTATAAGTCCTCAAATTGAGTTTTCAACTCATATAGTTTCACAATCATCACAAGATACATTATCAAATTATTCCATGGAGAATTCACTCTCCCCACAATAGTAATCTCCTAAGTGAATCATCAGAATGTCCCAAATTAATTCATCACTATTAGTGTTCACTCATCATGTAAATTTATGATTAAAATCTATCCTTCATCAACTAGGAAAAACAAAATAGGCATGCACAAGCCTTACTAACAAAATGACTTTTATCATCAAAGAAATATGATAGAAAACCTCACCTTTGAAGATCAATCCAATCACCATGTGGCCACAATAAGAAATAATCATAACAAAATTCCTAGCACTCTCATACTCCACTAAAAATCAAAAGCCAGCAAATGCACTATTATATTTCTCAGTAGCCAACCACAGTTCAATATGAATATCTATAAGTCACTTCATCCTCGAGACATACTATTTCCAACTAATCTTACATTCCAAGAGTATTTATCAATATTGGTCGTAAATCATAACCCTATTACTAACAATAATTCATCATTTTTGTTCACAAGTCATTGAACTTTCACAAGATCATTCCATTTTCAAATTAAAATTTCCATTCTCAATTTACATGTTAAGCAAAATTTGAAATCATACTCACCACCAGCTTGACCTAACCATGCCATTCACAATTCACTCTCTATATCAACAACACTATCATCAACTAACAATTCAGCAATCTAATTCATCAAAGATAAATTAAAATCTCTTCTACCCCGTATCCAAGGTATATTCCATACACACCCCCACATATGGTTAAAAGTTTTTTCATCTTCATCCTTTTAAGCTTTCAAGCTCTTAATTCCATGCACTATCTAATGACATGCTCCAAAATGCAACATAAACATGTAAGCACATATGTACTCAATCCATGGGTGTATATAAAAACAAAACATGCAATACATATCTCTTACACATCAAAGAATTTAACATACTTCATTTATACCCACATACTTTACACATAAATTAAGTAAAAAAAAATAATATCATACTTAATGTAATATCCCGACCCGGGATACCGGGTCATATGACACGTATTACAAGATTTATAAAAATAATTAATTAATTTCTATAATTAATTAATTGAGGTATGAGGAATGTTATATATTAATTAAATAATATATGTATATGTATGAAATGAAATATGTATGTATGTATATGAAAGCAAATGTGTATGCATGTATGTATGTATATAATTAAATTAAAAACATATAAGCAATATATGTAAAGTGTGTGAACAGTGCAGTGTGTGTGTGTGTGTGTCGGCTGGTGTGTGTGTGTGTTGTCAAGTATATATGTATATGTGTATATATGTATATATTATATGTATAAATATCTTGCAAAATTTAATGCAAAGAGAAAAGAGAAAAAGAAAAGTCATGAGATGGGAAAGAAAGCAGAAAAAAATGCAGGCTAAGGTAAGGCTACGAAGGGAGAAGAGAGAGAGAGATTTAGAGAGAGAGAGAGGTCGGTTGCCTTGTCTTTAAAACCAAAACATGCAAAGCATGTTGTTCTCTTACGAAAGAAAACAAAGGAAGGGAAACTGAGGAGAAGAGAAGAAGAATTAGAGCAAGAGGAAGGGGGAAAACAGTGACCAAAAAGGTAAGAGATGTGCAAAATTACATGTTTCTCTCTCTAGAATTATGATGTATTAGGAACTATTTTTAAATTATATACACACATATGATGATAGATATATGTTTATAAGCATGTCAAGCATGATTTTAGGCTTCAAAAACACTGAAAAATGACAAACCCAAGAACGACTGCCATGGATGACCTTCAATAGAACAGGTCTGAAATGGGTGAAATTAAATGGGTTCTAGCCTACCAAGACCTCAAGATGAGGTCAAGAGGGTTTCAGCAATACCACTACACGATCAAAAATCAAAAGAAAAGCCTACCAAAAATCCAATTGCAGGTACGGGTTCAAAATCCCAACCTCACAAATTTACTTTTAAATCCATTTTTTTGAATGGAGAATAAGACCCCATGAAGAGGGGATCACAATGAAACAAACCCCAAGGGTTTTGGCTCAGAAATGAGCATGTATGACCGAATTACAGTTCGGATTATCAAAGTTGAAAACGATCAAACAGGACCCTTTTGAACTCCAAAATGAATGCCAATCGAATTGTTTATACCTTAGGAACGTTTTGGGACAAAAACAGTGAGGATCCATGGATCCAAACTGCACGAAATAGGAAGAAAAGAAATTCGAAAATTAGGGTTTTCAGTCGGTCGAAGTGGGGAAGACGACGAGTCAACTCGTCACTCGGTTTTAAATGGGTGGGTTGACTCGGACAGGTGGCAGCCTTTGGGCTTGCCACCGAATTAATTGAACGACGACGTTTTGGTCGTGGTTTAAATTGAATGAGACCTAGGGCTGACGTCATGATGACGTCAGCTACATGTAAATAAACCGACCGAACCGGTTGGTTTATGACTAGACCGGACCGGTTCACTTCCAATTTAACTGAACCCTTTGGTTTTTATAATTTAATTAAAAATCAAATAAACCAAGACTTTTGGTTATTACGGATTGACCCCTGGGCTTCACAAAAATTATACTGAGGCCCAACTGAGGGAAAATTTATACAATAAGGCCCCTGGAAAAATAATTAAATAATTAAATAATTAATTTAATTATTTAATAAATAAAGTTAAATTACTATTTTGCCCTTGTGGCATAAATAGAGCAAATGAAGTCCAAATTAAACATATGAATAGTGTATCCTTACTATTTTGGATATTCTGAGACTAATGGTAGGGTCCGTTTTACGAGACGAGGCCCGAGAAATAAAGACACGTAAAGGGATAAATGACCAAAATACCCCTTGACCAAAATTTACAAGTTATTAGTGTATTCTTACTATCTTGGACCTTCTGAGTCCAATGGTGAGGTCCACGACACGAGATGAGGTCCCGAAAATAAAGACACGTAAGGGGGTAAAATGACCAAATTACCCCTAGTACCTCAAAAGCCAAAATGAAATCAGAGAAGGTCTAAATTGACTTTCCTTGACATCCCGGACTCAATAATGGAGTCCGAATTACGAAACGATGTACAGAAAAATATGACACAAAAAATGGTAAATGACCATTTTGTCCTTTTACATATAAAAGCCCGAATTAAATTCTAAGAAAGCCTAAACCAACTTTCTTGGACACTCCAGACTCAATGGTAGAGTCTATTCGACCAAAAGAAATGTCTAAAATAAAAAGACATAAAATTTGATGAATAGCATCTGTCAGATGACTATAAATTAAAGTAATGCCGAAGTATTAATACTAAGGCGTATACGAGAAAATGAAATACGAAAAGACACGACACGTAAACATGTCAAATAAATAACTTTAAATTAAAGTTAATGGAGCTCCCAGAAGAGTATAAATTGAAATAAATTCAATTTCTAACACATTAAATTATGTCATAGGTTATGAGTACGAGTTAAATTAAGTACATATGAAATTGTGAAATCGTTTTAGGATCTAATACGATTTAAGCATAAGTTAAGGAATATCAAGATGATATTACAATGAATGTGAAGTTGATAAGATGTTTATAAATTGTTCTTAGGAACTACAAGGAAAGTGGGAAAGCGCATTATTAGCACTAACCCTAAAGAACCAAGGTGAGTAACCTTGTGTTTGAATTGGAGATTTAACTCCATGGATTTGAAAAAGTTTTAAGTTCAATGATATGAAGTATTTGAAGTTTCAAATTCAGTATTTACATGATTTAGTTTTTAATTGTACTGTTTTATAACTCTATTATGACATGCTCAGTGATTGGTATCTATCATAGTTTTCTTAAAACATATTTCAGCATGTCTAAAGTTTTAAATGCCAAATTATGTTAAATACTCTGAATTTGATAGTTACAAGTATTTGAAGTTCTATTGTAGAAATTATACATTTCATGTTTGAAATACTCATGAAAGTATCTATTGAAGAAGTTATGTGATAAATGTTTTACAAGATAAACGGTACTAAGTACCACCCCCTATGATGATTGAAATCTTTCGGGATTCAACAGTAAATGCTCGGTAGCAGGATCTAATCCCCCAGGCAAATGAGATCGACAGTATTGGCAGTAAAATGGGAGTCTGGTTCGAAACAGATTCCACCTAATTAAAGAGAAAAGATGACAAGTGATTTTGGAAATGAAAGCAGGTTTTACCCTCATTTTCAAATACATATTTATGTGATTTAAAGTTTATATACTTTATCTGATGAAGTACGAGTTTCACTTGGATATCTTAAATGTTTCCAAGCTATTTGAATTGCATATGTTTTGAGTTATATACTCTATTTGATGAAGTACGAGTTTAGCTTGAATACTTTAAATGTTTCAAAGCTATCTGTTTTATGAAATGCATATGTTTTGAGTTATATACTCTATTTGACGAAGTATAAGTATAGCTTGAATACTTAATATGTTTCAAAGCTATCTATTTTAAGAATGCATGCACTTTATATTCTAAATTGTATAAGCAATTGGCAGTGAATGTTTTACAACTCTTATGTACTAAAAACCACTGCTAATTGAAAACCCCATGACGAATATTGGAATTGCTCACAAGCTTAGATTAGCTTACCCGGACTTTGTTCGGACCCCCCTTTCAGGTGATGCAGCAGACAGGGTCTTAAGGACAACAACGATGAGTCTAGCTATTTTTGGAAGGATATGTTTAAGTAGTTTCTTTTGAAAAACTTATGAACACTAGTAGTACGTTTTGTATTAGTAGATAATGTAAGAATATGTAATAAGCCCTCAGGGTAACCGAATATGTATTGTAATAATGTATGAAGTCTTTAAGTTTTCGTTATACTCTGAATGTGTAACCATGTATGCTATGTATGGAACAGCAGTATCGGACGGATGTGCATAATTTAAAATGAGAAAAGAAAAAAAAAAAAATTTCACGCTTCCGCAATCATGTGTAGCACATCTATTCGATACCGCTGCAGATGCGAGCCTTGTCTCGGGGCCTTCGGGTCTCGGGGCGGCGGTCGCGATCCGGTAATCCGCAGAGGGTGGGTTTCGGGTCGTGACACTTAACACATATATCAAATCAATCAAACCTTGACAAATACTAAGGATGCATTAAGTTTCCATCATGTAGTTAGTACATACTTGTCACGACCCGAGACCCCACCCTATGCGGATCTCGTGTCGCGCACCCGATCCGACGCTGCTTGTCGAACTAAGGGTCTCAACTTGCAACACATCAGTGCTACTAACATACAACAACTAAATACGGAAGAAAATAAATAAAAGCTGCGTGTAATTTATATAATGTTTTACAAAATGCAGAATACAAAATTTCTTAATACAACTGTTCATCCCCAAGACGTGGATAACATGGGAGAGCTACAAGACTGTCTGTACTAAGTATTACACTTACAACTTCAAAAGTAATGTCCACTGCTATCTAGCTGACTGCTACTGTTACTGCTCTTTTACAGCTTCATTTCTTGAAAGGGGTGGTAAGTTGGGGGGTGAGCTAACTAAAGCTCAATAAGTAATTCTCCTTTGCTCTGCCATGTGTACATGAATATAGAAAGCATTATCCATAAAAGAACTAGGATAAATGCAGATGTGCTAGCCAGTCAATGAATATAGAACTCAATATCAAATGATAGAAACTCAAATGATAAAGCAATGAAATCTGTCTAATAATATAATCATACAAGCTACTGTCATGAGTTGTCTCAAGTATAATCATATGCACTCAAAAAGCTGTGAAATCTCATGATCATTCATAATGGTATAACATGATCAAGCTATGATAATCAATAAGAGATACTGATAACAACAATGTGGATGCACTTTAACTTGGGGCCCGGCATACCCCTTAATCCATTTTATTCTCTTTTCCTCGATCTCTCAGCCAAGCACTAACCCGTCGGTTCAGTACTCGCCTCACAGATCCCAGTTTAGCTGCCATTTTAAATACCACTTTTTATTCCTTTTTCTCGACTCGTAGGTCTAGTAAGCACCAGATGGAGTTTGTGACTGAGCACAAATCTGGCTACAATATAATATATCAAGATCATGCTAAATCCAATGAACAGTAAATGCAATAACACTATCTCAGCAGTGAAAGAAACTGTTGCCTTAACAGGCCAATATAAACTGGGCTGCTGAGATCTTGCCCCTTGAGGCCTACGTACAGAGCGTACAGAAATCATGATCAAGATATACAACAGTCAATAAATACTTTCCACAAGATAAAGCAATATCAATGTGGACTTGATAAACGTTCTGATATGTATGGAGTACAATAAATGATATAAGAAAAACTGTTGACATGGATGGGAATGTAACATGTACAGAGATCAGAGATTACTTACCTTTTAAATCGTTTCTGTTCTTTCACAATAAAACCAAGTCACTGTTCCTTCCTCTTTGAAATCCCTATTCACCAATAGATAGTATATCTCAGTTTACTTTTTCATAAGTTATGCTATTCATCAAATTTTATGCCTCTTTACTATTGGTTTCTCTTTTACTTAAATAGACTCTACTATTGAATCCGGAACGTCGAACAAAGTCGATTTAGGCTTTTGCGGAATTCAATTCGGACTTCTGTACTAAAAGGGCAAAATGGTCATTTTGCACTTTTACGGGTATTTTTATTTTTTGGGACCTCGTCTTGCTAAACGGACCTCACCATTAGTCTTAGAATGTCTGAGATAGTTAAAATATACTATTCATATGTTTAATTTGGACATCGTTACTATAAAGGGTAAAATGGTCATTTATGCATTTACGGGTTCTAAATTCTCGGGACCTCTTTTCATAAATCGGACCCCACGGATGAGTCCAGAATACTCAAAATAATAAAAATTCACTATTTATTTATTTTAATCGGAGTCTGTTTGACTGCTTTTTGACTCAGTGGTATTTTCGTAATTTTTTATTTATTTTAAATTAATTAAATAATTAATATTTAATTAATATTTTATTCTGGGGGGTCAATTTATAATAACTAAAATTCAGGCGGGTCAATTTGTAAATTTCGTAACTTTCTGGGTCAAATTGTAATTTCTGAAAATCCTATTCTAAATAGGGATAACCAAACAGTGGTTAATTACAAAACAGGGATAGGATATCCCTGTTCCTATTTTCCCCCCAATTTCTAATTTCTTGCCCTGTTACCAAACACTCCGAATTTGATTTAAAAATCTTTTGACTTTAGTTAAACTGTGTCGTTTCGGATACCCATTCTAATTCGGTCGGGTCCTGACCCGGATCAGACCCAAACCTAATTCCTTCTTAACCCGACATGCCCCTCGATATTCCGGTCATCCTCCCCATTACTTCGGTAGGGTTCCGACATGAACAGTTTTCTTCTTCGGCGACGGCTACTAAATTTCAGTCAATTTTCAACCATTTTTAAATGCTATTTCTTTTTATTTTTCATGTAGATCTTATTTCTAAACTTAGTTTTCAATTTGAACCACTAATTCCTCACGAAATAGAGAAAAACAGTGGCTCCGGCCAACTGTACTTTCTCAATTTCATGCTTGTTTCTCAACTATTTTGACCCTTATTTGGTTCTAATGGTTTTCTGCACTTCATAAGGTCATACTTGGGTCATTTAAACAAGGTTTCTTACATAAAATGTTAATGAACCCGAATTATTCTCATACCTGCAACTCAATCTTTCTACTTGGTTTCTTAACCGTTTTAAATGATTCTTCTTGTAAAACAACCTATAGATCATGCTGATTTGAACCCTATTATTTAAACAACCTATCATGCTTTTAAATTTAAAACTGAAGCAAACCCACTTACCTTTCAAAATTCTGATTTCTTCCTGTTGCTTCTTCTTTCCTTTTCTGGTTCTACTTGGTTCACTTCTGTTTCTTCTCCACAATTTTTCCAACCTTTAGACAGTGTTCACGGCCCTCCAATCTCTCTGTTTTCCTTTCTTCTCACGTAACACTTATATATATATATATGTATATGCCTTACACGACACACCACCGCCCCTATCATTTCTCTCTCTTGATTCTCCCCCCTTCTAGAGCCCCTTTTCTTGACCAAGAGTTCTGATTTCCCTCTCCCAAATGCAACTTTGCATTTAATTGGTGTATGATATTTATATATATGTAATATAATATCTATAACACACACTACACACACACACCAACACACACCAACACACACACACACCTTGGCCGACACTTTGTACAGCACACACACACCACTTGATTTCTTTTCCTTATTTCTTTTCTTTTCTTTTATATTCTAATACACATACATATACTATACTTTATACATTATATATATATATACACATGATTATACCTTATTTATATGCCAATATATATCTATATATTTACATATATATCCATTTCCAATAGTATACACATACACTTATTTTTTATGAACTATGCGTGTGTCTATACGTAAGCATGCATGGAAATGCGTGCATGCACGCATTACGAGGCATGGCCCTAGGTAGCTCGGGTACTGCCCGATACTGACTGTATAACTGACACTGTTTAGGTTCCATAGTCGTATAGTACATATGAGGTCATAATATATAGAGCTTTAACAGCTCGGTTACATCTGATAGTACAATACCCGACCCGGTTTACCTCGGTATACGTGCTAACCCGGGTCAAGGTATTACATACTCATGCAAGTTTGCCTTAGTTAATTCATTTTTTCTCGTTGCCTTAAATCATCTTATTAGGTATCTTTTACCTTTTTCCTGTATATAACTAGGTGATAACTCTTCATGGATCACAACACTTTTCCTTACTGGGTGATGGATTGGCCAGTCCATACATTTGTAACTCAAAACCTGCTACCAATTCAGTATATTCATAATACAATTTCAAGTGATCCTAACCACATGGGTTTATGACCTAGTATATACATTTCTACATTATATGCTCATAATAGTTAATATTCATTTAATCAATCATACATACATAACATGGTTAAGTATACTTTTATACATGTATTACTACCAATCTAGTCTGTTTAGATATCATAGTCGTAGTACTGTAACCCTATGAATATCGAGTACTAACCTAGCATACACACATAGAATCAACAAACAACATTCAACAACTAACACGTAGCCTACCACATAAACACTTAAGTATGGATCTAACCTAAGAATATACATCTACACGAATAAGTATACAACTTACCATATAGGTAACTAGGCACATAGCCTACCTCATAAATCACAAGGTTTACTATATAGATATAAGCATCTATCCCTAGTTCATAAAAAATCAAGCATACCATATATTGTACAATTTCACACACAAAAGTAACAAGGACTCACCTAATCATGTAATCCAAACCAGTCCAATTAAGTTGAGGTCTAACCTCTCCTAACTCATAACAAAGTTCATCCTAGAAGGATTCACGTACACCCTGTGAAATAAATACTATCTCTCTCAAAAGTACACACCGTTACTTTCCCTCTATAGTAGTCTACACTTGCCCAAAATGCAAACCACCAATCCATCCCCAATATACTATCAAAACTAGACATGTCGAGTAGAAGGGAATCAAAAGAAAGAATACGGTCAGCTATTTCTATCGAGTAATCTTTATAGATCCTCGTTAGGGTCACTCTACTTCCAGCCAGTGTGTCAACATGTAATGATGGATCTAGCCGATCTATTTCTAACCCCCAAGCAATAAATAAAATATGTTATAAAATACTTGCTTAATCAACACTTATATAACTCACGTCAACCATCTCCACTTATTGCTTACAATAAACAAATAATTCTCACTAAGTTCTAAAACAGTCTTTCACAAGTAAAAATTCATTCAAGCTATACAATATACACATACTCAAGTTATACTAGTGTTCAACTAGTCCAACTAACCTAAGGTCTAAACCCCATCAACTGTTCCAAGACAGTAGATCCTAAATATCATGTCAATTGGGCTACTAAGGTTGATAGAGGTTCGAGAGCTAAAGTTCTCCCTCTCCCTCGACCTACTCTACCTCAACCCTATGTTTTGGATGACATCCTATAGTAGGAACAAGCATCATTTATAATTTCAGCTTTTACTCATCCAATGTATTTCACATCCTATGGCATTCTTCCATAATGCTATATGCTATCATAAAGGCAAAACAAGTATCATCTATCACACATGTAAACATATACCAAATCACATACGATCATGCCAATATACACATTACACATATCATGCATCTCACTACACCAAATCATGTAATCATGCCTCATAGTATAATTTCAACTAACACATAATCACACAAATCATGCTTCAAGTATAGATAATCACATCACACACAAGGTCTTATCACATGCCACCGACAGTTCACACTAAGTCACAAGCTTTCCTCCAGGTTCTCATGGTGTTCAACCAACACCCTATCATCGCTAGGTATTTTTAAACTAGAGCTTTAATACCTAGCTGTCAAAGTCTACACATTACATAAGGTTTTCAAAAATTTTCAAATTATGCGTCCTGTTCCCATTGTGTTTAACAACACCCTACACATTACACAAGGCAATATGCGTGACACACCCATGCAAACTCTATGCCACACCTATGTCTCGATTTACGGATCGCTCTCGTTGGATCAGCAAGTCCCAAATGTAACGGCCAATTTTAGGTTTTTCACCACAGGATCTACACCCTCATAATGCTTAGCACCAAGTGCTCAACCCACACTATGTTTTCAAAGGATTCACCATATGCCAATATGCTTTGATTTCACCATGCAACAATGCAATCTTAATGAAGCATTTCATCAAACACATGGAGTATGCTTCAAATAATGCAATATACTTAAAGTAACAATAACCTTTGAATAATAAAACTTTGTCTACATGAATCTAGCATGTAATCCAATGAATTATACATATAAACACATTATATATTCACAACCTTAATAATTTCTCAAAGATCATAAAATACATAATGTAGCAACACATGGGATAAATCATAACTCTCAAACCACAAGAGTTTCTCTACATGAACATAAGCTAAAATGCAATGAATCGAACATATAAACAAGTTACATGTTCATCACTTTGACAAAGTCCCAAGGAATAACAAAGAACACAGAAGTACAAAAACAATTAACTCTAGGTTTTTCAAAGCAACTATGTCCTAAGTGATTTTCTAACATCAAATAAACATATAAATCATTCAATCAACATATAAATCACTCCTATACTTAATCCTATTCCTTACTTAGCAAAATAGCATACCTAAAATGATTTTTTCTCAAATCGAGGGAGTTGTGTTCACTGTGTAGCCAAACTGATTGGTGAGAATATAGGTCTTGCTGAGAGGAACAACTTCCTAGAAGGAAGCCTTGCAAGAATCTTAGCCTAGAAATGTGTTTCGGTGGCTTGAAGCTTGGAAAACTTAGGGCTTTTCTTCACTTTTCTCCCATGCACGACTTCTGCTCTGAATCTCATACCAAAATATGAAAAAAAATGACCTAAGGGGTTGTATTTATAGTGGAGGGGCAAAGGTGCAAAATGACCCTTTTGCCCTTATTGAATCCAGGACCCCGTTACACTACAACCTATCCCGAAATGCCTCAATTCGATATTTTGTTTTAGCCAAAGTTCTTAAAATTATTTTAAATAAAATTTTTCAAAAAAAAAATAACTTTTCACCTGTGACCGGGTTTGGCCAGATCCACCAGGTCCACCTAGATGTCCTTTTGGTCCAATTTTTGAAACTGTCTCTAAATAGGCTCAAATTTTTACAGGATGTGTATTTGAACATTATAAGCTTATTTCTCTTCTATTTTATACTCAAAATATGCTTCTAAATATAACGTATGTCTAAATGTGCATGTATAGTGCCCTATCGACAAATGGTGCATGAATAGTGCTCTACTGGCAAAACGAAAAATTTACTCTCATTTTTCAGGTCTCTACAAAGAGAAAGAGAGGAAGAGAAAAAAGAGAAAAGAGGGAGAAAATTGGGGCTTTTGGAGATTCTTGAAGGATAATCAAGAATTTAAGCTCTCTTTTGAAAAATTGAAGGAAGAACAAGCTTTACTCCACCTACAAGCACCATTGGAGTTGGAGATTTTGGAGATTCTAGCCAAAATCAACAAGAATAAAGTTAGGATTTTTACCACTACTTGAAGAATTGAGGAAGGGAATTTCTAAATCTAGGTATAGGATTTGTGTAGATAGGTTCATCATGCCATGAATTTATCTTTTACTCTAGAATTGTTCATTTTGCATATTAGGGCATATCTTGCATGTGTGTTAGAAATTCATGTATTGGTTGTATTCCTACTGTGGAATGACTTACTTTTATATTTTTCTATTGAATGCACTCCTGATTTAATGCGAAAATGTTTGATTGATGAAATCATGAAATGGGTTTACTTGTATTATGCTAGATAATTAAAATTGCACACCAAGTGTTTGTGAAAATACCTCAATACATGCTCGATGTAGATTTATGATAATTGAGTGGAGTTACTTGAATGTATAACCTGTCACGACCCGAAACCCACCCTATGCGGATCTTGTGTTGTGGGGCCGACCCAATGGCCGTCCCTACTTTTTTCATTCTTTTACCAATGATAACAATAAGAAATATAATCATAACATTAAAGTGCGGAAGTCTTATTACATCATTGTTCCAAAACTAAAATAAGTCTAACAAATCCAAACGTAAACCAACATAACTTAAACATAAACCATCGTTTTAGGTGATGAGTGCATGGGAGAACTACTGTATTCTATTGTGCTCCTTAACCGTCTCCCTACGCTCTGGATCTCCTACTGTGGTTCCATAGCATTCTCACCTGAAAAATTTAGTAAAGGGTGAGCTACAAACTCAGTAAGCAGAAGCCTATCCCCAATATGGGTGGGGATGACATAAATGAATACAAGTCAAGGTAACATGATAGCCAGTCATGACAATGATTGCAGTCAACTGTAAAATGCCTCAATGTCCAATAAATGACAAGGTACTAACTGTAAAATGCCTCAATGGCCAATAAATGACAAGGTACAATAACGGTTAAGAGTAATCAATGAATAACAACGTACAATAACTGTCAAGAGTAACAACGTAGCATGAATACAGAATAGGCCCAATGAACACGATCAACATAAATACTGCCTCAATGAAACGGTCACAATCAAGTCCAATGAATCAAACCAATCAACATAGAACTATATCAATTAACATGGATGATGCCTTTACTCTGTTCAGGGTTTGGCAGACCCTCGGTCTTTTGGGGCCCGGCATACCCCCATTAACATAAATGCATATAAAATGCCCATTATCCTTAATGCGTAAAAATGCCATAATTGCCATATGTCCTTTTTGACCCGTAGGTCCCATAAATTGACCCGTAGGTCCCAGTCAATCAGATAGCATCAGATAGGTAATGTGATTGAGCACAAAACCCGGCACTTAACATAAATTAAGATTCTATAGTATTCCATATGAATGTACAAAAGATGGAACATCATAACATAACATACAGTAAATGGATATCAATGAAATGAATCAGTCATGCAACATCAACTAATAGGCATCCACCAGGTAGAGCAATATCCATGGTGGGAAACAATGACAGTGAATACATATATGAGTACAAAATTGGCAGTAATGGAAAGAACGTGGCTTGGAAACCACGTATCAAAGATAGGAATCCACTTACCTTATCAGTATCCTAATATCCCATGACTTTCTCCTTTCCTTTTGACTTTCCTATAAATCAATAAACACGTTTCAGCTTTCATATCATTTATCGAATTTATGCCTCGTTACTCTAAATACCTCCCTTACTAATTTATGCTTTACGGTTTTTTTCATTTTAAACTTAATTTATCCAAGGGCAAAATGGTCATTTACGTGTCTCTACTTTTTGGGTTCTGTTTTCATAATTTGGACTTCACCGTTGAGTCCAGTAGGTTTGAATTAATAAAAAATCACTATTTACTTAACTAAATCGGAGTCCGTTTGACTCACCTTCGATGTAGGGGCATTTTGGTCATTTTGGCATTCTACGGGTATTTTATTTTTTCGGGACTTCGTCTCGTAAAATGAACCTCACCATTAAATTTAGAGGGTCCAAAATAGTAAGTTTTCATTATTCATTCTACTAATTTACGCGTCGAAATTAAATTTGAAATTTATTAATTTAAACCATTTATTTAAATTAATTAATCTAGCTAATACATATTAGTATTTGAGCCCAAACAGACCACATGTGCCTTGGTGGCACAGTGGCTAAGCTTCTCACCCTTTCTCCTTTGGTCACAGGTTCAATTCACTGCCCATACCAATTTTCCATTTCCTGTTATATTTTTTTTTCCATTTCCTGTTTAAGTTTAAGCCAATCATTGGATAGCTTCTCCTTTCCAACCAAACACTATCTAAACTCAAATTTAAAAATTTACCCATAAAGCAATAGTGTTGGGCAGCAATCTGAATGGGTGGGTCGGGTCAAACCCGACCCAGTTTGGCCCAAATAAAATCACAAAACCCCCAGCCGCGCAGCACCATCTCCAGCGTGCTGGTTATCTTCTCCGTCAACGGCGACTTGCCGGCGACGGATTTTCTTGCATTTTTCAGTGGGGTTCACACCTACAGGTCATGGGCAACTCAAATCTATCCTCGGGTTTCCAATCGGAGTATCGGAACACTCCCAAAATGGGAAAAATCGTAACTTCACAAGGGCTACGCGGTTTTCCGGCAGCCCCCTTTTCTTCCATTTTTCCCACCTTTTCTCCTACTGTTTTAACACAAATGATCCCTACAATGTTCCTACATCTTAAACACATATCTCCCAACCATTCAAATTAAATTTCATGTATCAAGATTACAAAAATCGATTGTTAAATCTTTCCCTGAACTTTCCATTTTCCTACTCGTTTCCGATCAATTTTTTCTTAATTCAATTTGCAATACAACCCAATTTAATTGCTTTAGAAGATTCCAAAATCACATTCATGCTTAAAATAAAAATAAAAAAATCACAGAAGTTGATCCATCTCACCGTTCCAACGTGCGCAGTCCCGATTTCCCTGCTCGTTTCACTCTTCTTCGTTGTTTCCGCTTCTGTTTGGTTCGAAAACCCCTTCTCTTCTATTCTGGATTAATATTCTATACTCATATACCAACTGAGAAATGTAAAGCAACCCAAAAATCGAATTACAGAGAGAAGTATCTTACCCCTTGCACCTCTGTCTCTGTCGCCCCCTCCTCCTTACGCCGTTTGCTCCGTGTTTCCTTCTTCCTCTCTGTTTTGTTGTTTTTTTTCTCTTTGTTTCTCCTAGTTCTAATGCATGCTTGCATGCTTAAATTGAAGGCCCCTCACTTTCTCTCTCTCTCTCTCTCTCTCTCTCTCTCTCTCTCTTTCTTTCTCTATCTCATTGCCTCTTCACCTCCTGCTCATAACTCCTATCCGTTCCTCTTCTTTTTTTTTTTTTTCCTTCTTCAGTTACATGTTGTAGCTGCCACACACCTTTACACCTTCACACACACACAGACATATATATATATATCTATTTATCTATATATATATAGCCGTATGTATGTACATATATATATTGTCTACATATTAGTATTTTATTTTTATTTTAGTTTGTCTTATTTTTTTTATTTTTTTTTATTTTTTTTCTTTTTATTTATTTATTATTTTTTTTTCCATTCGTTTGCCCTAACATTCATCAATATACTTCAATTATTGAAATGCAACCCGTTTATTTCATCATCGTAGCATTAGGCCCTTTTGGCTTGGTTACAATGGGTTAGGGTATTACATAACCTTGATGAACATATGATGAATTGTGAATATAAATATGAACGATAAGCTCTTAGGAATGTGAGAATGAAAACTTGAAAAGTAATGAACATGGGCTAGAATTAGGACACGTCAATTGTGTGATTTTGAGCGTGGTGAGATTACGCTTACCTGAGATTTTGATTAGTGGTCAGGATGGTATCTTCCTTCGGCTTGTGAGCCATAAATTCGTGCAAGTGGTCGTATGTGTCACATCCCGCACCCCACCCTATGCGGATGCGAAAGATGTGTTGCCAGTTAGCCTCCTTGCCAGTCTCCGACCGACAATGCGACCAACCAAAGGCAAATTTCTGAACCTTACGATGAATTGCATTTCAAATGTAGGGTCAAAACAGCGGAAATTAAAACCTTTTTATCTTGGGAACGCAACTCATCAATAGACCACAATTAGAGGTATGTACCACAGAACAAGTCTATAATCAAACAATTAATAACTCTAAGCCACAGATCACATCCACAACCAGACATAGAACACAGAGCATATCTAATCCCTCTAGAATACCATTACCATGAGCCATGTCCCTACATATCTCTTGTACATGGATAAGTCAACTATATCATCACACTCACCTGAATAGCTAGAGTCACCCATCAGAGCCCAAGTCTCCACATTTTATTGCCATTAGATCTTTACTTGGGAATGCCTTTCAGTTTACACGAATCATGTCTTTGTGCTTCCAATCTAATGGAGTTATATCCTGAAAAATGTTAAATAAATGGAATGCGCTTAAACAAGCTCAGTGAGTAACATAGGTTCCTGCCATGGGTTTCAATACCAGTTCATATATATATATATATATATATATATATATATATATATATATATGCATGCTCAAATGTAATTCAGATAGAACAATGCAGCTCAAGTAGAACAGATACAGCTCAAATAGAACGGATATAGCTCAAAGTGCCTAAACCTTCCCCAGGCAGTGTGGGATGCCGCACAAGATAATCCGTCAGTCACCCACCCCACACATGGAGGTCCATGTCCCCACAGCACACTACCGGTTGGGGTCGGAATCAGAGCGGAACAGACAGGATTGAGTGGATGCTGAGTTCTGGGCATCCCACAGAGCCAGCCATCCATCCACTGATATACTCAATCCCGAGGGGCCCAAGACTCAACATGACAAGATAAACAGGAATCAGACTCCAATAGCGTAGACAAGTTAGAACAATAGACTCCAACAAAATCAGAATAGGAGATATCAAGAAACAGGATAGAATCATGCCAGACGTAGTACAATACAAGGAATATGCATGAAAGCAAGTGCCTTAAAACAATGCAGTGTATAAAATAGTTCAGCATATAAAGCAGTTTAGTATACAGAAAATATACACCAAGTTAAGAGTCCGAGTTACTCACAAACTTATGCTTATCTCTATTCACAAATATCTCCCAGATGCGTTAGGTACTTCCATGCATGTCCTCAATAATCATCATCCTGAATAATCATCATTAATTATAGACAGATCAGAATTTATCCATTCATATATTATTCATCACCTTGGGCGTCTATCGGATTGCCTAAGATAGTCTAATGACCTGCTATCCTCTCACTAGGTTTCAACTAAGATTATTATATTCCTTAATTAAGCTTAGTAGCTATCGGGGTTACGATATAAGTCATTTGGACTCTATCGGTAACTATTGAGCACCTATTTAATCTTTATGCAAAGCATTATAATTTTGCAAGGCACAAAACTAAATTTATCATTATTAACTATCAACCCCAAAACCATAAAGGATGTCACATTTATTAAAGATCAGGGCAAGTTACAATTTAGCATCTTATTAACAAATATTGGATTAGCATAGGAGTAGAGATGTAGAGGAAGCAATCACCTGATATTGGTGCCACTGGGTTCATTTGGCAACCCGGAATCAGAACTCTAGTTACTGATTCCCTCTACTTCAATCTCTGTTCTGCTACATCTCATGCATCGGCTAAAATCTAAATTTGCGGATGACAACGAGAAGTTGCCACCACTCTCAACATGTTTTGAAGTGGGTCTTAATTCTGCAGGTAACCATACTCCAGTCCACATTTGCTGCTACTGCATATCTGCAATTTCCTTTTTAATTATTCACAGCAATTCCCATGAATATGCCCAACAAACCTATCGTCAAAACCTTCACATGATACCCCTCATATATTTGCATACCCAATTAATCCTACATATTGCCTAATTATAGCAACAACCATAAAATACCAGCAGAAGTTTGATTACAGAAATTTAAAGTCAAGAATGTCTCAAACCACAATAATCTCAGGACAATAATACAACTCCCTCAACCAATCTATGAAGAATCACCACCTCTCAAACCCCTAATCTCATCTTCTATTCGTTCTGTAATTCGCAAGCCAGTGAAGCCACCGCCTGTAGCAACTGCAGCCACGGCCATGGCTGTTGTTGCCCATGAACTATCAAATTCCACTGTTTTGGTAAAACTGCTACAAATACTATTGATAACACAAACATAATTTTGAAAGATCAATGGACTAGACTCCCATCTTTTTCAATCTATCCGACTGCTTGTTCTCCAGATCGCTGCTGCTGCTTGGCCTTTGAAGCCACTTTGTCACTAATTATTCGACCCTCAATGCAGCAAGCATGGAACAAGAGGCGCAGGACTCAAACAACCCCTGTTCTCACCTTTCCTTGGCGCAACATCCACCAATACGAACCCTCAACATCCGTGACAGCCATCGTACCCCACTCTCCTGTTCCAAAATCAACGCCAAATGTTCTGCCTAGAACTTACAGGATTTCACCCAACTTTCTGCTCAATAATCCATAACCGTTGTTGTAACACGCTGCTGCTCTGTTGCTATCTTCTTCTCCAAACATGCTGCCATAATTTCTCAACTCTAAAACCTCTGCCCAATATCCCGTAGCAGCTCCCCTGTTCTCTCAAGATTCAGTACAAATTCATCAACTGAACCCCTAACAGAGACCATAAAAAAAAGACAGGGCAATCGACCTCGATGTCCATAACAGCCGCATTCCATCCTCACTACTACACCGCACCACATCAATTCACACACACACAAATTAAATACACACACACACACCGACCTGTTTCTAACAATCCACACACACACCCGACGCGATTTAGCCCCTGCAACGACTGCTTCCAATAATTTCATCCGATTTATCACATCGCTTACAACGTCCAACAGTTGCAAGAAAACCAAACTCATAGCCCCCTGTTGCACTGCTACACCAACACGCACACAGGTATATATATTTACGCATATACTGGCCTGCAACATCATCATTCAACCGCTCCTGGTTCGACAACCGAACTCCTTCAAGCGCTGTACCCATGTTGTCGTTCCCCTCTACACCGCTATACACACTGACACACACATACACATACCTGCAACTTAGTGTAATTAATCAGCCTCAAGCCTCTAACAACTCTGCTTCTACAGCATCCAATTTTCCTTGCTTCAAGCCGCTTCTCTGCATCTTCAATTCCTGCCCTTTTCTCGCCACAATTACCTCCAAGACTCGCCAATAGTGACGACAGAACAAATTGGAAATGACTCTTCCGTTCTTTTCCCCCAATTTCTCTACAGGTCTCTCTCTCTCTCTCTCTATATATATATATATATATATATATATATATATATATATCTTGATCAGTTGCACCGACCCCTCTCACCTTTTCTCCATTTTTTTGTAACCGTCTAGAAGCTTCTGAGTTTCTCCATATGTTTCCACAAGAGATTACATAGATACACATATACATCTCACGTGCTTCCACTACTTCCACCTTTTTCAAGAAGCTTCTCCTACCTTTTCTTTTATATATCTTTATAAATCTATATAATATAGGCCCCTTTTTTCCTTCTAATAATTTCCTTTAGAAAATCCATGAGGATATATATTTTTAATATTTTTATTTCAAAATATTAAATTATCATAAGCCAATAAATTTGCCATACAGTCGGGGCTCGGTTCACTATTATTTATTTTATCAGTTTTGAGTACCCGTTCGTGTCTTTTATTTTATTCATATTACTTCCATAATTCATTTTCATATTTGCCTCATTTATCCATTTCGGTACTCAATTGACCGGATTATCCATTTCCCGAGCATATGTCATCTTTGATGCTTTGAATTCATTTCATATATTAAAATAATCGATCCTGTTACTGTATTTTGAGCCATTTCAAATCATTAGCAACACGTAATTTATTATTATTTTTTTTATTGGGTCGGGGTATAGTCTGGGTCTTGTCGGATTTTTGGGATATTACATTGGGGGTGGATGGGAAGTAATGCCATCCCACATCGCCTGGGGAAGGGAAAGCGGGGTTATTCATAAGTGCGGACGGACCCCCATCTGGCAAGATGCGCTTTGGGGTAAAACCCAAGAACAAATCCGTGCGGGCCTGGCCCAAAGCGGACAATATCTTGCCAGCGAGATCCGGTTCGTTACAAATGGTATCAGAGCGCGCCCCAGCCGGAACGTGTGCGATATGAGGCCCTCCATGTGCCGCGAGGACGCGGGCCCTCCATGTGTGGGGGAGGGGGTGGATGGGAAGTAATGCCATTCCACATCGCCTGGGGAAGGGAAAGCGGGGGTATTCATAAGTGCGGACGGACCCCCATCTGGCAAGACGCGCTTTGGGGTAAAACCCAAGAACAAATCCGTGCGGGCCTTGTGCAAAGCGGACAATATCTTGCCAACGAGATCCGGTTCGTTACAGTATGTCTCCATCGGGTTAGTAGCCTGTAAAACACACAAGGCTTACTGAGGGCTGACTAGGAATATAGTCTTAAGATTGAGACTTGAGAGAATGAAATAGAGATTTTGATTAGTTGAATGAAACTGAATGAATGAAATCCTCAATTGTTAGTTCATATACATAGTCCCACTTGGATAATGTTTCTTTTTTATGATTATATGCTTTAACATGTGAAAAGTTTGGTTATCTCTTGAATTCTTGTCTTGTTCATGATGCATATTGGATGAACACTTGATTATCATTACACATGCACAAGCATACAAGTGCCACCACACGTTCTTACCTATGTTTAGATTTCTTCTACTGGGGTTGTTGTACTGACCCCTACTAGATGCAAGAGTGGGCAAGGAGATAGCCCTAAATTGAAGAACCATCTTGAAGTCATTTTTGGAAGACTACTCTTAGAGTATTTTTGGACACACTCTTACTTGTGCAATTGTGTTAATTTCTTTTCTCTCGGAGAATCTTATTTTGTATTTAAATATTTTGTAAGTAAATATATTTCTTGTAAGTTAACTTGCATAGAAATGGAATAAAGATGGTAATGTAAAATTGATGAAACTAATTAGTACCTTTTGAACCTTGTGAAATTTAAATGTTGGAACTAGAATGTTAAGTAAGTCTCTTGATATATTTATGTGATGTTGGAGTTGAGAAATAAAACATGGAACGTGAATGCTGGTGTTGAACTCCTTGATAAAAATAGTTGAGTGTTGATTATAGTGAAAAAAACTCTTATACTTGAAAAATTTAGTATACTTTTTGTTATTTTTAATACATGAAACTTCATGAAATTGATGCAAAAAATATTTAATAAATACTTAAAAACCATTAGAGTTGAAAAGGGAACCAAAATAGCTTGAAAAAGTCACGAGAAAATAAATAATGGGTCAGCCTGACTGGTTGACCAGTTCTGTTCACTGGTTGACCGGTTATTTTTCACTTGTAACATTTTAATTTTTTAGCAGACCAGTTGACTGGTACTATTCATCGGTTGACCGGTCCGGCCACATTTTTCTTTTCTTTTTTTTCCTTTCTTTTCAAGTTTCGTTTGGGATTGTTTTAAGGGGCTTTTAGGGTATTCTTTTGGAAGTTTAAAATATGATATTGGGAGATTATAATATCATTAAAAATATGATGTTTTTACTAGAATGTGACCATTAAAACACTTAACTTAAAGAATAAGGATCTTGGGTCATAATTGGGTTTTAGAAACTGGATCGTGATAACACTCATCCTCTTTTATGCTTGACCCTCCTGGCTAATAAATTATATTGCAAACTACGTGTAAAAAAATTACATACAAGGATAAAAAAACTATTAGGGCTCAAACAAACACGTAGAAGAAAAAAAAAGAAAAAAAATTAGAGAGTGGAAGGTAGGAGAGATCCCATATCCTAATTATTGTACGTAATTAAAAATGGATTATGTGATATCCCGACCCGGGATACGACACGTTTACCGAGGCAAGTCGACTGAATAGCATAACCTGAGCGGTTTTAAGCTCTATGTTAGGGTATTTCATGGAAATGAATAAATGGAAACTATAAATGATGAAATGTATAACCAGTGTCGGGCAACGCCCGAGCACCCCGGGATATCGCATCGTAATACGTGCACACACGCATTTCCATGCATGACCATAATTCGCATACATGTAGTACGTTCAAAATCAGTGTATGCATGCGCTATTATAAATGAATTTATATGCGAGACTATGGATATTTTTAATGTATAAAAATATGTATTGTAAAAATATGTATTGTATAAACATATGTATGAATATTGTGTAGTATATATTATGTATATTACATAAAGAGAAAATGAAAAGGAAAGAGAAGAAAAAGAGGAAAGGGGCTGCATGTGGGCTGCTGACCAGTGCATATGTCACTGTGTGTATGTGTGTGTGTGCTGTGCGGCTGAGAGGAAAGCACCAAGGCCACCGACCTTGGTGCAAGTGGATTGTATACATATGTATAGCCTTCATGGTACGTGGATGGTTAGGGTGGAATGGACGGTTCTCTGCAGTTGAGACTGACTGCCAGAGAGAGAGAGAGAGAGAGAGAAAGCAGTGTGAGAAAAGAGTCGGTTGCTTCATATATATATGTATACGGGTTATGACATGAAGGGAAATAGGAAGCAACCGAAGGAAACTAAGAGGCTGAGAGTAAGGAGAGTACCATCAAGGATTCAAAAACAGAAGCAAAAGAGGTCTAAGGGCGTAACAACCGAAACAGAAACAGGAATACAGGTGAGTGGTGTAAGTTCTGTTTTTATGTTTTGGAGCATGAAACCTTAATCTAACTATACAGTCTTGTAGAGTATAAAATAAGGAACATTTAGCAAAAAGAACCATGTTAAATGGTTGAGAAACCAGGTAGGAAAACGGAGTTGCAGGTTTCATAGATAATCTGGGTTCCACGAATTTTATGCTTAAAACTTTAGTTTTAATTTGAGAAAATGATCTTTAATGGTGCAGGAAATATCTAGGATAAAAATTGAGTGAAAACCGTGCCTTAACAGTCACGAAAATGGAAAATGAAAATTGGCCGGAGTTGAATAACTCACTATTCGTGAAGATGGGGAGAGTTTTGATGAAAACTAAGACTGGGATTAGGGTCCTTGGGAAGAAGGGAAGAGAATGGCATTCAAAACGGGGTAAAATAAGGTCGGAACGAGGTCACCGTCACCGGAGAAGGTGACGAACCCTAATGCAGGCTCACCGGAGCTTCGGGGAAGACGACCGTGAAGTCGTGGGGCTATCGGGTTAAGACGAACCGGGTTTGGGTTCAGGTCGGGTCGGGACCCGACCGGATATGAAATGGGGCATGAAACCATGTCGTTTAGATTTAAATTTTAAATGAAATTGGGTTGTTTGGCTATGGAGATAGGAAATGTGAAATTGGGTTTGGGGTTATCCAAACCATGGATAAGATAGGGACTGGGATATTGTATTCCGGTTCTATGAATTGAATGAACCGTTTGGTTCAGTGAAGAACCAAACCGGTTAGGGTTTCTAAGCAGTGAACCCACTAGTTCAGACCGCAACTTTGAGTATTTACACTTTGACCCCAAATGTTTTAGGAAATGTCACTATTGCCCAAACAGGAAAATTAATTAAATATTAATTTTTACAAAAATGCCCCTATTTCAAAAATAGGTCAAACGATGCAAATGAATAGTCAAGACTTATTATCTCGGAGGTTCTGAGTCCAATGGTGGGGTTCGTTTTACGAGATGAAACCCCGAGGGATAAAATACCGTAAAAGTGCAAAATGACCATTTTGCCTTTTTTAGTACAAATGTCCAAATGGAATTCCGCGAAAGCCTAAACTGACTTTCTTCGGCATTCCGGACTCAATGGTAAAGTCTAAATTAGTATTTGAAATACTTATGATGGAAAGGCATAAAATTTGATGAATAGAATCTATTCTAAAACGTATTCACTGATATATAGGAAACTCCAAAGGCAAGGGTACACTCGCGGATTTCTGATATAGAATCACGATAGAGGTAAGTAAATTCCCATTCTCTTCCATATGGTGTTTCCAAGCCAAGTTATTCTCTTACTGCCAAACTTGTACTCTTGAAAGTACCTCATGCTATTGCTATCCACAATGTGATATTGTTCTATCTTGTGGACCTTGATTTACTACGGTATCATTACTTCATGTTAAACCATGCCTTAAAAGGCTTACTGTTATGCTTTCATTGAATCTATGATATTCCATTTTATACTTCTATGGAATTATGAATAATCAAGTACCTCACGTTATTGCTATCCACAATGCGATATTGTTCTATCTTGTGGACATTGATTGACTGCTATGTCGTTGTTATCATGTTGAACCATGCCTTGAAAGGCTTACTGCTATGTCTTTATTGTGAACCATGCCTTGAAAGACTTATTGCTATGTCTTTATTAAATATGTGATATTCCATTTTATACTTCTATGGAATTATGAATAATCATGATATGTTATGAATACGGGATTTGTGCTCAGTCACAATATCCATCCGATGCTTTCTGACTTGAGTGGAGACCTAAGGGTCAAGTACATGAATGGACAGGTGGCAGGAATGAATTCCTCGAAGGCTTTCCACGGGCAATTGACTGGCATGAATATTGGCATTTTCATTGCATTTCCATTGGCATTTCATTTACATTTGCATTGGCATTTTACCTGAGAACAGAGTAAATGCATCTCTTAAGAATTGATATGATTACGTTATTGAATGGCACTATTCCTTATGACTTATCTTAAACTGAGAAGACACTCTTCATTGAATTGATTGTGATCGGTTTATTGTGGCAGTACTTCTTGTTGTTATATTGTTGTTGAGAGATTCATGTTGATGTTGTATCCATTACTCCTAATTGAACATTGTGACCTATGATGTCACGACCCAAAACCCACCCTAAGCGGATCACCGGATCGCGATCGCCGCCCCGAGACCCGAGGGCCCCGAGACAAGGCTCGCATATGCAGCGGTATCGAATAGATGTGCAACATACGTGTTGCGGAAGCGTGAAAAACTTTTTCTTTTCTTTTCTCATTTTTAAATTATGCACATCCGTTCGGTACTGCTGCTCCATACATAGCATACATGGTTACACATTCAGAGTATAACTAAAAACTTAAAAACTTATAACATTAATTACAATACATGTTCGATTTGCCCAGAGGGCTTATTACATGTCCTTACTATGTCTACTAATACAAAAGTACTATTAGAGTTCATAGACTTATCAAAAGAAACTATTTAACCATATCTTCCCAAAATCAGCAGATTCGTCATCGTCGTCCTTAAGTCAAGACTGCTGCTAATTACCTGAAAGGGGGGGTCCGAACAAAGTCCGGGTAAGCTAATCTAAGCTTGTGAGCAATTCCAATATTCGTCATGGGGTTTTCAATTAGCAGTGGTTTAGTACATAAGAGTTTGTAAAATAGTCACCGCCAATTGTTCGTATAATTGAATACAGAATATATGCATTCCTTAAAACATGTAGCTTTGAAATATTTAACACATTCAAGCTAAACTTATACATATGAACTTTAAAACATATAACATATCATGTATTTCTTAAATAGAGTATATAAAACTCAAACATATGCATATTGAAAATGAGAGTAAAAACTTGCTTCCATTTTCAAATCATTTGTCATCTATTAACTTCCATTAGTGGAATCCGTTTCGAACCGGGCTCCCATATTACTTATAAATGGAGATATCTCATTTGCCTGGGGGATTAGATCCTGCTACTGGGCATTTCACATGACAGGTCAATGAGTTACAATAAGAACCCAAAATACTGACTATGTGGTTTTTGACAGGTCAATGGGATCTGAAGAAACCCAAAATACTGCCTGTGTGCTTATGCACCATTATCTTATAAAACATTTATCATATGACTTGTCTCATAGATACTTTTCATAAATTCGTAATAACACTCGTATACTTGAAATAAGCAAATTCAGAATATCTAACAATAATTGCATTTTAACTAGACATGCTAAAAATATTTGAAGGAAAAACTGTTGCAGAAACCAATCACTAAGCATGTCACAATGAATTTCTAAAACAGAACAATTAAAAACTGAATCATGTAAATACTGAATTTGAAACTTCAAATACTTCATATCTTATACTTAAAACCCTTTTTAAATCATGGAGTCAAATCTCCAATTCAAACACAGGGTTACTCACCTTGTACTTTTAGTCCTGCTCTATTTGGGCGCTTTTCCCTTGGCTTTCTTTAACCTTTGAAGCCATTCTTCCAATGTTTTCGTATCTTCCTGTTTCTTAAGCTTTCTGGCTGCTAGTTTCTCCTTAGTGATAGTCTTGTAATTAAAGGGGCTAACACAGCACACTTCGTTCGTTTTAGAAATCCGAATACGATTTTGAATCAGTTGGAGCTGTTTTTCCAGTTTCTCCCGGAAAACTTTTTGCTTGGGATCCTTTGCTAGTTGTGCCCTCGTCATCATAGGAGCAACTTCTCGTTCTTGGCTCATTTTTGTGTTTAGTTAATTCTCTGTTTAAAAACACAATTTATCGTGTCAAGAAAAATAGATTTCTACAATCATACTCTTCTGGGAGTTCCATTAACTTTAATTTAAAGTTATTTACTTAACATGTTTACGTGTCGTGTCTTTTCGTATTTCATTTCTCGTATTTGCCTCAGTTTAATTCTTTGGCAACATTTCAGTTCATAGTCATCTAACAGATGCTATTCATCAAATTTTATGTCTTTTTATTTTAGACATTTCTTTAGGTCGAATAGACTCTACCATTGAGTCCGGAGTGTCCAAGACAGTCGGTTTAGGCTTTCCTAATATTTAATTCAGACTTTTATATATAAGGGACAAAATGGTCATTTTATCGTTCTACGTGTCATATTTTTCTGTACTTCGTTTCGTAATTTGGGCTCCATTTTTGAGTCCGGGATGTCAAAGAAAGTTAATTTAGACCTTCTTTGATTTCATTTGGCTTTAGGGGTACCAGGGGTATTTTGGTCATTTTACCCCCCTTACGTGTCTTTATTTTTCGGGACCCCGTTTCATGTCGTGGACCTCACCATTGGACTCAGAAGGTCCGAGATAGTAAGAATACACTAATAACTTGTAAATTTTGGGTCAGGGGTATTTTGGTCATTTACCCCTTACGTGTATTTATTTTTCGGGCTCCGTCTCGTAAAATGGACCCTACCATTAGTCTCAGAATGTCCAAAATAGTAAAAATACACTATTCATGAGCTTAATTTGGACTTCATTTGCCCTATTTTTGAGCCAAGGGTAAAATAGTAATTTAACCTTATTTATTAAATAATTAAATTAATAATTTAATTATTTAATTATTTTTCAGGGGCCTTGATGCATATGTTTTCCCTCAATTGGGCCACAGTAGCATTTCTAAAAACTTCTGGGGTCAATCCGTAAATAGGTAAAGTGTTGGTTTATTTTATTTTTAATTAATTAAATAAACCAAAGGGTTCGGTCCAACTTAAAACGAACCAGTTCGGTTCAGTCGCAAACCAACCGGTTTAGCCGGTCTGCTTACATGTGGCTGACGTCATCATGACGTAAGCCCTATATCTCATTTTATTTAAACCGACACCCTAAACGGCGTCGTCTCATTAATGCGGTGGCAGGCCCAGAGGCTGCCACCCGTCCCGAGTCCACCCACTGTTTTAAACGGTTTGCGAGTTGACTCGGTCGTCTTCCCCACGAGAATACACTGAAAACCCTAATTCTCGAATTCCTTCTTCTCCTATTTCGTGCAGTTTGGATCCATGGATCCTTACTGTTTTTGTCCCAAAATGTTTCTAAGAGATTAACGAGTAGATTGGCATTCGTTTTGGAGTTTAAAACTCCTTCATATGTTCGGTTTTGGTTTGGATAATCCAAACTGTCATTTCGGTCGTTCATGCTTATTTCTTAACCAATTTTCATGGGATTTTGTTTGTTATGATCCCTTCTTCATGGGGATTCATATCTTGTTCCTAAACATCAATTTAAACTAAGTTTTAAAAAGGTTGGGGTGTAACCCGTAACCTGCAACTAAACACTTGGTGGCCCTTTCTTGAGCTTCGTGGTCGCGTACATGGGTTTTTAAAACACCCTTGGTGTCTAGTTGGGGTTCTAAAACTCCAACCATAGTTTAGCCATCACGGATTCAGACCTGCTTGAGCAAGGTCCATCCATGGCCGTGGCTTATGGGTCATGCAATCTTAGGTGTTTTTAAGCTAGATTTTCATGCTTGTTAAGGTTTGGATGTGTTCTAAACATTATATATATAAAATGGAAGCTTTAAATCAGTTCAAATGTAGAGAAATTCTAGAGAGGGAAATTTTGACAGTTTTGAACATTCTTACCTTTTTGGTTGGTTTTCCTCCTCTTTCTTGCTCTAATCCTTCTTCTCTTCTCCTCAGTTTTCCTTCTCTTTTGGTTTCTTCGTGAGAGATCAACATGCTCTGCATGTTTGGCTTTTAAAGCAAGGTAGCCGACCTCTCTCTCTCTCTTCATATCCTCTCTCTCTCTCTACAGCTATCTCTCTCTCTCTCTCTCTCTATATTCTGAATTCTAGCCCTACAATAGACTTCCCATCTCATAAATTCTACTTTTCTCTTTTCTTCTTTGCATTGAATTTCCTAAGATATTTATACATATATATATACATATATATATATACATATACACATATATATACAAGACACACACACACACACACCAGCCGACACACACACACACATTCACACTTGTTTACCTTTTTACTTTTTAACTTTTTTATATTTCTTTCATTTAATATCTATATACATATATACACATTTAATTAATACATATATATATATCCATTTTCTTATAATTAATTAATTAATGTAATAATTAATTAATTATTTATATATGATTTTCCTTTCCTCGTAATACGTGTCATGTGACCCGGTATCCCGGGTCGGGATATTACATATGATTCATTGGCCATCAAGGCAACTGTTCTCATTGGCTATCACAGCATCTCTTTCCTTATGATTGGCTATCATAATCTTATTCATGGATTTGTATCTTATCGATACCAGTGTCGGAGATCTGTTTTTACTTCTGAGCTCTCGTAGCTCATTCTACCCCATTTACCCCCATTTCAGGTGATGACGCTGCAAAACCCCAATAGGAGTCTGAAAGCATAGGAGGACATTTTGAGGAAACGTATCAGTCTATGTTTTAGTTCTCCCATGTATTCACCACCCTCGGGTGCTGGTTACGCTTGGTTCTTATTTTGTTTATATAGAACCATATTATGTATTGTAAAGACTTCCGCTAACATTGTGTATTGAAAGACTTCCGCTGATGTACTATTACTAATAAGACTTCCACTGTTATTGTTTTGAGGTTTTAGTACTTTGCATATTAGTACTATGATACAGGAATGGAAAAAGTAGGGACGGCCTTCGGGTCGGCCCCGCGACATGAGATCCGCATAGGGTGGGTTTCGGGTCGTGACAGATTAAATGAAAATCCCGTGAAAAATCTAAAGAAGCCACAATAATTTTTTTTTTTTATTGTTGAGGTATTTTGAAGAACTTTAGTACATTATAGAATAGGTAGCCAATCACTTTAGAATCAATCAGACAGATGCAATGGAAATGAAGAATAATAAATCTAAAAGAAAATTTAAAATGAAGAAATCAATAATCAATGTCATTCACTATGTAAACAAGTAAAATATCAGTTCCTGAAACAAAGTAAAGCATAGTTTGGATCCTCAATCTAAATGAAATATATACTAAAAGATAATAAAGTGAATGAAAGAAGAAAAGAGAAAAAAGATTCTGTAAAGCGTAGCAGAAAACAATTAGTAGTAGACAATATATATATATATATAAATGTGTAAAACACTTATGGAAAAAACACCTAACTCATTCCATATTTTTATATATAGTATATATATAGCATGTAGTTTAGATATAGATATAAATATAGATATAGATAGATATATAGCATAGATGGTCACATAGAAAAGAAGTTTGATCTATAAAACAACATATAAAATATATCCTTAATAGAAATATTGTCACGCCCCAAATTTCTGACCGAAACCCGAGGTGCGACTGACGAACAGAAAGTAAATAAAATGAAAGGTAATTAATTTGATTTACAAATTTACGACAAATTAGATAAGAGTTCTTTAATTTTCATAAAATTTTGGCAGAACCTCCTCTGTTTTTCGAGCCTTTTTCCCCCTGATAATCACAATACATTACATGTATACAAACACATCACAATCCATCCTCACTCGATGGCCACAACTTTATCAAAATTAAATATACATCGCCTACTTATACAACCGAAGACAATTAAATAAATACACACGTACATACGTTCACTTCAGTTAATATATATATACATGTCTTTGGGCTTAAGCCCGTACATCATAACACATGCCTCACGGGCCAAATATCCTTCTAAGTTCGGGTCTCCTCCGCTCTGTGAGACTTCCTCAAGTCTCAGGTGCCTGGAGTGTCATCTGAAAAATGTTGCCCACGAATGGGTCAGCTCAACTGCTGGCATGATACAATGCTAATGCAAGGAACAAAATGTAAGGCGTGGCATGTGCAAGTGTACATTTATCTCTATATGCCTTCTAAATCATCTATGCATGGCAATAATAACAATCCACATGCCTTCCACATCATCTATGCAATATAACGACAATAATCCGCATGTTTTCCAAATCATGCATACCACATAATGGTAATGAATCCATATGCCATCCAATTGTCCATGCAATGTAATGACAATGCACATGAACCACCCACACAACTCTATGCCATATGACAATGCATATGAAATACTCACACAACTCTATGCCACATCCATGTCCACTCTATGCATGTCATGTCAACACCATGCATGTCATGTCTCGGTTTACGGATCGCTCCCAATGGGTAGCCGAGTAACCAACACCTGTTCAGGAATCGCTCCCGTTGGGTAGCAGGCACCAATGCAATGGCCGATTTTGGGTTTTTCACCACAGGATCTACACCCTCATAATGCATAGCACCTCGTGCTCACCCACCCTATGTCATCAATGAATCACACTATGCCAAATGCCATGATTCCACCATGCAATGCTACAATCTTAATAAAACATTTCTTGCCAACACATGTAGTATGCTTTAAGTAATGCAACATCTTTAAAGCAACAATATCATCTGAATCTCAAAACTTCTTTCACAAGCCTGTATGCCATGAACAGTCAAATTAAACACATGCTTGATTCACACAATCACAATCTCAACAATTCACAAAGAACACATAACTCCATAAAGCACCAATACATCAAACTATCACACCTTCCCAAACATATGATATATCAACACGAATGTAAGCCAAAACATAATAATCCAAACTCAGAAGTACGATCCATCTTCACTATAGCAACAAATTATAAAACAATTCAAAGCACATATCAGAGTATATAAGTTATCAATTCTGGGTTCTTCAAGCAGTTATATTCTACGTGATTCCCTAATCATCAAATCAATACATGCATAGAGCAATCAACATGCAAATCATTCCTAAACTTAATCTTATTCCTTACTTAGCAAAATACCATACCTGATAGGATTGGTTACAACCCTAATAAGTCGTGTCCGCTATGCAATCCAACCAACCAGTAAGAACACAGCCCTCGCTACTGTATCTGCCTAGAGGGTCAGCTCACTCTCTCCTTCCCTTTCGGGGTACCTACGATTCACAATTAAGTTTCAATGCATCACTATATGGACTTATTCCATTCATTAAAGTTTATGTCTCTTTATGATTGGTGTCTCTTTTACTCAAACCGACTCCACTATTGAATCCGGAAAGCCGAACAAAGTCAATCTAGGCTTTCGCGGAATTCAATTCGGACATTTGTACTTAAAATGGCAAAACGGTTATTTTGCACCTTCACGGGTTTTCCTAGGCTGCAGTAATATGTAACAGAATTTGAGTTTTTAATTAGACTTTGGTACCCATATAAAATAGTCCACTTGTTGTTGAGGTAGCTAAATAACGTAGACCTCCAACCAAAAGAAATTTAAAAGATAATAGTAGTTAAATGTTGCTGAGGTAGTCAGTTCAGAATAGCTTGGAGCAGCAATCTTGGAACAGCAGTCTGTTGCTGTTTGGAGGTAACTAGTTCGGGGCAGTTGTGTTTGAGGAAAACTGATAATCAAATAGTCTAATTGTTGATCATTAGTTGGTGAACCTGTCAACACAATAGTAGGGGAAATGGTGCAGGGTAGAAGCAGTTCCTGCTATGGTAGAGAGCTGTTTGAACAGTTTCATCCAGATCAAGATGGGTTTATAACTAGTGTAAAATTTGTAAAAAAGCCATGAGCATTATATCAGGAACTCCCTTATATTGTCTATGGCCGAGCAAATCAGGCATTAGAAACATTCAGATAAAATAAGGGGCTGTTTAATAATTCAATATATTCCACTGTGCCGGTCTGCATCTCCACAATTATTTTCTCTTATTTAAATCCCAAGCTACACAAGGAATCAATTCTGCACTAATTAACAAGGTGATTCCCAGCCGACATATAACTTCGAGAACAATTTAGTCTCTAGGACTTACTTTGCCAACAGGTTACGGCTGAGTGGATTTCCCTCATTCAAAGGCCTGTGTCAGTTAACTAATGTGTGTGTATATATATATATATATATATATATATATATATATATATTTTAAAGAGGGCATACAAAGGTTATAACAAAATTCCTAAATCATGTACTGGGAAGTTTCAAAAAGGTTTATTTCTCCTATGGATGCCGAATTAAATATGGTTCCCAGTTTTTCCCAAAATCACATACTGTTATACTTAGCATGTAACTCCATTAAAATAGTAAGTTAGAAAATAAAAATCATACCAGCTTCCAAATCAGGTGGGTCGTTAGAGAGAAGGGAAAATCCAGAAAACTGGAGCTGCAGTCTTCAACATCCAGACCAAGCTCCTGTTCCCTCAAAACCAACTGTTCAGGAAAATCTCCATGAACAGCCCCTGCCGCAACATCCCCTGCTCCAACACTACACCAATACACACATACATCTACGTACATCCCCCTAAAAATCTACAGCAACCAACCCATTCAAATGGTAGGAAATTTCTCCAATTTCCATTGCCCAGCCTTAATCGGATCACTGTACAACCTTCAGTCCAGCCCATATTGTTACTACCATTTCCTTCCTCCCCAAATCCAAATCGAACCAACAATCAATACACACAAATGCCCCACGCGCAACACCCCGGTTCACTGCACTTCCGTCTCCCTTGCACCGCTTCACCCGTGACATCCACACACAACCACAACAAATATATATATATATATATATACATACCTCTCCAAACACGACTGGGTCCCCAATCCCAACCTGCTCATCATTCTTCGACGGGCCCATCAAAAATTTGAATCCCCGAGAACGCCGAATCGACTGATGCGGCAACCGTGCACTGTTTGGCCTTGGATTGATGGAGTAGAATCGTTGGAAACGAAGGCCAACCTGGTATGCGAGAAGGCTGAGATCATCGTCGGATTCGCCCTTCCGATCAACAACTCTCGGTGCCACGCCGAGACAATTGTCTCACCCACCGTCGCTCCTCCGTCGCCCCCTTGCCTCGATCCCCCGTCTCCGACTCGAGCTTGGACACGCGAGACGCGATGGCCATCGACAAGATCCCCCCCTCGCGACCACCGCCGCTCGCTGCTTCGTCTTCTTTTTCTCTCCCTTTTCTTTCTCCCCTGTTCTGCCATTTCCCCCTCACTCGCGACTTGCACCGTCCCCTTTCCCTCACTTCTCTTTTCCCTTTTTTTTTCCCAGCTTCCTCAAGAAGCTTTCTCATTATATCTATGTATATAGATACATTAGCCCCTCACGTGCCCAGCAGCTTCAGTTGCTTCCTTGGTTATAATATTCTATACATATCTATATATATATATATAATCTTATACATATATATATACAAAATCCAATATATTTATATGTGTTTTATTTATTTCCGTTTTAATATTTTATTTCATAAAATATTAATCTATGAAGACTCGGCATCATAATTATTTCCGCTATATCGGTTTAGTATTTTGTTCTATAAAATATTAAATTATAATATGCCGATAAAGCCGGTAATTTTTTTTTTATGCCAACAGTGGGTCCCTGTTAATGCCTTATTTATTTCTACATAATTCCCATAATCTAACTTGAATAAAACTAAAATAAACAAATAATTAAATAACTAAAAAAAATTTTTCCCCATTTTTCCAGGTCTCTACAAATATACACAAATTGGCAGTGAGTTTATGAAAATTAATCCAGTGGAAATTTGAAAATAAGGGAAAGGGCAAAAAATAAAATCAAATTTTTCCCTTGTTGACCAATCTATTGAAGGAAGAGTTGAAATGGCATCACTGAACATCAATAAAAAAAAAATACTATGTACAAATGAGTAATGAACCCATTTCAGATCCTATATAAAACATAATGGTTTTATTGTTTGTTGTGTTTATTTGCAAACATAGTTGGAGATAGAAGACCAATATTGTATGATGACCAAGGGGACACCTTATTTGTACTGGTACAACTTTCAAATATTAAATATAGCCAAAATTTGAGACTATAGCGACAAGAGGACATGGTATTTGTCGAGGCAGAACTTTTAAAAATTAAATATTGGGTGAGACTATAGTAGGATCTTATTCAAATTGTTCTCAACAGTTTTTTGGGTGGGGATTATTTTGTTTTAATTTTCCCAGCATTTGGATAAAGATGAGCAGCAATACTCAACTTGGTACTGTATAACATGGTATTGAACAAGGAAAAGTAACTCAAATGGACTTCTAACAAGTTAATACATTTTTCAGCAAAAATCTTGGAATTTTAAACATGCCCTAGGCTTTCCCACTGGCAAAATACAATCCAGTTTTCAAAGATTGCTACCAAATTTATTCATCTTTCCAGCAAAAATCTCATAATTCCAAATATGCTATCAGCTTTCTCATTAATAAATGGCAAGAAAAATAATGTTACCAACTATGAACCAAAGAAGAAAAATAAAATCCAACAATCCAGAAAAGAAAAAAGAAAAAAGAGAAACTGTAAATCATGGAAGAAAACAATTAGCAGTAGGCAATATATAAATTACAAAGAAAAATAAGACGACTACAATTTAGAAAACAAGTTAAATTTGTTGTAGTTTATAAATGAAACCTTTGTTGAACTTGAAGCAAAATGTGTACAGAGTGACAGATTTGGCAAATCCGAAAAGTCAGGAATTGTAAACAACTTAGTCTTAATTTCTTTAAAGAATTTACCAAAGCATAATAATCAAGAGGAAAAAAATATCTTAAGCACATTCACAAAGTTCGCAATACCTAATTTAACAGGTAGACATACTGTGAAGAATAAATCCACAAGCAAATATAAAAAGGAAAATTCAGTAATTAATATCATTCACAATCTATACAAGTAAAATATCAGCTCCTGAAACAAATTGAAGCATAGTTTGTATCCCCAGTCTAATTGAAATTTATATTGAAAGATGTTGGATATTGGGTCGAGTTGGACCCGAACCTATAGCCATTGGGGCATCCACAAAGTTTAAATGAGAGTTGTGATAAGATTAGAAATCTTATCATTATCTAGTTGGCTTTGGATTTGAACCAACGCAACTATTTATCTTGTGTTATAGTTGCGGGATAAGTGTGAAAAGAAATTTTGGTTATCGTGAAACTCTTCTAACTCCCAAGTTCTCTTTGAGATTCTTTTGAGGCTACCATCTACGCCTATGGATTTGGATTGTGGAAAGACATAGAAGACTCGTATTGTAGCCGTTCTATTGATGAGAGAGTTCCATCCGTAGGGATCCAATTGTCATCAGAAAGCCGTAACACAAGTCAAGATCTTCCACTTCCGCGAACCCGATTCAAAGAGGTAACTGGGTTCAAACCTAATTTTTATATATCTTTCCGTCATTGGTATCAGAGCCATATTTTACTTGTGTTTGCTAATTTAATAATATTATGCATGAATATATTATTAGTATTATTTAGATCATGCATAACTTCAATCAAAAAGGTTTACCCACTTGATTGTTCTTTGAACGGTGATTATTTGAATACCTTTTGAACGATTCGCCACGGTGGATATGTTCTTAATACCCCCAATAGGTAGTCCTTAAAATTTCATGATGATCCACCGTTGGATCAGTGAAAAATCTGAGTTTAAAGTTCTGATTTTTTAAGAAAACACAACTTTAATATGAATTTTTTGGTTTTAATAGACTGTTATTTGAACGGTAATTATTTGAATGCCTTTTGAACGATCTGCCACGATGGATATGTTCTTAATATCCCCAAAAGGTAGTCCTTAAAATTTCATGATGATCCACCGTTGGATCAATGAGAAATCTGAGTTTAAAGTTCAAATTTTTCAAGAAAACACAAGTTTAATATGAATTTTTGAGTTTTAATATGATCTATAAAACCTTAATTATTATGCATGAAATTTATATCAAATTGTTCCTTGTCGCGAGAGCTTTCCAACGATATGTGGAACATAATTTTTCGTCAAAAATGAATGAGATATAAGGTCCCAAAATTTGACAATATGCCATGGCCAAACATTATTTTTAGAGAAGATGAATTGCAGAAAAATGCAACCCCCACTCTCGGTGGGGAGTGTGGGCATCATCTTTCGAGGCCTATTTTTTGACACCTCTGGAGAGTGAGCCTCATTTACTGAATTTGTGACCCCGTGATATATTTTTTGTAATTTTTTTGCTTCTAAAAATTAGTTTAAATTAATTTTTATTACGAAAAAGTGTCAAAAATTTGATTAAATAATTTTATAAAAATTTCAGAATGCTATATTTGAGGTTAAAATTACATTAAAGTGTTTAGTACACTATTTGGGGTCTAAGAATTTTTTTGGTAAATTTTTCACCTATTTTTGGATATTTTTGGGCTTTAAAAAAAATTAGTTTTTTTTTATCCCAAAAATTGGTTAAAAATTCCAAAAAATTTATTTTAAATGTGAAATTTTTTTGAAAAGGCTCTTAAAATTAGGAACAATTGTATTATGTGTGGATCATATTGGATTATTTATGAATTAATTATCATGTGGGTAATTACTTGTTGCATTTTATTTATTTGATATTAATTCCCATTAATTGTGAGACCCAAATACCCACTTCCATTGTGGTGAGGTGTGGTAAAGTCATCCAACAAAGCCCATTATATTGTTATGTATGTTGTGTTTGGGTGTACTTAATAGAATTGATATTCTAGTACACGTGTTGTGTGATGTTTGGAATTTACAAGGATAATTTTGAGATATATGAGTTTTTGGCATGGCATCCCCATGTATTTAATTTTTACTTGTAGATTGATTTAGTAGGTTGATTCAAGCTATGTAATCTCTTTTTTGAGAAATGATGTATTAATTTTTGGGAAGCCTTGTAAGGGGATGTGTTTTCGCAGCAAACTCATATATCCAAAAACTACCCTTGGCATGTTGTACTAAAATGTCAATTAGACTCAATTGGAGTCCATTTTATATTGGCAATTATTATTATTGTGTGGATGAATTAAATTAGTTTTAATTCAAATTTAATTTTGTAATATCCCGAAAATCTGACATGACCCAAACTATCTGACCTGATGAAAATAAGTTATGTGACATTAATTGTTATGACATGGAAATTTTTTTTTTATTTTATCATTGTTCTTGGTTAATTAAAATTTTATTATTATTATTAGTATTATATTTATTATTATTATTATTATTGTTAATTAGAATTAAAGGATGTATGAATGTATATGGATTATATATGTATGTGTAGCATATGTATATGTATATGGGTGTGTGTATAGTTAAGTATAGCAGTGCATGGTGTGTATGTGTGACTGGGCGTGTGTGTGTGTGTGTGTTTGTAACCAAACTAAAAGGACAGCCGATTGGGGAGTGTGTGAAACTAGTGTGTGTGTGTGTGTGTGATGATAATATGTATATATGTAGATATATAGTAGCAGCTTTGCATTAAATGCAAAGCTGCATTTGGGGGGAAGCAAAAGGTGGCTGACGGTGGAGAGGGAGTCAAGAATAGTGGCTGTGAGGGAGAGACGTGAGGGACTTGGTTTGTGTGTGTGCATAAGTGTAGTCTCAGTGAGGAGAAAAGAGAAGGAAAGAAACAGAAAAGAGGGAGAGAAATAGAGCTCTGAGAGAGAGTTTGAAGCTTGGTTCGAGCTCGGAGCAAGAGGGTGAAAGAAGGCACGGCTAGAGAGAGAAAGCTCAGAAAATCCGTAAGTGCACCCCTTCTGTTTTATTTTTTGTTTGGCATGATAATTTATTTGATGCATAGGGTTTTAAAGTGTATGTTGTGAGGATTGTTTTGCAAAAAGAATGAAGGAAAATGGTTGAGAAACTAGGGAGAAAACCTAGGTTGCAGGTCTCGGTTGTGTGAGTTGGGTCTTGATATTTTATGTGAAAAACTTAGCTTAAAGGATGGGAAATTCAAGGGGTGAAGTGCAGAAACCATTTAGGATAAAAATGGGAGAAAAACCGTGACCAAACTGTAACAAAAATGGAAGGGGAAGGGTCGGCCGGAGGTTTGACCGAGGGATTGACCCTCTATTTCGTGAAGATTGAGTGGGTTGTGACAAAAACTAAACCTAGATATGGGATCTACGAGAAAAACCAAAGAAAAACACATTTTGAAAACTGGGAAAACTCGCCGGAGATCGGTCGCCGGCGTCGGACAAGGCGCCGGAACCCTACTGGTTCGTTGCCGGAAAAACGGGGAAGAAGGGGGGGCAATTGGGTCGGATCCGGGACCGGTTCGGGTCCGGTTCGGGCGGGTGTGAACCGCCCCTGCCACGTGTCGCACGGAGGTTTTAAATTAAAAACCTAATTGGGGCTGTTTGGCAACCGGATTAAGAAATTGAAATTTAAATTGGAATGGGAATCGGGATACCCTATCCCAGTTTTAACCCTATCCCTTGTTTGGTTATCCGAATATGGAATAAAGGTTTTCAAATTACAATTCTGCCCCTGAACTTTTGATAATTGAAAATTAACCCAAGACTTACGGAAATTATAAATTGACCCCCCAACTTTTAATAACTCTGATTTGACCCTCCTGAATAAAACATTAATAAATTATTAATTAAATTAATTAATTAAATTAATTAAATTATTTAAATATTCAAAAATATCCCGGAGTCCAAATGGGACAAGTCATTAGTGTATTTTGACTATCTCGGCCATTCTGAGGCCAATGGCGAGGTTCGTCTTACGAGACGGGGTCCCAAAAAATAAAAGACCCGTAGTAACATATAAAATTACCAAAATGCCCCTGAATTGAAGTACAGTCAAACGAACTCCGAATTAGGTAAACAAATAGTGAAACTTTATTATCTCGAACATTCCGGACTCAACCGTAGAGTCCGATTTGTGAAAAAAAGGTCACGAAATGTAAGGACACGTGAAAAGTACAAAATGACTGTTTTGCCCTTTTGAACCCAGGTGTCCGAATTGAATTCTACGAAGGCCTAAACTTATTTTCTTCGACGCTCCGGACTCAATGGTAGAGTCTAATTTAGTAAAATAGAAACTTATGAATTAAAGACATAAAATTTGATGAATAGCATAATTCAAGTGACAATTAAACTGAGTTTCGTGTTATGAATTTTAGGGACACGGAAAGGCAAAGAGAAGGTGACCTGACCTTCGGTATTCTTACGGTGGTTTCACTTTACTGCGAGTAGACTTTTCCGGTTTGAGATCGATTACCAGGTACGATATATTGTGCTAAGTAAGAAATAGAATTGAGATTAGGAGTACTTGCTTCGCTGCATTAATTGTTCACATGTTTGCTTGAGTGTTCACATGTTTATGTGCTACGTGCTATCTTGTTGAGTTGTATGATGATTATGGGTATACTGCATGTGTTAGTGTAGTGTGTGAATAATATGCTTTGAAGAAATGTTGATATTATGAATTGTGTACTTGAAGGCATGCTTTATGTATGAATGAGATGCATCATGACATGACGAGATCAGAGCATATTGGCATAGTGAAATTCTTTGAACATGGCGTGGGTAAGCACTTGGTGCTTTGCATTATGAGGGTGCAGATCCTGTGGTGAAAAACCCAAAATCGGCCAATAGGTACTTGCTAGCCTGACGGATTCCGGACCGTGAAGCGAGACATACAAGGTACTCATGCCGACGGGGAAGGACCGTATCATGAGACATGGGTGGGCATAGAGTTGCATGGGTGTGTCACGCATACTACTTATATACTATACATTGTTCATATCCTGTCATCATGATATCGAATGCCATATAGAAATAACTGTACACTTGCACATGCCACGACCTTGGTTTTGTTTCTTGTATTAGCATTATATTGTACCAGCATGTTGAGCTGACCCCTTTAGTGGGGCAACATTTCAGATGATGTCCCAGCAGTACGAGACGTGGAGATGATCTGACTAGGGGTTGTGTTAGGCCCAAGGGGCGTTTGTTTTTGATATTGTATAAGGGCATAAGCCCAAGACCTTATTTCATTTTACATGTTGTAAGCAAGTGGACCAGACCTATGTATGTATTAGAACAGTGTACAGAATGTATGAGAATGTTATTATTATCTTTTATTTCTTTATTATTTTATTTTCCTTTGTCTCGTTACTCGCGCCTCGGGTTCGCTGGAATTCGGGGCGTGACATTAATAATTCGAAATAGCTTAAGATATAGTAAGCCATGACGGGATTTAAGGACTTCAGATACAAAAATAATGTATAGGCTTGGGAAATAGATGACCCGGTCAACCGAGTACCGAAATGGATAAATAGGAGTGATATGAAAATTAATTATGCAGAAAATATGAATAAAACATAAGGCATTAACAGAGACCCAAAGTTGACAAACTAAATTCCCGGCTTTATAATTTAATATTTTATAGAATAAAATATTGAACCAATATAGCGAAATAATTATGAAAATTATGTGAAGATGACTAAGGCACCCAATATCGGTAAAATAGTGTACGGATGATAACGAGCCTGAGTTTATGCTAAATTTGCCGATACTTCATATGTTGATATTTTGATATTTTAAATATCAACTACTGAGATAAGTGTCGGAAAGATACTTGTGGATAAACGTGAATTAAAATAAAAATATAGATATTTTTACACTACGTAATATCTATATGCAGCAAGGTAAAATATATATATAATCCTTGGGCAGCTTCTATGTAATATCCCGACCCGGGATATCGGGTCATATGGCACGCATTACGAGGTAATGAAAAATTGTGTAAAGATTTTTACACTTAAGAGAAAAATTAATTAATTAAATAATTAATTAATTTAAAATAGGGGAGTATATTTAATTATTAAAATTAAATTCAAATAAGCACACATATACACACATTTATGGTGTATTGTGTGTGTATGTTATCAAGTATATATAAATATGTATATATAAATAAATTATATACATGTGTAAAGTGTGAACAGTGAGGAGTAGTGTGTGTCGGCAGCAAGGTGTGTGTGTGTTTCTTGATGTGTTAGTGTGTGAGTGCATGTGTATAATATATATATATATATATATATATATATATATATATATATATAACATGTAAATATCAAGCAAGTAATAAATGTAAAGCAACAAGAGGAAAAGAGAAATTTATGATATGGGATAGGCAGCCGAAATGGGGGACTGAAATTAGGGTGAGTCATGTAGAGAGAGAGAGAATGGAGGAGAGAGAGAATGGAGGAGAGAGAAGAGTCGGTTTCTTTTCTTTAAAAGGAAACCAAAGCATGTCTTGCATGCTTGACCACTTAAGGAAGCAAAGAAAGTGAACGAGGAGGATTCAGGGCAAGGAAGAAGGAGAAAACAGTGGTGAAAGGTGAACCCACCGAAAACGTTTAAAATTCTCTCTCTAGAATATTTTGCATGTGTTTAAGAGATTTAGGTTATGTTATGTATATATGATGCTTAAGATATGTCTAGAAGTGTAGCAAGCATGAAAATTTGCTATGAAAACGACTAAAAATATGAAACCCATGAAAAATCTCCATTGAAGACCTTGCCCATGGCAGGTCTGAATCGATTTCCTTCAAGCTTGATTTGGCTTATCAAGACTTAAAGTAGACATTATAAGCATGTTAAAAACATAGATCCGCGATTAAAAAGCTCAAGAGAAGCCCTTCAAAAATTGAGTTACAGGCTACGGGTTTGAAACCCAAAGCTTTAAATTCGATATTAAAATAATATTCATGAATGGAAACTAAAACTACATGAAAAATGGATCATAAAGGATCAAACCCGAAGGGTTTTAGCTCAGAAATGAGCATTTGCCACCAACTTACAGTTTGGATTTTCTAGTCCTAAACCGAACATATGAAGAGGTTTTAAAGTCTAAAATGAATGCTAAACTCTTAACCAATGTTCCAGAAATGGATTAGGTTAGAAACAGTAGAGATTGGTTGAGTAGAAGCTCACGAAAATGGAAGAAAAGGGAAACGGGATTAGGGTTTTCAGTCGTGGTCGTCGTGGGGAAGAAGAAGACGGGTCAACTCGGCTTTTAAATGAGGCTGAGTCAACTCGGACAGGTGGCAGCCTCTGGGCTTGCCACCGAATTAATGGGACGACGGCGTTTTGAATGTGGGTAAATTAAATTGAACGCTAAGGCTGACGTCATCATGACGTCAGCCACATGTAAATAAACCGATCGAGCCGGTTGGTTTATGACTAGACCGGACCGGTTCACTTAAGATTCAATTGAACCCTTTGGTTTCTAGTTTTAATTTAAATCAATAAACCAACACTTTTCCTATTTACGGATTGACCCCAACTATTTTGGGAAATCCCACTGTGGCCCAACTGATGAAGAATTTATGCAATAAGGCCCCTGAAAAATAATTAAATAATTAATTTAATTATTTAATAAATAAAGCGAATTTACTATTTTACCCCTAGGTCATAACTAAGGCAAATGAAGTCCAAATTAAACATACGAATAGTGAATCTTTACTATTTTGGGCATTCTGAGACTAATGGCGGGGTCCGTTTTCCGAGACAGGGTCCTGAAAAATAAAGACACGTACATGGGTAAATGACCAAAATACCCATTGTCCAAAATTAACAAGTTATTAGGGTATTCTTACTATCTTGGACCTTCTGAGTCTAATGGTGAGATCCACGACACGAGATAAAGTCCCGAACATAAATGTACGTAAAGGGGTAAAATGATCGAAATACCCCTGGTACCCCTAAAGCCAAAGTAAAACCAGAGAAGGTCTAAATTGACTTTCTTTGACATTCCGGACTCAATAATGGAGTCCAAATTACGAAACGAAGTACAGAAAAATATGACACGTAAAACGATAAATGACCATTTTGCCCTTTTACACATGAAAGTCCGAATTAAATTCTAGGAAAGCCTAAACCGACTTTCTTCGACACTTCGGACTCAATGGTAGAGTCTATTTGACCAAAAGAGATGTCAAAAATAAAGAGACATAAAATTTGTTGAATAGCATCTGTCGGATGACTATAAATTAAAGTAACGCCAAAGTATTAATCTAGGGCGTATACGAGGAAATGAATTACGAAAAGACACGACACGTAAACATATGAAGTAAATAACTTTAATTTAAAGTTAATGAAGCTACCAGAAGAGTATAAATTGAAATAAATTCAATTTCTAACACATTAAATTGTGTCATAGGTTAAGAGTACGAGTTAAGTTAAGTACATATGAAATTATGAAATCGTTTTAGAATCTAATACGATTTAAGCATAAGTTAAGGAATATCGAGATGATATTACAATGAATGTGAAGTTGATGAGATGTTTATGAATTGTTCTTAGGAACTACAAGAAAAGTGGGAAAGCGCATTATTAGCACTAACCCTAAAGGACCAAGATGAGTAACCCTGTATTTGAAGTGGAGATTTAACTCCATGGATTTGAAGAGGTTTTAAATGCAAAGATATGAAGTGTTTGAGTTTTCAAATTCAGTAATTACATGATTCAGTTTTAAATTGTTTTATCTCTATAAACTCTATTATGACATGCTCAGAGAATGGTTTCTGTCACAGTTTTCTTAAAACATATTTCTGCATGTCTAAAGTTTTAAATGCCAAATTATGTAAAGTGTTCTGAATTTGTTTATATCAAATGTTTAAAGGATTTGTTATGAAATTATGTACATGATGTTTTAAATGTTCATGAGAAGTACCTATTTGAAGAAACCTTATCTGTTCTGCTAGGGAGTGAGTATAAGTCCTACCTGTTAGGGACCAGGCAGCTGCTCTTGATCGGTTCAGTTGGGTTAAAGTTTTACAAGATAATAGTGCATAAGCACCAGGCAGGATTTTGGGTTACATACGAACTCAATTGCCCTGTAAATACCGACAAGATTTTGGGTTACATACGAACTCAATTGATTGTCAAATACCAGGTAGCAGGATCTAATCCCCCTGGTACGGGATATCTCTATTGTAGCATTGCAGTAAAACGAGAGTCCGATTCGAAACGGATTCCACTAATGGAAGTGATAAGATGACAAATGATTTGAAAATGGAAGCAGGTTTTACCCTCATTTTCAAAATGCATATGTTTTGAGTTATATACTCTATTTGATGAAGTACGAGTTTAGCTTGAATACTTTAAATGTTTCAAAGCTATCTGTTTTATGAAATGCATATGTTTTGAGTTATATACTCTATTTGACGAAGTACGAGTTTAGCTTGAATACTTTAAATTGTTTCAAAGCTATATGCCTAAGAAATGTATATGTTTCGAGTTTTCATACTAATACTTTAAATTGTTTTAAAGCTATTTGTTTTATGAAATGCATATGTTTGAGTTATATACTCTATTTGACGAAGTATGAGTTTAGCTTTTGACGAAGTATGAGTTTAGCTTGAATACTTTAATGTTTCAAAGCTATCTGTTTTAAGGAATGCATATATTCTGTATTCAAAGTATACGAACAATTGGCGGTGATTATTTTACAAACTCTTATGTACAAAACCACTGCTAATTGAAAACCCCATGACGAATACTGGAATTGCTCACAAGCTTAGATTAGCTTACCCGGACTTTGTTCGGATCCCCTTTTCAGGTGATTAGCAGCAGTCTTGACTTGAGGACGATGATGAATCTGCTGTTTTTGGGAAGTTATGTTCAAGTAGATTTTGTCTAGCACTACGAACATTAAGTATGAAATGTTGTATTAGTGAAGTGGTACCCTGTTATGTATAAGCCTCACGGGGCAACTAAACATGTATTGTTTATAAGTCTTTAAGTTTTTAGTTATACTCTGAATGTTAAATCATGTATGCTATGAATAGAGTAGCAGTACCGGACGGATGTGCGGAATTTAAAAATAAGAAAAGAAAAGAAAAAAAAATTTTCACGCTTCTGCAATCATGTGTCGCACATCTATTCGATACCGCTGCTTATGCGAGCCTTCGCCCTATGGTCTCCGGGCTTAAGGGTGGTGGTCGCGATTCGAGATCCGCACAGGGTGGGTTTCGGGTCGTGACATTCTAGAAGCCATGAAGCTTCTAGTATCAGCTACTATTATATCTATATATATATATATATATATAAATAAATAAGCATATGTAAATAAAGAGCGAAACAGCCGCATTCTTTAACCGCCCAAAAGGTGACCAACAAGAAGTTGCTAGAAGAGAGCAAAAACTGTTGGAATTTGCGGGAGAGCCAAAAAAAAATGAAAAAAAGAAAAGCAGAGAAGCGGTTGGAAGCAGGGAAAATTGGATAAAGGGGCAGCGTTGGAGGCTTGAAAGTTTGTGGGAAAAATATGGAAAATTCCAGAAGGCTCTAACCCGTAAAGCAGCAGATCGATGTGTGTATATGTATGCGTATATATGTGTGTATGTGTGCGTAGCTCGGTTTGCAGTGAAATGAGACAAAAAGAGAGAGAGATCGATTGCGCAACAGACCAAGGTGTGTATATGTGTGTAGCGGTGAAAGAGGAGGAGAAAGTCGGTGCGGAGAGACGAAAATGCAGAGGAAGAAAAGAGCGGCGGACAGTGTGTTTACTAGTAGCAGTCCGCTGTAGGGGATGAATCACGTTGGGTGTATTGATTGCTGGATGGATGATGTTTTGGGGGTTGTGTGTAGCGGTGTAGGGAATTTTGTTGGTTTAGCTGATTCACGAAATAGGGACGCCATTGTTGCAGGCGAACGAATCCTTGGCAAGGTTGACGGAATAGAGAGAGTTTTAGGATTTTTGCAGTGTGTTGCTTTGATACCTTGGGTTCTTTTATGTTACTGATTGATCAGCTACGACCAGAGCAATCGGGATTTTCTTTGGAATTTAAAGAGCAGTTTCCAGATCATGCTGCCTTTGGTCTTTAGTATTTAATTAGTGGGGCTTTTGGTAGAAAGACGAACTTGTTGGGCAAAATTGCAAAGCAACAGAGAGAAGTAGTAGTGTGTTGGTGTTGGGTTGTGGTTTGAATTGATGGAAATTGGAGGCAATTTGCTAGCATTTGGGTCAGGTGCGATGAGGAAATGACAGAGAGTGTAATAGCAACAGAGTGTAGCGGTGCCAATTGTTGGGGTCTCTTGTCCAGGTAGTGAATTCTGTTCGTGAAGTTGGTGATGCCTTGGATGGGTTCCTCTATTTCTGTTGCTCCAGTTGAGAACAGAGGTGAACATCAGGTGGATTGGGAAACCTGCTATGACTAAAAGTGGAAGATGGCACGGCTGGAAGACAATTTCTGCAATTTGGAGAGAGAACAACGTCTGGTTGGTGCAGGTGGAGTGCAAAAGTGAATCTTGGTTTAAAAGGGGTTATGGAAGGTGGAATTGTTCATGAGCGGCAACTCATGTTTTGCATTTGGATGGTTCTGAAATTAATGGAATAAAGGCTATAGATTTCATAGCTCTGCAGGTTCTTGCTCTTGAATCATCAATTAACAATGGCAAATGCTGGAAGGCCATTGAAGGTGTGGTCTCAACATAGATAAAGAATGACATTGAAGGAATTAGCTAAGAGCTTGGTCTCACATATGAAGGCGGACATGATGCAATCAGATTGTTTGAAACTACTGAGTTGGAATGGGAAGAAAAGTTGCAGTAGTAATGGTAGTGATTTTGAATCTGCTCTGAAGGCAATAGAACAAGCTATTTATTTGTTAATTAGGGAAAATGTTACTCCAGTTATAAAGGGTTACAATCCCAAGTAAATTGTACACCTTGTTTTAGAAGAATCTTATGGTATTAGGGATGAAAATGCTGAGAGTACCATAGCCTTATTACTTGAACTAGGACTTGGAGGTTAGCAACCTAAGAGGCAAAGTAGGCAATCAAGGTTGCAAGATCAGAGTAGTAATAATAGGACCTCTGGTGATTCTTTTAATAAGTCCGACCCAAAACCGGAGCAAGAAAACAGGATTGGAGGCTATGGGTTAACCTTGCTTGTAGAAATTGGAGCTACTGATTGGGAAGACTCTGCATAGTAATATGATGAGAGGAAGGGAAATTTCTTCAATATCTGATGGATGGGATGATAAAGGGACAGAATCTGTCAAGATCATCATCTGCTTGGGGGAAAAAGGCTGAAGAAGCTAATGAAACTGGATTTAAAATGGCTAGCCGACTCGATCAATCTACCGGTGTGTTTTCTTCAACTGCTGAACTGTGGACTGAAGATTAACCTCAAACTTTAGATGCACAACAATTTGGTTCATGTTTGACTACAAATTCTCCAAAGACTGGATATGTTCACATCTGAGGAACATGATCTTCTGGATATTGAATCAATTATGATGGCCATCAGAAGGATAATGTAGAGGATATGCATAGACGTGCCTAGAGACGAATCTGGAGATTGTCAGACTATTAGTGAATGGAGATAAGCGTAGTATTCAGGTGAGTAACTCGGACTCCTGACTTGGTTTATATTTTCAATACTATCTAGATTCGTATACTATACTGCTTTACATGCTAAACTATTTTATGCACTGTATTGTTTTAATGCATATGATTTCATGCATACTTGCTGTACTGCACTACTTGTGGCATGATTTTGTTCTATCTTGCCTTCTGATATATCCTGTTGATTCTGTTCGGGTCTATTTTTTTGTTGCCCGTGCTTTGGAGTCTGATTTGATTCTGCTTGATATGTTGAGTCTACTCTAGGCCCACTATAAGATTGAATGGTTTTATGCCAGGGAGTGGATGGCTGGTTATGAGGCGTGGTGAACTCAGCATCCTTTCCCATCTGTATGATTGGCATTCTGTTTCTATCCCGCTCAATTCTATTCTGTTCCGCTCTGATACTAGGATGGCTGGCTATGAGGCGTGGTGAACTCAGCATCCTAGTACTCAGGCATCTATTCAGTCCTAATCTGTATTGTTTGATCTGTTTGATCTGTTCTGTTCTAATCTGATCTGTTTGAGCTGCATTTGTTCTACTTCAGCTGCATTGTTCTATCTAAGCTGCATTTGAGCATGCATGTATATATATGAAATGGTTTTGAAACCCATGGCAAGAACCTATGTTACTCACTGAGCTTGTTTAAGCTCACTCCATTTATCTAACATTTTTCAAGGATTATCTCCATGGGATTAGAAGGTGCAAGGAGATGATACTAGTAAACTGAGAGGTATCCCAAATACGGTCTTGATGGCATGGATTTGTGGAGACTTGGGTTCTAATGGATTGACTCTGGTGATTCAGGTGAGTGACATGTTATGATCGACTTCATTGATATGTATTATATGTATTTGGACATGGCTCATGGAAATGGTACTCTAGAGGGACTAGTCATGCTCTGTGTTATATGTCTGGTTATAGAAGTGATATGTGGCTTAGAGTTATTAACTGTTTGATTATAGACTTGCTCTGTGGTACATACCTTTAATTGTGGTGGACTGATGGGTTGCGTTTCCGAGATGAAAATGTTTTAATTTCCGCTGTTCTGACCCTACATTGGATTGCAATTCATCGTAAGTTTCAGAAGTTTGCCTTTGGTTGGTCGCATTGTCGATAGAAAAACTGGTAAGGCAGCTAATTGGCATCACATCTTCGGCATCCGCGTAGGGTGGGGTGCGGGATGTGACAATTTTGCTCGAAATCAGCTAAAAATATACTTCTATTTTACATAAATGAGAGATGATTATGAGCCTAGCGAAATTTTCGATCTCATAGTGTGAATATAGAATAATATTTTTAATTGGGTTTCTGGTAGCAAAATAATAAAATATAAAAATGTATGCTAAATGTCACATTGCGCAAATTGAATGTAGATGGCCTCAAAAAATGTGATTGCTAACCTCACAAAGGGTGAAAAGCTTGTTGGTACCAACTATGACATATGGCATAAGAAAATTCAATACCTGCTAAATGAGTAAGAGGCTCTAGAGACCTTGACTAATGTCATGACCCCACCTGAGGAGGCTAATAGTGCCCAACACCGTTGAAACATGGAAGTCTACCAGGACTTGATAAAGAAAAATCGATGCGCGCGCTTTACTATGTTAAGCAACATGCATAATGATCTTATTGGGGAGTTTGAAAGTTCTCCCACAGCCTATGATATGTGGAATAGGTTGAAAATTTCTTTTAGAGGAACTACTGCCACAAGGTTAGTGCCTTGACCCTCAAATTTGAGGGATACAAGATGGATTCCAAGCACACCATGGTTGAGCACTAAGGGCGATGTCAGCCATGATCCATGATCTTAAGGCTGCTGGAAATGATCTTACTGATGAGCAGCAGATCTTAGCAGTTATTCACTCCCTGCCAGAAACATGGAACCAAATGAAGCGAATTCTGACCCATAATGAGAATATAAAAAATTTTGTTGATATTTTGCGTCATTTGGAGTTAGAGGCGGAGCGCCAAGAGGTGAATCGCTCTACTGTCCTTGTCACCCAAGGTGGCCATGATAAGGCCCGTGGGCCTAATCAAAGGAGACGAAGAGGTGAGCAGAAGCAGGGCGGAGCAAATAACTTCACTCCAAAGGCAGGCAGAGTAGCCAAGCGCTAAAGAGGCAAGCGTGGCAGCGGCAAGAAAAACTTGGCCAAAGTGAAGTGCTATAACTGTCAAAAGCTGGGACACTTTGCTCGTGATTGCACTAAGCCAAAGAAGGTATCCACTAACCAGTTGTAATACCCTGATCCAAAATACCAAATCTAATGACATGTTTTACTAGGATTCAAAAATAGTCCATAAATTTATACGAGAAAGAACCGAAGGTCGGGAAATATAAAAATAAGTATATTACAATACATGATTATATTATGTGACATAATTATATAGTAATATACCCATAATTATATGTGTATATGAACGCATGCGAAATACACACATTAACTATATATTTTGTGTGTGTAACCAAAATGAATACATAAATATAAGTATATATATATATATACATACAAATGAGCTAATGAAAATATATATATATATATGTATATAATGCAATTATATATTAAATTATGAGCTAATGCAAATATATATATATATAATGCAATTATATATTAAATGATATATATATACGGCTGTCTTATATATATATATATATCAATACATCTATATATATATATATATGTAAACTAAAGAATAAAATAAAAGAAATTAAAAGAAAAGAAAAATAAAGAAAGAAATAGAAAACGGTAGAATCATGTAGAAGGTTGGAGAATTAAGAGGAAAGATTTAAAAGCTTAGAGTGAGGGGCGGTGGACTGCATGCAGCCATGCAGCTGTTCTTCATATTCATATATAAAAAAATGAATGAAAATGAAGAAAAGAGGAGAAATTAACATGTGGCATTGCCACCGACTATGAGGTCGGTTAAGAAAGAAAGAAAAGGGGGAAAGAGAGAGAATGTGAGGGAAAGAGAGAGGATTGATACACAGGAGAAAGAGAAACAGGAAAGAGAGGTAAACCCATATTTTTTTCTCTCTAAAAATTTATGCATGTAGACGCACTATTTAAGTTATATTTATGCATATATGATGTTTAAAATGTGTAAACTTGAACAAAGCATGAAAATTGGACCCTAAAAACATCCAGAACCCCAAGCCGTACACCAAACCGCCATGGATGGACCTTGTTAGAGCAAGTCTGAATCGATGGCAACCAAACCAAGTTTGGCCTATTGAAACTTAAACTAGACCACCTCAATGTCTTAAAAACACTAAACCGCGACTTAAAACCTAAAGGGAAGACCTCCGAAACTTAAGTTGCAGGTTTCGGCCATAAAACCCAGCCCTTGTTTTAGACTCTTAAACCCACTTTTGAGAATAGGGATTAAACCCCCATGTCATAAAGGTTATGTTGAGCCAAATCCCATTAGAAATGGTGATGAAATGAAGGTTTAATAAACAGTTGTAGGTACGGCCATGGTGAGGTAAAACCAAACTATTGAGCTCTCCAATGGATGCCAAAGTGTTACTCGATCACCCAGTGACCCATACCATCCAATAACAGAGAGAAAAACGTCCCAAAATTTCAAGAAATTGAAAAGTTAGAAATCTAGAAATTAGGGCAACACAGTGGAGAAGAGAGGAAGAAGATGAACAGTGGGTGGGTCGGCCTTGGGCCGGATTTGGGTTCGGGTCGAGACCCGACCCGTCGCACAAATGGTTAAGTGGGACGACGTCGTGTGAGGGTTGTGTTATGATTTTAAAATTTAAGTTGGAGTGATTGGTTACAAGGATAAGAAATAGAAATCAGAACTAAGGTTAAACCAAACCGTGGATAAGACAAGGGGTTGGCTATCTTATCCCGGTTCAGTGAGAATGAACTGAACCAGCTGGTCCAGTAACTCAATAAGCCGGTTTAGGGTTTTGCTCAATAAGCCCACTAGTTCAGACCAAAAGTTAGAGAAATTATATTTTGACCCCAAAAGTTATGAAAAATCACACTAAGGCCCAACAGTAATTAATTTAATATTAAATTAATAATATTTAAATAGAAAAAATTTCTAAAATACCCCTAGGTCAAAAATGGGTCAAACGAAGTCCAAATAAAATAAATAAATAGTGTATTTTGACTATTTTGGGCATTTTGAACCCAATGGCGGGGTCCATTTCTTGAGATGAGACTCTAAAAAATTAAGACGCGTTAAAGTATAAAATGACCAAATTACCCCTAGTGCCCTTAAAGCCAAATGGAAATCCAGGAAGGTCTAAATTGACTTTTTTCGACGTTCCTGACTCAATGGTGAGGTCCATATTATGAAATGAAGTAGGGAAAAATATGACATAGAATTAAACCTTATGATTTTATGAAGCCATTAGAAGGGTAATGAATTAAACTGAATTCCTAACACGTTAATTGTGTTTTAGGTAGTAATTATCATGGATAAGCAGAAAGCCTTCATGGATGAGCTTTTGTGGGAGAGCAAAGTAGTAAAAAGGAAGATAAGGATTGCCAAGACGTGTGAGATTGTCTTAGTTAGACCCTTTATATACAAAGCCCCTATCGTCCCAATGGGACGATTTATGAAGGAAGTCGCGGCAAAAAAACTTGTTGAAGCAAAACTGAAGGAAGAAGAAGAGGAACGAGAAAACACTGAAACCCTAAACGAAATGATTCAAAGGTAATATCTATTTATCATTAAAGCACGTAAAATAACTAAATATGTATTACAGCTATTAGTTAGGCTGAGTTTTAAAATTAGGCTTACACAGTCGAAGAATAGATTAAGATCACAAGTTTATTAAACTGCATGTGGGATTCATGAGGTTTTCCTAAATTATTTTAGGTTGAGGAAGGAAAAAGGGAAGGCAAAACAATAAACGCCAATCCAGGAGTATAAGGTGAGTAACCCTGTATTTGAAGTGGAGATTTAACTCCATGGATTTGAAGAAGTTTTAAGTTCAAAATATGTGAAGTATTTGAATAGCAAATTCTGTATTTACGTGATTCCTATTTCAAGTATTTCTGTTCTTACAAACCTTATTGTGACATGCTCAGTGAATGATTTCTACTACAGTTTCTCTTTAAAATATATTTCAGCATGTCTAAGTTTTAACTACCAAACCTTGTTAAATATTGTGAATTTGCATAGTCCAAGTATTTGAAGATTCTATTATGAAATCATGAACATTATGTTTTGAATGCTCATAAAATCATCTATGTGAAAAGTCACATGTTAAATGTTTTTAAATGCAAGATAAACTGTGCATAAGCACCACAGATTTCATTGGGTTTCTTTGGAACTCAACCATGATATGAATAAATGCCCGGTAGTAGGATCTAATCCCCCAGGCATATGAAATATCTCCACGTAAAGTAAAACGAGAATCTGGTTCGAAACGGATTCCATTAATGAAAGTGATAAGGTGTGTTGAAAATGGAAGCAGGTTTTACCTTTATTTTCACCATGCATATTTACATGTTTTGAAGTTCATATACTTTATGTGAAAAAGTACATGTTTAGCTTGAATACTTTAAATGTTTCAAAGCTATCTATTTTAAGGAATGCATATACCATGTGTTCAAAGTATACGAGCAATTGGTAGTGAGTATTTTATAAACTCTCATGTGCTAAACCACTGCCAATTGAAACCCTATGACAAATACTGGAATTACTTATAAGCTTAGATTAGCTCACCCGAATTTTTATCCGACCCCCCCTTTCAGGTAACGAAAGTGATCATGCCCCTATTTTGTGACAAAGATGGTGAAAGCCTTGCCCATTTTGAGAAAGGGCATAGGAAGTTTCTTGCAGGGTAACATGAAGATAGTAGGACCATATGTTGGTCACTTTTGTGTTGGCAGGTTATGTGATGTATTGTGGATTGTAGTTATCGCTTTTGTTATAGTAAATGTTAGGGTGTTATGTAATTAAGTCCTGAGGGACATAAGGATATGTATTATGTATAAAACTTTAGAATTTTATTATGCTTTGAATGTATAAACAGGTATACTGCTATGAAGAGCAACAGTACTGGGCGAATGTGCGAAAGATTTAAATAAGAAAAGAAAAGAAAATTTTTTTCACGCTTTCGCAACCACAGGCCGCAACGCCGTCCGATACTGTTGCTTATGTGAGCGTTGCCCTAAAGCCTCAGCCGAAGGGTGGCGGTCGCGATACGAGATCCGCACAAGGTGGGTTTCGGGTTGTGACACCAATACTCTTCTTTTTCACTGGTTTGTTCACATATATTAGTTGCTTATTCATCTCCTTTGTGGATATTGGATACAGGAGCAACCAAACATGTCGCACGGGAAAGAGTAGGTTTCGTGGAGTACCATCGGATACCAGTAGGTAGCCAAAGCATTTTTATGGGAAACAGTGCAAGTGCAGAAGTTCTTGGAGTTAGTGCTTATCAGCTCAGATTGCGCTCAGAGCGTACACAGATTCTTCGTGATGTGCTTTATGCACCTAGTGTCTGATTTAATCTAGTTTCTATTTTAGCACTAGTTGAACTTGGTTTTTCTTTTAGCATTAATGGTAGACAAATGGTTATGTTTTTGGATGGTGATTTTTTTGGACATGGTTTTCTTTCAAATAATCTTTATCAATTGGATGTGTTAGATTATAATTATTCATCTGTATGTTTGGCATGCGATGATTATATAGATGATTCTGTTAAATGGCATGCTAGACTTGGCCATATTGGACAAGAAAGGATGGCTAGATTAGCTAGAGAAGGCCTATTGGGGTCTCTCGCTAAAGTAAGCCTACCTACAAATGAGTCTTGTTTGGCTGGAAAGAGCTGCCGTAAGCCTTATATAAAGGCTACTAGGGCTGCTCATCCTCTAAAATTAGTCCATTCAGACATTTGCGAACCAATAAATGTGAAGGCATGCAATGACACCTCTTATTTCCTTACTTTTATAGATGACTTTACGCGATATGGTTATGTTTATTTGATTTCTTATCAATATGAAGCATTAGATTGCTTCAGACGCTTTTTAGCGGAGGTTGAGAATCAAATTGAGTGGAGACTTAAGGTCTTTCACACTGACCGTGGACGCGAGTATCTATCAGATCAGTTCAAGGAACTATGTGAGGAAAAGGGGATATGCAGGCAATTGACGATTTTGGGAATGCCACAACAAAATGGTATTGCTGAGCGACGTAATCGTACATTATTAGACATGGTTAGATCAATGATGGTGCAAGCTAACCTCCTGCTCAGCTTTTGGGGGGATGCTTTATTGACTACTGCTTACATTCTTAATTGTGTGCCTTCCAAGTCAGTTCCAAAAACCCCTTATGAGCTTTGGCATGGGTGGAAGCTAGATTTGGGGCATTTACGACCATGGGGGTCTACAGGTTATGTTCACAATGCTTCTCAACAGTATTGGAAGTTGGGCCTAAGAGCTAACAAGAATATTTTTGTTCGTTACTTTGAAAGCTCAAAAGGCTATGTGATGCTTGGTAAGCAACCTGATAGAGGAATGACTACGTTTGAGTCACGCGATGTGAATTTCATTGAGAATGATTTTTTGAGCATTGGTGAAGCCAAAACGAACCTTGAACTCTATGACGTAGTAGATTTTGAAGATAACCTGGCTCCTCTCGACGATGGTGGGGAATTGGTTTCTCATCCTGAAATTGCCTGTCATGCCCCGAATTCCCGACCGAACCCGGGGACGCGACTGAACGAAACAAAAGAAAGAAAATAAAATATAAAGTAAATAAATGAATAACAATTTAACTGATCTAGATACAAGCCTACATACATTCCTGTTTAAAAAAAAATTTGGCAGAACCTCCTTTGTTTTTCGAGTCTTTTTCCCCCTGATAATCACAATACATCATATAAATACAAACACATCACAATCCATCCTTACTCGATGGCCACAATCTTATCAGAGCTAAATATACATCGCCTAATTATACAATCCATCACGTCTACTCCTACACTTAAACTAAAAGATCACAAATTCCATATTTATTACAATATATAATGCCATTTCCATTTTTTTCAGAAACACACTAATCTTTTATAATATCAAAATACGCCCCAAGGGCCAAATATTCTTCCAAATTTATTTCCTCTCCTTTCTCCAAGACTTCATCAAGTCCCGCATACCAGGAGCTTTATCTGAAACCTGTGCCCACGAATGGGTCAGCGCCAACATACTGGTATGGTACAATACTAATGCAAGGAACAAAATTAAGACGTGGCATGTGCAAGTGTACATGTATATCTACATGCCTCCCTAATCATGCATACAATATGATGACAATGTATAAACTACATCTGTATAAAACCTTATATCACATTCACAAATTCATCAACATAATGCACAGGCAATATGCGTGACACACCCATGCATCTCAATGTCACACCCATGTCTCGCTTCACGGTTCTTCCCCGTTGGCATGCAAGTACCAATATATGCCTCGCTTTACGGTCCGGACCCCGTAGGCCTGCGAGTACCTAATGGCTAATTTTGGGTTTTTCACCACAGGATCTGCACCCTCATAATGCACAGCACCTCATGTTGACCCACACTATGCTTTCAAGGAATCACCCTATGCCAATATGCCATGATTTCATCATGTAATAGTACAGTTTAACTGAAACATCACTTTCATAAGTATATGCAACATACTTTAAATAATGCATCACAATTAAGATCAACAATAGCATTTAAATCACTAGATTTCATCCACAAATCTACGTGTCATGCTCAAGCAATCTCAACACCTACATAATCCAAATGTCACAATATCAACAATCCTTCTACGACATAAATCACATATGATGACAACTAAAGAAGTAAATCACAACTCCCAAATAATCATAAAGAACACGGAAACATATAAACAATCAACTCAAAGAAGAAATAATTCCTATGTGATCTTCTATCATCAGATAAGCACAAAAATCATTCAATCAATATGCACATCAATCCTAATTTAATCCTATTCCTTACTTAGCAAAGTACCATACCTGATCGGGTTATCTCAACCCTAAGAAGCTATATCCACTATGCAATCTAATCAACCAAGTTCATCTTTAGTCCACGGTTCGGAAGTTGAAGAAAACACACCGGTAGGTTGATCGAGCCGGCCATCCATTTTAAATCTAGTTTCATCAGCTTCTTCAGCCTTTTTCCCTCAAACAGATGATGATCTTGACAGCTTCAGTCCCTTTATCATCCTATCCATCAGATATTGAAGAACTTTCCCTTCCTCTCATCAGATTACTGTGCCGAGTCTTCAATCAATAACTCCAATTTCTACAAACAAAGTTAAAACCCATAGCCTCCAATAATTACACCACCGCAAGGCTGAAGTTACAACTTAGATTGCATCACTTCCCTCAGTCAATGGGCCTTGCCCAAGCCGCAGGTCACATAGAAACTGCAGGTGACTCCCATGGAAACCCCACATCAAAACTCTCAATTTATCTTATATTTCCTTATTAACAAAGTAGACAGCAACCCACTAATTACCGCATCATAACACCTTATACAAAGTGTCAATTAATACATATCACTAGTAAAGCAGGCAACGCTACACACTGATTTTCATCTACTGCACAATCTCTTCTCCAAATCAAGCTACTTCGGCTTTGCATCAGGATGCACATTGGTTTTGCTATGGACTCCAGCACAGAACTTTGACTAGGGCCATCAAGTTGCCAGAATTCATCCTTAACCTGGGTCATGGACTTGGACCCTTTCTCATTGGACTGCTGCTCCTCTGCACTTCCTTCGCACTTTTGAATTTCCATTTATTGCTCAGGAGTGAAGCATCAGCTCCTTTATACTTGAATTATCAGCAGAATCATTTTCTGCTACTCTCAAATCACCTAATCAGGCTTGTAGTATAGCAGCATATCGTTTGCACATCAGACAAGTACTGGCATTTAGCATATCTTGCTAGCAACGTGTTGGACACCGGAGAATCCATCTCTAATCTAGATCTAACAAGAAACCCAATACCCAACTGACTGTAGCAACCATCCATATACATATCCTGCAGTCGCAAGGAAGAAATAGGCATCCCACTATTTCCTCCCCCTGATTCAGGCTCAATCGAGTCATCACCGCAGCCATTGACAAAACCGCAACATCACACACAATCCCGAACCACAAAATCGTAACATCCAAGCACACAATTTTGAGCTATCCAACGTCGTCTCCAAACACGGCCATGACCGAATCAGCAATCCAATTCATCACAAAAATTGCAACATCATCATTCAACCTTTAATACACCCAATTCCTAACAATGGTCCATCATAACAACAAAAAATTCATCAACAAACCGGGCAGTGCTTTGTGGACAAAGCCGTAGCTCTTGACTCAATTCTGAACCATCCCACAAAACCCGAACATCCACCACCATTTTGGGTTGTATTAGAACCCACCACAACAGCAAAGTTCCAGAACAGAGATAGATTGAACATACCTGACATATCTCCAATTTGATTCTCACTTTTCCGATCTTCACCTGAACCATCTAGAAGCTACTTCCATCACTCTGCTTCAAGCCCGAACTTCCAGCTTCACTGATAATCTAATCCTATAGATATATAAATCTGCTGCGCCAATTTTGTGGTACGTAATCGATTCCAACCAGGTCCTCACAATTTCTTACAAACCCCAATAACACCTTCACTCATCTTCTTCAACGTTTCCCTCTCTGCACCGCTACACGCAACACGCACATATACCTCCTACACGTTACACCTACACGTATATATATACATAAATTTCTACTGCAGCATCATCATCGGCCCCTATCGCAACTCCAGTAGCAGCCACACACCCAACTCGAACCCCGGTCTGTATTTCCCAACTGTAGCCCTTCCAACCAGTTTGCAACACCAGTAACCCCATATGCAAATCAAACTCCTCAATCACCTCTCCAACGATTGATCCCATCCGATCCCCTGGGCAGCATGGTCTGAAGAGAATCAGAGTTCCGAAATTTCTCTCCCTCTTCTCTCTCTCCCCCTTCTCTCTCTCCCCCTTTCTCTTTTTCTCTCATTTTCTCCCTGTTCTCACGCGACCTGCCTCACTGATTTCCTTCCTTCTCATTTCTTTATCTCTCAGTTTCTCCTCCCAGTAGCTTCCTCGAAGCTTCATATATTATATAATATATTATAATATAATATAATGTAATATATATATATATATATATATTATGTTGCCCCTTCTTCCAACAGCTTTCTCTTTTTTTTTTTTTTTTTTGGTCTGGATAAATTTTATATTTCTTAATAATTAATCCCGTCATGGCATCCTATATATTCAGGGCCATCTCCAATTATTATCGTCACATACCCCTTTCTATTCATTCATTTATTTTATTTTATTTCATTTTATTTTTTTCAAGTCTCTATATTGCCAATGAGGATAGGAGTAATCTTCAATCTAGTGGGAGTTTTGAGTTAGATTCTCAAAAGAGTCAAGTTCGTAAGAGTAAGTGTGGTGTTATCTCTTGTCGTCGTTTTGAGATTGAGGGGGATGCACTTATGGCTATTTCACTAAATTCAGATGAGCCTGAGTAGTCTTCAATCTAGTGGGAGTTTTGAGTTAGATTTTCAAGAGAGTCAAGTTCGTAAGAGTAAGCGTGGTGTTATCCCTCGTTGTCATTTTGAGATTGAGGGGGATGCACTTATGGCTATTTCACTAGATTCAGATGAGCCTGCTTCTTTTAGTGAAGCACTTTTTGCACATGCTTGTAATGAATGGATGATTAATATGGAGGAAAAGATGAGTTCTATGGATAAAAATCATGTTTGGTATTTAGTTGATCTTCCTACTGGGTGCAAGGCCATTGGAAATAAGTGGGTCTTGAAGATAAAGCACAAGGTAGATGGATCAATTGACAGGTATAAGGTGCGTCTTGTGGCAAAAGGTTATACCCAAAAAGAGGGTATAGACTATGAAGAGACATTCTCCCTAGTGGTGAGGTTTGCCTCTATTCGCCTTATCCTAGCAATTGTCACGCATATGGATTTGGAACTTTTCCAAATGGACGTTAAGACTGCATTTATCAATGGAGAACTGGAAGAAGAGATCTATATGACTCAACTAGAGGGTTTTGAAGTCAAAGGATAAGAGCACAAAGTTTTCCGTCTCAAACGTTCTATTTATGGTCTCAAACAATCTTCCAGACAGTGGTATGTGAGGTTTCATAAAGCCATAATATATCATGGTTTTGAGATGATAGAAGAAGACCACTGTGTATATGTAAAACAGTCCAAGGAAAGTTTTATTATCCTTACATTGTATGTTGACGAGATTTTGCCTGCTAGGAATAACTTAAAGGAGATAGTCGCCACTAAAAAGTGGTTGTCCTCTACTTTGGAGATGAAGGACATAGGCGAAGCACACAATATTTTTAGGAGTGAAGATCCTGAGAGATCGATCAAAGAGGCTACTTAGCCTATGTCAAGAGACCTATATTAAGAGAGTTCTTAAGCGTTTCCATATGAATCACTCCAAGCCCATAGACACTCCTACAGAGAAAGGATACAACTTATATCTTGGCCAATGCCCTAAGACAGTTGAAGAGAAGAACCAGATATCTAAAGTACCTTATGCGAATGCAGTTGAGTATGTAGCTTGTTCGTTAGCAGTGCATGAGGTAGTTTGGTTGAGGAAATTCTTATAGCGCCTTGACATAGCGCCATATGGGCAGGATGCTGTGGTCATTTATTGTGATAATATGACAACTTTGGCATATGCAAAGGATTCCAAGTACCATGGGAGGACCAAACACATTGATATATGTTTTCACTACATTCGAGATATGGTTGCTGTCATGACCCGAGACCCACCCTCTGCGGATCTTGTGTCGCACACCTGATCTGACGCTGCTTGTCGAACCAAGGGTCTCAACTTGCTACACAATCAGTGCTACTAACATGCAACAACTAAAAATGCAGAATAAAATAAAGAAAAGCTGCATGTGATATTTATAATGTTTACAAAATACGGAATACAAAATTTCTTAATACAACTGTTCATCCCCAAGATGTGGATAACATGGGAGAGCTATAAGATTGTTTGTCACGACCCGAAATCCACCCTGTGCGGATCTCGTATCGCGATCGCCACCCTTCGGTCGAGGCTTTAGGGCAAGGCTCACATAAGCAACAGTATCGGACGGCGGTGCGGCCTGTGGTTGCGGAAGCGTAAAAAATTTTTCTTTTCTTTTCTTATTTAAATCTTTCGCACATTTGCCCGGTACTGCCGCTCTTCATAGCGGTACATATGAATATACATTCAGAGCATAAGCAACAATTCCAAAGTTTTATACATAATACATATTCATTTGTCCTTTGAAACTTAATTACATAACGTTTACATATTGTTTATAACCAAAAGCGACTAACTATTAGTCTTGGTGCTTCCTAAAATCTGCTAATCCTACAATGAACTTCCTATGCCCTTCCACAAAATGAGCATAAATCAAACACTTTCTTCATAAAAAACCAGGACTCACTTTCTATCACCTGAAAAGGGGACAGATAAAAATCCGGGTAAGCTAAACTAAGCTTGTGAGTAATTCTTGCATTTGTCATGGGGTTTTAATTGGTAGTGGTTTCGCACATGAGAGTTTATAAAATACTCACTACCAATTACTCATGTACTTTGAACATAGAGTATATGCATAAAACAAATAGCTTTGAAAAATTTAAAGTATTCAAGTTAAACTTACATTTCTTCAAATAAAGTATATGCACTTCAAAAGCATATAAACATGCATAATAAAAATGGGGGTAAAAACCTACTTCCATTTCAAAAGCGTTACTTCAAAACATATAAACATGCATAGTGAAAATAGGGGTAAAACCTACTTCCATTTTCAAAAGCCTTTGTCATCTTTTCTCTTTGATTAGGTGGAATCTGTTTCGAACCAGACTCCCGTTTTACTTGACGTGGAGATATCTCATTGCTTGGGGGATTAGATCCTACTACCGGGCATTTATTCATAGAAACCCATAAAATCCGTGGTGCTTATGCACAATTTATCTTTGCATTTAAATACATTTATTACATAACTTTTCATAATACTTTGATGAACATTTAATACAAGATGCTCATGTCTTCATGATGAAATCTTCAAACCTTGGGATAAGAAATTTCAGGATATGTAAACATGTTAAATACTTTTAAGAGAGACTGTAATAGAAAGCATTCATTGAGCGTGTCACAATAAGATTTGTAAGAACAGAATATTTTTAAAAAACAGGAATCATGAAATATTTAACACTCAATGCTTCAGATATTTTGAAGTTTAAACATTTTCAAATCTATGCAGTTAAATCTCCACTTCAAATGCAGGGTTACTCGCCTTATACTCCAAGATTGGCGTTTACTGCGATGTCTTTCCTTTTCCTTTTGTAGCTCCTAAGAACAATTCATAAACAATCTATTAACTTCATATGTACCTCAAATATCTCCTATTGATGTCCCTATTTTATGCTTAAATCATATTAAATCCTAACTTTTATCTTAAGCGCTATCCTCTTAATGTATACTCTTTAGGTAGCTTCATTAACTTTTAAGGTTGCTTTGTTAACTTCACATATTTACGTGTCATATTTTTCATATTTCGTTTCATAGTATGGACCTCACCATTGAGTCTGGAACATCGAAAAAAGTCAATTTAGACCCTCTTGGACTTCCATTTGACTTTAGGGGCACTAGGGGTAATTTGATCATTTTATACTTAAACGCGTCTTAATTTTTCAAAGTGCTGTCTCATGAAACAGACCCCACCATTGGGTTCAGAATGTCCAAAATAGTCAAAATACACTATTTATTTACTTTATTTGGACTTCGTTTGCTTTATTTATGACTTAGGGGCATTTTTGAAATGTTTTACATTTAAATATAATTAATTTAATATTAAGTTTATTTCAGTTGGGTCACAGTAGAATTTCCCATAATTTTTGGGGTCAAAACACTATTTTCTTAACTACCGGTTTAAACCAGTGGGTTCAGTTCATTCTTAAGTGAACCGGTCAGGTTTTTATTGAACCAACCGATTTGGGCCGGTTGAACACGTAATGCTGACGTCAGCCCTAACATTTTAAAATTTAAAATCCTAGCTTAAAACGTCGTAGTTTCAGTTTAATGGTTTTAACCGTTTCTCGGTTGGGTCGGGGCCCGACTCGATGCCCGGTCCATGACCCGACCCTTCACTGTTCATCTTCCCCGACGCTAGGGTTACTGTAGCCCTAGTTGCAGAAATTTTCTTTTTCAATTTCGTAAGTTTTGGGGATGTTTTACACTCTGCTTCCAACTCTAAAGTGTTTCTGGGACATCACTTAAGGATTTGGCATTCATTTGGTGCCTAAATCAGAGCTCAAACGTTCGGTCTATAGAGAAATAGCCAAACCTGTAACTGACTGGTAAATCCTCAATTCACCACCAAAACTTGAGTGGTTTGGCTCAAAATGATCCTCATGACATAGGGGTCCAATCCCCATTCCAAAAATGTGGTTTAAAAACCTAAAACTGGGGTTGGGTTTCATGGTCGAAACCTGCAACTCAGGTTTTGGAGCCCCTTTAGTGAGGTTTTTGGTCGCGTCTAGGTATTTTTAGGACACCAAGGGTCTCTACTTAAGGTTTTGACAGACCCAACTCGATTTGGTGTGGATGTCTTCAGACCTGCACCTCTAAGGTCCATCTATGGCGGTTGTACACAGGTTTAGTGTTCTGGGTCGTTTCAGTGGTCCAATTTCATGCCTCATTTCAAATTTTACATCTTAGGTAACATGCATGTAGTTGCTAGGGCTCCAAACATCAAAAAGAGTATAAGCATTTAAACAAGAAAAATGGAACAATTTTGAGGTTATACCTCCGAACAGTGAGTTCCTCTCTCTTATGGCTTGACTCAGACCTTCCCAACGTTCCTCAAGTTGCCCAGACTTCTTCAGGTACACTTGGTGACACTCACATGCATGCACACACTTGTATATGGTCACCTTCCTCTCACACCATGCCCTTTCTCTCTCCTCTCTCTAACACTCACTCTCTCAGCCAACTTCACGAATACACACACACACAAGTCTGAGGCAGCACTCTTATTTTTTTGGAGGGTCAAGAGTGTGGTATGTATATATGTGTATATATATATATATATATTATAGCATTATCTCACATACACTTATACATATACATAGATGCATGTATATCAGCCTTAGTGGGTTTGGTGACTGATATGAGTGAAAGGAGATGATGTGGGCTAATGATGTGGGGATTGCATGCATGGCCATTGGCCAATTTGGGAGGTGGACTAAAATAATTTGGTGTTATATACTATCTGGTTGCAGTTTTAGGCATGAAGTTATTGGCAGCCCACTTGGTAATTTTGTTTTTGGTAACAAGAATCTTGCCCCACTTGGTCAAGGATTCAAATCCCCTTGGCCTCACTTTTGGGAATTTTTCCACATTTTGGGCTTAGGACCTGTTTGGTTGGCGCAGAATTCCGTTTTGGCTATTTTCTAAATATTTTCTTTTTTGTTGCTCATTTTTCGACTTGGTTTCTTCTGAGGGTTTTGTATTTCGGTTAGCCTCGTTATCAAAGGCCTCGTATAAGTTATTATTTATTTGCGGCCGTCATAGCTCGCTAATTCGAATTTCCATAGTGTTAAAATAACATTGTTTCGCCTAATTAATTGGTAATTAGGTTCGGACATTACACCCCCTGTAACACCCCGACCCTGTTTAATTAATAATTAATTTATTAATTATTAATCAGTACCGATTTAAGGAATGATTAAGGGAATTAATCATAATCTCGGCGGTCACGATGGATCGAAAATAATTAAACATGTCTGATAATAGGGTACAATGCCCGAACCTAATTATCAATTAATTAGGTGAAATAATGCCATTTTAACACTGATGGAACTCGAATTAGCTAACTACGAAAATTCGAAATAAATGATAAACGACACGGAACCTCTGACACTGAAGATAACTGAAATACGAAACTCTCGGAACAAACTGTGTCGAAAGCGGAGCTCCGAATAAGGAGATATCATAGAAATAGCCAAAACAGAATTTGGTGTCAACCAAACAGGACCTTAGCCCAAAATGTGGGAAAAATGGCCAAATGGGGGGCCAAGGGAATTGAACCCTTGACCTTTGAGTGGAAAGAAATCTCACCCAAAAACTTAACCAAGTGGCCACCAGCACCTTTGTGCCTATATACACAACTTAATTGTATATAACACTGAATTGCCCCAAGCATACAACACATCACTCCTGCATCACCCCTATGCCCCATAGACCACCATGCCTCTCACCCCATAAGTACATCTGCTCCCAACCAACACTTGTACAAATTAGACTTATTGAACAAGAAATTTGATGTTACAAGTCTCCATTTGGAGGGTTAGAGAGAGAGAGAGAGAGAGAGAGAGAAAACCTTAGAGTGAGAAGACATACACAAAGAGTGTGCATTGGTGTGACCATTGAAGGATCAAGGAGGAGAAGACACTGACCTGAGGAACACGACTGGAACTGGACCAGCACTACCAAAGATCAGAACTGAGCCCAAGGAGAAGGAGGATCAGATTTAAGGTATAAAACCAAAAACCCAGAATTTTTCCTTTCTCCTTTTTGCTTACTGTTTCAGTCATTTGAGGCCATATAAACTGAATATATGAGTTACTGCGAGGCTTGTCATGAACTAACTGAAAGGGTCGAATAGGGCTTGAAACCCAAAACTGTACATCGGCAGCCATGAATGACCACCTCCAAAACTGGGTCTGATTTGACCCAAGCTAAACTGAATTTGGTTGGTCAAGACCTAATCTAGAGGTCACAAGGATTCCAAAAATACTGACCCGCGACCCAAAACCGAATGGGAAAACCCTCAAACCTGAACTTGCAGGTCACGGGTCCATGACCCATTTTTATCAACAAGGCTTTAAAACTTGTTTGAAACACATGAACTGAACCACCATGACCTAGGTATCACAACAAGCCAAACCTCATGAGATTTGGTTGAGAAATAAGGCTACACGACCGAACTGAAATCCTTCACGATAATCAGCTAAACAGGACTCCATGCATCGATTCGAAGCTCGAAACCGTTGCCAAAATGTTGGCTTGACATCCAGAAATGTTTTGGGATGGATGGCAGAGAGAATCGGTGTTGGGAACTCTACGAAAATGGAGGAAAAGAAAACTGGAAACTAGGGTTACTGTTCATCGTCATGAGGAAGACGATGAACAGTACCGGACACGGTTCGGGTCAGCTTCGGGTTCGGGTCGGGACTCGACCCGTCGCACAAACGGGCTTAGTAGGACGGCACCGTTTTGATGTTGGGAGGTTTTAATTTAAAAACAGAATTCGGCCTGTTTGGATACGGATATAAAAAATTAAAATCAGGAAATTGGTTAACCTGAATACGGATAGAGGCCCAATTAAGGTTAACTTCTTATCCCGGTTTTCTGAGGGACAGTGAACCGGTTGGTTCACAGTGTTTTGGACCGGTTCAAAGTCTTGAACCCTAAAACCAATGGGTCTGAACCCTAAATTTATAAAATTCTATTTTGACCCCCAAATGTTTTCTGATATTACGGTTTAGCCCCAACAGTTCTTAATATTATATAATGGCCTAGATTTTGGGAAAATTGTGCAATTAAGCCCCTGGAAAAATAATTAAATAATAAAATAATTATTTTATTATTTTATTAAATAGGTAAAATTACAATTTTACCCCTGGACATTAAATATGTTAAATGGAGTCCAAATAAATTAAATAAATAGTGTATTTTCACTATTTCAAGCATTCCGGACTCAATGATAGAGTCCGATTTAAGAAATTAAGTCCCGAAAAATACAGACCTGTAAGTGACAAATGACTGTACCGCCCCTGATGGTACCCATACCCAAATAAGAATAAAAGACAGTCTATTTTGATTATGTCGGGCAATCTGGACTCAATGGTGAGGTCCGTTTAATGAACTGAAGTCCCAAAAAATACAGACACATAAATTATAAATGACCGAATTGCCCTTGATGATACCCAGGGCCAATTAAACATAACAGATAGTCCAATTTAACTATGTCGGACACTCTGGACCCAATGGTAAGGTCCATTTCATGAACTAAAGTGCCGAAAGATATGACACATGAAATTACCAAATTATCCCTGATACCGTACGAAGCCCAAATGACATCCGATTAAGACGAAACTGATATCGATAGAAACCCGAACACTTGTGAAACTGTATACTTGACTAAATGATGAATCAGGGTCAGAATCTCACAAAGTGTGAAATAACCAAAATGCCCCTGATGCAATACGAGACCTAAATGAAGTCCGATTGGGACGAAACTGATACCGGAAGGAGCCCAGATACTAGCGAGACTGTATACCCGATTAAATGACGAATCAGAGTCAGAATCTTACGAAACGTAAAATGACCAAAATAACCTTGAGCACATTAAGTGCAAAGTAAAGGTCGAATAAAGGTCAATCAGATCTAATAAATTATCGTAAGCATAATTATGAACATTGAATGACTGAATAAGACTCCGAAACTGTCAACATGTAAAATAGAAAATGACTGATGTGTCCCGATGAGTTAAAGCAGATACCAAATGAAGTCCAAAAGACTTAAAACCTGATATATACGATATATGGGATATTCTGAGGACCACGATAGGGTCCGGAATAAGAATGGAAAAATTACCATTTTGCCCATGGAGTTAATAAAGAGCCTAACTGATAACAATTGGAGTCCAAAGGACCTAGAACTTTATATGTAAGATATAAAGACTATTCTGAAGACCACGACAGGGTCTGGGACAAGAATGGCAAAAATTACCATTTTTCCCCTAGGATTAAACACGTACCTAACTAATACCGATTTAAGTCTAAGAGACTTAGAACTTCACACATAAGATATGTTGTCACGACCCGAAATCCACCCTATGCGGATCTTGTGTCGCGGGGCCGACCCGAAGGCCGTCCCTACTTTTTCCATTCCTGTATCATAGTACTAATATGCAAAGTACTAAAACCTCAAAACAATAACAGCGGAAGTCTTATCAGTAATAGTACATCAGCGGAAGTCTTTCAATACACAATGTTAGCGGAAGTCTTTACAATACATAATATGGTTCTACATAAACAAAATAAGAACCAAACGTAACAAGCACCCGAGGGTGGTGAATACATGGGAGAACTAAAACATAGACTGATACGTTTCCTCAAAATGTCCTCCTATGCTTTCAGACTCCTACTGGGGTCTTGCAGCGTCATCACCTGAAATGGGGGTAAATAGGGTGGAATGAGCTACGAGAGCTCAGCAAGTAAAAACAGATCTCCGACACTGGTATCGATAAGATACAAATCCATGAATAAGATTATGATAGCCAATCATAAGAAAAGAGATGCTGTGATAGCCAATGAGAACAGTTGCCTTAATGGCCAATGAATCATAGGTCACAATATTCAATTAGGAGTAATGGATACAACATCAACATGAAACTCTCAACAACAATATATCAATATGAAGTTACTGCCACAATAAACTGATCATAATCGAATCAATAAGGAAATATCTCTCAATACAAGATAATGATAAGGAATAGCATAACTCAGTAGTTGCAATCAAACAATCACATAAGAGATGCTTTTATTCTGTACAATGCCCGTAAAAATGCAAATGGAATGCTAGTGAAATGTCAATGGAAATGCCAGTAAACATGCCAGTAAAATTGCTGGTGGAAGCCTACGAGGAATTCATTCCTGCCACCTGTCTGTTCACGGACTCGACCCTTAGGTCTCCAGTCAAACAGAAAGCATCGGATGGATATTGTGACTGAGCACAAATCCGGTGTGTATAAACATATCATGATCATAAGTAATTCCATAGAAGTATAAAATGGAATATCCTATATACAATGGAACATAACAATAGGCTTTTCAAAGCATGGTTCAACATGATACTAATGATACAGTAATCAATCAAAGCCCATAAGATAGAACAATATCACATTGTGGAAACAATAACATCAGGTACATTCAAGAGTACAAGTTTGGCAGTACGAGAATAAACATGGCTTGGACACACCATATGGAAGAGAAGGTGAATTTACTTACCTCTAAACATGCATTCCTAAATCAGTCTCCTACGGGTTTGCCTCTTTCTTGTCGCGTTCCCTATATATCAGTAAATGCATGCCACTCATCAAATTCTATGCCTTGCTATGGTAAGTATTTCTAATACTTATTTAGACTTTACCATTGAGTCCGGAATACCGAAGAAAGTCAGTCTAGGCTTTCGGGGAACTCCATTTGGACTTCTACCTTGACAAGGGCAAAACTATCATTTTACACTTTTACGGCTATTTTATTCTTTTTGGGACCCTGTCTAGTGAAACAGACCCCACCATCAGACTCAGAGCATCCGAGATAATAAAAATTGACTATTCATTTGCCCCGTTTGGACTTCGTTTGACCCATATTTGAATTAGGGGTATATTTGTAAAAATTAATATTTTATTAATTTTTCTGTTTGGGCCTTAGTGGAATTTCCTAAAATTTTTGGGGTCAAAGTATAAATACCCAGAGTTACGGTCTGAACCAGTTGGTTCACAACCAGAAACCCTAAACCGGTCTGCCCATTTCCTGAACCAACCGGTTCAGTTCAAATCAGAAAACCGGATTGAGATATTCTCTTTATCTACCTTATCCACGTTTTAGATAACCCCAAAAACCCAATTTGATTTACTATGTCCGTGTCCAAACAAGCCCAATCCCTTTTAATTTTAAAACAAAACGACACAGTGTTGGTTCCTTTATTGCAGTCGGTCGGATCTCAACCCGACCCGACCCAGACCCGGTCTTATCCTGACCCGAAGAAGCCCCCGATAATCCGGTCGTCTTCTCCGGTGGGTTTTTTCGGCCACAGTCGCCGAAACAGTGAAATTCCTTACGGACCTTAATGATTTCACGTCCATTTCTTACTGTTTTTGTTCCAAATGAAATCTAGGATTTAAAGAAACGTTTTAGGACTAATTTTGGCTCTCCATGTCATCAGTTTTCCAACACCCATTCCTAGTTTCCGGTGTTGCACCGGTGAGGGAATAGCTGGCCACAGAATGGCCATTTCTTGACCATTTAAACTGATTCAAAGCGTTTTGGAATCCTGGGGCAGTGTATTACTCATATCGTGGTTTAAATTTTCATTTGGTTTCACCTATGTTTAATCACCATTTCCAACCGTAAACCCAGTTCTGGTTTTCTTGTTTTTCTTTCCTATTTCGAGTCTTACCAATTCAGTAATCAATTCTATGATAACAGGGAGTAAAACTAAAGAGATGAAGATGAAATAGGTTACCTATCCTTAGCCGATTTCCTGAACCTTAATTTTAGTCCTTCCTTTCTCTATTCTCCTCTTCTCTCTCCTGCTCTTGCGATTCAGTTTTCTCACTCTTCCAATCTCTTTCTTCATTCCCTTTAACCGATCCCTAGTCGGTGCCTTTTGCCACCTGTAGCCGCGGTGACACCACACACATGCACACCTGCACACATGGCCTTCTCTTGACTGATTTTTAGTTGGTGGCCCTGCCACCTAACACACACCTGCACCGCATGTTGCCACCACACATGACCCACATGCAGTTCACTACTTCCAATTTGATTTTCTTTCTTTCCATTTTATTTCCTTTCATTTAATTATATTGCATTATAATATATATATCATCCAACCGCATGTATATATATTTATATATAATATTCATAATCATTTCGATTTACCTTAAATATATATAGGTCTATATTCACTTGCACATTTTCCAGTAAACTCGGCTTCCGGTGCAACGGCACCCGGACACCCATGACTGTTTGCCTCTCGGACCTATGCATCGTAATTAAACAATACAGTCTATTACACATCCAATTTTATTTATGTCATACAACGGCTTATAATTTGGGATTACATTTTATAGCCCGGTCTAACCCGGTGTACATGCTATATCCCGGGTCGGGATATTACATTCTTACCCCCTTAAAAATAAGTTTGTCCCCAAACTTAACGGTTCTAACTCGGTGGTTTTCGTGGTTCCTCTAACATCACGGTATAACTTAAATAGGCTGTTACATTAACTAGATAAAGATTTTCTGCTGAGAATCAAATTTTACCGTCACGTTAGATCAAGTTTTACAGTCACATCAAATCAAGTTTTACAGTTATATCAATCGATCTATTATACTACCTTCCCAAGGTATTTTCATTTCATTTAGTTATCACTGTCAGATTCACTACTTTTCAAAGTGTCATGTTTCCAATTCTATATTACATTCTATCCCTCAATGAGCAGTAATCGTTTCCCTCGTTTATTATGAAACATAATTTAATTCTCACAGATTCTCACTGTATAGAACATCAACAAGTTCCTAATCCGTAAATAGAATTTCAATTCTCAATAACTCTCGTAATATAGATCGATCGTCCAACCCTAAACATCAAGTCTCTAGACTAGATATAGTAATTTAATTCTTAAGGCTCCCTCAATACAGAACAATCATCAACCATAACTCAATAAATGTCAAGAACATGTTTCCATAAGATAAAACAATCTCAAGGATTTCTAGATCCAATATTACTATGATTCCTTCCAAGCTTAACTACCAACTTCCATTGTAATATGTGGTCATTTCCAAAACTAGTTAGTTGGGTCTACCAAGCTCCTTTAGTATCTTTAGCTTATTTCCCTCTTCTGACAATCACAATTCAGTTAATTGTTTTTAGTTCTTTCTTGGATCAGTTAAAAACTATAGACTTATGATCTATACCTCTTATATTCTATGTATATGATTCATTTCTAATGATTTCCCCAGTGTATAGTATTTAATAATAATGACTCTTTCAAGAGTCGCCATTTATTCGATCTCGTCTATCCAGTAATCATTCCTATCTACAACAGTATGTAATTCATTTTAAAGATTATAAATCTTATATTTATTCTATCATTGTTCCCTGAAATTTATTAATTATGCAATCACTTGGCTCATCAATGTCTTTTTATTTTTCAAGTGGATAATATATCGATCTAACACTCACGTATCCATGTTACGTAGTCTACTTGTTTCATGCATAACATCTATCATCAATCATCATCCCTGAACAGTTAACATATAACCTCAGAGTTCTGTCTTTATGTTCAGCTAGCAGTAAATGTTGAAACCATAATCAGTATGTAGAGTAATATTTAATAATATTGAGCATGTGCAAACAACTATAAATAATACCTGCGACTACTGGTACAGTAGCCTAATCATCTCCCAATTTGTTGTAAAAGATCAATGGTCAGAATTCACATATAAGTCTATCTATCATGTCAGGATTTACTCTATTTGGCATTAGTAATACCGGTGCATCAATCTCATCTCCCATGAACCACTATTACAAAACTGTTTCAACACCAAATCTTTTTGATACCACTGAGCTTAAGAATTTGACTTAATGCTCCAATCATTTCCTAGCATCACTAGGTTTGGTAGGATAGATGTAGTGATATTGTAGCATTCTAATCCTCAAGTTCTCTGGGGTATACGTCGTTCTAACAATATCATAAAAGATTCGTAGTATCCAGATTGGGTAAGGTAGCACTGTGTGTTTCTCAGTTACCCTAGTTACATGATAAGGCGGCCGTTCCTCACCGGTAACAGAGGTCCTGATAGCACATCAGTGACTGTCAATTTTCCACAATTTCTCTTTTAACCGTTTATAATCACCGTTATCCATTTTCATAATTTATATTCACTCCTAATCTTCAGTCTCAATTTCTTCTACATCACTAGACCTAACTTCCAAGTATAGGTCAAATGTTGATAATATTCGTGATTTTGCTCCGTATCTCGTGTTCTATGCTCAATATTTCTAAACAATAATCCTCAAGGTAACCATAAAATAGTTCAGTAACTAGCCTAGAGTTCTCGTGTTTCTCTGTCTAACATTCTCCAATAATAACCTTTCAGATGTAATAGAATCAGTAAATCAATCATTCAAATGTTCAGTTACTCAGTTCAGTTCGGCAATTACATGGAAACACAATCAAGTGTGTAAGGATCTCTTAAGATCTAAACAGGTTATAAATAATTGGAAGGGTACCTGTGGCTATCGGGGTAGTAGTTTAATCGTTCCTTGACACCAACAAGACTGGTGAGGTAGGTGTGGCACTGGCCGTAGCCTTAGCTTTTCGAGGGCAATTCCTTGTTCACCCTGTGGGGTGATCCTTAACGGTGCCACTATTTCGATGTACATAGTTGTCTGTTGGGGTGAGCTTGAGGCAGAGATTTGAAAATCTCTTTTATAAGGCGCTCAATTCGGTCTAATTGATCATTTCCTATCTCGGTATTCCTGGTATGTACCATTGCTGAAAACAATAAGTTTTAGATAAGTATTTCTATACAAGTCTACTCGTCTAAGGTCTAACCGAGTCAATATAATCTATTGAGATATTCCTTTTTGTTAACCTTGTCTATAAGATAACCATCAATGCTCAAAATAACAATCAATGTTCACATGAAATCTATATCATAGAAACTTCAATTCTATCTATTGATTCTAACTCTAAGTGATCTATGTGATTCATAATTGTCGATGTATTCCTTGGAATAACCATGTCTATAAAAATAACTAATAAAGATAACCCGTAAGATGTTTAGTTAATGTATGAGAGAAAAATAAACGTCAGTCTTATCTATCTATTCGATTTCTAGTCCTATCTCCCATGACTCACAATCGACCCTATAGCTCTGATACCAAGCTGTCATGACTCGAAATCCACCCTATGCGGATCTTGTGTCGCGGGGCCGACCCGAAGGCCGTCCCTACTTTTTCCATTCTTGTATCATAGTACTAATATGCAAAGTACTAAAACCTCAAAACAATAACAGCGGAAGTCTTATCAGTAATAGTACATCAGCGGAAGTCTTTCAATACACAATGTTAGCGGAAGTCTTTACAATACATAATATGGTTCTACATAAACAAAATAAGAACCAAACGTAACCAGCACCCGAGGGTGGTGAATACATGGGAGAACTAAAACATAGACTGATACGTTTCCTCAAAATGTCCTCCTATGCTTTCAGACTCCTACTGTGTCTTGCAGCGTCATCACCTGAAATGGGGGTAAATGGGGGTGGAATGAGCTACGAGAGCTCAGTAAGTAAAAACAGATCTCCGACACTGGTATCGATAAGATACAAATCCATGAATAAGATTATGATAGCCAATCATAAGAAAAGAGATGCGGTGATAGCCAATGAGAACAGTTGCCTTAATGGCCAATGAATGATAGGTCACAATATTCAATTAGGAGTAATGGATACAACATCAACATGAAACTCTCAACAACAATATATCAATATGAAGTTATTGCCACAATAAACTGATCACAATCGAATCAATAAGGAAATATCTCTCAATACAAGATAATGATAAGGAATAGCATAACTCAGTAGTTGTAATCAAACAATCACATAAGAGATGCTTTTATTCTGTACAATGCCCGTAAAAATGCAAATGGAATGCTAGTGAAATGTCAATGGAAATGCTAGTAAACATGCCAGTAAAATTGCCGGTGGAACCCTACGAGGAATTCATTCCTGCCACCTGTCCGTTCACGGACTCGACCCTTAGGTCTCCAGTCAAACAGAAAGCATCGGATGGATATTGTGACTGAGCACAAATCCGGTGTGTATAAACATATCATGATCATAAGTAATTCCATAGAAGTATAAAATGGAATATCTTATATACAATGGAACATAACAATAGGCTTTTCAAAGCATGGTTCAACATGATACTAATGATACAGTAGTCAATCAAAGCCCACAAGATAGAACAATATCATATTGTGGAAACAATAACATCAGGTACGTTCAAGAGTACAAGTTTGGCAGTACGAGAATAAACTTGGCTTGGACACACCATATGGAAGAGAAGGTGAATTTATTTACCTCTAAACATGCATTCCTAAATCAGTCTCCTGCGGGTTTGCCTCTTTCTTGTCGCGTTCCCTATATATCAGTAAATGCATGCCACTCATCAAATTTTATGCCTTGCTGTGATAAGTATTTCTAATACTTATTTAGACTTTACCATTGAGTCCGAAATACCGAAGAAAGTCAGTCTAGGCTTTCGCGGAACTCCATTTGGACTTCTAGCTTGACAAGGGCAAAACTGTCATTTTACACTTTTACGGTTATTTTATTCTTTTTGGGACCCCGTCTAGTGAAACAGACCCCACCATCAGACTCAGAGCATCCGAGATAATAAAAATTGACTATTCATTTGCCCCGTTTGGACTTCGTTTGACCCATATTTGAATTAGGGGTATATTTGTAAAAATTAATATTTTATTAATTTTTCTGTTTGGGCCTTAGTGGAATTTCCTAAAATTTCTGGGGTCAAAGTATAAATACCCAGAGTTATGTTCTGAACCAGTTGGTTCACAACCAGAAACCCTAAACCGGTCTGCCCATTTCCTGAACCAACCGGTTCAGTTCAAATCAGAGAACCGGATTGAGATATTCTCTTTATCTACCTTATCCACGTTTTAGATAACCCCAAAAACCCAATTTGATTTACTATGTCCGTGTCCAAACAAGCCCAATCCCTTTTAATTTTAAAACAAAACGACACAGTGTTGGTTCCTTTATTGCAGTCGGTCGGATCTCAACCCGACCCGACCCAAACCTTGTCTCATCCTGACGCGAAGAAGCCCCCGATAATCCGGTCGTCTTCTCCAGTGGGTTTTTCCGGCCACAGTCGCCGGAACAGTGAAATTCCCTACGGACCTTAATGATTTCACGTCCATTTCTTACTGTTTTTGTTCCAAATGAAATCTAGGATTTAAAGAAACGTTTTAGGACTAATTTTGGCTCTCCATGTCATCGATTTTCCAACACCCATTCCCAGTTTCTAGCGTTGCACCGGTGAGGGAATAACTGGCCACAGAATGGCCATTTTTTGACCATTTAAACTGATTCAAAGCGTTTTGGAATCCTGGGGCAGTGTATTACTCATATCGTGGTTTAAATTTTCATTTGGTTTCACCTATGTTTAATCACCATTTCCAACCGTAAACCCAGTTCTGGTTTTCTTGTTTTTCTTTCCTATTTCGAGTCCTACCAATTCAGTAATCAATTCTATGATAACAGGGAGTAAAACTAAAGAGATGAAGATGAAATAGGTTACCTATCCTTAGCCGATTTCCTGAACCTTAATTTCAGTCCTTCCTTTCTCTATTCTCCTCTTCTCCCTCCTGCTCTTGTGATTCAGTTTTCTCACTCTTGCAATCTCTTTCTTCATTCCTTTTAACCGATCCCTAGTCGGTGCCTTTTGCCACCTGTAGCCGCGGTGACACCACACACATGCACACCTGCACACATGGCCTTCTCTTGACTGATTTTCAGTCGGTGGCCTTGCCACCTAACACACACCTGCACCGCATGTTGCCACCACACATGACCCACATGCAGTTCACTACTTCCAATTTGATTTCCTTTCTTTCCATTTTATTTCCTTTCATTTAATTATATTGCATTATAATATATATATATATCATCCAACCGCATGTATATATAATATTCATAATCATTTCGATTTACCTTAAATATTTTACGTCTATATTCACTTGTACATTTTCCAGTAAACTCGGCTTCCGGTGCAACGGCACCCGGACACCCATGACTGTTTGCCTCTCGCACCTATGCATCGTAATTAAACAATACAGTCTATTACACATCTAGTTTTATTTTTGTCATACAAAGGTTTATAATTTGGGATTACATTTTATAGCCCGGTCCAACCCGGTGTACATGCTATATCCCGGGTCGGGATATTACATATGTAGGCTATCCTGAAGACTATGACAGGGTCCAGGACAAGAATGGAAAAATTACCATTTTGCCCCTAAGGTTAAATAAGTACTTAACCGATAACGATTGAAGTCTAAATGACTTAGGTTATAATCCTGATAACTGCTAAGCCTAGTTAAAGAATGGAATAGCCCCGGATGAAAACCGATGAAAAGGCAATAGGCTACTAGGCTACTAGGCTATCTTAGGTAATCCGATAGACGCCTAAGATGATGAATAAGATCCGAATGGATAAATTCTGATTTGTCTATGATTGATGATTATTATTCAGGACATACATGGAGATGCCTGACGTACCTGGAGGTTTTCAGATTATTTGTACAAAGAGATAAGCGAACAGTTTGTGAGTAACTTCTGACACTGTACTGTATTTTGATTCACTGTCTGTCTTTTTGTGAGTAAATTGGAACTTCTGATTTGACATATAAGTTACACTGTATGGGTGCTGTATTTTGTTACACTGCACCATTCTAAATGCTACATTGTTTAAATACACGTACTTAATATATGTCCCTTTTGTACCACATAATACATGATATGATTTCGTCCTTGAATTAATGGATATAGGGTTTTCGCTCAGTTCTGTTATGATCTACCCGTTAGCGATATGCCTCTGTCCTTGATCATAAGCCTGTGTCTTTGATTGATATTGTTCCGTTCGATTCTGTTATGTTCCGTCCGTTAATGATCCGTCTGTCTTGATTGATATATGGTCCAGTTCCATTATGATCTATCGGTTGATGATACGTCTGTCTTGATTGGTATATGGTCCAGTTCCGTTATGATCTATCCGTTGATGATATGTCTTGCTTTGACTGATGTTTTGTTTCGTTTGATTCCGCTATGTTCCGTCCGTTAATGATCCATCTGTCTTGATTGATATATGGTCCAGTTCCGTTATGATCTATCCGTTGATGATACGTCTGTCTTGATTGGTATATGGTCCAGTTCCGTTATGATCTATCCGTTGATGATATGTCTTGCTTTGACTGATGTTTTGTTCCGTTCGATTCTGCTATGTTTCGTCCGTTAATGATCCGTCTGTCTTGATTGATATATGGTCCAGTTCCGTTGTGATCTATCCGTTGATGATATGTCTGTCTTGATTGATCTATGGTCCAGTTCCGTTATGATCTGTCCGCTGATGATATGTCTTTGTTTTGATTAATGTATTGCTCCATTCGATTCTGTTATGTTTCGTTCCATTGATGATGTGCCTGAGTTTTGATTGATATATGGTTTCCACTCAGTTCCGTCAAGTTTCATTCCATAAATGGTGTGCCTGTGTCTCCGCTTGATAGAGAAAACATCGTTATTGTGTTGATTTAACTTGGTGTATAAGTTACACTGTCTAGACATTGTACTTTGATGCACTGTACCGTTTTGTATGTTATACTGCCTAAATGCGTATATTTAAATGCTTACTTTTGTATTGCATTACACGTGGCATGATTTTGTCCCGTCCTACTCTATTGTTTTGTTCGGTCTGTCTTGTTCCGTTGTATGGTCTGTCTTGGCTTTGTTCTGCTATGTCGAGTCTTATTCTTGATACCATTCCAATTATGAGCGGTATGACATAAGTAGGCTTGATTACATGCCTAATTGACATCTTGTTATTATGCTCTGTTATGTTCCGCTCAGTACTGATCTATTCTATTATTTGATTTGATTGCCTATACTCTTGTTGATATATTGGCATCACGTATTGATCCGTCCGTCCTGATTTGTTGTTCCGTTTACTTCAGTCTCGTTTTAATTCTACTTAAATTGTATTTAAAGTAGATTTATAAACTGTTATTCTCAAGTGATTAAACTATCCTTGTGACTTATAAACAAGAACGGGTTTGAAACCCATGACAAGGAGCCTGTGTTACTCACTGGGCTTGTTTAAGCTCACCCCATTCCCTAACATTTTACAGGAATTATCTCCATTGGACTAGAAAGCACTATGACATGACATGATAGGCCGAGTGGCATTCAAGTAAAGGATCTAACGGTACCGACTTGTGAATACTTGGGTTATTGTGGACTGAATCTGGTTATTCAGGTGAGTGATATGATTCGACTGACTTAATTGATATGCACTAGATATAGACATGGCTCATGGGAATGAATGGTACTCTAGAGATATTAGATCTGCCCTGTTGTTATATGCCTGCTTATAGATATGCTCTGAACTTAGAACTATTAGCTGTTGTGGATTTAGACTTGCTCTGTGGTACATATCCTTATGGTGGATACATGAGTTGCATTGCCTTGACAAAAGAAAAAAAAAAAGATTTAAATTCCGCTGCATCTGACCCTATAGTCGGAGTGCAATTCACCGGAAAGTTCAGAATTTGCCTTCGGTTGGTCGCGTGGTGACTGACTAGCATCACGTCCTCGACATCCGTGTAGGGTGGGGTTCAGGATGTGACACCCCCATTTCTGATGTGCTTAATTATTTTATTGGTCTGTCATGACCATCATGAGGTTGCCGATTAATTTCTTAATTATGCTTTATGTCGGTTCTAATTAATGATTAGCAAACTAATTATTAATTAATTAGGGTCGGGGTGTTACACTGTCTGTATTAAGTATTACACTGCAACTTCAAAAATGAATGTCCACCTCTAGCTATCAGGCCCTATTGTTTGTCCTCGATATCTGTGCCTATAAAATGTTGTGTAGTATCTAATGAGCTACGAAAACTCAGTAAGTAGTCCTTTACTCTGCCATGTGTACAAGGGTATAAAAGAATGCTAGCCAGTCAATAAATATATAACTCAATATCAAATGATAGAACTCAAATGATAAGGAAATGAAACTGCTATGCCAATGATATCATACTACTACAGTCATGAGCTATATCAAGTATGAAATGTAAGCACTGTTCTGGAAGCGGTTAAATCTCATGATCATTCAATAACAATATAACATGATCAAGCTATGAATATCAAAAATAAATGATAGTGATATCAACTAAAACTAAGATGCACTGGTGGGGCCCAGCTACCCCCTAAGCTAGCATTTAGATCCGCTCGGGCTGTATGAATACTGCTCTGTGTACACTGTAAATGTACGTCCCATGCCTCGCATAGCGACGTAGTAAATGTTCCACTCGGAACCTGGACCCGAAGGTCATAAATAACATTAGATGGAGATGTGACTGAGCACAAATCTGGCACTAATAATATATCGAGATCATGCTATCTTCCACGAAGAGTATCGTGGAATCATAACTGGTTCTAGGCAATCTGACGTAACGATAGTTAGCTATACGGTTACTAGACTGCTTCGAATAAAACTGTCGGCCCTTACGGCCCTAGGTACAAATGTACATAAAGAAATTTGTGTACAAGTGTACAATCATGATCGAGATATATATAGAAATCAATAACTATCTCCCACATGATAGGGCAATATTAATGTGGCTAAATAAACACTGGTGTGTATATACAGAGTACAATAGGCAATATATATACAAGGAACTATGACATGGCTTGGAATGTAACACATGCAGAGATCGAATTTTACTTACCTCTTTTTGTATCTGTCTAAAAGGTTAAAACTGCCTTCTTCTCGTCTCTTGATATTCCTATGATTCAGGAAACTCATCTCAGTCTATGTATATCTATATAACTCATGCTATTCATCAAATTTTATGTCACTTTACTATTGATACTTCTTTTACTTAAATAGACTCTACTATTGAATTCGGAATGCTGAACAAAGTCGGTTTAGGCTTTCGCGAGATTCAATTCAGACTTCCGTACTAAAAAAGGCAAAACGGTCATTTTTGTACTTTTATGGGTTCTTATTTCTCAGGACCTCTTTCCGTAAATCAGACTCCACGGTTGAGTCCAGAATGCTCAAAATAATAAAAATTCACTATTCTTTTATTTTACTCGGAGTCCGTTTGACTACTCTTCGAGTTAGGGGCATTTTGGTAATTTCCCGTCTTAAATTATTTAAATTAAACATTATTTTTTTTCTTGGGTCAATTTACAATTAACCATAATTTCTGGGCACAATTTCTAATTTCACAAAGTTCTATTTTAATTTGAAATAGCCAACAATATAATTAAATCTAACCTTGTCTGGTTGCGGTCCATATTTCACCGGCACTGAACTTGTCACTTAATAACTGATCCTGGTTCGGCAACTGCTGTACACAACTAACGACCCATCATCTAAACCATAAATTTCAAGGCCTCTAAATTTAAGAAATTAGCTCCCTAGAATCCCGTAGCACAAGGACCTTTCCAACAGTTTCCTTAACTTCTAGCGAGACCCGATTTCAATCCAAAATCTTGTAGTTACAACTGAAAATTTGGAAACTAGAGTCACACACTTGATAAAACCCAGCACTTGTTCAACCCTTTGATTTAAACCTCACGGCACCACTAGCTGCTCCTCCATTTCCTATATATATATATATATATATATTTTTACACATTACAGGCAGCACTAAATCGCATCAACTCCCCAAATTTAGAAATCCATTAGCTTTCATTTTTCTTCAATTTTCTATCCCACTACACAAACACACATATTTTTATATATATAAAATCCCTGCTGCACCATTAAACTCACACACATATATGCTACACGTTACACTTATATATATAAACCACTCCTGCACTGCTTCCGTTCCACTTGCGGCACCCAACAGCAACCCAAGTCCATCTGGTTTGCCGCTGCTGCCGTTCCATTTCTTTCGGTTTAACACCACGCGCTGCACCACTCTGATGTTTCTACTGCTACTGTTGGAGCGTTGCTGAAGTGCTGCAGCTGCTGCTCTAGTTTTTCGTCTCTCTTTTCTTTGTTCTGTTGCTACACAACCCACCCACACACACACACACACACACACATATAAATATATATACTGCACGTTACACAAATACACACACATATATATTTAATTTATCTCCTGCACTGTCCTGGATCAACCTTGCTGCAATCACATCAGGTCCTCCAATTTTTTGCAGATTTTCCCTACAAGTTCCGTGTCCCAGCAGCTTTTGTTGCTACTGCGCTTCCTTCTCGGCTTGCTCAATTCCGAGCCACTCTACAAAACCGCAACATAAAGCTCACCTTTTGCTTCTCTCTTTATCCATTTCTCTGTTCCACCGCCACAAGCACACCATATATAAATATATATTTAATTGTCCCATGCACTATGCCTACCTGCACTGCCCCCTTCTTCCTTTCTTTTTCATTTCTTTAGCTTCTGCTGCACACTTCACTTGCACTGTCACAGACAAACATATATATATATATATATATAAAATTTTATATTTTCAAATATCCCTGTTGCACCCTACTCCTGTACCGCCCTTCTCTAGGCTTTCCTCTTTTTTTTTAACAGCTACGACTGTAACATCCCTTGCCCTTTTGTTGACTTGCTTTTCTTCTTCTGTTTCTTTTCTTTTTCATTTTGTTTTTCTTGCTCTACTTCCTTATCCTACTTTAAACACACACCATATATACACTTGAGATATCATATATATATATATATATATATATATATATATATATTATATTATATTATATTATATTATAATATACCTTACAACCACACCTCACACATACATCACACACATGCATGCCGATTTGCTGCTACCTTTTTCCTTATCTTTATTTGTTTTCTTTTCTTTGCTTCATTGTCTCACTTGAGACATCATGTATATTATATATATATATATATATATATATATATATGATACATACTCACAACACATTGCACACGCTGCATATTAGCTCCATTTTTTTCTTTCTTTATTTTTCTTTTTGTGTTGTTTTCTTTCTTTTTTCTTTCTTTGCATGCTTATATATATAATACTTTGTATTATATATATATATATATACATCTATACTAATATATATATATATATATATTTATAAATTACATATACATACATAATCGTATATATATTTATACTCGCATATATATATATATATATTTATATATCTATTTATATATATATATATATATTCTTACATTTATTAATACACTATGCACGTATATCGAGGCATGTACTGGCCTACGTACACAATTCTTCGTACCACTCGGTTTTATTGTACGGTACTACTGGGTACTCGGAATTACTTAAAATTCATTTCTCGTATTTTTAAATAACATAACCGCTCTACCGGTGACTCACTATTCGTCTTGAATTGCGTGCCTATTTCGTTACATAGCTTACTATGATGGCTCAGATTTATTTCAGAATTTATATTTATTGGCTCGATCTGTTCATACTTGGCTTTTCTTAATCTCATAATTTCCCGAGATTATAACGTCTACTGATTACCTCGGTAATCATACTCGTCACTGTATATTACGCATTAAAATAATTCGGTATATCTTGGGGTCCACTATTCTCAATCTGAATTGGTTTCAGTTTACTCTTGATATTATGATCATTGCTTGGTTAAAGCTCGGTATTATTATTTGATTCTTGGACTTAATTAAAATTATTCTATTTTATTCGAAACTTGAGTTCAATTACAACGGGTATTACACTACTTGACTCGACCTATCTCGATTTACGTGTACTCAACTGGGTCTATCTCGGTTTAAGTGCCATATCCTGAGCCTACCTCGGTTTACGTATCAGAATCTGGGTCAGGGTATTACTATTGCGCAAGGGGAGGTGGTCTTTATATCTACAAACAATATGGTTGCAGACCCATTAACCAAACCCATCCCTAGAAATGTTTTTATATCACATGTCAGGAGTTTGGGTTTAGTTAGGATATGATGTACTGCACACCATTTTGACATTGTCTTATATATATGATTTTTGATTCATATTGTGGTTTTATTCATATTGAGATGAATATTGTACAAGCATACATTTCTAAAAGATGTCAACAAGCTTTGATTGGCTCTCTCACACAAGCAATTGCCTTGGCGCTTGAATAGCGAGCAAGATGAGACATTGAATTCTTGGCTTGTGGGAGAATTCATTTTGTCATATATGTCGCCTTAACTGAGTCAAGATGAGATTTCTTTTTAAAGAATCGAGCATGAAGATTGACCACACACCTCATGTAGCTTGAAGTAAGCCGAATGTGAACCTTCAAACGGGCGCTTGGACAACGACTGGGTTGGAGTGTTCAGGTTAAGCGCTGAGATAGTGACGAGGGGCGCTGAGATAGCGACTAGACTAAGATTCGTACGATGTTTATTATTATTTTTATGATATTGAGATTGACAAGCCCAATTGAGTGGGAGCTCCGTTGTAGCATACATTGCATACTGTATGTGCTGTTAATGTGACCTTTAATGAAGAGAGTGATTGAATGTATCCCTGCTTCGTCACTGTGTGAGCTCTGTGAACCATTTTGAGTTTCACTGTGCCCTTTGTGACCTCAGACTACGTTATGAAGAGAGAGCTTGATGTTGCTACTTTAGCATATTGCTAAAGGATCATGAGTGATGTGATTCGGCGGGGCATGTCTAGGAAAGCAGTTGAGTTCGATTGGATTAACGTGAGAAGTTAGGGAAGACGGTTCTGTAATATACTATTGTGTTATGACTCATTGCCCCGGCGATCATGTCAATTTCTGTGTCTATCAATATGATCATGAGTACAATACAGATTAGATGGTCCATTCATCGCGCTGAGATTAGTTCTCGCAAGGGATAACAGATGCTGAATCTAGTGTAACAGAATAGTATAGGGCATAGACGATATCATTTGTTTGTTTGTAGTGACGTACTATATTGGTGTGATGGTAGCTTGATATAGTACTCCTACCCCGATCTTTCTCGTCCGGTTGCACGATCCATTTCCTGTATGTTGAAGGTGATGTATAGGACTTAGCACTCACCCTTTGTGGATGAGTGGGGGTTGTTGGATATTGGGTCGGGTTGGACCCGAACCCATAACCATTGGGGCATCCACAAAGTTTGAATGAGAGTCGTGATAAGATTATAACTCTTATCATTATCTAGTTGGTTATGGATTTGAACCAACTTAACTATTTATCTTGTGTTATAGTTGTGGGATAAGTGTGAAAAGAAATTTTGGTTATCGTGAAACTCTCCTGGCTCCCAAGTTCTCTCTGAGATTCTTATGAGGCTACCATCTACGCCTCTGGATTTGGATTGTAGAAAGACATAGAAGACTCGTATTGTAGCCGTTCTATTGATGAGAGAGTTCCATCCGTGGGGATCCAGTTGTCATCAGAAAGCCGTAACACAAGCCAAGATCTTTCGCTTCCGTGAACCCGATTCAAAGAAGTAACCAAGTTCAAACCCAATTTTTATATATCTTTCCATCAAAACAAAACAAAATGAACCAAAGAAGAAAAGCAAGAAAACAGCAAGATATGGGTCCAAAGATTTTTTTTAAAAAATTAGACCTTCGAGAGAGAGAAGATTCACGGGCAGATAGCTGGTAGCGGCTAACACTCTAAACCAAGCGAACAGAAGTAGGGCCACGGAGAAGAAGAAATCGGACTCGAATATGGGATTATTTGGTAAGAATGCATCAACAAATACAGGTCGGTGATGCGAATGGAATTGCCTTAAAGACATGGATGAGGTTAAATGACGTCGAAACCAGTAGCTAAAGCAGATAGCTGGTGGCCAACACCATGAAAAAAGTGAACCGAATGAAAGCAGGTCGACGAAAGAGAAACTACTAAAGGTCGATGAAACCCTCGCTTCTATTTTAGGTTATGTATATATATATTTGTGTGTGTGTGTGTGTATTACAATCATAAGTGTGTATATAGGTGTATGTGTATGCAGGAGCGGAGTGAGGTGGCCGGTAGAGGCTGTGGCCCTCTTAACGTTCTGTAAAAACTCTCATTTTATTTTACTTGTTTCACTGGAAGACTTGTTTTATAACCAAAACAAAAAAAAAAAAAAAAAAAAAAAAGTTAGGGTTTGAAATTGAAATCATCCTCTTTTTCGGCAGCTTTCTATGCAGTTCAAAGAAGCCCTATCAATCGTCCAACACTTTCAATTCCTAACCTCGTTTTTGTTTTTGATTTCTGAGACTATCAGGTACTCTTTCCACTTTTCTATATATCTCTCTCTCTCTCTCTTAAAAATATTACAACTAAAATTTATTTTGCTAATTATCTAAATTGAAATTTATAAACCTGATGCTGCTCTTTTTTATCAGAGTAGCTTCCCGTCCTTCGCTAGCTATCAAGAACTCAAAATCAGAGAGTCATCGGGAAGGCTCCGGTGGTAGCCACTCTGATGATAAAGTCAGTAAATTAAAAAGACTGTAATTAAAAGGAATAATTGAACAAAAATTGAAGACGTACCTTGTGGTCTTATTTATAGGTTGTAAATCTCTAAGTTAAATAGGATTTGGAACCATAAAGTAGGGATCCGTAGATATCCGAAGATAATAGTTGCCATATTGAACTCTATTTTCTTATTCTGAGGTCGGTAGGACATGGAAGGCGATAACCAGCTCAGAACCCTTCTTGTAGATACTTTATTTTCCTCATCACAAGGTTTGTAATGAACAAATTGGTACCCCATCTATTCTGGAGGTGGGGCTGAAAGTGGTGCACCATTCTGAACAATGTACCTCTGAGCCTCCCGTGTTTGTTTGATCTAGATAGTAAAATCTTTCTTGACCTATATTATGAAGAGCTCTATACATGGTACATCTGCTACTCCCCTCTTGAGCCTCAGTTCTGTGGGATGCAGAGCTAAGGTTATGGTTTCTAAAGAGTCATGCGTGGTAGTTATAAATGCGTCGCTCTGTCTTCCACAATAGTCGTTGATGCAACATTTATTGTGTTAGCCGTCGGTTGGAATTACGAGGCCATTATTTCCTTAACCGCTGCGACGGTTTGGAATCAAAGGCCTTCATTATGCCATTTGTTAATCCCCTATAAAAAGTGGGGGAGCACATTGACGGCCCCTTCTTTCATCATTTCTTTGCTACTTGAGAGTCTCATCATTTTTCTTTGAACGAAAACTTTGAGTAAGGCAATTTCTGGCATAAGAAGTCCAACTCCAATCAAATCTGCAGTCAAGTTTGGTTCGCTCATACATAACTTTCCTTTACTTCCTTAAATCTTATTCTAATCCTCCCCAATTTTTGCCATGTCGACTTCTGATGCTGAGTCAAGTACTGGCTATGAAGTAGAAGAATCCCTAGAAATGTATGATCAATTGGATGTAAACCTTGTAGATAGTAGCCCATTAGGGAATTTAGAAACTAGAATTATTAGCAACCCAAACCCTAGTTCTAAACTTATGATAGTAGAGACTTTTGCTGAGCCTAGGAACGTTGCGGGGAAAACCTTGGGCAAACCTTCTAGAAATAAAGAAGAAGAAAGTGCCACGACTCAGGACATGATAGATGCTCTGAGGGCTGCTTTTGACTTCCTTGCCAATGTGTCCTATAGGGTACCAGGACCCATGGACCGCCCCTCTGACATCGAGTAAGGTGAGATATATGTCTACCTTGAATGGATTGAAATAGGGGTTAGGTTTCCCTTCCACCCCTTAATTAGGGACTTTTTCAGTTGGTTCAATATGGATTTTACTCTTGCTAAGACATATCATCATCCTCAACAATAGGTGCAATGACATATCACTGGGACCTCGCAAGTGTCCTGCGAATGAATGGCCCGGGAGGAAAGACAAGCATATCTGATGCGAAGAATGAAACCTATTGTGCAGCGCAAATCCTGGTGATCAAAATGTCAAATGGAAGAATGGCAATGCATTTAACCCCTACAATCAATGACTCCTAAGATGTAGGAAGGTGCATCGATTGGAATGGCAACACCGATGTCATATAAGAGTGTAGTGTGGGAGAGAGTCAATGTGTTCATATGATTGACTGGCTGAAGAATGTTATAGACTATGAGATTGAGGATACGGTAACCCTCATGAAGATAACGTTACTGTAGAGTAGCAACCTTCGTATAAAAGATAGTCGAACCGTCAGTGTGGAGGGTAGAAGCGATGTGCTTAGCGGATCGTAAAATAGCATCCTAGGGGTATGGAAAACTTGGCTACTCAACTCAGGGTAGCCCAAGAGTCTGAGCAATCAAGTTTGCGATGAGAATGAAATCAACACTAGGAATTGTGACGAGGTATCCTCTCTACACATCACGAGACCTAAAGTTCGAGTAAAACTCTTGAACCATAAACTCATCGGCGAGACTCATGATAGTCAAAAGAGGTAACTAGCCACAGGACTCAAAGAGTCTATAGGCGAGTATCTCATAAATATCCACTACGGTGGCGACCCTTTCTGGACATACAGGTCAAGACATAACAGTACAAGCCCGAATGATGGTAATCGGTGAAGAAAACCAAGTCATGCCCCTGGGTACTACTCCCAACCGAATAACATAGGAAAAGCGATCCTGTGCTATAGGCATTGTCTTGTAAGATATGATCACGTAGCTAGAGTGATAAATTAATAAGATGAACCTAATATGTCACTATGTCAAGTGTACCGATCTAATGGTCCACACTAATCCTAATATCTAGATGAAAGCGATCAAATAGGCTAAAGGAAATTGAAAAAGACATGAGGACTCACCAAACAACCGAATGGTGGGAATGCGAAATTGAATGGTCAAAATGAAGCCCTCGACATGTAGATTGACATAACCAGAATGGAATATGCAAATAACGAACGTTGGGATCAATATATCAAGATAGAATGATAGGAGACTGAGAGAATGTGAAGAGAAGCCAAATGAAATGAAGTTCGTGCCTTTGTCGCACATTTTTGAAATTAATCAGTCACTCGTTCGAATGAGGGTTCGTTTGAACAAGGACCTGAAACTTTACTTCTCTTAGGAAAAATAGAATGTCCTATTCTGGTTGTGTCCTCTACCCATTTTAACATACTACAAAACAGGTGAAATGGGGATTTTCAATAAAAACTTCAATTTTTAGCATGAAACAATTTTGAAAAGAATTCTTTTATAAATAATGCTAAAACTAATCCCAATGTTTTTGAGTTGAAATCTGAATTATAAGAACATTCTTGAGTGACTTAACGAGTATGAAATATGTGTTCTAAAATGAATCAAGATATTCAATGAGCCTTAGAACACTTAAGTCCATGTAACCTAACTCTGTACTCACTCAACCAGGATACGTAGACATATGCATTAAGCTTCAAACATGTGATGTTCTTATATCTAGATTGACTTTATGGTGTTGAATAATTTACACAAATTTTTTACCATTTCTAATCAAAACTCCCTCTCAACTTCAAAGCCAAATATTTGCAATTTGAATTGCACATTTATCACCTTTTCTAAAGCAACTTTCACACAGTTGAGTAGGCTCCTCTTTTCAAAGGATTTCCACTTGATAGCATACACACTAGCCCAAAGGTAGCCCTTTCGTTCCATTCTTAATTTTTCATTTTTGTGTGTTTGCCATTATCTTGTAAGGCTTTTTTTTTTTTTTGGTCATTTGATTTTTCTAACCTAAGTCAATCTTTCTAGCCATGGACTTATTGATGCATAAACATAAAACCACTAATTCCAAACTATCTATAAGGTAATCACATGCAAGAAGATATACAAGACTAAGCACTATGAGATCACAAATAGATTGAAAGATGTAATGCATTCAAGTGAATAAGACTAAGTAAAGATGGTGATAAACTAAAATACACATGACACAGTCTTAAGCACTAACAATGTATCTCTATTCACTTTTCTTTTTAAAAAAAGTGGGATTACCATTAGTAATGAAAATGAAAGAAAAATATTTTTGGATTATTAACTTCATAAAGATATGAAATGCACCTAACTATATAAAAGATCAAAAATCCACAAAAAGAAAAAACAAAACAAAAAAAGGTCCAGAGACCTAGAATAGATGACTAACATAAAGATCACCTAGACTATGGAAACGAACTTAACTTACTCAAGGATGATTTCCAATAAGAAAAATGGAGTAAGATGTAATAAAGTAATTCATAGAGATATTCTAGGATGAAAGTAAAGAGTAGAATGCCTAGATTACTATAGTAAGTCTTAGTCATCTAAAATATGAATTTGCTCTTCCCGAGAAAGAATCAAATTGTGAGGTGTGACTTGCACACTCCTCGAGATCTTTCAATTTATCATTCCTCACCCAAATTTGTCTTACAATTCTTTTGGGAGTAAGAGAGACATTTTGAGTCTTGACTTTACCTCCAACCTTGGAATATGGAATCACATTAGGCTTTTCATGGTTGGAAATATAAATGATCCTTTGAGTCTTGCTTCTTGATTTTTGAATATAAATATTCATTTGTTGCTGCAAAATAACAATTTTCAATTTGTAATCTAAGGTCATGGTATGAGATTTTGTTTGTTTATTCTTAACAAATACACTTTCTCCTAGAATGCCCTTCAACCATGCAATAAGAGAAAAACAATGATTTTGGTTGAGGTTTGGTTGTGGTTTAGATTGAGGTAGTGGAAGAAATGTGCTTGAGGCTTTGGTTGAGGTTGGGTTCGCCTCTTAGGTTTAGGTGGTTCAACAACTTGAGATTTTGAGGACACAAACACAACCGACTTGAGTGTGGGAGATTGATTTTAAGTGAATGTGGAAGGCTTGTTGTTATCTGTGAACATATCATAGCCCAAACCACTTCTATCATTTTTTATTTGGATAGTGTTAAGCATTTTATAAAGTTTATTTGACCTACCCTCAAGATTGACTTTTACATTCCTAGCTTTTGTGAGTTGTTCACTAAGAGAGTGAACTTTAGAATTCAATTCCTTTTTGTCAACCTCACGAGCATCTAAGGATGCTTTAAGTCCTCCTACATCAACAACCAACAAATTTCTCTCCCTTTCTAAGGTTTCAAACTTCTCCAAAAGAGACAATTTATCCTCATTTAATTTATTCAATAAGGATTGATCAACTATTAAGGCACTATTCTCCTTCTTACATAACTTGAGTTTAGTGATAAGATTCATGTTTGATCTTTTGTGATTTATAGATTCATTAAATAGCATTTTAAAAGCAATCTCAATATTGTTTTTTTCTTCACTCTCATTATCACTAAACACAGGGTTTTTATTATCCTCATGATCTTCATCCTCAATGGATGAGGATCCTTCATGGACATTGGTGACACTTGTGAAAGCCAAGAATTGACTTTCTTCACCTTCATCTTCTTCATCATCATCCTCATCCCCTTCATCCTCTTCCGAAAGAGATGATTTTATTACCCTCTTATTTTTAGAATTTTCCTTTCTTTTGATAGGGCAATCGACTGCTATGTAACTAAAATTATGGCAATCATAGCACTCAATAAGTTTAGATAGGATTGTGATTAAGGTTTTCTTCTATCACTACTAAAAGAAGATTTTTGGACTTTGTCTCTTAAAAAGTTAGAATTTTCAAATGATCTTGGACTTGAGCTTTGAGATCCCTTAGAGTTAGACTTTTACCTTAAGCTACTTGTTAAACCTCTTAACAAAGAGAGGTAAGTCTTCATCGTTTATAGACTCAGGATCAATCTTTAAATCCCCTTCACTTTCTCCTTGTCTTGATTTTAAGGCAAGACTTTTAGTCTTCTTTGCTTGCCTTAGAGTTAGCTCAAAAGTTTAAAGTGAGACAACTAACTCTTCAACAAATAGAGAGTCGACATCTTTACTTTCCTCAATGGCGGTTATCTTAGGTTGAAATCTCTCGGGGAAAGACCTCAATATTTTCCTTACTATCTTGGTCCGATCTAGCTTCTCTCATAGGTTAAATGACGAGTTGACAATGTTACTCAATTTAGCATAAAACTTGAAAAAGGTTTTCGATTCTTCCATTCTTAAAGTTTCAAACCTAGAAGTCAACATTTGTAATTTAGAACTTTTTATCACCGATGTATCCTCATAGGTAGTCTCGAGGATGTCCCAAGCTTTTTTGGATGTCTCACAAGTCATGATGCGGCAAAACACATTAGGAGTTACCGTGTTAAAGATGGCATTCAAGTCTTTGGTGTTGTGTCTACTCATTCTTAACTCTAACTCGTTCCAAGTGTTTAAAAGCTTAACTACGAAGGGAATTTTCGTAGTTGTAGTTGTGACTAGAGGGGTCCAACCTTCTTGGACGGAGAGCCATACTCGCTGATCCATGGCTTTCAAGAATGCTCTCATGCGAGCTTTCCAATATGCGTAATTAGAGCTGTCAAATAGGGGTGGCCGTGAGATTCAACCGTCTTCTCTTAACCCATCTATGGTCGTACTAAGGATATCAATCAATTGCCTTTAAAGGAAGGCTCTGATACCACTTTTTTTTTTTTTTTTTTTTTTTATATCCATAGGTCCTAGTGTGAAACTAAACTAAAAATAGGGTGTTGAATAGGTATGCTCGATTTTTCAATATCTCCAATTCTTCAACCACAACACTACCAATTACTTCAAATGGAAAATAAATGAATTACAACTACAATGTTTATTCAACTAATGTATATAATTCTATCAATTATACTAAGTCATTAAATATGCAAGCATGTGATGTTGATCAATTCATACTATTCAACTAAGCCCAATTAAATCACAAGTTCAATTTAGATATCAATTGAACTCAAATACAACTATGTGATCTATCACCAATTCACAAATTTAATTCACAATTCAATTTATTCAATTGAGGTTTTCAATTATCAATTCAATATTCAATGACATAATTATGAAAACCTAAATTGTTGTATTAAGTAGAAGCAATTATCTAGCAAATTATGAATTGAAAACACATAAAGAGAGAAGAGTGCAAACCATAATGATGACGGAGAAACCACCTAGGAAAACTATCATTGGTGGAAAACTCTGGAGTCGGCCAATGCTCAGAGAAGCAATTCACTATGATGAAGATTGATTACACGTAAACTAGACACAACCTAAGTACCTCTAGTATCGTTCTATGCGATCACACCATCAACCTTCCTTGAATCCTTAATCTCTTTATAGATGAATTCTCCATACAACCAAATCCTCATTTGATCTCGGAATCCTCCGATCGGGCCTCTGACAATTGTGAATCCACACAACCTGGATGTCCACTGATCGCTCAACGCCGAATCCTTAAGCTTGAACTCTCTTTTCTAATAGTGAGATTGTGAATTAGGGGCTCTTTGATATTATTAGAATCATGTGGAATTGATCAAAATCAATCGGTGAAATCAATAGATAAAGGCATAATATGCAACATATATAAAGTTCTTTAATGGAAGCCCTTCAATCTAGCAATTCTAGGGCACTCACAATGATGAACTCTCAGTGCTCTATTTTCTCTATGCTCTCTTGCACAATATTGAATTTTTTTGTATTTGTTGTGTGAAGATCGGATCTCAAACAGTTTGAAAAACTATTTTACACAACGCTCGTTCGAAAGAATGTATGCTCATTCGAACAAACATAGAACGAGTTTCAAATGAGAAAAACGTTGAGGTTGCAGCTCTTCATTTGAATTCAAACCTTTTGAATGAATGAAAATGAGTCAATGACCATTTTTGTTGTAAATTCAAATGAGCCATTAGGTTCATTCGAACGAGTAACAGAATGTGCTTATTTTCTGCTTGTCTTATAAAATTAATTTCCTTAAGTGTTTGAAATATACATGTTTGGGAAATCTATTTCACAATCACAAGACCACTTCACACATTATGACATAAAATAAACTATATGCTATGCATGCTGTGTGTGAGTGTATTAGATCCAAATCACAACAAAAGTCCAAAATTGCCTAATTACCCCTCAAGTTCCAAACGATCGGCAATAGATCACAACAATGAAGTTTGAACCTTCTAGGGGTAGAATGGGCATTGAGATAGTCTAAACCTATACTAATGTAGTGATTACATTGAAAGCACATTTTTGTCAAAACCGGATTAGCCAATTACAATAATAGACCTCGTGGTCTTAACAAATAGAAATTAAAAGGCACGATAGCACATTCAAAACAAAATAGTAAACATGTTTGAATTGGGAATCAAGTAAATAGCTAACATTTGAATCGAGGATTTTTATAAAAATATGGAATTTAAATTCCACTTCAAAGTACAGGATTACTCACCATGGGTCTTGAGTTTTTTTATCAATAGTTTGTTTTTCCTTTCCCTTTGTTAACCCTAGGAAATACAAGTCACTAAAACTTATTAATATTTAGTTAGATTAAGTTATTGCCTAGATAATGTTTTTAGTTGGTTTGGAGTCTATTTTTGGACCCAATGAGCCCAAAAATCCTAAGATAGGTCCCATACCCAAAGTTGGGTTCAGTCCATAACAAGTTTTACCCTTAAAGGTATTCTAGTAACTTTACATTTTCATGTACCTTAATTTTTGTCACTTAATTTGGCAATTTGGGCTCCACCGTTGAGTTTGAAATGTCAAAGAAAGTCCAAATAGACACTCTCAAACATTTAATTAGCTTCGGGTGTCACTAAAGGCACAATGGTAATTATCGCATTTTATGTGTCTAGTTTTTCGGGAGTTCGTTTGGTAAAATGGACCCTACCATTGGATCCGGGACGTCAAAAAATGCTAGTGTAGGTACCCTTTTTATTTTATTTCGCAACATTTTGTATTGAATTAATTTATTTATTCAATGTGTTTAATAATATATATATATTATCCGAATATATACAAAAGCCACTACGGTGGCTGGTTGGTTTGGTCTTGCCTTTTAAAGGCTGAGGTCTTGGGTTCAAACCAGGGGAGCTAGGCTTCTCGGTTTGTTTTGGCTGAAATCTAAAACCAAACAATGGACAAAGTGGCAAACGATGGAGAAGGCGATAAAACAGGGATAGGTTACCCCTATTCCAGGCACGGTCATCAAATCAAATCCTTAAACACGTAACCAAAAGCTCCAAAATAGGTTTTAAAAAATATTAAAACATCTCAAAACAACGTAGTATCAACAAACCGTTTAGTGCTTAGGTCGGATCAAGGCCCGAACCTGAGAATTGGCCCAACTCGACCCGTCATTTTTCATATTCTTCCTCAGGATAATGAACAGTGACTAAACAAACCCTAATTTTTTAGTTTCAGTTTCATGAGTTTCTTCAAATGTTTTCCAACCCAATTCAATTCTATATGGTTTCTACAAGCCTAAAATGTCATTTCTCATTGATTTCAGGGCTTGAAACCCACTATTAAGCTTGAGCCAAAGCTCAATAGTAGTGACTTTAACTCGTTGTTTTCAAGGTCAATACTTGACGATTTTAAGCGTGGTTTGTTACTACATACCCTTGGATCCTAGGGTTCATATTCCTGTTTAAGTTTCCAAGCTTAGAGCTTTAGATTGATAGGTTCGATTTTGAACCTTAACCTGCAATTGCTGATATCTAGATTGTTTGTGAGCCAAATGATCAGGTCTTTGTGGTTTCTTGACCCTTGTTAGGTTTAGATTAAGTCTCAATCCTCAAAAATAAGTTTTGTTCAAGTTGAAAAGTAAACCCAGTTTGAAGCTCTCATCAATGGTAGTTTTCTTGCATGGGTAGTTGCTAAGGTTCTTCGGTTTGGTTTTTCATTGCAAAACTGCTTAAATACAACACAGAAACTAAATGAGGGCAAAAGAATTCAATTCTAACCTAATTATGCCTTTGAACCTTGATGTTTTCACTTTCTCTCTCTAGCTTTCTTTTTATAGCAGAGCCCTCATTCTTCTTTGTATATGCACCTCTTCACTCTCTATTTCCCTCTCTTTACACTTGTAATACCCCGACCCAAAATACTCGAGCAAATTGACTCGCATTAAGAGATTAAAATTTTATTGTTTAATTTAGACTATGAAATAACCCAAGCACATCGAGATCATTCGGTTAAAGAACCCATTACACGAAAATTCGTGTATACATAAATACGTGTATACGTACACATATTTATATTCAAACAAATATATAAAATATTTGTGTATATATCAATAAATAAATATACATGTATATATATGTATGCTCGTAGTATGTATATATATATAAGTATATATATAGATATTTATATATAATATATATGTTGTTATGATATGCTATAATATGTATGTATATAAGAATATACATATATATTTATGGAAGAAATAAATAAATAAATATATAAAAATGCATATATATATGTGTATAATATTAGTATGTATATTTATACATATATATGTTCTAATTTATATGTATATAAGAATATATATATATATATCTAAGGTAAAATAATTATAAAGGAAAATTAAAAAGAAAGTAGAAGAAGAATGGGAAGAAGTGTGTGAGGAGTGTCGGCATGTGTGTGTAGGTGTGTTTTAGTGTGTGTTATAATATAATATATATATATATATATATATATATATAAAACACAAAATATCAAAATGCATTAAATGTAAAAGTTGAAGAAGAAGAAGAAGAAGCATAAAGAAGTCAAGGAAGGGGGGAGGAGAGAGGGGCTGATGGCCAGCTTGTTGTGTAAGTAAGTGTGTGTGTACTTAGTGTGTGTTTTGAGTGTAATATGGATATATGAGCACACAATAGCAGTAAGCATTAAATGTAAGGCTGAAGGACAAGAAAGAAAGTAGAAAAGGAAGTCAAGAAGGGAGGAAAAGAGAGGGAAACCGTGGGTGAGCAGTGGTGGTTTCGCATATATATATATATGTATATATATATATATATTATACGCTTGGTTTATGTAGAGAGAAAATGAGAAGAATCCAAAAGAAAAGTTGAAAGCTAAGGACTCTGGGATATTTAGAAGTAAGAAATGGAAGAAGAAAGAAGGAGAAACAGGAAGAAAAAGGTAAGAAAAATTTACTGTAAATTAAAAAAAATTCATTACTGGGTTTTTTTTGTAAACATGCATGAATCTTATAACAAATTACATAGTTAACTTTTATGAGAAAAATGGAGCATGTAGGAAGAAACCGCATGAAAAATAGTTAAGAAATGAAGGAGATATTTGGGTTTATCGGAAAGTTGTTATTTAGGAAATTTGGAGTTTGAAGATGTTTTTGATGCTTAAATTGATATATGAATGTTTTAAATCATATTTTAGGATGATTAGAAATGAATTTAGGCTTCAAAAGGATGAAAAAATGAAGAAAAAAAGAAGAGAAAACATAGCAGTCCGGTTACCACCGCTGGAGAAGGTGACCGGAGCTGCTGGATTGTGGCTGAAAATGTGTGGGGGAAGAAGGAGCAGGCTGGGCTTTGGGCTAGGTCATGGCTGGGCCTTGGGCTGGGCGCAGCAATGGGCTGTTGAGGCTACACACGCTGCACTGCGTCAAACTGATTCAATTAATAGGAAAAAATGGAGTGAGGCACTGTTTCTGGGTTTTGAACCTGGAAACCGTGACATGGAAGGGGAGCGCACTAACAACTGTGCCACGCCAACCACATGTGCACATATATAGAAATAATATATATTTAATATGTAAATAATTAATTAAATTAATTATTTATTAAAATAGCTCCCTAAGTCCAAATAAAATAAGTAAATAGTGTATTTGTACTATCTCGGGCATTCTGGACCTAATGGCGGGGTTCGTTTTGTGAGACGGCACCCCAAAAAAATAAAGACACATAAAAAGTGTAAATGACCATTTTGCCCCTACTGCCCCTAAAGCCAAATCGAAGTACGAAAGGGTCTAAGTTGACTTTTTTTTACGTTCTCGACTCAATGGTGAGGTCCATATTACGAAAACAAGTACGGAGAAACATGTGAAGTAATAGAAACAAACTAAAATTTAATGAAGCTAACATAAGAGTATATTTAAAAAGTATAAGCCCAAGATGGAAACTAGGGTTTAACACGATCTAAGAATAAGTTAAGAGTATCAATAAGAGATATTTGAAGTGAATGTGAAGTTAATAGACTCTTTATGAATTGTTCTTAGGAACTATAGAGGAAGGGGGAAAACGCACTATTAGCATTGACCCTAAGGACAAAGGTGAGTAATCTTGTATTTGAAGTGGAGATTAAACTCCATGGATTTGAAGAAGTTTTAAGTTCAAAATATCTGAAGCATTTGAATGTCAAATTTAGTATTCACTTGATTTCTATTTTAAAATATTTATGTTCTTATAAACCCTATTGTGACATGCTTAGTGAATGGTTTCTACTACAGTTTTCCTTAAAAATATGATTTAGCATGTATAAGTTTAAAATGCCAAATCTCTTTAAAATATTCTGAATTTTCATTTTCCAAGTATTTGAAGATTCTATCATGAATTCATGAACATTATGTTTTGAATGCTCATAAAAGCATCTAATTGAAGAAGTCATATTTCAAATGCTCTTAAATGCATATATTTGAAGAAGTCATATTTTAAATGCTTATGAAAAGCATCCATTTGAAGAAGTCATGTGATAAATACTTTTAAATGCAACTACAGGGAGGCCATGTTTTAATGCTTTTAAATAACATCTATTTCTAAGTGTTTTATACCTCTTGTTGCCACTGGTAATGCAAGATAAGAGTGTATAAGCACTATTTGTGACGTTAGGTTCCTTTGGAACTCAATCATGACATGAAGAAATGCCAGGTAGCAGGATTTATCCCGTAGGCATGAGATTTCTCCATTGAAGTAAGACTGGAGTCTGGTTCGAAGCAGATTTTCATCTAATCAAAGTGAAAATATGAGACGTTTAGAAGTGGTAGCTGGTTTATCCCTCCATTCCTAAATGTACTATATATGTTGATTTCAAGAATTAAAGTTTTCATGTTTTCATAAGAAATGGCAAAAGGCTTTCAAATCCTTTCACATGAACAAGTATTTGTTTTAAAGGAAATGACTCGGTTTTAAAATAAAGGGTTATACCCTCATGTTTGCAAGAAGAAAGATTTTTATTCATACTATTAAGAAGCAAAAGATTTAAACTTTTTTGGTCACATTGGCCACCACATACATGTTTACAAGTTTACATTGCATATTGCATATCCCACTCGAGTGCTTTAAATGCCCCGTGTTATATGTTTTGAAGATTCTTACACTTTGTATACGTGAAATATCTGTTTTACTCGAATGCCTTAAATTGCTTTGTGTTACGTGTTTTGAAGTTCCTATACTCTATTTGAAGAAGTACATGTTTAGCTTGAATACTTTAAATGTTTCAAAGCTATCTGTTTTAAGGAATTCATATATTCTGTGTTCGAAGTATACGAGCAATTGGTAGTGATTGTTTTATAAACTCTCTTGTGCTAAACCACTGCCAATTGAAAACTCATGAAAAATGTTGCAATTATTCACAAGCTTAGATTAGCTTAGTCGAATTATTATCTGACCCCCTTTCAGGTGACTGATAGTAGTCCTGACTTTGATAGTGATGATGATTAAAGTTTTTCCCATTTTGAGGAAGCGCATAAGCAGCTACTTACAGGACTAGCAGTTTTTTTGGGAAGCACTAAGGAATTTTAGTAGTCACTTTTGTATTAGAAGATAGTAAAACTGTTATGTATTAAGCCCCATGGGGTAGCTGAATATGTATTAATTATAAAGTCTTAAAGTTTTTATTATACTTTGAATGTATAATCATGTGTACCATTTTGAGTGCGGCAATACTGGGCGGATGTCCGGAAAATTAAAATAAGAAAAGAAAAGAAAAAGTTTTTCACGCTTCCGTAAACACAGGCCGCACCACCGTCCAATACCGTCGCTTATGTGAGCCTTACCCGACAGCCCCTGGGCCGATGGGTGGCGGTCGTGATTCGAGATCCGCACAGGGTGGGTTTCGGGTCGTGACAACACTAGTGATGATCATATAAGGTTTCAGTTGTAGATAAGGGATATGTTTATATAGGGAATTTTATGACAAGTTCTTCTAGACACTTGTCAAGGTGAAATCCTCTAGGCCTCTCTTAGGGAAAATGAGGCATGAACTGTAACACCCCAATCCAATAAATTGGATAATTTCGTGCAATGTACTAAAAGCAACTCTAATAGGAATCTTTTTAAGACAAATGTGTGACTCTAGTCACAAGTAAAAATAACCTAACCTAGTTTAGTAAAGATAGATGGTCAAATACACCACTAACCTAAAAGAGGGGAAGTTAAACATCGAATATTAAATAATTATTAGATAATATAAAATAATGCATAAAAGTATACACCTATGTGTACATATAAATGTAGTCGATATGTCGTAAACACAATGGGTGTAGTGTGAGAGAGTACATGTGTGTATACGCATACACACACATATGGATAAAATACACAAGTATGTATACATGGATATATATGCATACATGTACATATATAAATACATATATACAAGCATATATATGGACTCATATCTCAATAAGAATGAATATACATATGTATATACATGTACATATATACATAAGAAATATATACGAGAAAATACATAAGGAAGTATATATATACACATACATATATATACACAGTGTGTGAGTGAGAGTGTGTACAGCTATGTGTCTGTATGTGCATGGGAGGTCCAAGCAAGAGGTGTCAACCTTTTATGGGTTAGGAAGAATGGCATCATGACATTGGAAAGAAGGGAGGCAACCCTCCGTCACTATGAAGCAAAGAAGAAAGGCATATGGGAGAAGTCTCAAAGGGGCGATAGCATGTACTGCTGCAACCCTAAAAAGGCTACATGCAGTAGCTAACCAAGAGAGAGAGAGAAAGAGAGAAGAATAAGAGAAATCGAGAATAGAGAGAATAAGAAATTTATGCACTAGCCTCAATCTAAATCCATAAAGAAGAAAGGGAGCTCAAACCTTAAAGGAAGTCATGGAGCAGTAGAGAATAAAGGAGAAAACAAAAGAGAGAGAAAGTCGATAAATTCTGAAAATATGTAAAAACTTGATTTTCTCTACCTCAATTTACTGTCTATGTTATTTTTATGAATAATAATGTGGGAAAATGGAAGAAAATGGCAGAAAATTGAGTCCTAGTAATGACCAACGATGATAGAACCTAGAAGAAAATAGGTTTTGAAAAAAACTTAACTGAACTCGATTCTAGATATAAGGCTTGAAAGATGAGCAAAAATGGAAGATATAAGAATTTAAATCAATAAAATTAGTCAAGAGACCACTGAGAAATCCAAGGTTACAATTGGACTGATTAATCACAGTGAGGGTGTTTTAAATCGATTTACTAAGTTTTATGAACATGAATATGTTCCTTAATGTCCTAAGAAGTGAATGGGGTTAAAAATGGCAAAAAATAGCGGCTAAAATAGCTCAAAATAAGAAAAAACAGTCATCGCTAGAAAAATGGCTCTCATTGGAGACCCACTATAAAGCCTTGGTTCGACAATCAAAACTATTTGAAACCCCATTTTGACGCTTAAAATGAAATCCTCAATCAAACACGGTTCGAAAAAAACTGGAGTCATCACTAAAAAACGATCATCAGCGACTACTGTCACTGGAAAAGGTGATCGGTGCCGGCAAAAACCTTATTTGATTGGTTAACTAAAGACCGGGTCAGTCAACAATTTGGGTCGGGTCTAAGATAGGTTCAGGTCGACCCAATAAATAAATAGATATTAAGTTAATGGAATGGCGTCATTTTGGGTGATATCATGGTGATGTATTGCTGTTGTGCTGAACTGGTTAAACCAGTTGGTTTCTGACCTAATTGAACCTCAGATCGGACAATTCAAGTCCATATTTCCAAAAATAATATTTTAACCCCAAAACTTTACAAAAATTATAGAATTTTTCAAAAAAATAATTAAAATTTATATTTAAATCTTTTTTGTCACGACCCGAAACCCACCCTATGTGGATCTCGTGTCGCAGGGCTGACCCTAAGGCCGTCCCTACTTTTTTCCATTCCTGTATCATAGTACTAATGTGTAAAGTACTAAAATTTTAAAACAATGATCAGTGAAAGTCTTATCAATACAGTAATCAGCAGAAGTCTGTAATATATATCATATGGTTTTACAACGTCGAGTCAAAAACTAAACATAACCAGTACCCGTGGGTGGTGAATACATGGGAGAACTAAAACATAAACTGGTACAGTTCCTCAAAATGTCCTCCTACGCTTTCAGACTCCTACTGGGGTCTTGAAGTGTCATTACCTGAAAAGGGGTAAGTAGGGTGGAGTGAGCTACAAAAGCTCAGCAAGTAAATACAGATCTCCGACACTGGTATCGGTGATCATAAAAGAATATGAATTCATGAATAGGAATATGATAGCCAATCATAAGAAAAGAGATGCTGTGATAGCCAATGAACAGTAGGGTCACAATGTACAATTAGGAGCAATGGATATAACATCAACATGAAACTCTCAATAACAATATATCAACGTGAATGTATTGCCACAATAAACCGATCACAATCAAATCAATGAAGAATGTCCTCTCAGTGTAAGATAAGTCATAAGGAACCGTGTCATTCAACAGTCATAGTCCTGTCAATCATATAAGAGATGCATTTACACTGTTCAGGTCTTGGCAAGAACTCTCGATCTTTTGGGGCCTGGCATACCCCCATGAAAATACCAATCAACAAACTCCAACGAATAGCCATACGTCCGTTCACGAACTTGACCCGTAGGTCTCCAGTCAATCAGAAAGCATCAGATGGATATTGTGACTAAGCACAAATCCCGTATTCATAAACATTTCATGATCATAAGTGATTCCATAGAAGTATAAAAATGGAATATCATATATTCAATAAGGACATAACACTAGGCCTTTCAAGGCATGACTCAACATGATAACAATGATATATCAGTCAATTGATATCCACAAGATCGTTCGTGATTCCATAAGAGTATAAAAATTGAATATCATATATACAGTGAAAGCATAATAGTAGGCCTTTCAAGGCATGGTTCATCATGATAACCATGACATATCAATCCATCAATATCCATAAGATAGAACAATATCACATTGTGGAAAACAATAATATATGGTACGTTCAAGAGTACAAGTTTGGCAGTAAAGAGAATAAACTTGGCTTGGAAACACCACATGGAAGAGAAAGTGATTTACTTACCTCTAAATGCAGTCCTAAATCAGAAATCCGTGAGTTTGCCTTTCCTTTTCGAGTTCCCTATATATCAATAGACGTGTCTCAGAATTAATGTTATTCATCAAATTTTATGTCTTGCTATCATAAGTATCTCTATAACTAATTTAGACTCTACCATTGAGTTCGGAAGGCCGAAGAAAGTTAGTTTAGGCTTTCGCGGAATTCCATTTGGGTTCGGATAACAATAGGGGTATTTTGGTCATTTAGTGTTTCTATGGGTCTTTATTTTTTGTGACCTCGTCTTGCGATGCAGACCTCACCATTGGACTCAGAAGGTCCAAGATAGTAAAAATACACTATTAACTTGTTTAAATTGGACATCAGACCATTTTGCCATTATTTAATTTAATTAATTTAATTAATTTTGGTTTTATATAATATATATATATATATATATTTGGGCAAATAAGATAGCACGGACATGCCTGTCTTCTTGGTTACTCACTCCTCTCTCTCACCCTTGGTCACTTGTTCGAGTTTCGGGGGCAACAGCCCCCGTTAATTTTTTCTTTTCATTTTAAAACCAAACAGCGATCAATCCCTAAACCGGAATAGCGTATCCCTATCCCTGTTCTGTTTAATTAACCAATTTCATAACCTCACAGCCAAATAGCCCCATTTCCATTTAATTAAAACCCACATAACCAAAACGACGCAGTTCTAATAAACCAATCTCAAACACGACGCTGTTTCGCCCAACAGTATGCATCACCTTCCCCTCGACTCTCCGGTGAGACCAGTAGGGTTCCGTCACCTTCTCCGGTGATGTCGACTTGCCAGTGACTGTTTTCTTTACCTTTTTCAATGGGATTTTAATCTCTAGTTCATGAGGGTCTCATATATAAGTTTAGTTTTTGATTTGGTTCACCCCATCTTCACGAATAGGGGCAACAGTGTCTCCGGTCGATTTTCCGGCCAATTATTCCCTTCAATTTTTTGTGCCTGTTCCTTAACTATTTCGATTCAAATTTCTTTCTAATCCTTTCCTGTTTGTAGAGGATCAATTCCTCATCATTTGGATAAGTTTTAAGGCATAAAACTATGGAACTCGTTTGTTACCCTAAACCTGCAACTTCACTTTTCTGCCTCTTCATGGCACTATTTCGGTTGATTCTTTTTCCAATTTACTCTATATTTTATGTTGATTTAGACTCTAACATTTAAACTAATTATCATGCTTTTAAAGCAGAAACTCGGTCACTTACCTATAATTTTTGTATTTTCTTCTACAGTTTCTTTCCTCTTCTCCTTCTTTTTAATCACCTGAATCTCCTTAAGCTCTCTATTCCTTTGGTTCCTCTTTGTTCCTTCTAATTTTCTCTCAACAGATCTTGCCTATATATATAGGAGAATTCCAACCGCTTACTTCCTCTCTCTATTCTCTCTCTCAGCCTTCATGCAGCAGCTTTCCTTGCCTGCTTTTAACCCCCCTTCCCCTCTCCATCTTTCACGTACAACCTCATAATATATATATATATATATATATATATATATATATATATGCACACCACTTGCATTCAGGTGTCGGGACCTTGCTGCCTTCACCATATACACTGCATGTTGCACACTACCACAGGAAATTCACATGTTGTCCCCTTTTCAATTTCTTTTCTTTTATAATTAAAATATATGCATATATATATATATTTATACTTTATACAATGCTAAACATACATATATTTATATATATACATATATATATATATATATATTTATTCCATGATTATACATTAGCATATATATCCACATGTATACATGATTACCTATTTTTAATAGTATACACATACACTTATTTTAATTAAGCTATGCGTGCATGCAAACTATCACATGAATGGGAGTACGTGCATGCATGCATTACGAGGCTTAGTTCTAAGTCGCTCGGGTGTTGCTTGGCACTGGCTATACTACACAAACCATTCACATTCCATGACTGTACAGTTCCATAAAATACCATGATATAGAGCTTAAAATAGCTCAGATTACACTACTCAACCAACCTACCTTGGTATACGTGTCGTATCCCGGGTTGGGATATTACATTTTTAAATTAAGAGAAATTGCTAAAATATCTTTAAGCCAAAAATAGGCCAATTAAAATGCAAAAAGAGTCTAACCCAATATTTTTGGGTATTCCAGACTTAATGAAGAAGTCCAATTTACGAAATTAGACCCCAAAAAACATGAACAAACAAATTGGGATAACTTCAATTGTGTCCTAATGCATTAATTAAGCTACCAATTGAACTCCAATGACTATGAATGTACCTATCTTAACATTTTTTGACATTCCGGACTTAACAGTGGGGACGATTTAGCCAAACGAGGTATCAAGAATATAGATACCTAGAAACGTGAAATTTTTAAACTATCCTTTGTGTTATACAAGCTACCAGATAGACTAAGAAAATATAGAAAGGTGCATATTTAACATTTTTGGATGCTCTGAACCTAACAAAGAGGTCAAACTAAGCATTGGGGTACCCAAATGTGGTCTCACATGAAAGTATAAAATTATAAAAATGCCCCTAGACTTAATATAAACCACTAATAGGAAAATTAAGATCCGATGAAGGATAAATTTGTTATCTTTGACATTCTCAACCTAACAGTAATGCCCATTTAGGAAAAACATATCACTAAAACAAATCAAAAAATGTCGAATACATCCCTAAGGCATAATAAAGCTACCAAAATAGTATAAAAAAGTACAAAAAGAAACCTATACCGATGTGGAAGCCTCTGAGTTTGAAAATGAGCTCCATTCGAGATAATCGAAAATCATAAATATAGGATATCAACGGTAAAATTACCAAACTACCATCAAGACTTAATTAAGCAATTAGATGAACTCAGGAACTAAAAGAGGAACTACTTTATAGTTAAAAGACCCTTCAGACTCAAAATTAAATTCTGTTATAGTAAATAAATTATGAAGTTTTACGAACCCAAACTAAAAACTATGAAGTAATATTAAACAGTAAGATTAAGTCCATAAGAAACTAAGAACATTAAGTAAGCAAAGATTTAATCTAAGATGTGTACTGATATAGTACCAATGTGTTCTAATCCAGATCACCAGCAAGGAAATAGAGATAAGACAAATGCCAAGACAAGTCAAGTATGCAAGTAAGTAAGTGACTATGGACTTTGGACCATAGCTAAGTAACTCTGAACCTTGAAATGGACACTTTTTCATGAAATGCAGTTCCTTACAGCTTTATAACATTACATGTAGTACTTTTCAACTTTATAATGTGTATCAGATTACTATGCTAAATGTTTAATTGCATGACTGTTTTCAGAATATTGAGATAAATATTTGAATTGCATGCTTTTAAGTAGCATCTCTTTAAATGTTTTATAGTATGGCTAGCTTAAAGAATGTATTGTAAACATGTTTTCAGTTTTATGTGCCCAACAGGCCTTGTCGAGGGGTTAAGATCCGATAGACTTCAAAAGAGTCTATATAAATGACTCGACTGAGAGTCTAAATCCGATAGGCCATATAAGCCTAGAGCTCTAGATTACATACAATTGCCCAGGTGACTATTACAGGTCTACAAGGACATAGCTTATAGTTGTTGGCACAAAATATTTTACAACTTTAGTTTACAAGTGACAACCTATGGTCCTAAGGGACAAAAGTTTCAAAAAGTGCAGCATGTTTTATTTGCTCACAAGTATCATATTTTATGACATCACGTTTAGCTTGTAAAACTATATGGCATAAACTTTTGCAAGATTTCAAGTAAATATCTTACAGATTAGTTATATGTTTATGTTTTAAGAATGCCAGTAGCTTTCAATATAACTCTTTTCTATTGCTATCCATGAAAGTTTTAAGAATTTTCAAAGTTATAAAAATTTAGAAACCCATGACAGGGGACTGGTGTTACTCATGAGCTTTTCATAAAGCTTACAGGGTTTTATCTTGTATATTTTTAAGAATGACTAAGAAGTTATAGATCCAAATGTTAGTGAGCTATGATGAACAGAGACTCTAGCTAGAAGAGAATTAGTATCCCAGCCATGGAGATAGAAACTTGAAGTGACATGTAGCAGATTGATGTGATAGATTGGAGTATGAATGGAATCTGAATGATATTCAAAGATGATGTATTAGTTTAAATACTTATGTATAAAGTAAAATTGGGCTCATATTATTGTATCCCTGATGTTATGTTACTTATGCTCTGTCGAGTGAGACTGCATTCACATAAAAAAATTTACAGACTCAAATTTTTGTTGTATAACTTTATATAACTGAATGTAATCTACTTGGATGTATAAAGAGGCTTCGGTTAGACACATCATCAATATGTTAAATAGAGGTAGTGTATTGGCGAAGTGCCTAACTGGCCGGTCATTATCCCTAATTCGTACAGGGTGGGGTTTAGGATGTAACATGGACTAAGCATGGTCTGGCTTAGACCACTTTTAATGGTGATTCCCAACTGTTTGACATTTTCTATGGTATTTATGCATGTTGCATATATACATATACATACATACTCTTATGTGTTATTTACATACCATACATACCTAGCATGGATATATACACAAATTTTGTGTATATTTAGACATTAAAAGGTTGCTAGCCTAATGGCTATTCTTTTTAGGGAAAAGGCTTTACTTACTACAAGGTGTTGGGTTCAGGTCCTTGGGCCAACCTCTTTTAGCTTATTTTCTTTTATTTATCATGCATTAATCTCCTTTAGTTATTTATTAAAGAAACTTTTATATGTTAATTTTATGGGCTAACATTATTTAAATCATAAGTGCTAGCTTCACTAGTGGGTGAAATTGTAATTTCATTATTATTTTATTCTAATTAGGGACTTAGTTATTCCTAACCATCGTTTTAATGTATTTTACACACTAATTTTGTTTAATATTTATTTAGTAACCCTAATATCCTAGTAATTAGGTCGGTGTGCTATATAAAATCTGATGATGTATAATCACATGCATGAATGGTATGGAAACATGATATATATGATTTATATATATATATATAGACATATGCACCATATACATATCAAGTAAGAAAATTCTCAATAACTATAATTCATCAACATGGTTTTATTTAGACTATGCCTATAGCCATGCTTAATCCTCAAGAGGAGAGGCCATTGAGGATTGAACGTGACATGTGTCAAGGGAGAGTTTTCACCAAACACTCTATTTAAACCCATCCACTCCCTACGATTTGGTTTTCCAAGACCACTATTGATACAAGAGAGAAAAACATGAGGAATTCGTGCTTAGAATAGTGGAGAAAGAGAGGGTCAGGTAAAGAGAGAAAGTATAAATAGAAAAAAGGAAAAAGGAAAAAGGAAAAATCAAGCTACAAATAAGTAAGACTCCCACTCTTTCTTCTTCCATTTGGTTTCTATGTAATTTTTAGACATTAAGCAAAAATGAAAGGTCCAAAAGACCCAGAACTGACCCACGCACAAGTGACCACCATGGCCGATCACCAAGGTCTGGCTTAGTGCATGCATTAAAGAAACCTCAAGACATGACCATGGGACTTAAAAATACATTAACTAAGCATCACAATACAAGAAGAATGGGCAAAAATGGCCAAAAATTTGTGAGATGTAGCTATGCACAGTTAAGGAGGATAATCAAGTTTTTGTTTAAAAAGGTTTCAAGTTTGGTCTACAAGCTATGGGCTTAAAGCCCTTTGAATAGGATTCCAATGGTTTAAGAACGAACCAAGTTGGTGAAGAAATGAGATAGAAATCAAGAATATTCAAAGCTCACCAAAAAAATGTGAGTAGTGGAGACCAGCCAATTTAACATGAATTATTGGACCAAAACGATCCTAAAGTGTTCTAAATTAGGTGTATGTCGATTTGGGACCAAAGAACAACTCAAAAAATTATGAAAAAAAATTGAGTTTTAAACTTTGAAAATTCCAGTCACTGTCAAGGGTAAATATGACCGACGTATAACCGAGACAAACGGCTCTATTTAGGTCTGGGTCAATGGGTTTAGGTCAGACTTCGGGCCGGGTCCCATCCAGGCACTTAAATTGGTTAAGTGGAATGGCGTTATTTTGACATTAAATCGACCTGACGTGGCGAACCGGACTAAACTAGTAGGTTTAGTGAAGTTTTGAACCAGTTCACTTAAAGTGAACTTTAAAATGACGTTTTTAGTATATTTTATTAAATGTTAAAGATTAATTATGAACTAGTAAGTTTATTTAATAAAAATTATGGATCAGTGGACTTTTGATAATTATAGACCAGTAGACTAATTTTTAAAAATTACAAATTAGCTGACTTTTGTTGGAAAAGTTGTAAATCGATATTTTTGTCAATTTAAGTTGACAAAATTGTTATTTTAGCACTTTTCGATGTTCCAGATCCAATGGTGGGGTTCGTTTCATCAAATAAAACCCCAATAAGCATGAAATAACAATTAGAATAATTCTAGATACGTCTTAAAGACACTGATAAGTTATCTAATGAACTTTGATGAACAAGTAAGTACTTACCCTAAGGTTTTTCACTGCTCAGGACTCAACGATAGGGTTTGTTTTATCAAATGGGGTACCAAAAATATAGATACATAAAATAAAAAAATTCTCAAAATGCCCTTAATGATAAAATGGGCTACAAGAAGAGTATAAAAAAATAAGAGAAGACCACTCTTAAGGTTTTTGGGCCTTCTAGACTCAATGATGGAGTCTATTTAAACTAATAAGGCATCTAAGACAGTGATATAGATGAAATGTGCCTTAAATTAGAAATTAATGTGCGTCTAATCGCTATTATAGGACCCCCTTGAGCAAAATAAGGCTTAAGGACAAATATTATGCTTAGTATTGGACTTTAGGTGAGTAACCTTATACCTTTAGCTGGTGTCTATTTTTTGTCAAGTAAAATTTTATAACTGATTTCTTACTTAAATGCAAACATGTTTTGATGATGATATAAGAACCAGGATTTGAACATAGCATATTTTTATATACGTCATAAATGTTTTACAAGCCTGGATAACTAAAGTATTTGTTTGCAACATGTTTTAATGCTATGACATAATATCATATCTCATGATAAAGCCAAGGACCTTACTAGGGGTTTTAGGTCGGTAGGCTTTAAGCAAATTGCTTCAAGGACCTTTAAGGGGATTTCAAGCAAGATGGCTTTTTTGAAAACCTAAAGACTTTGAATACCAAGAATGTCACTCTATGTGATAGGTTTAACATTAGACCTCCCAAGCTTATATGCACATTCATGAAAGCATGAAATCATTTTATATATGATTATTCAAGAAGCTATGAAGTATGTTTTGATTACAAGATTTACTAACATGAACTCTACATGATTTAATGTCTTTGTATGAACTCAAGTTTGTAAGTATGTTTAAAGAATGCCAGTAACTTTATTAAATGTTTTAAATAATATCCATGGAAAAGTATGTTTGGGTTTCAAAAACCCATGATAGGACACTTGTATTACTCACAAACTTAGTGAAGCTCACATGAATTTTTCTAAACATTTTAGGTGAAGGCCTTAGCAATTGGCACAAGTGAACCCCTTGTAAGCAAGTTTGTAGGAAGATGGTTTGGAGTCTGAGAACCATGTGGGTTGTTTCACCCCATCTTATGTAAACAAGATACGAAAAGTATAGAATTTCCATAATGGCTTTTTGTAGTAATGGATGTCCCGAACATGATTGTAAAATTATATTATATCTAGTGAAACCCTTTTGATGTTTAGATGTTCTGTCAAGTATATTTGTATTCGTCTAGTATAGTTATCAATTGAAATGAATATCTCATTTACAAAATATATGATCAAAATAATATAAAACACTTGGAACAAGTTAAAAATGGCTTTGGTTGGTTGCATTACTCGTGGTCTGCACAAGATAGATGTGGGTGATGTAACTTATTGGCTGGTCACAATCCCTAATTTCCATAGGGTGGGGTTTGGGATGTGACATTGCACCATTCACAGAAGTGCACCAAAGAAAGTGCACTACCATGGTGGAACATTTAGGGCACGAAGAGAAGCTCAAACACCAATTGTGGAACCCAGACATGCAACAATAGTCGTTGCACCTTTTCCACCTTCTAATCCTCTCCTCTATCAAGGCGTCTTAAATTTGCAAGAAACCCAAGAAAAAATCATGCTCGCCTTAATTGTAGGACTAGAAGCCTAACCTTTAATTTCATCTACACCTATAACCGTACTATCAGTTAACCCACCACCTGCATCGATGCCTTGTCCTACCCAAGTACCTATACCCATAAGCACTACCCAAAGCTCTCTTCCTAACCATACACCGATAAGCCCTTCTGTCCGTTCCAATACACCACAAGAAACTAGTGTTACAACCATTCAGCAAGTACGAACCCTCTTTCAAACTAAAAGAAACAACCCAATTACCTCACCAGAATTTGACATTTGGCCACCTTATTCAAAACACATTGCCAAAATTTCATACCTTGAGGGCTATGTTATGCCTAAATTCAAACTACTCGATAGAAAGAAAGGAAATGTCAAGGAATATGTGACTCGATTCATTGATACTCTTACCAACTTTTGATAGGATTGTGTCTTGTGCTTGAGAGAGTTCTTAAAATCCCTTACGGAACAGGCTTTCACTTGGTAACCTTCCAACCAACTCAGTTCTTGATTAGGATGATAAGGTAAAAAAGTTCTATGTGAAGTTCTTACAAATGGACGAGCGTGTCACTACTCTCTGACGAAGATAACATAATGGTCTAGGGAGGATGTGGTGACCTTTGTCAAAAGGTTAAAGGAATGGTCATTAGAATGCTACGAGGCAGTAATAGAGGAATTTCTCATCAAAATCTACATTGACGGCATATACCAAGAATATGGGATACACTTGGTGAATTACGACCTAAGAACCTTTTCAATTTTATTAGAAAAAACATAAAAGCTTAATGAAAATATGTTTCCTCAAGGGCTTCTACCTTGCCAAGGATACAAAGAAGTGCCAATGTACACCTTTTAGATGTTCCTCGAGGTTCAATTGGAGAAGAAGACTACAAGCTGAAGCAGATGAGAGATGATGAGGCACCATAACCATTGCCTTGAATCATAGAAAAGGTCAGAGTGGTGATGAAGAGGTGGATACAAGATAAGGTAATTACCCTCCTATTTGTAAAGACTCTTCCAACTCGAAGGGATACGGAGAACCCAAACTATTGTATGTATCACCGAAGCACTAGACATCCAATGAGGGAGTGTTGGGTGCTACAATCCTAAGTGATGTGGATGGTCTAGAAGCTATCATCCTTAAGCCTAAAAGTATGGATCCAGATCTTTAGCACTTGGGAAATATCCCTCTGAAGAACCATTAATAGCAAATGAAAACATTAGGGAAAAGATTTATGTAATAATCCATTTCCTAAATATAGGAGGAACATTAACTTCCTCCAAAACTTCAGCCATTAATTCCTAATCTACTGGATCATAAGCCTTGAATAAGTGAACTTTCACTACACATCTAGGATGTTGATCATCCCAATGGTAATTTCTTGGCAAATCTTACATGAGGATGTGATCTATTATACTTCTTCCTCAAACAAATCCAATTTGAGAATCACTGATATAACTTGGAATGTATTTATTTAGTCCATTAGTGAGGATTTTTTAGATGCCCTTGTACAAAACATTACAGTGGGGCATAGGTCTCATGTCTCCAAAAGTAAAAGGGTTTTTGAGTTTTTGGGATCAAAGATAAGGCAGTGCAGTTTCATTCTTTTACAAGAAGACCTGTTTCAAAAAAGGATAACATAGATTTAGTGACTTCTTCTACCATTATAGGCCATATGATCTTTAAGAAGTGAGAAATATTAAAACCATTTGGCCCAAAAGCCATCTGCTTATTAATGGAAAAATTCAGCTTACTTAACATCGACTTTCGTGATTGGTCTCTCCAAATAACATTGTTGCATAGACAATTTATGAACTGTGATGCCTTTCAGATATTGAGGACTTTGCTTTTGACAAACATGGGGAGTTCTTAGTAGCTTATAAAAATAATCAATACCTACTGCTTTGATTTGTTCATAACTATTCAGTTTGCTGCCATCTAATTGGCTTAGATTAAGGTTTCTTTTTCCTTGTTTTGTGTACGTTGAAATTTTGTGGGAAAAAAATAGTTTTTTGGTCCCCAATTAGAGCCATTTAATTCCAGATTTTGCATGGGGAAAGTTTCCCCAACTACACTCATATAAGCAAAATTCAACAAGGTTTCTCTTTTCTTTGTCCTTACCTATATATTAATACAATAGGAAAAGAAGTCATGTTGAGTATTTTCTAATTCTTCTCTAGAAATTGCAGTTTTGAGAGAGATATTACTATAAGACCTTCTATTAAAATCATTGATAGTTTTCTTTTTGTTTTCACATGTGCTTCTGAGTTACTTGGAACATTAGGCATCCATTCTCTTGATAATTCCATATTTGATTAATAATCTTGATAAAATCTCTATGATTAGTCCAGTAATAAAAATACTTGGAAAGGTTTCTGTACGGACAACATATGATCAAAAACCCTGGATTAAGAAATTCAGTGTACATTTGCATCCAAGAATCATTAACAAGAGTTCTATCAAGCTTACTTTGAATAACCATGCCAT